>CM068995.1:13481967-14731967 GCA_035357415.1 Ophraella communa | reverse complement strand
ACGAGTACCTTCACACTTTATTCATGTGTTGCAATTTAAGAACTTTTTAATTAGCTAAAATAAATATGATTATGCTCTGCCCTTGGATATCCGTTATTTATACATGTCTAGTTTAACTTGTATTTTTATCATTAAATCATGAAACACTGTCCACTATGGTCTGGTTAAAACAGTGGTTATACTACAACTCTTAATTATGTTTAACAAACATAATTTGTTGTCTAAAAAATTGCTTATATTTTTGGCTGATTTAAATCGTGAATTCAACCATATATTTAGATAATAGTTGTATTACAGTATTCAAATGACCCCGCAGAATTATTATGGGAAATAGCTCTTGGCCAATTTTTCTGAAATTTCGTAGAATAATAGTTCATAACACGTAGAACAAAAATCTTCATGGCCACAAATCACGAAACGTACCCGTTCGCGAGATACAAGCGTTCAAAGTAGAACATTCTAATCTTATCTGCTCATGACAACTAGGATAGGAAAGTCAAAAAACAATTGACTTTGTCTCATCCTGTCAGTATTAATTATAATTTTATAAATATTTTTGAAAATTTATCATTTTCTAACACTTAAATTTTTTTTAATGTGAACTCAATTTTAATAATTTTTTTTGCAATTCTTTCAGCACGATGATGGTCCTATAGGACCGAAATTAGTTGCAACAATTAATAAAATAGTTGTGGGATAGACTTTGAGTTTCCTTTGAACCTTTTGTGTTTCAACCCACATTTAAGATATATAGCTTACAAGATTTTCCATTGTAAAATCAAAGTCGAAATTTGGCCGATCCCGTTTTTACTAAAATTGATTAATTGCGATTTTTCCGCATTAATTTTGATCTTCTATTTTCCCGCCCATTCTATATAGGCATCGGTCGTTTTTTGAAGATACTCTACGCTCTTGGGGAGTTTCCAGGGAGCCTGATAAAATCGCTGTATAATCCACAAATGTAAAGACTTTGGTAAGTCCGATACACTTGGGTAGTGTAGAAATTGTAGAAAATCAGAGAGAGAACCGAACCATGAGAAACGTTAGCTTCGATTCTCTTTATTGGTGAAATGGAAAATTTGATTTTTACTTGATAGGTTCGTGAGTTGGAAAGATTTGATTAGTTTTAGTAAACCCGAGTGAACATTTACTGAATTTGATATATAAATTACCCCTTCATGCCAAATTTTGTCTAAGGCTTTTTCTATGTCTAGAAAAAGCGCGGTGCATGTTCGATTAGATGCCCCGTGATCAAAGATGTTTTCAGTCAATCTTAGAACCTCCTGCTCACAGGAGTGTTCAGCTCTAATACCAAACTGATAGTCAGGGATGATGTTGTATTTCGTTATTCTCATGTAGGGTTCTATCGGGAATGAGTCTCTCGTAACTTAAGAAATTGAATTCAGAAGACTGATAGGTCTATGGTTTTGAGGGAAAAACGGATTATTCCCGGGTTTTTCTATTAAAATAACGATGGCGTTCTTCTATTTGTTGGGAAATTTTTGTAATTTTAAAATTGTGTTAGTGACGTTTGTCAAAAATTTGATGTAGCTGCGAGTCAGCTGTTTAAGCTTGAGTTTACAATATTGTCTTCTCCTGGAGCTTTTTTTGTTTTGAGTGTAAAAATGATGTTTTCAATTTCTATGTTTGCGGTCGGGCATATTGCCTTGAATGGCAGTGTTTCAATGTCGCTTTCTACTACATTTTCGACTTCCGTTTTCCATTCGATTTCATCGTCTGTGTTCCTGTTTGATGGGAACTGGAACTCTAAATAGTCCGCAAAGGTGAAGGCTTTGTCTTTTAGCCTTTTTCTGAGAGCCCAAAGAAGGTCTAGAAAAGGACAATACAGAGAATTTATAAAGAGGGTTGACAATGGTTTCCGGTTGCATGGTTGCGTTCGTGTTAAGGGTTTTGTTTCAGGTGCGTTCTATTGTAAGGGGTAGGTTTGGTAGCGGTGGTAAGGTTCTGTCTAATATACGGTGAGTCGAGATTGATTTTAGGGTTCGGACGGTAAAATAAGGAAAGGTAGCATAGCGATAGACATGTTACAACAGGTATTGTTAAAACGATATATTTATATATCGGCCCATGGTTGTAGTTGTACACATAATTTAAATGAAGATGAATTTTCTTTCAATATGCTATTGCTAGGTTTATCTTTTAACAGACCTTAAGTGAGAGTGAGAGGTAGCAATTACAAGAACATTTTTTACTGTATTCATGTTAACGATTAAGTTTCGTGGTTTGTGGCCGTAAATATTTTCGTTCTACGTGTTTTGAACTATGATTTTCCAAATTTTAGAAAAATTTGCCTAGGGCCATTACCCATAAGGATACTATTAAATAAGAATACGTTTACCGATAGTTTTTAGAAAACTCCACGCTTAGAGAACATTATCAAAAAAGTATTTAGTATATTAATTGGTAAAAGACCTTAACGATTTTATGTTTCCACAACAGTTTTAGTTCGTCAAATATCATTAAGAGCTATACATTTGTATAATTCAGTTCTGTTTAAGAGCCGCTGTAAGTATTTTTCCTACGTATTACTCAAACTTTGAATATATTTTAATATATCACCACTACGTATTCAAACTGTAACAGTAACATTTTTTTTTCTTTTTAAGTTAATTTAAGTTAATTATATAAGATAAAAATTTCTAAAATTAAAATAATTTTTTATTGGGGTGATATCTTAAAATGTTGAAGCTGTTGCATAATAACAAAGTTCAGACAGTATTCTGAAAAAATGGACGCCGCTACTAGATCTGTTCTGATTACAGAGTTCGATATGCCACACACGACCAGTGGCGGCGTCTGCCTGAAGTAGGGGCGTAATAGCGGCAAGGTAACGAGAAGATAGCTAGCTATTGGTCAAGTAAGACCTTTGGTCCTCTGTCCTTGTTTGTGGCGTTGTGACAGTGTTGTGCGTATTAGAAATGTTGTAGTGCGGGGTAGTATACTGTATTCCTAAGATAAAAAAATTATCGATTTTAAAAACTACTTAACTGGTTATGGAAGCAGTAGCCAATTTAAATGTTATAACACAATATATTTTATATATGGCAATACCATATTACTTATATAGAATGATATTAACTTTATTTTTACTGCCTCCAAACCTAGATAAGTGATCATCGAATAAAATATCTCAAATCAAACAGTTAAAACAAAGATAAGTGTTGCTTAGGAGAACAGTTTCTATTTTTCAGGTTCATAAAAGAAACAAAAATAATTATTAATATTAATTTACATAGATAAAATTACCCACAAAACAACAATGAATGGGAAAATCAATATGCCTTAAGCTTTGTCGTTGCTTGGCTAGGAAAGTAAAAATAAATTAGTGGATAATATTTAAAAAATGTTCCTGAAAATTAGTTATGCCCTGTAGTGCGTTGTTTCCTGCAGCAATGATCGTTCAATGTATGTCTAGACGTTGTGTAACTCTAAATGTATAGTGCAAAGTTAAATGTTTTTGGACATCTATGTTCAGTTCAATGGTAAACTTATTCGCGTATGGATTTGTACTAAAATAATTGTTGTTTACAGTAAAAATCACAAATTAAAACATTATATTAACTTACTTATATTATATTTCCTTGTTTTTATTTATTTATTCACACCAAAAGTTATATTTGAATACGATACCACAATTTTAAAAATATTAAATTTTACATTCCAACTAGCGAATATCGCACACAAATGATAGCACAAGAGTTAAAAGTAAACAAAATCATTACCATTAAATTTTTCTTGTCTTTTTCCCTTGACCCGAAATAAGTATATTAATGGTTTTGTTTTTCGATATTACGTTTGGACATTCTCATCAAATGTATTTTTATGTTGTCTTGTTACATCTTTTTTATTACTTTGAATGTTTCCTCTTCAATATAATTTCATAAATTTAAGACCACATATTCGAGAAAAAAGTAAATAGATTCTTACATATTTAGAGATTCTTCTTCTGAATGTGCTTTTTTTGGCTGCTGCTCTAAACAGTCCTCGTTTGGATAGAAAGAACCAAACTCTAAGGTTTCTCAACCAAGAGATTATATGCCTTCTACCTACCTGGAGAATTAACTAAAGTGGGCCGTATTTTTTCCTCATTAGGTGTCCAAGATATTATTTCTACTATTTCGGTCTCTTTAAAAACATTTCTAAAACAATCCTATTGGAATTGTGATCAACCCACGAGATTCTAACTTGCTTTTTTTTTAAATAACTAATTTATTTAAACTAGTAGATTGTTGTTGGAACAACAACAAACTAGATTTATCATTTGTATTAAATTATTTCAGCTTTTACTGGTTCCCGCATTCTTTATTTATTTAAAGTCAGACAACCTGTTACACTAATTTTACAAAAATTTATTTCAGGCCTAAGTTAATAATTTATTTCCTTGCGTGGATTTGTTTACCAGTTGTTTTAATCTATTTTGTCATTTAAATACATGCTTAAATTTAAATACCTATCTTTATTAGCCGCTATTTCTTCTTCTTTGCTATTTACATAATTCTAAAGTAGTGAAATGTAATTGCTTTCCTAATTTTTAAATATAAATATTTCCGACCGAACCGACACCAGTTTTTATTTATGTTTCACATGTTTATTGTCATGATTGCACTAACCCTTTGTTTAAGTCCATCATCATGTCTATCTGATGATGATAATTTATCGAAACAGCTGTCTCTGTCTGAAAAAAAAATGAAATAATAAATAGTCTTTAGTAGTCTTATTACAAAGTTCCTTATTTAGTGTTCTTTATTTTCCTTTTTTATTATATTTAAAAAAAAAGATGCAAATAAAAATTGTGTCAATTACTGACAAACAATAAATATTTTAGTGTAAACACGTATAACTGAGCTGTTCATTTGTGCCTTAGGCGCCATCGCCTGGTAAGTACTGTCTTAAATGTAATGCCGCGTATGTTACAACGCAACTACTGAGCACTGCCATTTACCCTTTTACCTTTCTCCTCACCTCTGTAAATACAAACATTTGACGACCACAAAGAAACACTATTTTATTTATTTAGAAATAAATATAGTTAAAAAGAAACAGCTCGTAGAAGTATTTACATTTAAAGTGTGGATGGAGTAGCACATTATTATTGTTTAAATACCTCTATACAAGAAGCTTTTGTCGGTATCGATACACGAAGAAAATGTAAAATTACATTTAAATGTATTTAAATAATTAAAAATTCTACAAAATTAGTATTACTTAACAGGTAAATGTATTACACATAGCTTAATTAAAATTTAAATTATTATTATATCAAATGTACGAATAGGAGTTTGATATTGAAACAATATAATGATGAAACCAACTAGTTAGTAATTATGATGTTTAAATTTTAGATAGATGCATTAGTTTTTCAAATACAAAAAAAATCTTTAATAAAAATAATAATATTTTGAGAAGTATAAAGGTAGAAGGTTGAATAATCATCAATCATACAGACAGTACTCAAACACTACTAATAACTTAAATTAAAAAAAAAGGTGCAATCCTAGGATGCCAACCAGCCATGGCAATACAAATGGCAAAATGTTTTCAAATGAGTTGCTTAGCTACACAAATAAAAATATAACCAAAATATTCCTGGAAATAACTTGCAAACTTAGAGCCCAAATTATATTTTTTTAAATAATGTCCTTTCGCCATCTGCCTACTTAGTCATGTACCCTCGTATTATATTCTTGTTAAATAGTATCCTTTCGCCATATATCAACTTTTTGATATAGCCTCATATTGCATTTTTGTTAAATAATGTTCTTTTGCCATCTACCAACTTTTTGTTGTAACCTCTTATTATATTTTTGTTAAATAGTAAACCCTTGAATAAAATTTTTGTTAAAATAATGTCGTCGTCATCTGCCAACCTTTTGATATACCATAGTATTTCCTATGGCAACTATCAACTTTTTAATGTACCCTATAATATTGTGTCCTAATGTTTAGCACGAAAGAATAAGCCTATAAACTTTTATGATATTTGCAGTACGCATTCTGACAACTCTATGTCAAATGTCATAATGTTACATTAAAAAAGTTTACGTTGTCCAAAGCGCTAAGGTTAGATAGAAGTATTCTTAAATTTTCTAATGAGCCGTGAAATTTTTCGATTTTTTTTTATAGGAACCTTCTCCTGACAATTATAAAAACAACAACAAAAAATAGTGGAATCGGTTTAGCCATTCACGCGTAATGTCGTACCAAAAAATAGGGATTCATTTTCATTTATAGTAAACAACTGGCGGAAATAACTGATCAATTGACAGTTGATAGATCAAATTGAACTAAAAAAAAAACTCATAAGTAAAGGAACTTGAAATTATAAACACTGAATAAGAATTAGTCGAACCTACTACAATTATAATATTTGATTGCAATGTTACCATGGAAAAATAGGGGAAAACAAACAGTATTTTATTAAATTTTCTATATATTTACTCTGTTATAAGATAAACGATGAATCGAGAGCCTGTAGGGAATGTAGTATTGAGAAATACTGTTAACACAGTATATACCTACCCAATAAATGTATTTGTTTAAAATAGAAAAATAGCGAATTTGGTTTATCATGAAAATAATAGATATTTTTAAACAATTACAGTTTCTTTAAATGAAATATTTTATTTTTTACGTCAGATTTTCATAACTGAATATTTCCATTTAATACAGATTTATTGAAAATTAAAACATTTAAAAAATTTTTGAAAGCTTATTTCGACATATTTGTTAATATAATATAATAATAATAATAACAATAGTTTATTGTTCACACGTAGTTATAAGTACATGAACAGGTTAGTGGCGGTTTTAACAAAGTTACAAAAATACACAGAAAAGAGAAGAAAAAAGAAAAGAAAGCTAATTATATTATAAATTACAGAAATATATTTATACTTATCAGTAAACTTATAAGTATTAATATATCATGACTTGGATGAACAAACATCATTTCCGAAAAATAATTCATTAATAATAAATGACCTTAATTTCATTGCATTACTTATAAAGTAATATATTTTTGTTAGCTTTAGCAAATCTGTGGTTAATAATATTGAGTCTAAGTCATCTTAAAGTCCTAAAGGCTTAATAAAATATTTGTTAATAAAATTGTTTTACCAACATCTTAGGATTTTTCTGTTCCATGTAAAAAAATATTTAGTCAGATAATATTGAGACAGTTTTAAAAAGATAGATATTCACGTAGTCAGTGGAGTGATAGAATTTGTAACCATAAAACCATACAGGTAATAATTATTAATAGGTATTTAATATTTAACCTATAAGTGTATTAATAATGGCGTTTAACAATCGATATATATTATTTAAAAAAAATTTGTCAATAGTTAAATTAAAAGCTTCAATATCCATTTTCAAAAGACAAATAGAAATTTTAAACTTGTAACAATAAAATAATAATAATAATAGATAGCACTACTTATACTTCTTTTTAAAAAGAGTTTATAAAGTATGTTTGGTTGCTTATACCACCACGGATCACTGTCAAACACAAAGCTTTTCATTAATGGGGGTCATTTATAAATTTTAAGAGTCTTAAAATTCATCATTAATGAACGATCGACTAAAAATGTTTTATAATAATCCATTATAGGGATTTCAAATTTAGTTTATCGTTAGAGACTCGCTGTTGCATACTTTTTACTGAATTATTAAAAAAATCATTCCCTATACCATTGTTAGGCAGTAAAGTTTTTTAGAATTCTCCCTACAGTGACATTTTAGCAAAGTCTTTTATTATTTACGTGTCTTTCTTGAGTAATCAATCGGAACAGGAAATGAATCGAGTGCCTCGCTTTCAAAACGGAATATGAGAAGTATAAAATAGGGCAAACTCATAAAATCTTTTGAAAATAGTCCCTATTTTTGCATTTCTTTTTTATTCAACAAATATTTACTTCTGGTTATTTGCTTATGATTGTAGTGAAGTTGTAATATAATACAGGGTGTCCCGAAAAGAATGGTCATAAATTATACCTCAGATTCTGGGGTCAAAAATATGTTGATTGAACCCCACTTACCTATATACACTAGTGTATAGGTATATAGTGCTTTAAATAATTTTTTTAACATTAGGTACGTACTCTAACATGGTTTAACGTTAATGTATGAAGATTTATAGGAAATACTAGTAGAGAAACCCAATAAATTGGAAACAGTTGCATTCAATTGGTTTGATTTATTATGGATTTTCAGAGGGGATGAGCACCCCTTTCACCACCCAACTTTTTTAAGAGCTATAATTTAACAAAATATGGACCGCCACTGGAATCAAACGTCTATTCTTAAACTTTTGCGTCTCAAGCCAAAGCTGAGAAATGGATCATGGGAAGTTTGAGGCTAAAAATCCTGATCCTGATCCACGGTCTTTAATAGAAATAGCGTTAGAAAACAAGGGAGAATAAATTAATAAATGTTGTGCAGGAATATTCTTAAGACTGATAATATATCTTGTAGTATAAAGTGCGAAGTAACCATGATATTATATCCCAAAGGATTTTCTAAAATAGTTACACCACTGTTGTGAATCTAAAAGGTCGTCTTTTGGGGGTGATTTATAAAGATTGTTTCAGCAAACTGTACAGATCAAATCCAGATAAAATTTAAAATGTCTCTGGATGATAGTAAAGATTATTTTTCTAAAGTAGATTTAACCCTAGGATTTGCTGATGGATGTAAACGAGTAAATTTGTACAAAACAAGCTTTTCTTTTTTATTTTCCGATTCGTTTCTCAACATGATCTGGTAGTTTATTATTTATAAAATTAAATTAATCAGAAAAAAATAGGTCATTAATTAAAATTAAAATTATTTAATTGGAAAAATGGGAAATAATGGGATATTGATTAAATATTATATCATTATTTATTATTAAGATATTTTTACATAAGAGGAGGCAGATATTAACTCCTTCTAGTATCTTAACCCGTTTGTACGTATCGTGAATTTAATGTCTTTTTATTAAAATTATTTGATTGTTTTGGTTAACTTCATTGCCAAGTAGTGAATGGATAAATATAAATATTTTTGTGAGGTGTAGTATTGATATGTCGAATTTCAGCTTCAAGCACATATTCTTCCAGCAATGAGTCATCACTATTAGCTTTAAGTCATTCGTAGTAATAAATTTCCCTGTTGTTGGAGCTGCTAACACTCTCTAATAACAGTTTCTCTGTTGGGGAAGGCTCTTTGCTTTGTCTATGTAACCACATGGGGAAAGCCACGTATGTTTACAGCCGTCTTTAGATGTAGGGCAATCCTGTATTCATTTTTCCTTTTTATCTGTTTTAAGTAGGTAATAACATCGCCAGTAGGCAGCTTCTCCCCCCTCTTTTTTTATCATAAACATAATCTCTGCTGGTAGATTACCCGAACCAACTTGGACAAATTCAGCTTTTAATGCATTTTAAATAGAACAACACACTTACCAACGAGAAAAAATACTATTAATACCAGCGAAGCTGAGGCCAGACTAAGTGTGCGTGTAGTGACGTCACGAGGTACTTTTCTACCAGCAAAACTTCAATTTGGTTTCGGTACATTGGTCCAAAATTTTGTTCAGTCCAGACACAAGAAAATACATAAAAAAGTTAAAATGTTAAGGTCACTGTTACGACTCTATTACTCTAAATCTCTGAAGTAATTCAATGGTCCTGAAAGAATAATAATTGAATTACTCTGTTTATTTGAAATAATTTTTACTCTTTTACTACTTAAAGGAAAATATTGCTTGCCTGGCACAGCAATATTTTGCCAGTCAATATTTTATAGGTAATTTGTGGATATTGCATGACTATATTGCTGAAATAAGAGTAAGTATGCATGAAAATTTCGTATATTTTGATTTATAATCCAATTGAATATCTTCAAAACAATGGCTACTTAATGATGGAAGATTAAGAACACTTTAATAAATTATGAAGTTTGTAACACGAACGAACAAACATCCACTTAATAGATGAAGAATAGAAAGATATTTATGAATCAGAATATGTCAATATTAACAGTATTAAAATACCAAAATATTTCGTTGCTTGAGTCACACTGTTAACTTACTTGCCACAACTAATGTAAAGAATTGCATGCAAACGGATATCGGACTCATGTTATTTTTCTAAATAAATTTAATAAGCTAAGTAAAAAGCAAGACTGCCAAAAACTGTGAAAGTCATAGAAAATTTACGATTTATACTTTCAATCACCCAGTAATTACTCCCTGAAATTCTCTATATGAATCTATAACCCAAACCGTACAAATGAAAGGTAAGTTGCCAGAAGTTTTTAAAAGGATAAATATGGCAATTTTTAAGGAATTATAATTACAATGTTTAACGGATTAATTAGCAGTTTAACAGCCAGATCGGAATTGGCTTGGATATTCCTAAAGGAGAATAATATTTTTTATGGATATTGGCTTGGTTCAATTTATAAAACATTTTGCAGAATGGAAACTAACAACCGCTGGTCTAGTCTTACATTTAAAAAAAAAAAATTTCAAAAATATGTTGAAATTGCAAAGCCAGAAGCCGATGAAATAGATATAATACGAAGAAGATGTCCTAGTGATTCTAATTTTGAAAACTTAGTATTACTTAATTGTAATTGTAATTAGCTGTCATCTGAATTAGCTGTCATCTGTAGTTATTGATATGTTTCTTTTTTGAAATACTTCCTTTATAATAATAGGGTCAATATTTTATTTGCTTTGAAATCTTTTAAATTATTTTAGAGTATTTGAATTATTTAGAAATAAATAAAAATCATGATTAGCTAAAGTGTTTGGTTATTGATAATGGGAATTTATAAATTGGTTACTTTCTTATTCCAAAAATTAAATCATTTAAACATTTAAAAAATTCTTTGAACATTTATCAGTAAATTTTATTTGTGTAGTATGAGCATCGACTAAGAATATAGTGCTTCTCTACTTGTATAATGGTGGTTTTTTAGTTTAACTAAAGGTTCTTTTGCTTGTTCTTAACCGACAGAAGTGAACGCATTTTGTTTTCTCTACGGAAAACGAGAACCCTCTCGATTGAGCAACCGTCTACTAATTTATTCTTTTCTATTATTTATGTCCTTTGATGTCTCCTTATATGAAAATAAGATATCATCCACATATAAGTAATATTCCATATATTCAAGTCTGTTTTCTACTAAATTGGTAATTGCGAACAATGAAATGATAAGAACAGATCCTTGAGATACATCATTTTGTAACTGTTTAACTGTTGACTCTAAGTAATATCATAAAACAGACAGTTGTATCAACCAAAATAAACTTTGGGAAAGATTAAGTAAATTTGGTATACCTCCGAAAACCAACAAACTTATTCAAATGCTGTATCGAAATATATCATGCCTAATAATACACAAAGGTTGCCTCAGCAAAGAAATCCTCATAGAAAAGGGAGTAAAACAAGGGTGCATCCTATCACCCCTATTGTTAAACATAGGACCGGATTACGTACTAAAAAAGCCATCAAACCACATCATAGGATATCGTGGGACTACCTTCAAAATAAAAAACTAGCCAACTATAACCATGCAGATGACATCTACCTCATATAAAAGAATACAAGAAATATGAAAGATATGATAAAATGTCTTAGAGAACAAGCAGAAAAAACATAGCTTCAGATCAATATACAGAAAATAAAAGAAATTAGAATTGGTTTGAACATGCATGAAAAATTATATATAGAAGTAGAGGAAATTGAACAAGTAGAGGAATTCCATTATTTAGGATGCAAAATAGATGTGAAGGGAGGAGCAGAAGCAGATGTAAATAACAAAATAAAGAAAGCAGAACAAGCATTTGGTATGTTAAAGAACATTAGGAGATCAACACAATTAAGTCAAAGAACCAAAATCAAAATTTTTAATTCCAATGTTAAAATCATACTATTTTATGGATGTGAAACATGGGTCTTAACTTATAAAAACGGCAAGAAATTACAAACATTTATAACAAAAGTCTAAGGAAAATCTTGAAAATATTTTGGCCAAATAAAATAACGAACAACCAACTAAAGACAAGAACTGGTCAAACACAAGTAACAACTAAATTTATTGTAAAAAAAAATATAACTTTAATATGTCAATCTGGCGATGCTAATTATTTTGCGAAACAGCTGTAATTGTAATTTTAAACCTAATTTTTTCAAATAAAGTTTAGTTAAAACAAAAGTAAGGGTTAGTACAATAAATTTATTATTTAATACAGGGTGTTTTCCTTTATATACAGTTATCGTGGGTAAATTATAACTTATCAGTCATTTTCAAAATAAAAGTCAACTTTAAACTTTTAAAATCTGTATAAAAGATAGTTGAAACATTTACTCGTATATCAAAATTTTCGTTGAATTGAATGAAAAAATGAACCATCCTTTGGTAAAAACTAATACCTTTTAAACTGTAAAATAGAATAAAAAAAAAATTTCTTTACGACAGACTAGCTATTTTTAAAACTTTAATATTCTTTGTATGTTTATTTCTGTCTGTTTTCACTTCAAAATGTTCGACACATTTTTATTGTAGAATAGGGTTGATTGTTGCTTTTAACAACCGTTTGTGTATAAAGTACAAAACCCTAATTGCGACAATTGATTTAGGGTAATTAAAATATTGCCCACAAAACTTAACGTCACGACGACGTCGCTATTTTATGGAGTAGTCTGAGTGTGAGTTGCTATAACGTTTAATGTCGCGTTTAATGTCGCGCAACTACGTCGTGCCAGATTTTGTTAATAGGATCTACCAGTGAGAGGGCGTCTCAATTTTGATTTTTATAGGTAATAAATGCAGGGTTGTCTTAGCGAAATTGCCGGCTTTAGAGTTCTTTGTCTCTTTTTCCATAACGGTTATTGGGGATAATTTTTAATGGCCCACAAACAAAATTGATGAAAAAACTTCGCTTCGAGGTTAGATATATTTTATACTGAAGTTACGAAATGACGAAAAAAATTGAATTACAGTTCTGAGAAATAAAAGGTAGGTATGGATTTAATAGATATATTCATTATTAATTTAACTCGTCTAATTAAAAAGCTAACATTTAAACCATAACAGTTGACATATATCATAATGAAATTTATTTTACTAACATTTACTTATTTAAAAATTAGCTTATTTAGTTTAGTGACAGGTGTTTAGTGTAGGTATACTATCATCTTCAGAGGGTACACAGGTTAGGTTAGGTTAGGTTAGGTTAGGTTAGGTTAGGTTAGGTTAGGTTAGGTTAGGTTAGGTTACAGGTGTTTTAAGAGATATACTATAATCTTCAGATGGAACAAAAATTCCCGTGTTTATTGTTTTAACATGTTAATAAAAAATAAACTAGATTAGATTAGAATTGGAGTGATTCTTTGTAACATCCCACTGCGGCCTTTGCAGATCTATTGTGATCCTCCCTATATTTAGAGCTCGATATCTAGCTTTATCCTTTTTATTAGAGCTTTTGGCCTGGATACCACCTCTACTGCGTAGCACTCTGCCCTCGGTGATTCTTTTTCAAATAGGTAGGCCTTGCTAGGCCTTCGCACTCGCAGAGTATGTGCTCGTCTTCTTTCTGACAGAACCTACAAAGTCTGTAATTTGCTAGACCAATTGTGTATATTGTGGGTATATTGCAAAAAGTGACCAAGTCACGTTTTCTTGAATTCGACTTTTATATCTTTATCAAGAAAAATTTACCAAGTCAAATTTTAATACATATTAAGTTATGCTAAACATGTCGAATATGACTAAGTCAAAGATTTCAACTAAAAGTGCCCATATTGACTTGTTCGTTTTAAGAGCTTTTCCTCTAACAGGAGATAATGACTATCTCGACTTGGTCCCTTTTTGCAGTATACCCGCGATATATGCTTCTTTAGCCTACAGTGTCCGGTCAGCATTCCCACCATTATCCTCGTTGTTTCTCGAAATTGAGATAGAACGTTTCGTGACAGTTTCACCCTTTTAAGGAATAGTTTAGCTTGCCTTTGTCCTGGGGTTTTATGCAACCAGTGCAGTGCCTGGTTGTTTATCCATTTCTGGATTCTCTTCTTAACAAAGCATTTTGCAATTCCACAGTAAGGCTTTGACCCTATCATTACCTCATTGCTTGGCCAATTCATCAACCTTTTCTCTATTGCTCACTCTATTATGACTGCCTAATATGTTGAGGGCCTTTTGCGACCTTCCCACACCAGACTTGACGATGTCCGAAATTTGCTTATCGCTTTTAGTGCTGCTTGGCTATCTGCACGACATTCTACCACCATTACCTTTTCCTGAAAGACAGTGGCATATCTTTCAAGAAAGATCGTGATCTTCTCTTGTACCCCATATATTCCGGCTCCTAGTCCAGAGTCTGTTTTAGAGCCATCGGTGTACCAGTTAAGATTCACTGTTATCGGAGGCCCTGCTTCTCACTCCTTTCTTTCTGGAATGACTACTGTATATTCATTTTTTAGACCATATTATTGGTCAGTCTGATCCATGGGAATTCCCAGTATTGGATATGCCTTTATTTCTTCATATACCTTTTTTTGGTCTTACCGTGCCCTTGACTTATCGGAGGAGGCCCCTGTAATAATCTGTGACTAACAGATCTGGCATTTCTTCGAACGAAGATAAACAGTGGGGGTAGGCTTAGTATTACCTCCAGTCGGTGTCGTTTTCATGGCCCTGTGATACTTAGGCTAACTTGCCTTTGGATACCTCTGCGCTCCAATCTGCAGTGCCCTAGGCAACCAGATTACTGATTCATGGGTTAATCTGCCCCACAACCTGTCCTGGGCCACCAGACTACTGATTCATAGATTAATCCGCCTCATGACCTGTGTGTATAACCATTTGGTCATGTTGGGATTTAATCCTCAATTCTTTTCCTGCATCTTCCCAGGGCGATTCTGGTTTTATGTGTGGATTTTTTTATATAAGAATTCCAAGTAAGCTTCTGGTCAAATAATTTTCACTCACAAATTCATTTAAAAATAAAAGTTGATTGTAAAATGTAAAATCCGTACATTAACGCTGCAATGCATTCCTCTTAATTGAAGTATACATGGGTGACAAGAGATTGATGCTTGCAAGGACTTCATCCATACTACTTCCTTAGAACAGACTTCAGTACCAGCAGTAGAGCACTGGAAAAGGCAAAGAAGTACAATAGCCGATTCTTGCACATTGTCTCCCACATCTAATATAATTTTTTTCTTGAAACGGGTTTTAGTGGGTACTGGGGCACAAGGGAATCAGGGGCAATGAGACGGCTGATAAATAGGCCCAGGAAGGTACAAACACCCCATTGATAGGATCTGAACTTGGCTTTGGAATCGCAAGTATACTTAAAAAAGTAACCATCAGCGTATGGATAGCAAGAAAATCTCTTGAAGGGTGGGAAGGTACCCCTAGACAGAGACCTACTTTCACACAGACGAAAGTCAGTGAGGATGATAGTAGAACTATTAACTGGACATTGCAGGCTAAATAGGCACATGAGTCTTATATGCTAGTTAGATATAGACTTATGAAGGTTCTGTCTGGAAGAGGAGGAAACTGCATTCCACGTCCTATGTCAATGTGAAGGCTTGAAAAGACTGCAGTTTCTAGAACCTGAAGAGGAAAAACTGGACGCAGCAGGCTATATGAAACGGCCATTATCAAGGATGTTTAACTTCATCAAAAGGGTAGGGATAGATGATGTGCTTCAAAATACAAAGGATGTACAGTAGATCTTTAAAGGCCGTAGTGTATGAGGCTGTCAGGCCAACCCAATTTGTAATAAATATGTTATTTGTAGGAATAATCCATACAAAATGCTAGGTTTCATAATCACAATTTCCTTTAGATTTACTAATGCATGAGCTTTAATATCATTATACAAATCATTTGTTCTTAGTTCACTGATATATGCTGGTATTATTATGATTTCTTTTTTATTTAAATTTTTCATTTAAATCCCCAAAATATTTTACGATATTGGCATTACGACAAATATGGAAACTTTATCTATGTCTTAATTTTCAAATATCATTAACTGCTAGACTTGAGGAGAAATATCGTTTTTGTAGTTTTTTATTATAACCCTAGATCAAACAGGTTTAAATTATTTATTTTATAATATGTTTTCGCTTGCAAATTTACTAAATAGCATCTACCTTTTTCGCAAAAAAATTAACACCGCAGCTAAGTATTTTATTTAATTATCTGACAAATTTTTAGGATTAAGTCTAATGGTTATTGTCAAAATCTAATGGACTAGTTTAGTAGGATCATATTAATCAAAATGATAGCAATAAATATTTAGGATGAGATACCTATTTACTTATATTGGTATTCATTTTGCAATTAATTTTTCTCATTTCGTAAAATTTAGCAATAAATAATTAGTAAGTTTTAAACGTAGCGCCAACTAATAACCAATAATGAAGTGTGTTTAAAAGTCAACGTTGTCACATTTTAGCTACGTTCGTTTCAATTATTCTCAAAGAACTGGCTGCACAAAACACCGTGTTCTGTGACTAACTGATTGTACCAGTTGACAAGATATATGACAGGAGAGAAAATCGTGTTTATCTGTAATAAACAAACAAATCAGAGTGTTCTTAGCAGTTCTTTGATGATTACTGTTTTAATATTTCTTATTTCGGCACTATAATGTTGAGTATTTGAAGAAAAAAAATCCATGATCATTTGAAAATCTACTCGTGGTAGATTTCTAGAATATGCTTTGGTAAATCCAGAAAACATTTTTGATAACACGTTAAAATCACTTGTTAAATTAAAAAAATAACTTAAACAATAAACCAAACACAACCAAACAACAAATTAAACTAACGAAAATGACATAATATTTTGTTTAGTGTTTTACTCCTTATTTGATAAAGTGTCAATCAGAGAATAAAAATATCAATATGTTTATCTCTTTTTAATGACAACAAATAAGAGAGAGAGATAAGTTTCTCGGTTAATATTAAAGCATATCGACAACATCGCAAATTTTCTACCAATCTTATTGAAACACGTCACTTACCACTTATGACGTATGTAACCATTAAATTTAAATTTCAAAAGCCGATTATGGCTAGAGGATTAATCTTATAAAAATTTTATTTGTACAGTTGAACCACTAAAAACCTATTTTATAAGATGCAAATATAAAAAAAAATCACTAAACTAGTCCATTATTGTAATCTTTTATTGAAACTTTCTTCTGTTGATTAATCAATAAATAATGTTGTTTTCTCATAACTGAAGAATGCTCATAACTGAGAAATTCTCATTTTCTTGAAATATCTTAAGTTCATAAAGAACATTTTTTTAATGGAAACGAGCCAAGCGACTGTGTTATTATTAGTAAAAATCAATAGAGATACATCCCAGAAGCACCAATCAAATCATGAAATCGATCTCTGGAGGTTAATTGGCTCGTCCGTTTTCAATCACTTCCCATATATTTGTTCTTTTTGTTCTTTTCGCATTGTCAGCATTTTTAACGAACGACAGCAGCGATGGCAAAGTTTAACATTGTAATAAAGTTTCTAAGAAAGCGACAGTGCTCACTTTTAGGCCTATTTAGAGATATTGAAATAAAAGCATTTCTCGGCAGTTTTTTGTAATTAAATTTTGAAAAATTATTATTTAACTTAATAAGTAATGTAAAGCAGAAAATTTTCTTGCTTAACACCTTTTATTGTTAAGAACAATAAACAACCAAAGTTTTATTCAACCTTTTAGTTGTTTACTGTTCTTAATAAGATGGACTTTCACATAGTAAGGGTAAGTCCAATAAATTACCTTTTATTGTGTAAATACAACAACATTGTACAATTTTTATTGACATGATACTGAATGACATTTTATATTTTTTCTTTCTGAAATTTAGATGATTTGTCTATTTTTTTTTTGAAGATAAAGCAATTAATACATTCCAATTTTCTGAAGGCCGTTCCAACTGTTTCAAAGCTTTTAAGATTTTTATTAGTTTATCAATTTTTGCTCCAAGTTCCACCGAGTTGTCTCTTTTTACCAGTTTGATACTAAATAATGCTTTGACATGGTAATATATTAACAATCGAGGACAGTTATACCGTTCAGTAATGCACTTCCAAGCCATGGAATAATTTTGATAGTTTTGAAAATGTCGGCAGGAGCGCGTTCTAAAGATGCAGGTAAATAATGGAATTTTTTAGTCTTTCTAAGAATTTCATTATTATGAATCAAGGATTCGTACGTGTCACGATATTCTAACCACTCTAAATTGTTACCCCAAAACGTTGGTAGAAAAGTTTTAGGCAATTTTACCAAGTTAGTCAAGTTTTTTTGTTCACTATGTTGACTAGTCACAATGGTTGGATGCAGATTAGCTATGATTATATACAATTAACTGTGACAATAAATTCTTTAACAAACTCAACCGATCATAAAAGGTACTTTCAAACTGTGATCTTTCATTAAATTCTACTTCTTATTGTTTATCTACATCCTCACCAGTAATATATTATATTCAATTTGCAATTGAATCTCATTGAATTCATGAAAACGAGTAAGTTTTCTCTGATCTTTCTTTGATATTTATAGCCTCAATATCTGTAATGTCCCTAATATCTTTAATTAAAAACGGCGAATTTTGTTAGTTTGCTTTTTATCCCACGTCTTTTACGTTCTAGTTTTTTGATAGACATTTTGTACTTTAAATTATGTTTGACTTGACAGAAGTGGTAATATAAGTATTATTAACAGAACTTTTACCGTAATTAAAAGTGATTTTACTATTACACAAGCTTGATACACCATGAGACATATCGAAACAGTAAACAATTAAAGATTTTACCCGGCAATTAAAAGAAGATACTCGACTTCTTAGCGGACTTTGTTCTTCTATTGTGAATAAAGTGGAGATCGTCTTAACCAAACACCAAACCAACAGAAGCGGTGATTATCACACAAAAAGCAAGGGGAAAGAAATTAAATTTCAAATCGAAAACGTGGAAATCTTCGCCAGAAAACAGATTAAATACCTGGGAGTCTCCTTTGATAAACGTGATAAGTTTGGAGAGCATGTCGTAAATGCATCCCAGAAAGAAGATAATAGAATAGGTAAACTGACGCGACTGATGCCTCGAATAGGAGGACCTAACAGCAGCAAGAGAGCGGTCCTATGTGGAGTAGCACACTCAGTGCTACTATATGGAGCACCCATATGGGCAGATGCCCTAAAAATAAAAAAAAAACCGTATCATATTGGAAAGGACGCAGCGCAAGGCGCTGGTTAGAGTGTGGGCTGCTTTTAAAACAGTGTCTACAGAGGCAGTGCAGGTCGTTACTAGGATACCACCAATGGATTTGATGGTAGAAGAGAGAAAGGAGGTGTATAAAATGGGTAAAGACAAGACAAAAATAAATATAAAAGGAAGAACACTGGAAAAGTGGCAACAAAGGTGGAACAACAATATAAATAAAAGGCAAAAATGGGGAAAAGGGGGAAAAATGGGTTAAATGTGAACACCGAAATGTGGACTACTACAAACGATTTAAAAACATAGATGCGTGTACTGTGGCATGGATGATACGCGTGAACACATAATATTTGAGTGTTAGAACTGGAGGGAGCTCAGAGAAGAAGTATACAATAACGTGGGAAATATAACACCAGAGAACTTAATTGAGGAAATGATAAGAAAATGATAGAGTCAAGGGCAAACTGGCAAAAAATTCTAGGAACACTCGTTGCCTTCACGATGGAGATGCCTAGATTGGCGGTACCGTGAAGTATGACTAGGAGCACTACAAACGGTGGTTTTTTTTAGTGGGTACCCCAGTACTAGCACTACAACGCTGGAAAATCCCACACTACCTTTGGGGCGGATCCTATGGTGTCTACAAAAAAGATTTTCCACCGGCAAAAAAAAACACCAAACCAGACTGTGTTTTGGTATAATATTGTTGCACTTTTATCGGAAATAACTGAACAATTTACTGGTTAATCCGACTCACGAAGAACAAAATTATGTTTTATTAAAACTGGACCTGCATAGTTCACCACAAACAACCTCAAATGGTTGCCCTGATTCTGATCGCTGACGAGGCAGTTCATTATAGGTGAAGAAGGTTTTAATTATACCTAAAACATCTCATATACTCGTGCACAATTCTTCGAGCCAATGATCTACCATTTACTGGCCAAAACTTATTTCGAACTTCCTTTACTGAATAGTCTAGAAATTGATAGACATGTTATTCATGGCAATCCTCAATGAATAGATCTGCGTGGTTTCGCGGATTCCAGCGCACGTGGTTATGGCGGACGTATTTATATCAGATCAATCGATTGACATGGCAATATAACCATAAAATTGCTATGCGATAAAACTTAAGTTGCTTCGCTAAAAACAATAACCATGTCCAGATTAGAGCTTTGTGTCCAAAACGCAAGGAATTTAAACACAAATAATTTGTATCTATTTTAAAAATTTCTAAATGTAAGTATATTTTTAACTATAAAATTATCCTTTTGATAATGACAGAAACGCAATATTTTAATTTAATGCATTTTAAAATTAGAATGGATCATTTATAATTAGAATAGGATGTATGGAGTTTAATCAATTCTGAAAATGGTAATGTGAATTCGAGGTATTAATTAGCATATTAATCTCCAATGCGTTTGTTAATAACATTTGACAGCTTATTTTTGCATTTTTATTTATTGTACTGTCAATTAATACCATCAAAATTAGTCAGATGTAACACCACTGTAATTAATTAAGCATAAATTCAGTGTAAAAATTGTTCCTGCAAAAATACTATTTATTATTCATAACAAGTTAGTAATTACACACCTTTTATACAATTTTATTTTATCAGACGCACCACTAATATGTACAATATTTTCCACTTTGTCCATTGTGTAAAACCCAGAATCTACATCCCTCATCATCACGCTCCTATATAAAACAAGAATTGTGGATAAAAATATAAAATAATTAAATATATTAAAATAAATTTTTTCTTCAATGCTCTTTACAATGAGTATTGGGTATTATTTTATCCAAAATTCTTTACCTTGCTAGCTCCACAGCTCGTACCTTGAGTGTCAAATTTAGCGATTTTAAGTGGAATTGCACAAACATATTTCGTCTAGGTATTGTGAAAAATCATTTGCACCGTGCATCAAAACCAATATTTATTTTATTACTAACAATCTTGGTCAACAAATCTTGTGTTGCTTATAATTATTAAAAATTACGAAATGTATAAAACATCTTCCAATTTAACGACACAATTTTTGGTGCATGGTGCAATGGTATTGCCTAAGTGTAAGAAAAGTTGAATCAGCTTAGATGTGTTTTATTAATTTAAAATTCTTTTTTTGTAATCACAGATCGTAAGCTGTTCGTGGGTATGCTTAGTAAGCAACAAACTGAAGAAGATGTTAGACAACTTTTCGCACCTTTTGGAACTATAGAAGAGTGTACTATACTTCGAGGACCTGACGGAGCAAGTAAAGGTAATGTTTTTAAATTAATCACATCATTTAAATGTTTTATTGGATTTTAATAGGGGTTCGCGAGACTGAGACTACACATGGTCTAGAACTTGGTCTCGAAATCTTGGGCTCGATCATCGAGACCTAGACGAGACCATACATAGTCTTTAAACGCCTAAAACTTTGATTATTGGATGCAAAGCTGAAAGGATACATGTTTAAGATTTTGATCGACACACCCTAACTAGCAGAACATGCAGCACTTGTAAGAATATTGCTAAAGCTGCGTAATTAAGTCTCATAAACGTTCAAAAATTATCTATAAGGCTCCTATAAGAGCAAAATTACTGTTTAGTCCCCAGTACAAGGACTTCTAATTTTTTGACATATACAAATTTCATACTTTGTGAGTTCTTTCTTCGCGTCGAGTTCGACAAACTTTTCCTCTGCAAAAACTTTCTGCGCTCCTGCGTTTTTGAATGCCCGATTCTCTAAATTGTCGATATTACTTCACTATGACTTCCCGTACATACATATTTGATTTTTTAAAAATTGTTTATTAAAATTTTATTAAAAATTGTGGTCAACTTGCCCGACAAAAATCATGCTGCGTATGGGGTGTCCACCACCCTCAAAATGTCGATGTGACGTCACTATGACTCCCCGTACATATAAGTTTGATTTTTTTAAAATTGTTTCAGGAAATTATGTTAAAAATTGTGGTCAACTTGTCCGACAAAAATCATGCAGCGTATAGAGTGTCCACCGCTCTGAAAATGTCGATATGACGTCATTACATCTCCCCGTACATATAATAATAAATTTAATATTTTTCGATTTGAAATAAAATACTGATTGTTAAAAAATACGTGTCCGACAAAATAATACTGCAAACTAATACAAAATTTAAAATTGATAAATTATTTAATATTTCTTCATAATAATGCATCTTTGACATATTTATTACAAACGAAGTAAACCATCCATTTATCAAATGTGACTTACAATACTTACAAACTACAATATTATGGATATTAATAGTTACTTCAGAATTTGTCCAAATTAGTTATCCAACAACACATATATTTTTCTCCTGTATATTAGTATAAAATAAGAGAATATGTGTGTCTTTATAGAAATGTAATTTCTATTATTTTCAATAGAAATAAAACGAAACATATGAAATAAAAATTTAAATGTACAATTAAGTTAACACAATAAAACATTTAAATTAAATAAACATTATAAAAAAAACAATTAATAAGAGAAATGTAGGATAAAAATTTTTAAAAATACTTTTTGTTACCGATATTAGCTTTGAACCATCGTCAGCTGACGAAAATACTTCTAGTTTTTACATTTCATTCTTCTAGAGCCTCAGCTTCATGTTTAGTGTATATAATAGTATTTCTTCAGAAACAATTTAAATTACTGAAATTTATTGTACTAACCCTTACTCTGTTAAAATTCATCTTAATAAGAACATTGAAAATATAACTTTTTCACAAAATCTTCAACTTTTATTCAAAAATCTTTTTAAAAAATACAATAACTATATTTTAATCTGATGATGCTTTGTAGTGGTGAGGATGACATTGATGAAGGTCGTGAAAATTATGATGATTATGATGGTGATGATAATGATGATTTTATTAGTAATTCTGAAGAAAATGCATTTTTTTATATTTCAATAAAGAATAAAATATATATTTTTATACCTTTTTATATAAAATAATATATCAATATAAATGAAAACAGATTTTCAATTTTCCAGATTTTTCAATTGAAATAACTGAATTGTTGATTTGAAAATTTTATCATCCAGTAAAACTTATTTAGCCAGAAAACGACAAAAGTAAATATCCCATTGGTTTTGATGTCTTTTTTTCATTTTCTTGTCGGACTGACTATATAACTCAATATATTTGTCGGACAAATCGATATTTGTAATTAGAATACTATTATCTATCATTATTATTTTTGTCCGACATGTATGTACGGGGAGATGTAATGACGTCACATTGACATTTTCGGAGCGGTGGACACTCTATACACTGCATGATTTTTGTCGGACAAGTTGACCACAATTTTTATCATAATTTCATGAAACAATTTTAAAAAAATCAAACTTATATGTACGCGGAGTCATAGTAACGTCACATCGACATTTTGAGGGTGGTGGACACCCCATACCCAGCATGATTTTTGTCGGATAAGTTGACAACAATTTTTAATATAATTTTAATAAACAACTTTTAAAAAATCAAATATGTATGTACGGGGAGTCATAGTGACGTAATATCGACAATTTCGAGAATCGGGCTTTCAAAAACGCAGGAGCGCAGAAAGTTTTCGCAGAGGAAAAGTTTGTGGGACTCGACGCGAAGAAAGCACTCAAAAAGTATTATATTTGTATATGTCAAAAAAATTGGAGGTCCATGTACTGGGGACTAATTGTATTTATGAAGCTTATTGAATAATAAAGCAAATTGATGTTTATTTATACAACCTCTAAAAGTCATGTTTATAGAGCATTAATAAATTATTACCTAAATGTTGCTGTATTGACAGCAACTATAACACCATTTATCTTTTTGGGGCAATTGAGAGGAAGTGTTATAAATGTAGAAGTATGAGTAAATTTTTAGGTTAAAAGAGTGCCAATTTGCCAAGCTTCTTTTAGTTGTTGCGATATTAATATTTACGAAACAAATCTTGCTTATCGTTGTAGTTTGGAACAAGTTTATTCTCTTCATAATGTCTGCATAATATAAAGGTTTATTTCCACTATGACAGGTCCATGTATCCGATCTATTTTAGTCAGTATTAGCGTTTTTGTTGGGATATTTTATCTGCGAGAATCACTTTACTGTTAAAGTAGGTATATATTATTTTGTGGCAAAATATTAACGCGGCTTCAATTTTCAAATAGTTTGACATTATTAATAAAAATTTATTAAAATTGAAGTAGTTAAAATATAAATTATCATTGCCTATTTGGCAATGATAATTGCCAATGATAAATAATATTAAATTTAAAAAGAAATTAACACGGTTTAGAAAGTCATATTTTATTTTTATTAATCTGAACGTTGTAAAAAGCAATTACAAATGGCGTCTGACATGAAAATTAACTTTGTTTTTTAAGAAGCATTAACAATTCTTATTTACTGCGTGATAAAACACTACAACAGCAATATACGTAAAAAGAGCAATTAAACAAGTTACAAAAGTTAAGTCATGCGAGTTATTTACTATTCGAGAATACTAGTTTTGAGGTTATAGGTCCAGTTATTTTTATACAATACTGTTTAAGATAATACAAACTATAGAAATGGGGGAAAAATCAACTAATTTCCCTGTTTTAGTGCCAAAAACTAGGGTCACATCCAGTAAAAAATTGGCTTGAATTAAAATGAAGATTAAAAATGTTGAAAAAACAAATCCTTATAAAAGTTGCTAAGAGGTACCTTTATAACTTCTGCACTCTTTAAAGGGGTTAATACAGTATCCGCCAAAATAAACAGTACCGAAACGAAAAATAAAAATTAATTTTTAATTTCTGTAATGTAAGTGTTCAAAATGTTCACCATTTCGACGCAAACAAGCTTCATATCGATTGTGTAAGTCAATAAACATATTTATATATTTCCATTAGTTCGGCAATATTCGCCGGCGGATTTTCCGAATGAAATCTTTTTTCCTTCATTTTGCCCCAAATGTATGCGTCAGGTGGCGCCAGATCAGGTGAATGAGAAGGATATTCGAAGTCTGTTCCCCGAGAAATTATTCTATTATCGAAATGCTGACGAAGTCTAAGGTGCGCACAGCTGTATGGCTCGTTGCACCATCTTGTTGGAAACATTGTGTGCGAAACGGTAGATTTCGTGCACGGCAAAAGTTATTTAGATCTCTCACAAAAGGTATAATAATTTTCTCTCTATAAAGTTCTTGGTTAACAGTAAGTGGATTCTGATTATCATCTTCAACGAAATAAGGACCAATCATTCCATTACCAGATACCGCGCACCAAACGGTAACTCGAAGACTGTGGAATGGTTTCTCTACAATGACATCAGGACGTTAAAATCCAAGAAATCTGGTTGTTTGTCGATTAATATAGCCGCTAAGATGAACGTGACTCTCGTCTGAAAATCATATGTTTTTCAAAAATTCGAGATCTTCGTAAATTAAACTGAACATGCGACCACAGTAAATTTCTCTTGCACGTTTGTCCGCAGCATTTAGTCGTTGTCCAACTTGAATACGGTATGGATAACCTCCAATTGATTTGAACATGCGACGTAAAGACGTTTCACTAATGTTGAGTTTACATGCAGTTCTTACAAGACTTCTTTGAGGTGATTGCAAAACTTGGTTAAAACACGTCCTTCATTTTCGTTAGTGCATACTGTTTTTCGACGACCTGAAGAACCTTTACGTTGACATAATACACTACCAGTGCGAAGAAATTTTTCAAAAACAGCTAACATCACACTTTTACTAAGAGCTGCTTTATTAAATTTTTGTTGATATTTTATTGACACCTGTTCTAAGCTTGGGTCATCATTACGACCTTTTCCGTATGAACGAAAATAATGCTCTACCAAAAACACTTTTTCTTCCGTTGTTAGCACCATTTTTAAATCAAATTTAACTGCAGCGTACTATTAATATATCAACTAATGACAATTAAGTCAAATATGACAAATCCATATTACATAAACAACTCCACGGCACTCTCTGTTTCGGTACTGTTTATTTTGGCGGATACCGTATATTGCAAGATTCCTTTATGCAGAGAGTCTAAAGCAAAAATTGTCTTATAACTAGCGTTCTTGAGAGCAATTTTGCTGTATTACAGTAGATGGAAAACTTAATAAAACTGAAGTAATTTGCTCTTTAAAGGTTCTATAAAATAGTTCACAGAACTAATAAGTATTTTTTAGAGCAAATCTTACTTTGGTGTAATTTTTCTGTATAATTAAGGTGTTGAAAACATTCTCGGAGCAAAATCAAAGGATATTTATAAAACTTTCTTATAAATTGGCTGTAAGAATATTCTTACAGTACATTAAAAGTCCAAATTGCTTCGCTTCTCGTTATTTAATGAATCTCGACAATAATAACTCACGTTTAAAATGTAGAACAGCCCATAGTTGTTATTTTTCATCGCTATTTTTACTTTAAAATTTAATTTATTCCATCCAAATTTTAATAACTTTCATAAAGCACCTAATGGTAAGTACAATGAATGTATAGTAAAAGAAACACTACCACAAACACCTCACAATCGTTTCCTAACATGTATTTTGAAATTACATTACAACTATACTTACCTTTCTTCATTTAAGTATTCCAAAGAATACTTAACACAAGGGTAAGTTGCTAAAGCTAAAGATATATTTAAAGTGTTAAATTTGACGATCAAACCATATAAATGTTGGGTAAACTATATTTATTGTTTTCATAGGAAGTCTTAAAATTTAACATTATTAGTTGCATGTATTTTTGGCTAATTTAGCAAAATAATTAAAAAATAATCCAAATATATGTTTTTATACGATCAGGAATATTTACTTGTAAATCTTTGATACATACTAATTACCCCAAATTCAACACCATTTTCCCTCAGCATTTTATTTTTATCATTTAATTATGGAAATGTATAACATTATTATCATAACTCACGAAATATTTTGTTGACACAGATGTTAGGTGTGAGGAACAATAAAGCTGATAAAGTTTAGCAATAATTTATGTTCAAAATAATTGTCATTTAACCGTACGTCTGTGTAACGTTTAGATAAAAGTTTAATTATTAATCTTTAGTGAAAATGAATTTCTCTTTTGTTCGTAAACAATAAAATTTATACTTCATAATGGATTCAATAAAATTTTATTTTGTCATCCTAGTATTATAAATGTAAGCAATTTTAATTGAATTCTTAATAGATTTACAAAGTAACCAGATTAGAGCTTCAAAAAGTTTAGAATTTTGTAGTTTGCAATGCGATCTACTATAGTCACACCAAATTCATTATCTTATATTAAAAATTCCAAAATTATTATGGTATAAAACATGTCTGGGCATGCACTATTGTCAGAAATAGCACAATGCCTGGCCATAACCGATAGTCTGGTTTGTACCATTTAAACCTAGTTTCACCGACGCCTTTAATCCCGATTTAGCTCTTAAGTGGAGCTTCTAATCAAGATTGACCCATTGAAACGTTTCACCATACTCAAGAGTGGGGTTAAATCAACTAATTTAACGCGAATCGCCCATTTTGGTGGATTTATGTGGTAAAGTTGGATTAGTTCAGATATTTGATATATTGCTAAATATGGCATTTCAAACATTTTATGATCTTGCCTGCAAACACAATACTGATAAAGATAAAATTATTTTTCGACGGGATCAAGAAAGAGAAGATTATTTCCAAAATTTGGATAATGATAATAATGATTTGCAAACAATAAGTAGGTTCCTATACTGTATAACTTTTTATTATCATTTTAATCTTTATAATTTGTGGTTTGGGCATCATCGTTGACTATTAGTTCATTTATTGACTCATATTCTTTTTCAGGAATGATTCTGTTCCTTTAATGAACCATTTAATATGTACTTTGAAGTATTATGCTACATATAATAGTTTCTGACTGACTTTTCTGGAGTTAGCAAACTAACAGTACATAGAATAATACATTTAGTTAATGCTGCTGTTTCTTTTTTTTTCAATGTGAACACAAAATGAAAATATTTTAGGAATATAATTACGTTATCATCCATCTTCATAAAACAGTCGAATTTTCTGCCTTACACATATATGCGACGGACTTGGTGCTACTGATATTTTTGATGTCGCTGATACCATAGCTTTGTTCGGGTTTACTTGATTACTGTTTTCAAACTGTCAGGATTCTGCGCACTAAAAAATCCTGTGTTGGGGTTTTTCTTGTACGGTTTTCGAACCGTTCTATAATTTTAGTTTTGTGTTCGGGTTTTATTTCTGACTGTTTTCGGACGATTTGAAAATTGTCAAATCAGTCCAAGGTTAAAAGTAAGAATCTTTCGTGGACTAATTGACGCATGCGCTTGGCCATTTGTCAGTCATTGTGCATTTTAAATTCAAATTATTCTTGGTATTTTAATTTATTCGTATATTATTATAGATTTATTGGCAGAATTCTCGTTAGATTCATCCTCATCTTTTTCATCATCAAGTGATGATGGATTGGAGATGGTAGCAAATCGTTTTTTACCCGAATTATTACAGAAAAAAGTAAAAAATGAGAATTATGCTGAAGAAACAGTACCCCTATATAGTCATGAACAGCTTATCCAACATTTTAGGTTTGTGGACAAAATAATTTACTTTTTGTATCAGATATTAAAAAATAAGGCGTTCGGGTTTTTTCATTTGTTGATAGTTTTCACACCGTACATAAATAGTCCTTGGATTTAGTCTACTGCACATCCAGTTGTGCGCAGTCAGCAAGTCGTTCTCAAACCGTCCGAAAAACGAAACCCGAATAAAGCTCATGTTAGATACATAAGTGTGTAAGAATCATTTTGTTTTTTAGCCATGCTAGTTGTACATGACAGTCGATTTAAAGTGGCAAGATCATTTTTTCAGGTAGTTAAGCTAAAAAATAACAGAAAAGTAATACAGCTGATGTGTTTCGACGTTTTTTTTAAATACATTTTCAAAAAAATAACATAATCCGAGATTTTAGGGACACAGTGAGTGTGTTTTAACAGCTGACAAATTGGTTCGAAGAGGCATTTGCTTCTAACTCCTGTCAGTCGCACCGGGTCAGTAACATAAGTGTGTAACGTACCATTTGATAACACAGATCCTTACATCAGCCATTTGTGCAATATTAAAATAAAGACAGTACCGCGTCATCACTTCTCATTTGAAAGTTAGTAAAGATCATCTAGGACATCGTATATGTAAAAATTAGAAACATTGTCTAATTTCAGATCTATTGGGTAGTAGAAGAAGGTATTTTATTCGGTGTCAGGTAAAGAGCGTGTTTTACTACAGATAGTGGGATCGGTACATATTATTTTGAATTAAAATAACTAATAATAGATATATTTCTGGGTACTTATTTTTATGAATAATTTCGGAGAAAAAGTATATATTTTTTCTTAAATATTAGTCAGTTGAAGTGTTTTTTGACATATTAAAAAGTCTGTAAGATAAATGGTTGGAAATATCAAATATCATTTTCTCAGTGGCCACACATAAAAATTTGCACTTTGCACTTTATTTTGCACACATATAACAAATAACTACGATATCCCTTTTGCACTGTTAGTACGAATAAAGAATAGAACGGAAGGAACGTTGTCATATTTTAATCTAGCAAATAATCACGACGGAAGTCGACCATATTGAAGAACCAAATATGACTCATTCGACATTTGACATGAATAGTTTTTTCATGCTGTTTTATATATTATTTTCTGATTTAAGTAGTTAACCCAACTCTTGATTGGGAATTACTTGTCATCTGTAGGGTTCTATTTATTTGAATTATTAAAAATTATGAAAATATTTTAATTATTACCAAATAGAATTGTTATCATAGACGTTCCTTTATTTTTTATATTGACCAACTATTTATAATTACCTACAACCTCATGACAATGTATATTACTGTACAGATAAATACAAGCGGAAAACAGTTATTTTTTTAACAATTAATACGAGGCATAAGTATATAATACCTAGTGTGTGACAACTCTGGTATTCGGAAACTTCACGTCCGCCATATGCAAGAACCAACGTGGACATCGTCAAATCGTATTATACTCCTTCTTTTTTATTCTTTATTCGTAGTGTAGATCATTCAAGGAAAGGTTTGACAGCTAAAATGACATAGAACGCTGAAACCTCAACGTACAGACCACAGCCAAGTGTTTGGTGCAGACGTTTAAACTAGTAATTACGAGACAGACGTCAGATTGGATTAATTATTATTTTTCAAATTATGGTGTGACATTTTTTGACCAAATACCACGCAGCATTAAATTAATCCTAGAAATCTTCTTTCGGGCACGAATATTTTAAGAAAATTATCCCACATCGCCCCGCGACTCGGGAATATTTTCAAAATATTCGTGCCTTTAAAAAAATTCCAGAAAGAATTTAAACTCTTGTGATATCATAAGTGAAAATATTTTTCCAAAAATCTATTTAAAATTATTTTTGACAGCTTTCGTGTAAGTAATAATTTACTAAAAAAAACGGTGCGTGAAAATTCATTAAATTTACATGTTAGAACATAAACGCAAATTAATTGTAAGTGTGGAAAGTTATTTTATCATGTGTCACGTAATATTTTGTTGACCACTATCACACACATACAATAGTTACTCTTTTATTAAATTAATGCCACGATTGGACCGTATAAATGAAATAAATAATATTATTGAATATTAAATATTATTTAAATATTAAATAAAATTATCTTAAAGACTATTTTAATGATGTTAAGTGGCAGATATAAAGATATATTTTTTATTTGCTTAAATTTCAATGTAAGTTGTCAGTTTTATATTTATTAAGTTAGATTTTTCTTTTTTTTGACTTGGTATGTCCTCTTTCGCTTATGTGGTTTAACTTCTGTAGTTTACTGGTAGGTTCTGTGGTTTACCAGAACATTATATGCCATTCAAGATAATTAAAACCTTACTTTATATAGCTTAAAGTAAGTTAGTATGCGAAAAATATAGTAATAGTACAGTATAGTTAATAATCTGTCGGATTATTACATTTAAAACTATATCGGATATTGTCAAAATAATATAATTTAGTGTACTCGCTGCATTAATTTACAAAAATAAGAAAGATACAGAGAAGATTAACATCACCTATGAGCAAGGATGACACCCAAAATCGTGTAGCTTTCCACATTTTTTGCAAAGCCTTCCATTAGCTTTAAGTTCAATATTTTTATTTGTAATGTTAAATATATTATTTTTAAATACTCCCATTACAAGCATAAAACTGAAATATTTATAAAACACTTACAGCATGTACGCATTGCTTAGTTTTTCCTCTCATGGTTATCTTTCAACCAATGTATTTCCAAACTCTTTTAAAAATTTGCAAAATCTCATCAATACATAAAAAGAGAGATAATTCTTTAATCTACAATTATAGGCCTATATCTATTTTAAATAGTATTGCCAAATTATTTGATTTTATTTTGTCAGATAACATATACAGTCATGTTAAAAATTTGCTTCATCCTAACCATAGATTAGAAAGAAGTTTATAGATAGCCGACTCTAACGGTTTTTTAAAAACGTGTTTACAGCGCCGCTCGTGACCTCAGCACTAACTATATAATTGTATTTTTATATTATTGGTAAGTTTAAAATATACATATTAAAATATTTTAAAAATATTCTGATAAATAAATATATTTTTTAAAATATTTTTAAAGTATTTTAATATTGTTAACAATTTCGTATGACATATAGAAATAAAAATAAAATAAGTAATAATTCTTTATTTTTGCAAGATAATTTTATTACAATTAGGAGTCAAATTTATTTTTTTTGTTTCCCCAATTATTTTTAAAATGGATCTATTGCATTCTGGTGTCCTGGGAGTAGCTTCTGTTGTTAGAGGATCATCAGAACAATGAGAGATGCTGGTTTCTGAAAAAGAAATATTAAATATGATAAAAGTTGTCAATATAAAACTCATAATTAGAAATTGAGAATAAAAATGTACATTAACCTATAATAGTAAGGTATTTCAACTTCCCTATTTGTAGGCTCTTGTTATTTAAAAAAGTTTTTGCTTTAATTCGCAATCAAAATTTTAAAATTATTCTCTTACCTGGAAGTTTTAGAGTAGGCACAGCATCTAATTATAAATCGGGGAAAAATTTCGGTATAGGGGAACAACTCCGATTTTAACGAATTTTTTTTTGGACACTCCCTAAACATCCCTGAGCACTACTGTGAAGTTTTTTTTTTCCGGAAATGAAAACTAAAATTTTGAAAAAATTTTGAAATTTAAAAAAAAATTTTTTTGGTTCCAATTTGCACAAAATTTTTTTTGGAGAACCCGATAAAATGTAAGTTGAAACCTAACCTAACCTAACCTAACCTAACCTAACCTAACCTAACCTAACCTAACCTAACCTAACCTAACTTAACCTAACCTAACCTAACCTAACCTAACCTAACCTAACCTAACCTAACCTAACCTAACCTAACCTAACCTAACCTAACCTAACCTAACCTAACCTAACCTAACCTAACCTAACCTAACCTAACCTAACCTAACCTAACCTAACCTAACCTAACCTAACCTAACCTAACCTAACCTAACCTAACCTAACCTAACCTAACCTAACCTAACCTAACCTAACCTAACCTAACCTAACCTAACCTAACCTAACCTAACCTAACCTAACCTAACCTAACCTAACCTAACCTAACCTAACCTAACCTAACCTAACCTAACCTAACCCAACCTAACCTAACCTTTTTTTGGAAAAAAATTTCAAAATTTTAGTTTTCATTTCCGGAAAAAAAACTTCACAGTAGTGCTCAGGGATGTTTAGGGAGTGTCCTAACCTAACCTAACCTAACCTAACCTAACCTAACCTAACCTAACCTAACCTAACCTAACCTAACCTAACCTAACCTAACCTAACCTAACCTAACCTAACCTGACCTAACCTAACCTAACCTAACCTAACCTAACCTAACCTAACCTAACCTAACCTAACCTAACCTAACCTAACCTAACCTTACCTAACCTAACCTAACCTAACCTAACCTAACCTAACCTAACCTGTGCAAATTGGAGAAAAAAAAAATTTTTTTTTAAATTTCAAAATTTTTTCAAAATTTTAGTTTTCATTTCCGGAAAAAAAAAACTTCACAGTAGTGCTCAGGGATGTTTAGGGAGTGTCCAAAAAAAAATTCGTTAAAATCGGAGTTGTTCCCCTATACCGAAATTTTACCTAAATCGGTAACATTTCTATTCTGTGAGAAAAAGCAGTCTTTTGTAAAGTGGTCAATGCAGATTTTAAATTTATAACGGTCATTTCCAGTTACATTAATCAAATCTGGTTTATTTAAAGCATCACACCATTTTCTTCGGATCTACAAATATAATGTAACATAGAAATAATATAATATGCATCATATACTAATAAATAGGTATATGCTGAAGCTTTAAAAAACCAAATTCTTACCTGTGGATCCTTTGGTAAACAATGCACTTTTTTATAGTTATTTTTATAAAGGCAACCCGTAACAGAACACATAAAAACCATAGTTTAATAAATAACTGCAAAAACTCTAACTGGAAAATATAAATACTAAGGAGAAAACATAACTATTAACGAGAAAATACAATAATTACTATCACACAAGTACAAAAACTCTAGCTGGAAAATATATCTACTAACGAGAAAATACAATACTAACTGTCAAAAAATATTGTTGACAACATTTAAATTCGGAATTGTTATGTCATTAACGGATTTCCTGTTGATTGTGATATTATTTTCGATAGTGGCGACTTCCGTGACCTGAGCATTAACTACTAAACCAAACGTGGACCTGTCATTTGAGGAGAGTGCCCAGGGCATGATCCTAACCAACAAAAATTTTGTAAAAATAAATCTAGTGACACTAATTTAATTACTTTTGTTGACAGAATAAAGTAGGTACTTCATTCACGACGTGACAGGTAGATGTAGTCTACACAGATTTTGCCAAAGCTTTTAATAAAGTGAATCATTACATTTTAATTGAAAAATTGTTTTCTTTCGGCTTTAGTTATTTAGTTAGAATTATTTATATTTTACTTAAAACATCGCCAGCAATTTGTTTGTCTACAAGATAAATCCTCCAAGACATTTCCAGTAACATTTGGAGTCCTGCAAGGTTCCAATTTAGGGCCATTACTCTTTCTTTTGTTTATAAATGACTTATCGGCTAGGTTAACTGTGATTATTTAGTATTTGCGGATGTTTTTAAATTTTTTCAGCCTGTTAATGGTATTAATGTCTACTTTGAATTTCAAAAAAATATTGATGCGGTTTTTGATTGGACAACAGCTAACAAATTACACTTAAATCTGAACAAATGTAAATTAATGACTTTTTCTATTTTAAATTAAAAATATTGTAACGGGTGACAGATGTGTGAAGGATGAATGTGACGGATGATTGTGACAGATGCGAGAGGAATGCATGTATTTTGATGTAGCTGCTTGCCATAAAGGGTAGAGTCCGTGAATGAGGAAGAAGGTTTTGACAGGAACTTGACATGATCTATAATTATTTTAGGTTGGTAGTTATTCGCGAACATTCCAGTAATATTTGGATTTTAGTAAATAGTTATTTCGAGAAAAATCGAGATGTCAAGTATTTTGATATATAAAGCGGGTCATTCGCGGTAGTAGAGTTAGTGTTCGTTCAGCTTTTGTGTAGTTTAAAAGTAAAAAGTGACAGTTAGTAACTTGTAACCAGCTGAATTCTTGTATTCTTACAATTTGTAAATAAATTGTGTTCAAAGTCCTCACAAGTGTTTCAATATTATTAATAAAAGTATGAGACTATTAGAGTTTTTGAAAAGAACTTGTAAAGATTTTACCAACACTGATACAATTCTTTATTTATTCAATTCTCTAGTAAGGTTAGAATTTGCTGCAGTTGTATGGGATTAAACATTAAAATTAGCTTTTTTAATTCAATGACAGGTGAACCACAAAAGCAAATATTTTATATAAACTTAAAATTTTTGTTTAAAAGTTTCGTTGTATAATGTTCTTAATAGATTGGACTTCCACAGATTAAGGTTTGGTAAAATAAATATTATTTGTCTTTTTTGCATCTTTATTTGGTCCACTTTGTTATTCTAAAAATTTTATTTAGGTATTTTAATTATTTAAAAATGGAACAAAAAACATAGAATCAGTTTTTAATTTTAAAATTATTTAATATGTCACGTATAATTGGCGTACGCCACTGTTAACTAGAGATAAAGACAGATAAACCAAAAAAAGAAGAAAGCAAAGGGAGCCGTAGCTTTATAGATACTCTATTACTGTCAACGCTAATTGAGATATAGAAGAGAGTCAGATCTCTAGATAGGACACGAACCAAATTGCATTCTCTCTGAAACCATTTCTTTTCAAAGAAAGAAATGTAAAATTTCCTTTTTATTGTGACATTTACCCAGAACCGATTTAAGGAAAAAAGTTTTAATGGTAAATGTACAAATAATATTACCATAATATATCAAATCGGTAGATAATAGATTTATTTTTCTAGATTAAATGTCATTGGCTTTTAAACTTTTTAGCATGGATCTGTTTATTTATGCTGATTATGCTCGGTAGAACCATATTATTTTAAATTTAAGATAAATACTTTGCTTTATAATATATGAAAAAAGAAATTTTATAATACATAAAAAAACTATTAAATTTATTACTTAATAAATTAAATACACTAAATATTTTTTATTTGCATTTTAACAAAAAAACTTTTCTACAAACGTGACAAGGTTGGAGCATTGGCAAGAATATGCGAAGTGACCCTTTTTTTAATTTTTCTTTGTCACTATGACACCGTGCGCGAAGTAGTGTGCGAAATACTTACTTCGCACACTGCATGTAAACTATGTGGGATTTTTATATTTTAACCTTTATGTTCCTCAATCAAGCAAAAATCCAAGAAATCATTTATTTATTAATGTATAACAATAATTATTTAGGCTTTCAAATTGTGAGAAAATTTAACACGACCTAATTTTATTTATTATTTACAATGTTAACATTAATGGTGCAGCCAGTGCACGAACCAATATTTATTCCCAAACCAGATAAGTCAGATTCAGCCCGTGATATCCTAGTTTTGGAAGTTGAAAGACTATCCACTGCCGTAGAGGTGACATTACTTGATCCTGAAATGTTACAGTCTAAAATTTTATTTGATATCTGAATTTTATTGTTGATAGAATCTTCCACGTATCCTTCGGCCACAGTCGAAGATTTCCAACCTCCATGTCGCTTCAGAACATATATATCGGCCCCCGTATTAGCAAGGAGTCTGGCTGATGTTCTCAGAAATCAATGGCCCGTGTAGGCATCAGGATTTGGTAATTTTAGGTGTTTTGCTATTAAGCTAGTCATCTTTCCAATACTATTTATTTCAACAACTTGGTTAAAACTGGTAGCATAACTTGGACGAAAAGCCGCATATTTTCGGTTAATGTCAATATAATCTAAATTTGAAACTGTAAAAATCCGTTGTGGATGCATTTTTGTATCGGGTACTTTAACAATCAAAATGGAATTTTTATCTTCTATGTCATCGACCGTCATTTTTATGAGTTCTTCACGGCGGCAAGCACCCGAAATACCCAGTATTAAAACAACCTAAAAGGAAATCAGTAATTTAAAAAAAAAAACATAGAACAATCATCAAAAATCTACCTTTACCAACAAATAGGTTTCATCATCTGCCTCTTTTATGAATTCTTCAACTTCCTCTCTAGTCAACACCTTAGATTTCTTAGGATGGTTTCTAACTGACCATTTTTTCAAATATAAAACCAAATTGGTAAATTTCTTGAAATCCACGTTTTCTTTAACATTGAGTGTTGCTTTCAACATAGAATATATTGCCCATAACGTGGAAGACTTCAGCTTCTTAGACTTCTCTGCAAAATATGCCAACAGCACATTTTCGGATACATTTCTGGCTTTATTTGCTTCACACCACTCTTTAAATTGCTGATATGCATTTTTATACTGGCGCCTCGATTTCTCCGGTAAGAGATTTGAAATTACTGAATTGGCCGCATATGTCAAGTTTGGTGGGGTACTGCTTATTTCATCACCGCTCGAAATTTCCATTATTTCACAGTTATAAATATCACGCACGAAATTGACGCAAATAAGAATTCACTCCAAAATAAGGAAAATAATTATCAAGAACTGTAACTTTGAAATAATTGTCAACAAATGCCATTTTATTTCCATAGTTACAGTACCTAATTACTTGATTTGGAAAAACAGTTCAAACCAGTTCAATACTTTTTTTCATATTAAACTAAGCGTTTGTAAAAAAAGTTTTGTTTTCATCTCATGCGCGAAATAGTTTGGTGATCTCGACTATTTTTTTAAATCAGTTCTCGATCACCAAAGTAGCATTTCGCGCACTAGATACAAAAATAACTATTTAATCCGTGTGTTTTGTTAAATGAACAAAAAACATAAAAAACCCTTACTTATGATATCTACATACAACGTATTACTCTGTTCAGATAAAATAAATACATTTTCTAGCTCAGCTATTAAAAATTATAATCTTTAAGTTCATGTATATTTATTATAAGTTGTTAAAATTCCTTTGTGCCTGGTTTTTTCCCTTTTTCCACATAAATACCAAATTATGAAAACCGTAAGTGATTTCAAAGCCACTCCTGTAATATATAAATTTATTCTTATTTACTGCTTTACCCAAAACTTGTTCATTTTACTGCACAGCTTCAATTTTAGCATCCCGACGAATAAGTTTTGGGATAAAAAAAATGTAGCAGAAAGTTTTAGTTCTGACCTGTTGCTTAAAATGTAAAAGGTGTTCTGAAGTAGTTTATTTTGCGGGGTATGATAAAAACTAGAATATACAATTACACATTGTTTCCTTAAAGTAACGTTTGCTTGATTAAAAATGACATAACCGAGTTAATATTCTAATACAGTTCGGTGTTAGCTAATTATTCGTATGCACTAGATATGCAAACTTCATCACTAAATATAATTTTTGAAAAAACATAGGTGTTATACATAAACCTTCAAAAGTTATCCTTTCCTTATAATCAAATTTCGATCGGACCGATGTACAAAATGGCTTAATACAATTGTTTTTTGTTTACTTTTTCTTCTCAACTTGACGCAAAACACTTTTATGATATATTTGTAAGTAGATAATCCATCATATGTGCAGCCTCGCCTTATTATTTTTTCACGCTTACACAGTAAATTTATAAAAGTTCAATGCTGCAATAAATTTGAATAACGCTTTTTAAAACTTATATTACCTGGTTTATTTTTGTCTACATATTACTATAAAATATTTTTTCTGAAATCGTTTCGGAATACTTATTTTTTCAGACTAATTTCGGACTCCAATTTACGCTATTCTAATAAATTCGTTTGTTGTTGAGCAACGAACTTTCTCGGACAGTACAGGAAAATTTTTCCCGGCTAGGCCTTAAAATTCAGCCTACGTCAGATTTTTATGAACAGTAAATTTAATAAATATACTCAAACAACCAACTCGTATTTATTTAATTATTTTTGAATATTGCGGTTGTGCAAATTATTAAAAATAGGGTGTAATCCAGTCGAAAAGTTTTCTTTGTTACTTTCCTCTTTATTTGTTATTTCTGAATAGTTAGTAAAGTTATTACTATTTTCTTTTTCGGCAATAAAACTAATAGTATTAACAAAATCCTCTATGTCTTTTTTTCCTTCTAAATATTTAATTTGATATGTCTACTTTATTTGTGAAAGATTCTTCTATATATCCTTCGGTAACACTTGAGGATTTCCACCCCCCATGTCTTTTTAAAGCAACTAAATCTGCTCCAGCATTTACCAAAATTGTTGCAGAGGATCGACGGAAACAATGTCCTGTGTATTCATCTGAATTTGGCAAATTTAAAAATTTTGCAACAATTTGAGGCATTTTGCAAAACTGATGTACTCCCACTACTTACCTGCAACCAAAGTCTTATTTCGAGAATGCATTTTGCTCTTTCGGCAAACCTTTAGCTTGCCTTTGTCTCGACATATTCCTTCAGTGATGTTCCCAAGAACGAAGTTCCTTTTTGATGTGGCTTTTTGTAAGAAGAAAGAAGGGCTCCGGACCAAGGAAAGGGGTATTATCCGTTTTTTTGCGAGTCTATCAGCTTCCTCATTACCTACCATCCCACTGTGACCTGGCACCCACATCAAAGTGACCTTGCTGTTTCTTGCCAGTTTCTTAAGGGATTGTTTACTTTCTCAGACTAGCTTTGACTCATAAGTAAAATAACTCAGAGCTGCTTATTCTGTAAGAATAGGAGTATAGATGTTTGTTCCCCGAGTTCCTCTTCGGAGACATTTCTCTCTAGCGTATATATCTCCGCCTGAAAGATATTTGAAGCGTTACCAAGGGATTTGGGCAACCAAATCGGTCCCTTCATCTATCCTGGACCCATATGTATACTACGCCAGTAAGCCCTTTTCCAGCTCTGGTTCTTCTTCTTTAACAGTATGGCAGTTTCCTATAACCACGTCTCCAAATCAAACCTAATTGCTATGGTATCAAATGTAAGTAGTGTGTTGGTCTTTTAAAAACTGAAATAAAAGCGTACTGCTAATTTAAAATAGAATGTTTTTTCGTTGCTCTTTTTTCGTATATACCTATGATGGAAACAGCTTTATTAAAAAAAATATAGTGTTTCGCTCGTCGAAATTATTTGGTGAAGCTCATAAATATTATCAGTCTCGGCTTTCGCTTTAAAATAACTTTCGTCACTCCTAAAACAATCTACTATTAATGAAGATTATATTTTGTATTTGTTTTCCGGAAATGTTTAAATCAACAAAATGCGCTTACAGACATTTTAATCCTTTAAATTTAGTTGTTTGCCGATGAATATTACCGCTGAGATTATTGCGGAAATGATTTAAACAAGAATTATTCATTGAAAACATTTTACTCTAAATAAATCAACTGATTCATTCATTGGTTAAACTGGTACATTTTTTCTAATAATTATGCATTTAACTTAATATATAGAAAAAAGACAAAATTTAAATTGGAGGACATTTTATAATACGAACGGAGTTGTTCCAGTTTCGTATTTCATCTCAAAGTAAATTATTTTTCCATTCCTATATGAAATAAGAACAACTCTTCGCAACTTCCTGACAAACCGACTTCACTTCGAGAAATCCGTCGAGAGTTCATTTTCGACAAAGAGTTCAAGTGCCGTCAGTCCAAAGTAAAATATTTAAAGAGAAACAACTGAAAAGAAATTAAAATGTCTTCTGTGTAGCTTTTGCTTTTTTATTTGGAAATGTTTCAAAAAAAATGTTTTAAATTATTCGGTACTAAAACTGAATAATTATACCTATATACTCGTATACATTATTAATTTTTTTTGCTTTTTATTGTTGCATCAATCTCTTATATTATTTTCGAAAGGTAGTACTATGCACTATGAACATTAACATGAATTAAAGGAATTAAATAATTACATTTTCCCCCAAAATTTGACGGTTTCCATATAAATAGATTTCTTAGCTCTTGAGTTTAAATGCAATTTTATTCAGTACAAGATGAACTAAATTGAGCTCAATATGATTATTCATCCCAAAGTTCGGTTAACACAGATATCATTTTGTTTATTTCGAGGAGGCATTTTGTTGGTGATACAACTAAAATTTTTTTTAGCTTGTCTTAGTCCTAAGATACTTATCCAGTTAGATAGTAGTCGATCCTCTTCCTAGGAACTGAGTTAATTTTTGTGATACCACAAAAGCGCTCGAGACCAAAGAAAGGTGTCCCTTCTTTAGCGAGGCTATCAGCTTCCTCATTACCTATTATCCCTCTGTCACTTGGCACCGACATCAAGGTGACTGTTGTTTCATAGCCATTTAATTAATGGTCTGTTTACATTCCAGACTAGCTTTAACTTATAAGTAAAAGAACTAAGAATATTTAAAGCTCCTTCACTGTCTGTAAGAATAAAGATGTTTGCCCTTCATGTGCCTCTGTACATATAATCCTGAACACTAACATTTACAGTATTTATCCCCTCCTAATAGTTCGGCTTTATAAAGGGTGCCAACCCTTTCATCCACCCTTTCATCTATCTTGGACTGTGTACCACACCTGTAAGCCCTGGTGTGACTTCTTTAACTGTATGGCGGTTTCCTATTACCACTAGTGAAATCTTCAGGATCCTTTGTTGACCAACCAAATCACCAGCAATAGACCAAGCAATGCCTAGAAGGCTGCTGTGGGGCACTATGTCATTGCCCCAGTTATTCATAGACAAGCCAACAGTTGCAATTTCTGCAACTTAGCACATGCCGGTGATCGTTGAATTTTAGGTTTGATATGACTAAGATAATTTTCGGTTTTAAGCCTCAATTCTTTCCAAATTTCCTGCGACAAGTCCGGCTTGCCACTAAGGCTTTTGATTAGATTTTTTCTAAATGATTGTTCCAAGTTAGTTTTTGATCCAGGATCCCTCCCAGATATTATACCTCCATGGAAAATCTAAGTTCGATATTTTTCATTGTTTTTGTACGTTTGGATAGTATCTTCGTCTCCTGGTGAACGGTATTGAAATTGTTTTTCCTGGTTTGACCTTAATACCTTTCTTTTGACAATGGCGCATACAATGTACCTTCTTTATGATTAACTGAAGATAGATGATATTGCATACAAATAAACATATTTATATGCTCTTAAATTATTTTTATAAACTGTAATCTGGTTTACGTTTCTCGTAGTTATTTGAATATTGTTTTCCTTAACGTTGCTCTAAATGTAATAAATGTAACTGTGGTGCAAATTATTATAAAATATCGATTGCCATATCTATATGTATTAAATAAATCACGTACTCTTATGAAGAATAAATGTAAATTTGAATATTAAGAAAAATTATTGCTAAAATAATTAAATATAATATCTTAATACTTCTTTTAAAAAAATATAACTGTAAAATTAGTAAACGATATCTTTATCAGAAAAGCTTTTTTTAAATGAAAAAAAGCAAATTGTTAAACCATGGTATATTCAACGACATCGTTTTTTTTTCTGCCACCTGGTAATTGTTTACATCCCTTTTAATTCTTGGGGGAACTGAAACTGTCCAAATTTAAAAGTTCGCACATCGTGACAGACTGCTTCTCTCTTAGGCGTCGCTCTATGCACTGCCTCCTGGGGCGGGCTGTTTTTCTTGTTGAAGAATATACAATCTTGGAAAGTGGCCATTCTTGGTGACAAAAGATAAAGGTTTTTCTGAGTTTACAAGCTTGCAAAGAGAACGATAAAAGAAACTTTTTTAAGAATGTTAACATACTGAAGAATGAGATGTTATTAAAAACTAGATTAAGTTATCTTAGATACTATAATAAGCATGGTCGCCTTCCTTTCACTTTGACATCCAAAGATCTTTAACATAAATCTACTTGAAGTTTTGAACGCCGATACTTCTATCTATGTAAAAAGCCCTAAACATCCATCTATGGATATAGGCCTCCTCTTCTTTCTTTCACGCATCTCTTCTCTTTAATCCACATTTCTTGGTCCTTTTTAATTACTTTTTGTGCTTCCCTTGAGGTTTTATGTTTTATATTTACATTTTTTGGTATCAAAATCTTCTTGAGATATTCTTGGTTAAACCAGATGTTTTGGGATGCCTTACACCATTTCTCATGTAATTTCTTATACAATCGGGTTAATAATTCTTCTATCGAAGATGACTTTTTTTTCAGGCTGAGTTGGGGAACTCATGTTTGATGGGTCCTTATACAGAACCCAACAGTGTTGGACTCACCCTCGAGAGGATGCCTACCAACCAAACCCACCTCAAAACTCGCCGTTACCCCCGGTTCGGAATCACTACCCTAGCATACTTCAAGACGGGAGGCGGTCCCTCACACACTCTTCCCCCATTCATACTATTCGCCATCAAGACATTCCCTTCTCCTAACCATTTTCTTCACAACTTCGCTTACCTCTACCCATTCTTTCTCTCCTCTCAACACTATCTCCACCATGTTCTTCCAATACACTGCTACCCCGAGTCTCCTCTCCAATTTCTCTAAACCCTACTTGTTCTTCCAACATCTAAACACATGACCTTCTCATCCTCCACCTCACACCTCATGCATATTTCTCTCTTCCCAATCTTGAGTAGATACCCCACTCTTGACCCATGAGCACTTGGGTCAAGAAGTAGTTTACCTCCCTTTTGCCCTTTTTAATGCACCTTTATATTTCTCCCGTCTTCTAACCATTTCCTTCTCCATCCAATCCTGAGCTTCCTCTTTTGTGGCTGCTGTTAATGCACCCACTGTCCTGTACCCCTGCACCACTCTCAACAAAATCCCCCCTGCATCTGTAGTAGTGGCTTTATCCTCGCATAGATCCCCGCTCTTTTACCCCACACTTCCGCTTCCTACAGCATACTCTGCTCAATCGTCCTACCAATAATTCTTCTCTTCCATTCTTCCGCCCGTGTCACATTACACATCAATCTCCCCCAACCATACTTCTCGTACTCTCGCTTTCTCTGCTGCCTTCACCATATGGTGCTTAAAGGATAGTTGACTATCCAACCAAATACCTAGATACTTCACCGACTCCTCCTTGCAATTTTTCTTCCCCTTCACCATTACCCTAACTTCCCTCGTCTTGCTTCGTCCCTTTACGAGCAATCCCACCGTCTTGCCTTCCGCCACTTCCAATCCGCATCGTTCAATCTTCCTACACATCTTCTCCGCCTTTCTTTCTATCTCCGTCTTTCCCTTTGCCGTACACACCAGGCACACATCATCCGCATACACCATAATCTCACATCCCTCTTCGCATACAATCCCACAAACCTCGCCAAACACACACTTTCACAGCGTCGGTCCCAGTACCGATCCCTGGGACACTCTTACCTCCGTTCTATATCTTCTCCCCCTTGAATCTATAATAACCCGAGCCGACAGGTAATCCTCCACTAAATTAACTAACCCTTCACCTACTCCGAGCCTTAATAACACGCTCAACACCACTCCCTTGCTGACACTATTAAACGCATTCTCCACATCGAAAAACACCAGTAGTGCTAGCTTCTTGTTTCTCCAGTTGCCTTTCCTAGCGTTTTCCGCCAAATCCACCACCCTACGTAGCGCAGAGTTACACAATTTCTCCTTCGTGAACACATGCTGGTTTTCTCTAAAACACCCATTTCTCCTTACGTCTTCTTCAATCTTTACCTTTATTAAAACTGAAAAAGTATAAAATTGTTTCTACCTGCACCCATGGTAAAGAAACTTTACAGTTTCTATACCAAGTTTGACCGTTTTCTATGAAAAAACAACTACTTCCTGGCCTCAATGTCCGTTGGGGCATATAGCCCAGGAAGTAGTTGTTTTTTTATAGAAGATGGTCATGCTTGGTATAGAAATTATTAAGTTTCTTTACCTTGGGTACAGGTAGAAACAATTTTCTACTTTTTCAGTTTTATTATTGACTGCACCTTATTGAAATTATTTCAGTATGTATTGCTTATCTATAATATTCCTTCCATCATTTTACACATACCACACAGCAGACTGATGGGCCTGTAGTCTCTTACTCGAAGATGACTTAATGAAATTTATTGTACTAACCCTTACTAATTCTAGCGAAACGGCTGTCATTGCATTTAAAAATTTATTTTGCGAATAAATAGTGAAAGTTGAGTTCAACCGTTTAGTTGTTTACTTTTCATAATAAGATGGACTTTTACATAGTGTTAGTACAATAAATTTCTTTAAGTCATTTTCGAGAGAAGAATTAACCCGATTGTATAAGAAGTAACATGAGAAAATGTGTAAGGCATCCCAAAACATCTGGTTTAACCAAGAATGTCTCAAGTAGAATTTAATACCAAAATATGTAAATATAAAATGTAAAACTTAATCAAGGGAAGCACAAAAAGTAATTAAAAAGGCACAACAAATGTGGATTAAAGAGGAAAGTAGAAAGTGTTTCAAAATAAGAGATTCTCAAATGAAATAAATTATTTCGGTTACTGTACATATTTAGAGAAAATCTCGAAACATCAAATTTAAACTATAAATTGATATTCTTTAAAGTGAAAATTTGATCCTTACCTTCAACCCCCTTTGAGTGACAGTTACAACCCCCCCATTTTTTTTGTGGGAAGTATGGGCTTGTGATATTTCGTTTGAAACGTCTTTTCATTCTCTAACCAAAACTGTTATTGTCTTTAAATTAATTGAAAAATTTAACATAACTAAACACAAGATTTTTATGCTAAGCGAACGAATAACTCTTGCGAATAGATCGGTCACGTTTGATATGTTAATAAACATTTGAAGACATTATTTAAGATTAGGATGTTGCGAAGACGTTCGGGGTGAGAATTTCGGTAATAGGATGATTTTATTTTGTTGTGTGTTAATTTAAACATTAATTAGAAATTTGCAATGATATCTTTTTAAGTAAAGAATGAACATTAAATGTCTATTGCGTTATAAAATTACGTAACGGGTTAAATATTTGTATTTGATTGTTAAATACAAAGTAGCTATTTATTATTAAAAACTATTTTTGGTTTTTTGAGTAAAGAAAAATGTATGAAGGTTTTATATTCAAAACACAAATCTAGTAATCGATAGCAGTTGATTGGAACAAGTTAATTAAAAAAAAAAAAATAACAAAATTGTTCATTAGTTTACGAAATTAATTACTAGAACCTTTATGATATATTAACGTTCATTAAAATGTATATATGATATTAAAAATAATATTTGTTCGGGTTTTCGCATAACAAATTATTTTAATTACTGTAATTTTGATTAAATCACTTTTAATTAATTAAAAACATTTATTTGTACCAATATTTTTCGAATGATGGTTTATTTACTCAAAATTTTGTTTCTGCTTTTATTTTGTTAACTTAAACTACCAGTACGGTAAATATATTTTCGACCATTCATAAATATTGTCAGTTTATGGCACTAACCCTTACTTTGTGGAAGTTGTTCATATTGCGTAAACGAAACAATGTACTTTGTAACAATTATTTTATTTAAAAATTTAAAAAATTTAGCTAATGACAGCTGTTTCTATAAATCATCATCATCATCAAATTGACATACTGACGTTGATATACTAAATGGCCTAACATAATTTTCTTTATGCTTTTCCTTCTGTAATTTAAAGTATTATAAAAAGTCACTAAACATTTTAAAAAAACAGCATCTAATTGAGTGTATGGTTTATTATCCCTGGTTCAGTTTTGTTTGCATTTTTCTGCATCTGCATTTTTGTGAATGATTAATAATATGTCGTATTCGGTACAGGTAATATCTAGTTTAATATTACTTTATTGTTAATTTTTATCGAATGAAAACCCCGAATAAATATGTTTTTAATACTCTATGGTTTTGTTGACTAAAAAAAGTCAGATTTATTAGCGTATGCTTTAAAGCCATTAATTCACTTACAATGTAAAATTAATCCGGTATTATTTGTGTCACATATAGCAACGCATGTTAAAAATGCATAATCCAAAATTTAATTTAATTAAAAGCACTGAAGATCGTACCATAGGACTATAATGTAGTTAAAATGAAATACAATAAATCCATTTAACAGAATCAAAATAATATTAGTGTGATTTATGGCGTGTATTTTTTGATTTTATAGATTTTTATAAAGTGTTATATTTTAAAATATTTAAAAAATCTACATAGGTGATATTTCATCTATTAAATTAAAAGCATATTTTTTCCATCTTTTGTTTTTAATTGCCTGGACATTTAATATATTTATTATAAGATAAGGGAAAAAGCTTAATTATCAATGTTCCTATTGTCTGCTTAATTGGACTTTTTTGTGCATTGAGTAAAATATGAAAGATACCAATTAGGTATATATTTTTATTAAAATCCAATTTATCAAAAAATTATAAAATTAAAATATTGTGCTTCAAACTTCTAATTTGACTTATAAAAGATGCTTGTAATGGTCCTTGATCCTAAATTTAATTAATCTTTATTTAAGTCTCTTACCCTATCTTTCTTTTCAACTGTTTTACCTCATTTAGCTTTCTGCTTCTTGATATTATGATGGCATTAATTAGACAAAATTGTATTATTGAATACTTCCTTACTTCTAAGAACTCTAATTAGAACGCAGAGATTTCGTAATTCATGTATTTTGTTGATTTAATCTAGTTTCCTAATTAGTGGAAATCCATAAATATAAAAAAATACAGAGGATGTTTTAAAAAAGTTTTTTATAATTCGCGTTTACAAAATATACTTTGTAACTCTGAAAACATTGTCACAAATTGCAACTTTGTGACACTGGTTTAGAAACATTTTGTCGCGCAGTTGGATGTACCCGCAATATATAATTTTTAATACTAAAATGTTACATCAGTGACATGTTTTGGTCAACAGTCCAACATCAGGCTCTTTGTGGAGAACATACAAAATTTAAGCTAAATAAGATAAATTCAAGAATTTGTAATTAACTGTTTAAAAAAAATTGTTAAAGCTGTTATTTTATTTTAACAACTAAATAACTTATTTCTTTAAATAATGTTCTTAAAAATTTAAAAATAGTTAATACACATACAGCGTGTCCACGGATGGGGTATCCTATAGGTGAAAAAGGTTTAAATATTAGTTTTAGTGAAAAATATCATTTTTGATAAAGAGTTTTGCTTGTTCTGAAACCCCATAAAATATAATAAAATTCAAGTATTTCAAAATCCGTCTCATTTTATAGCCAGTTGTATGAAAACCATATGAATTTGTGCACTAAATTCGGAAATAATGTATTAATCTAGTGTGTGACGTTTACGACGTACCCAGTAACTGCCAACTAATTTTCAAATTGTCATTCTTTAATAAATATTTAAAAACAATGGTATCAATTCAAGAATTATAATCCAATAATAACAATACAGTGTAAGAACACTAAGTAAACAAAAAAAATCTATTCGATATATCCTCCCCCAGCCACAAAACATCTCTCAATTCTCTTTCTAAATTCCTTGTAAATATTTCGCAGCATTTCTGGGGTAATTTCGTTAACAGCATCAGTGATAGCTCGTTTCAAGTCTTTAATATTATGGTTTAAATTATTTGCTTAAACTTTTTGTTTTATGTAGCCCCATAAAAAATCTAAAATAGTTAAAAATTGATTGTGTTAACCTCTACTTTTTGGAAGTTCATCTTACTAAGAACAATTAATAACTGCACAGTTAAACTAAACTTCCACTATTTATTTGAAAAATTCGCTTTAAAATCAATTACAGCTGTTTCGCTATCACTAGCATCGTCAGATTGACATATTGAAATTACATGTTGTTTGTTTGTAACTAGGTGCTTGATGTTGATAAGGAGTTAAGGCTAGACCAAGTAAGGAAGTAATAAGACATAACAATATTAAAGCCTAGATGTTATTAGCCCTAAGGGATTATCCTGCTGTAATTGATTTTAAAGCGAATTTTTCAAATAAATAGTGGAAGTTTAGTTTAACTGTGCAGTTATTAATTGTTCTTACTAAAATAGTTAAATCGGGGCGGAAAAAAAATTGGTTCATAACGTCCCATCGATCGCCCAGGAAAATATTCAACCAACCATCCTCTAATTAGCAAAGTTGAATGTGACGAACATCCATCATGTTGAAAGTACATCTTAGACCTTTGCTCCAAGGGAATATTTCCTAATTCAGCGGTCCGATTATTTGATCCGGTAAAACCGAACACCAAACATTAACTTTTTTAGCAAATTGACTATTACAGTTAATCCTGTAGCTCGGGTTTTCATTAGCCCAATATCGACAATTTTGGGAAGAAACGACTCCGTTTGTTGTAAACGTTGCTTCATCAGAAAACAAAATATTATTATGAAAGAATCTTGTAAGGTATGAATGAATTTCGGTTTGAATGGATAAATGTTGTTTTGCTTAAATATTTTCTGTAAGTGACTCTTGCAAAAACCAACCTCCACTGCTCTTTTTCGTAGACTCAACTTGGGATTTTCCCTTAACGAATGCATAGCTAGTGCAGTAGCTGCATCATCCTCCTCAGAGAAGGTCTTTATCAATTTTTTTTTATCTTGCACAGATCCTGTCTCGTCAAACTTCTTTATTAATTTTTTTAATCCACACCGCGTAATGGATACATTTGAATATTTTTCGTGAAATTTTGCAATTGCATACTGGTACGAAACTTCCCCAATACCATAACACTTAATAAGATATACTCTTTGTTGAATAGTTAACATTGTTGTCAAATATTTATTAAAGAATGACAATTTGATAATTGTTTATAAAACTTTTTATCAAGAATGACAGTTTTAATCTTTATAATTTCCTTTACTTTTTATATTTAGTAGACATGTTGTCAAAATTTAATAGTGGTAGAACTAACAGTAAATAAAAATCTAAATTTCATTTATATTGTTGATCAATAAATTTTAATTTTCTTTATAATATTAATAAAAACTAAATATTTTCTAGCTCTTGCTTAAAGCTTTTTGAAATATTTTTATTTTATTTATTTTAGATTGGATATAACTAGTTTGTTTTTATTAGACCTTTTCATTTTTATATTTTTAAAAATTCCAAGACATCAACAAAGTTGGTTTAAAATAAGACAACAAATTCTAGGTATATATAAAACAGGAATTGTCCATTACGTCTAAATTTTCAAGAGCGAGAAAGTTTTCTTTCTTGAAAAAACTTAGTTTTAGCTTTTGACTTCATAACAAAGTAATTGAAGCTGCAAAAATACTTCTAGCAAACTTTGGTCCGATAACTTTAAATATTATTTTTCTTTAATTTTTATTTACCTTAAAAGGAACTTTAGAAGTACTGGCCTGGCGTTTTATTACTAATCTCCTTCATTAGCTAAACAAGTTTAGCTGTTATAAACTTTTGCAAATATAACCTGCAAGGAGATTTATTAGGTAAATTTTTAATGTTCTTAAGGCCGGTTACGTAAATGCTTGTTAAACCTATGTTACTTAACAACGTGTTGTAACATGTGTTGTTAAATAAGTAACGGTTAACATCTCCCTGAAGCGCATGCGCCTTTTTTAATTTTAAAAAATAATTTTATTAGTTGACAAGAAATGTAAACATTTATTTTTAGGCTTCGTTGTCATATAACCAGTAGACTACACTAGACTGTGGAAAGTCGAAAATTTTGTTTCGTAATTTATACGGACTTCGTCACTTATGTTTAGTTACTGAATTAACATAATTGACATAATGATTTTTAAAGAGATATTTATAATAATTTTAACGGTTTATTGGTTTTCATCTTATGGGTAAATGACCTTCCCAATATAGGGGGCCAAGAAATAAAACTCTTCGAACGAGCTAGATATCTAGGACTTATCCTTGACCGAAAGCTGTTATGGAGGGAAAATATAGAGGAAAGGGTGAAAAAGGCGACAGTTGCGCTATACATCTGCAGAAGAACCATTGGCAAACAATGGGGGTTGATACCCAGTATTGTGCATTGGTTATACACGGCGGTCGTAAGACCCACACTTATGTATGGATCATTGGTATGGTGGCCAGCCCTATGTAAGGAGGTCAACCGGAAAAGGGTGGGAAAGGTACAGCGACTAGCTGCCGTTCTCATGACGGGGTGTCTTAGGACAACCCCGACAAAAGCCCTGGAAATGATCCTACATCTGACTCCACTAGACCTATATGGGAAGGAATGCGCGGCCAACGCTGCTCTCAGACTCAATGCAGTCTCACCATGGCCTAAGGTAAACTATGGCCACTCCAAAATTCTGAAGGAATTCAGTCTTTTCTTAAACAACACAGACTACACGAAACCCACCCCGATGTTCGACCGCAAGTTCTCGGTGGACATCCCGTCCAAAGAGAAGTGGACGGCGAACCTAGTTAAGCCAAATGGGACGCTCTTATCCCGTTTGCCGGACTACTGAAGTGTATTCCAGGCAGAAATGGTAGCTATTAATGAAACAGCAAAATGGGCACTTCAAACCGGATTCGAGTCCAATGAAATATCTATTCTAAGTGACAGCCAAGCTGTCATTAAGTCTCTAAAGTCAGTCTACCTGACCTCCAAGGCGGCTATACAATGCCGTAAAGCCTTAGATCAGCTGGCGACTAAAGTAAGAGTCAATGTTGTCTGGGTACCCGGCCACACGGACATAGCAGGCAACTGTAAGGCGGACGAGTTAGCAAGAGATGGTACGACGCTCACGACTATATCCGCTAATACAAGACCAGGGGCACCTATCGCTGAACGAAGATTGCTCCTCCGGAAATAAATACTCCGCCAAACCAACCTGAGGTGGCGGGAAGAACCTTCTTGCAATTCGTCAAGACAGATACGGCCAAAACTTAACCTGCGACGCACCAAAGATATTCTATCTCTCTCCAGGAAATCCATCGGAAACGCGATTGCGGACACTGGCTTGGAAGATGCCATGCTGCACGCATGGGAATTCCACAAAGGAATGACTTTTGCAGAAGTTGTCAAGACGAAGAGGAGGAAGAGACGATGGTCCACCTACTCTGTCCACCTGCCCTATCCAGGCAAAGATTTTTTGCTCTGGGACAGCCCTATTTTGACAACTTATCCGATCTTCAGTCGGTTGGTATCAAAAGCATCATGCTGTTCATTGACAGCAGCTACTGGTTCTCACGATAGTGGGGGGGGTGGCAACCACCCCATACGGCATCACAACGGGCCTCTGGCCTAAGTGGGTTCCATTTATCAAAATTACAGATTACCATTAAAAGGGAAGATCTAATATTTTAACTAAATATACAAAGTGATTGATTAGTGTGTAGTAGATCTGTTATAGTAAAATTTACAAAAAAAAGTTATTAACAAAAATTGTAGGCAGCTTTAAACTCCACATTTTAAAAAGAAGTAAATCATCCATAGCACAAATGTGACTGATTATTAAATGAAGAAAAAACCCAAAATCAATGTCACAAAATTTTTATTAATTAATTGACAGCTACTAGTTTCGGCCTAACTAGTAGCTGTCAATTAATTAATAAAAATTTTGTGACATTGATTTTGGGTTTTTTTTTCATCCACATTTTAAAATTAGTTAAAATGTTACAGGGTAGGGTGTTCCATAAATTGGTGGCACACCAAACTTATGTTTGTAATTCTGGAAGGGTGGGTCGCCCCACAGCACTTAGGCCACATTTGGCCCATTGTGCGTCCTTCTGAGATTGAGCCTAACCTATTGGCTCGTCAACCATCCTACCTGTTTAAAGTAGGTGATAACGTCGCCAGTAGGCAGCTCCCTCAAGTTGGCATGTGTTAGCCAGTTCTCGCCGAATACAGAAAGTCTTGTTAGAGAGAGTGCCGGACAACTGTCTCATCAACTGTCTTATCCTCTTGTTCACATCCTCTACATAGTGGGCTGTCAGATAAACCCAACCTGTTATGATGTTTTCGTAAATGGCCAGTAAGTATACCTGTGACCAACCGCAGGTCCTTTCTGGTCATGGCCACGTATTTCTTGGCTGCTTTACTATTCGGATATTTCAGAAGTTCCTTGGATAAGAAGACGTAAAGACGTTTTACTAATGTTGAGTTTACATGCAGTTCTTACAAGACTTCTTTGAGGTGATTGCACAACTTGGTTAAAAACACGTCCTTTATTTTCGTTAGTGCATACTATTTTTCGATGACCTGAAGAACCTTTACGATGACACAATACACTACCAGTGCGACGAAATTTTCCAACAACTGCTAACATCACACTTTTACTAAGAGCTGCTTTATTAAATTTTCGTTGATATTTTATTGACACCCGTTCTAATCTTGGACCATCATTACGTCTCTACCAAACACTTTTTCTTCCGTTGTTAGAACCATTTTTAAATCAAATTTAACTGCAGCGTACTATTAATATATCAACTAATGACAATTAAGTCAAATATGACAAATCCATATTACATCATATTACATAAACTACTCCACGCAGCACTCTCTGTTTCGGTACTGTTTATTTTGGCGGATACCGTACTTGATTTAAATTAAATAAGTAGATAACAGAAAAACAAAAATCAAAGTGAGGCTGCACAATTGAATTAAAAACTATAACTCTCGACTGTAGAGATAAAATTCTTGATATTCTTGAAAAAAATATAGTTTCTTATTTATCTTTTTAAAAATATATTCAAAATGATCACCGAACAACAGATTATTGTCAATATAAAATCCAAGGTATTTATTGGACGTTATATTTGGTGGTTATGATAATAGTTTTGTTGTTAATGTATTTAACTTTAATTTATTCAATTTCAAATATTTATCTATTGCAGCAAGAGCAGAATTCATTTTATTTATAGCATTTTGTAAAACTTCATCAAAGCATGCAACTAAAGTATCATCTGTAAAAAGTTCCAGGTCATTTAAGTAGGTATATAATGTACAGGAGGGAACCCGATACACTACTCTAGGGTACACCTACATGGATATTTATTAAATTTAAGATAGTATCACATATTTTTACTTTTTGTTTTCTATCCATTAAGTAGTGGGATGACCATTTATATACTTTACACCATAACCTTGAAGCTTACGTCACAGTATGTGACGTTCAATGGTTTCAAATGCCCTCTTTAGATCTAAAAAAACATCTACTACATAATTTTTTGTTGATACCAAAAAAACCAGAGACCATTTTGCATAGACCATTGTTCTATTTGTGTGATGTATAATTGTAAGATGTTTATTATTAGATAAATATTAACGAAATCTCTAAACCGGCTCTGGATATAAAGGTTACCAGATATAAAGTGCTGTTCCGGTGTATTTTAAGTAATGAAGAAAATTTCTAATTAAACTTTTATTAAACTCAATTTTATGATATCAAAAACTTTGAAGGCTGGGCCCAGTCAAACTCGCTTCGTAGCTCTTCTAGAACATGGAAACCTTAATGAATCCAGGTAGATAGTCTTCTCGCTTACTCGGGATTTATTTAAACGCCAATAAAATTGTTCTATTTACGTCAAACGGTAGGTTTATACACTTCTGGAATACTTATTTGGACTCATTATCATTATTTATTATACTGTTTGGACGAAAGTATTTTCACTTAAAATACAGTTTATTCCCTACCAAATACCAATTTTAACTATTTTATAAGATAAGACATTATCTTTACGTTTTTTATTAAGTTAACAATTGTTTTTTTATCTATTCTCTGTTCGTTCATGCGTTTAAATTCTTAAATATGTAGGTCACGATATAAACTAGCACCCAGGCGGGCTGAAAAATTTCTCTTCATAAAATAAATTTGAAATTCTTATTTTGCAAATCTCCTCTACGGCATTTCTTATTTATGATGTCATTTTTTTCTGTTACAGGTTGTGCTTTCGTGAAATACAGCTCACATCAAGAAGCACAGGCGGCCATTAATAGCTTGCACGGGAGTCAAACTATGCCAGTAAGTCTGAGTTTAAAACGGATTTTTCTTTGCCTTTATTTAACTAATGAAAATAAATAGGTTGAAATGAAACATTTTCATGGTAAATGTTTACCATAAATTCACCTTTACTTTAACTAACATATGAAAATAACTTCGTTAAATACCTTCAAGTCACTAATTGTGGCTCTCTAAAAAATCACCATAAAAAAATTGCACCACAAAAATGTCTATTTATTTATGAAACTATTATATATATATATTGTAATGGATCATTATTACTGATAAAAACAAAACTTACCTTTTAAGCATCCATCATAGCCATTACACTAATGGATTAATTAAAAAAAAAGGATATGCATAATGAAACACACTTTTCTTCTTAAACCATGTAATTACCCAAAAAGAAGTATTGTTTTGACTACAGTATGAACTTGATTATATCATAAATTTGGTCATAACAGGTTTTCATTTGGACTTAGTGGATACATCTTATTAGAAAATGAGATGAATTTCCATGACCTAAAAATAATACATATAATTAGTGTGAATTTGTATAAACAAACAGTATCTCTACAGTTACACTAAAACAAAGTAGTATAACTTACATATCTGATAATAATAAACAAATATTATAAGATAAAAGTCAATATAGGGTAGATAGTCATATTGGAAAGTCAACATGTAAAAATAAACAATACACATTAGTAAATGAATAAAATACAATGAAAGTTACTTACCACAATAATTTACAAAAAAGGATATCTTAATAAGTTTAATTGAATCTGCAGTTACTTTTTCTGTAGTACATCTTAAATTTTCAATATTTACTCTCCACTTACAAACATTCAAATAAGTAAAGAATGTATTTGACATCTTATCTTGTATAGGATCCATATTCAATTATTGTATCACAATCAAAATTTTCTAATCCATAATGAATGCATTTTCACATAACAATTCACTTTTCACCTAGTTCTTTTTCAAAATTCTCAGTTTAACCTGAAACAATAAAAAGAAAATAAAAATCAAGAAGTATTAATGGTTTCCACATGTTTAAGAAATCAACATGTAATTTTAGTTAGTAAAATATTTAAATTAATAGTATAAAAAGGAAGTACTTACAAAATCATAGTCTTCGATTTGTACAAACAAATATGCCAATAGATTGTGAGTACCTAAAAAGGACACAAGATTAATTATAAACATTAACAAATGACAATTTATAAAAAAAAAGTATGTAGGATAATTAAGGAAGTTGTTTAGATAAATTTTAAAATGTTAACCTATGATAACACAGAAAATATCAGCTTATATAAGGTATAAGTAATACAAATAACAAAATGTTTTAAAAGTTTAAATTGTAGTTGTTAGAGTTAAAATAGTAAGTAATCAGTTTAAATAGTACTAGTTAAGTGGATTTAGAGTAATTTTAAATATAATAGCTAGTATTAAGTCAAAATTTGAAAGTCTAAAATAAGTTGACAGCTCAATGAAGTTATGTATTTTGAATCTAAAATTTCATAGGAAAAAGTACTTAGAAAATTATACAAACAGAATTTAAGCAAAAATAAGGATGAGATTTATCTGTACGTTATCAAAGGTATTATCAGAATTGTGAATTTATTACCTGGATTTTCGGAAATGTAGGTTATTTTTTTCTGAAATTCGAACAGTTGAAATCCGATGACGTAGTATTTTTGTTTTGTTTCAAGAAGCTATAAAAGGCTGGAGAATTCATGATTAAGCTCTCTTATGTTTTTGGTAGCAGAATAGTTAACATTTACGCTCTTATATTCCTGGTCGCAGAGCAATTGATATCGTATGTATTAATTGATTATCAACTAGAAGAAAATTTTAATAATTAAAAGCTGTTTATATTAAAATAATACATGCAACATTAAAAATACATACAGAAAAGTAATCAGCTATTATTAAATTACTTACCAAAGTGATAAACTGCATAAAGCAAGTGCAGATTCCATAGAATTTTAAAGATTAAATTCGAGAGACGTTTCCAAAACGGAACCATAGTAGCCATCTTGTCGATTTGAATACGCTGCCGTCGCTGTTCCATTTGCGGGAGTAAACGAAGCACAAGCCGATCTCAGTTTTGTTACGTTGCGCATGACAAGGACAATATTTGAAAACCTCTGTTATACAAGGTACGTCCGATAATTAAGAATTTGTATTTTTTATTTTTAATTATTTGCAATTGTAAATTAATATTTTGTTTATCATTTCCATTTTGTCATATCTGAATATTTGTTATCAATTTGTATAGAACGTGTGAAAACCAATTAATAATCTTTTAGAAGTACTTGACATTAAATTTATTGCGTATTGGTTATTAAACAATATTTAATTTGAACCCTACCCAAGATAAGAGTCAGACTTTAAATTTTAACTTTAAAATTGAGTAAACTGAGCTAGTTTGAACTTCTAATAAGGCGCCCAAACTTAAAAATAAAAAAGAAAAAGTGGATTGTATATAAAATCAAATAATATTAAATTATAAACATTACAAATAATATCAAATCATTAAAATCTATAATTGAAGGTAAACATTAATAAAAACCCAACTAATTAAGTAAAACAAATCATAACACAACAAAATCAAAATAATTAAAATATATTAAAACAATAGAAGTAACTCAATATTAAAAAAAAAACATATCAATCATAACAATTGTCGCAACCAACGTGGGGCTCGCAAAATTGCATTTTCAGAAATAAAATAAACAAATAAAATAAATTAAATTAATAACTTAATAAATCTATAAATTAAACAACAACATGGCGGACAAGAAGATGACATTGAGAGATGGTAAACAAGTAGGAGAGAAGTCAGGAGAAGAAGTAGGGACCCAGATAGATGAAGAAAGGAATCAGGGATCTGGAGATCATGAAGCATGGGATGAAAGAAGTGAAGAAGTTCAAGAGGAGACAGTACAACAAACGAGGAGTACAGATAGAAAAGATGGACAGGATGAAATGATGAAGTTTTTAATGGAAATGAGAAGAGACATGAAAGAAGATATGAACAAGATGGATAAAAAGTTAGAGAAGAAATTTGATGAGATGAAAGAAGAAATGGGGAACAAAACAGAATATTGCGAGAAGAGATACGAAATACAAAACAAGAAATAAGAGAAGAGATGATAGAAAGAATAATGGAAGTGGAAGACAGACAGTCTAAAGAAATAAATGAATTAAAGAAGAATGAGAAAGAGCTTGAAGATAAAATCAAAGAAAACTCCAAGAAGATGGATCGTGAAGTAATAAAAATAAACAAGAATATACAAGGTGTTAAAAAAGATTTAAGCAAAGAAATAAAAACAAATTTTCAAGTAGCTGAAGATGAAAATAAGAAGATCAAAGGAGAGTTAAGAATGGAAATTAAAAACATTCAAGAAGAGGTTGGACATATGGAAAGCGAAAAGTATAGACATATATTAATGGAGATAGAAGGCAATATGGAGAAAATTAAGAAAGAAGAAAAAGTATTTAAAAAGCAGGAAAATGCAGAAACAAATGATAAAAATTTAGAAGAAACTGACCAAAATAGAGATAAAAATGTTGAAACTGAGAATATTAAAATGAATAAATTAATGCAAACTTATACTAAATATAACATGGATAAAAACAAGAATAAGATTAAATCAAGTATATTCATAGAAGTAGAAGAAAACAAAAAGATTAAAAATTTACTTGAAAAATTGATTGAAAAGAGACTTATGGAAATAGAAATAGAAGATGAAGTAATGAATATGGACACCGATATAGGAAAATTTAAAAGAATAAGAAAACAAACCAATAATAAAAAGTTACACATGATAATGAAAGCAAGAAAAACCAGGAAGAGACTTATAGAAAGAAATTGGAAGAAGGTAAAGAAGAAATTGAATATTTTATTGAGCAGGGAGAAGGTAGTAGCAAGGTGTAAATAATATTACTAATTATATTTGTAGGTAGTAAGTAAGTTTTTATTGTTTGAATTTTAAAATGTTGTGTATTATATTAAATTTAAAATACCACCCCAATCAATTATATAAATTTAAATGAAACTTAAATCAATTACATTCTAATGAGTTATTGCATATTCAAGATTAAAATTATGACAAACCGTTACAAAATTTAATTAATATAGGAAACAAAACATTATTAATAGATTCAAAATCAATTTCAAAACTAAATAATATTAAAGAATAATGAAATTAAATTCAAATATAATAGTAACTGGTATAAAAAAAAAAAAAAACAAAGGTTATGTGAAATAAATAAATAAATATGATATTAAAATAAATCTATGTTGAAATCATAATAAATTGTAAACTACTAGCTGTGTTTAATTTGGATAGTGATATGATAATAGTAAATGATACTTAGGAACGATTAGAAACTATAATTAATTATGAAGAAGAGAAGAAGGTATAACTAAATGGTATATGGATGTCAATGGATATGATAGTAGAAGTAGAAGATAGTAAGAAGGATATTATTTATATTAGAAATAATTATGAAGATGATTAAGAAGAAAGTTATGATTATGAAGTAGATAGAAGAAAGAAGAAGATGTATTTGAAAATGATGATTTGATTGTGATGGAATATATTACAATATTGTAGGAGATTTGTTGAAGAAGTATAGTGTTTGATGTTTAAGGAGCCAAAAGAAGCTACCGAACATGAATATAATATGGAGGTGAGAAATGTTGAGGAGTTTAAGATGAAAATATATCCTGTACCATTAAAGTTAAAAGGAAAGAGTGAAGAGAGAATCAGAAATTTTATAGATTGAAGGAATAGTTAGAAGAAGTAACAAATCATATATCAATTCACTAGTAGTTATACAAAATTAGAGCAAAATAGTAATTTAATTAAAAACATATTTCATATCAAGTTAAAAAGAAATGCATAATGATATTTAAAAGAAACTATAAAATTTAAAGAAACCAACGGTATTCAAAGAAAGGGATTGGGTTAATTGAAAGGTCACTACAGGTAGCCAACAAAAGAAATAATGAGTGCGTAAAATTAAAACTTCCTTTTAATAAACCATTTATAGTAGACAAAGCTTATGAAAATAGTTACATTTTAAAGAATCCTTATAACCAACAATTACGAGGAATGGTGAATGTGCAAAACCTGTATCAATACTATGAATAGCAACATTTTAAAAATCCATGACATTTCTATGTGAATAAGTATTAATTTATGTAAATATTAATTAAGGCTTGGAATAAAATAATAATAGATAGGTATATAGAGATTAGAGAAACATAAGTAAAAATTTCAAATTAATTAAATTTTAAAAATTATTAGTGTAAAATAATTTATTAAAATTAAATTGGGGGAAATTGTAATGGATCATTATTACTGATAAAAACAAAACTTACCTTTTAAGCATCCATCATAGCCATTACACTAATGGATTAATTAAAAAAAGGATATGCATAATGAAACACACTTTTCTTCTTAAACCATGTAATTACCCAAAAAGAAGTATTGTTTTGACTACAGTATGAACTTGATTATATCATAAATTTGGTCATAACAGGTTTTCATTTGGACTTAGTGGATACATCTTATTAGAAAATGAGATGAATTTCCATGACCTAAAAATAATACATATAATTAGTGTGAATTTGTATAAACAAACAGTATCTCTACAGTTACACTAAAACAAAGTAGTATAACTTACATATCTGATAATAATAAACAAATATTATAAGATAAAAGTCAATATAGGGTAGATAGTCATATTGGAAAGTCAACATGTAAAAATAAACAATACACATTAGTAAATGAATAAAATACAATGAAAGTTACTTACCACAATAATTTACAAAAAAAGGATATCTTAATAAGTTTAATTGAATCTGCAGTTACTTTTTCTGTAGTACATCTTAAATTTTCAATATTTACTCTCCACTTACAAACATTCAAATAAGTAAAGAATGTATTTGACATCTTATCTTGTATAGGATCCATATTCAATTATTGTATCACAATCAAAATTTTCTAATCCATAATGAATGCATTTTCACATAACAATTCACTTTTCACCTAGTTCTTTTTCAAAATTCTCAGTTTAACCTGAAACAATAAAAAGAAAATAAAAATCAAGAAGTATTAATGGTTTCCACATGTTTAAGAAATCAACATGTAATTTTAGTTAGTAAAATATTTAAATTAATAGTATAAAAAGGAAGTACTTACAAAATCATAGTCTTCGATTTGTACAAACAAATATGCCAATAGATTGTGAGTACCTAAAAAGGACACAAGATTAATTATAAACATTAACAAATGACAATTTATAAAAAAAAAAGTATGTAGGATAATTAAGGAAGTTGTTTAGATAAATTTTAAAATGTTAACCTATGATAACACAGAAAATATCAGCTTATATAAGGTATAAGTAATACAAATAACAAAATGTTTTAAAAGTTTAAATTGTAGTTGTTAGAGTTAAAATAGTAAGTAATCAGTTTAAATAGTACTAGTTAAGTGGATTTAGAGTAATTTTAAATATAATAGCTAGTATTAAGTCAAAATTTGAAAGTCTAAAATAAGTTGACAGCTCAATGAAGTTATGTATTTTGAATCTAAAATTTCATAGGAAAAAGTACTTAGAAAATTATACAAACAGAATTTAAGCAAAAATAAGGATGAGATTTATCTGTACGTTATCAAAGGTATTATCAGAATTGTGAATTTATTACCTGGATTTTCGGAAATGTAGGTTATTTTTTTCTGAAATTCGAACAGTTGAAATCCGATGACGTAGTATTTTTGTTTTGTTTCAAGAAGCTATAAAAGGCTGGAGAATTCATGATTAAGCTCTCTTATGTTTTTGGTAGCAGAATAGTTAACATTTACGCTCTTATATTCCTGGTCGCAGAGCAATTGATATCGTATGTATTAATTGATTATCAACTAGAAGAAAATTTTAATAATTAAAAGCTGTTTATATTAAAATAATACATGCAACATTAAAAATACATACAGAAAAGTAATCAGCTATTATTAAATTACTTACCAAAGTGATAAACTGCATAAAGCAAGTGCAGATTCCATAGAATTTTAAAGATTAAATTCGAGAGACGTTTCCAAAACGGAACCATAGTAGCCATCTTGTCGATTTGAATACGCTGCCGTCGCTGTTCCATTTGCGGGAGTAAACGAAGCACAAGCCGATCTCAGTTTTGTTACGTTGCGCATGACAAGGACAATATTTGAAAACCTCTGTTATACAAGGTACGTCCGATAATTAAGAATTTGTATTTTTTATTTTTAATTATTTGCAATTGTAAATTAATATTTTGTTTATCATTTCCATTTTGTCATATCTGAATATTTGTTATCAATTTGTATAGAACGTGTGAAAACCAATTAATAATCTTTTAGAAGTACTTGACATTAAATTTATTGCGTATTGGTTATTAAACAATATTTAATTTGAACCCTACCCAAGATAAGAGTCAGACTTTAAATTTTAACTTTAAAATTGAGTAAACTGAGCTAGTTTGAACTTCTAATAAGGCGCCCAAACTTAAAAATAAAAAGAAAAAGTGGATTGTATATAAAATCAAATAATATTAAATTATAAACATTACAAATAATATCAAATCATTAAAATCTATAATTGAAGGTAAACATTAATAAAAACCCAACTAATTAAGTAAAACAAATCATAACACAACAAAATCAAAATAATTAAAATATATTAAAACAATAGAAGTAACTCAATATTAAAAAAAAAACATATCAATCATAACAATATATATATATATATACGAGGGTTGCCTTTTATATTTCGGGATTAGAAAACAAAAATACGCTTGAATCGCTGAAAGATTACCCGTGCGTCATTGTATGTAAGCATACGAATAGGATAGAGAAGACAACAGTTTATAATTTAATATTATCGTTTGATTTTTATAGAAAAGGACAGCACATAGAAAAGGTGTCGGTGATATGATCGTTGAATCGTGACGCACGGGTAATCTTTCAGCGATTCAAGTGTACATATTAATCATCGAAAATCACGTTTTAAATCACCTCGAAAAAATGTTATCAAACACTCAACTTCCAAAGGATACGTCGATGAGTTTGAGGAAGAAATAATTCGAAAAATTATTTATTCTTATGCTGCAATTCACAATAGAAGGCCTACTATGAAAAAAATTTTTGAAGATGTAAAAATGAAGAGGGTGTAAACTTCACTGGCAAAATTGACACATTTAGAAAGTTGGTCAAGAAAATGGGATTCAGGTGGAAAAAAACTCAAGACAACAGAAAACTGTTATTGGAGAAGTACGATATAAAGGCAAAAAGAATGGAATATTTAAGAAAATTAAAACAGTATCGAGAAGAGGGACGACCAGTTATATATTGTGATGAAACCTATATCCATAGTTCACATACCGTACCAAAAGCATGGGATGATGGTAAAAATATGTGTTTAAAATCGCCAGTAGCTAAAGGACAACGCCTTATTATTGTACACGCTGGAGGTGAAGCAGGAATCGTACCTGAGGCATTAAATATTTTTGAATCTGGAACTAAAACCGGGGACTTTTAGAACCACTTTTAGAACCGATTCCAAATTTTTTTTGGAAGAAAGAAGCAATGATGAAGTGGCTCGCTGAAAGAAACATTTTTTATCTGGAAAAATCGACTAAAACCGAACTATTCACGTTAATAAAAACGCACAAGCCACTATGTAAAACTTATATAATAGATAAAGTTCTGGCTGAACATTATATTGTAACGTTGCGTCTACCACCCTATCACCCGGAATTAAACCCCATTGAAAAAATATGGGCATTGGTAAAGAACAAAGTAGCTGCTTGCAACGTTACTTTTAAATTAGATGACGTCAAAATATTAACAGAAAAAACATTTAGCGAGGGTACTGGAAAACAACTGGAAAAATATTTGCGCTAATGTGTTTAAAGTGGAAAATGAATACCTAGAAAAGGAACACATTATAGATAAAGTAGCGGATTTGCTAATAAACTTAGAAGAAGACAGCGACAGTGAAAGTGAATTTTCAATTGATGAAGACGATGACGACTTAGGTTGCGAGCCACTACAATAAATTTGTATAATATGGTAAAATATGGTATTATTTACTTAAGCTTCGGGGCTTCCAAAGGGTATTTTACTCTTTTTTTGTATTATTTATAAGCTGTCTAGGGCTAATGTTATAGTATAATCGTATGTCATTAAAATATCGTTTAAAAATGTATATCATGTTGGTAAAGACAATTTGATGGGCGCCCTTAAACTGCAAAAATACATTCTATCCCAACTACCTAGAGCAGGTAACCACAATTCCAAATTACCGAAAGTCATTATTTACTCAGGTATAGGTAAATTTATAAAAATATTCCCCAATTATTTAACATAGAACATAGAATAATTATTTAATATATTTTTTAAGTCATTTCGGTAAGTGTATAACATTTTAATTATATTCTGCAATAAAATAATCATATTGTTATTTTGAGCGTACTTTGCCTGTACTATATCAATAGCTTTAACGGAACCAGCAAACGAGCCCGACTTTTTCGGTTTTCATTTCAAGGATCTAATGCACCGCTGCCATTCAGTTGTGCGCAACTATTTACGACGTCACGGGTTTACTCAGAATCCACGGCCTCTACAAGAAAGCACTAAAGCGGCTGCGTCGCCGTATACGTAATAATTTCAATCATCAAAGTAATAATATCAATCACCATTTTGATTAAATAGATGAAATACGTAATTAAATTGTTCTCAGTTGTTTACTTACACCTGATGATAAATATTAGATAACTTCCATAGATATATTTGATAACTTTGAACATCAATTGTTCTGGAAGTCCCTATTGGTTAAACTCTTATGTTTATTGGTTAATAAAATTATAGGATTTTTACGTTAAATTGACAATGACTTCAGAGCATAAGATTTTGCGGTGTTGTCACGCAGATTTGTTTTTCCTTCATCTAGGTTAACTGGTAGTGCTGTGCTAATTCTAAATGTCAAACGTGTACAACACAATAATGACGCGTGGCAATTGGCTCGTGGTAACAGCGCGAATTGTTACCAATCTGTACACGTTTAATTTTCCTAGCTCTTACAAGTAAATCTCATCTACTGTCAGTTATTTTTAAGTTACTTTGTTGGCAATATAATTAACTAGGAATGACGTCATGGTCAACTTATCGTAAAAATCCTATAATCATTTTTATTCAAAGAAAATAATTATTACAAATTTGTACGACCATTGACAAGAATAGTGCCAACACACAAATTTAAAAGTCTTATAAGAAATTACCTAAACTGACATTAAAAAATTCCGAAAGAGAGTAAGGCTCATGATTAATTATCATTCTGTGAATTAGTTTTCTAAATGTATTAAAACTATTGTCCGTTTTTAAATGATTAGGTAATTTATTGTAGATTTTATTGCAGCCGTAAAAACTATCAGTTGAGAGTCAGCTTTAATTATGTTATAGTATCGAACAGTTGTCAAGTTGACAGTTGTAAATAGTTTCCAGCTGGAGTCTGCTTAGAAATAAAGTCCCTAAAAGTGCTTGAAATTGGTGTCAGGTGGAGGTCAATAACCCGTCAATTTCTTTTTCTCGGTCCCTTCTGTCAACCCTTTACAATATTATAGTATAACAAAAAAGTATAATTATTTTTCTTTGCTTTTATAGAATAAAAGTAAACGTGAAATAAATATTTCAAAGAAATATAAAGCGTTAGGTACATTTTCAACAGTTTCAATTCAGTAATGGGGTTTTATCGATTCGAAACAGATTTTCCAGAGAAAATGCGATTTTCTAAAAATTCCGCAAAATCGAATTTTCTCTCTAATCTAATGAGACCTTCGAAAGCTTTAGTCCAGGAGCCCGGATGTAATTACGAGTACTTTAATGTGAATTGACATTGTTTCACAGCTTTTAGCCAAAATACCATTAACCAATGTTACCAAAAATGCACTAAACAGGATAAACATTAAATAACTATATTAACTTGTTATAACTTGTAGCTTTATACTACATACAGTAGGTAAAATATGTATTATCATTTATTTGTAAAAAGTATATCGAATTAACATATAAAAAGACATACAAAAAGTCAATCCACAATTGTTTTGCAAACATAAAATACCTACTACACATCTAATTTTAGTTTTTAAAAAGACAAAAATTATAAAGGACAAAGAACCTTCTTCATTCTCTTTTAAGTATAACCTGGTTATTGAAGCATACGTCTAATACTTAAAAATATAAGATAGTATAGTGGCATTGCTTTATTTCCCATAAAACCTATTCGTCAATTTGTTTAACTAGTTTTCTCCACCCTTGCACATCTTCTGCATTTTTTTTCTATCCTTATTTTATGTCTGCTACTTATTTAGCTAGTGCTCCTTAATTTCTTGCTTTCTTTTTTTTTTAAATATCGGTCCTTTGTTGGCATTCTATAAATATGTATCTACCACCTGACCTCTCTTATATAATACATTATTTCAGTGTCTCCTGTATTTCTTTATTGTCTGCCTTCTATCTTTTTGTGGACTGTTCATTCCCATATCTCCATCTTATAGAGTTATTCTGTACAAATATTCGTAACAGCTGTAAATTTAACATCGATGTTACTAAAATCGCAATGTTAAATCAAATTTAACAGCGCGGTTAAAAATCGTATTCTGAACAATATTACATTGCAGCTAACTTCACTTTTATTGTGTTGGTTAATATAAATTACCGACTTCTTAGGTTATCGTTATATTTATTAAAATATATTTATTATTATGAGTTTTATATATTTATTATTATTAGTTTTATATATTTATTTTTATTATTATTATTATTATTATTATTATGGAATGATATTGTTTATTTTGATTTACTTCTTGAAAATTTACAATTCTATCACAAACACAGTTTGATAGTTTCAACACTCCTAACGTCGAATGTTTTGGTTGGCGTTATTTTAACAGCGAAAATGTTAAAATACATCGATGTAAATTACAGTAAGAGCATACAGAATAGTATAATATTATTAAAATACATTCTTTATTGATGTAAGAATATTAAACGTACAATTATTATAAGTTGTGATAGTTTTCTCATGATTTTCTTCCCAAGAATGATTTTTTGTATCATTAACCCGAATCTTCTAGATATTCTAAAGACCAGCTTCAGTTATTCGATAAACTTCTAGTAGTGACTGAAATCAGCTGCAAAGATGGTTTTAGGGAGCTTGCATTTAATTATTTATTTTCAAAACTATGAAGACGCCTCAAGATAATAATAACAATAGAAGTCTTAGACACTTTCTTAATGAAGCTTGCATTAGAACTTGCAAATGTTTTGGATGGATTTCTTTTTTCTTTACGTGACAGTTTTATAAATCTATCTTATTATTTAACATATTTATGCTACTTAACTGACGTAATCAATGCCGTTACCCCTCCTATTAGTTATTAGGAATATCTATTTGAAATTCACCTACAAGACCACATTTATATGTAGCTACCTATCATCTAAAGTTTTAAATGTATACAGAACCAGGTTAGTTTTAATGTACTGTTTTAATGACAAGGAAATTGACATTGACATTTGTGGCTAATAGCAATTTATTATTTTTATATTTGCTCTTTAAGAAATTATTTGTTAATATAAATCGAGATATAAATACCAGCTTTTACTTATATAATATATTAATATTGTTGTATTATTGGTTTTAAAATATTTTAAAATATTAACATTTCATAATTTAAATTTTAAAACCGTCAAATGTTATAAATTATACATTGCTACCAACATACTTTTTAAAATTTAAAATTTTCATAATTTACATACAAAAAATAAATTAATTTAAAAAATTATAGGATGGCAAAGTATAAAAAATATTATAAATAACTTATTTCATATGGCTTGAACTCATGTCATAACGGAAAGCCATATAAAATGCATTGTTTAATATACTATTAAAAGCTTGAAAATAATAAAATTTATATAGAGACAAATAATTGTTTAGGGTTTATTTTTACATCTTAAAATAATCAAATTTTGTCAGCATATTTTGCTGTGTAAAAAATTAATAATTTGCAGTTTGTGATTTTAGTCTCTTATTCTGTTGACATTGTGACATAATATTAATTAAATACTAAGGAGGGGTAATGAATTCGCTTTTATTAGTTTTGACAGTTTATAATTAGGAGTTTTGATTAGTTTATAAAAGGTAAAAATGGCTTTAAATATATTTAAGAAATTCTTCGCGAGTAACCAGGCAGGTTAATTAAAATAAAAATCACTTTTCTCAAGTTGTTAATCATTTCTTTAATTAAACAATTGTAAACATCTCAAACAAATTAAAACAACCAATAAAAAACCATAACACAAATATTTTTTTGCACGATTGATCATTTTGGACTGTTTACCGTAACAGATTTTACGTCAGTAGGTGACATTTACTAGCAACTCGACGGTAAGTAATTCACTTACCGTCGAGTTAAAAAACCTCTTAATTTTAATTTATTTTTTTAAATAATAAAGAAAACTAACGAATTATTTATTAATATTGAAACTTATGGTACAATTTGTTAAATTATTTAATGAAATCCCATTTGTTTGGGCTGTGGTTTCACTTCTAACAGAAACTCCTGTAGAATCGCATACATTAGTAGTATTACTAGTATTGCACAATATTTTTTGAGAAGGCCAGCCCCCGATTGTCCGTTTCCCTATTACTTGATCACATATTCCTTTGGCGTATCTTAAGAACAAATGATTTGATTTTACTTGTAATGGACGAAGTTTTATATACTTTTGCAGAATTTTTAAATATGGAATTTTATCGTCTGGTTTATTAACTACTGTAAAATTACGCTGGATGATCCTTTTTGTATTGGGTACTTTTACAGTCATTAAACCATCGGTTTGTTGGATATCATTCATAGTAATAATATATGTCTTCTCTTCTACAGGCACCAGATATTCCCAATAACATTGCAACCAACAAATTATGAAAAATTCTTCATTAGAGTATTCCTTTTACCTAAACTAGCTTACATTACCTTGTGTATTAGAAATTTTTCATCCGGCGCTTCCATCATAAATTTTTCAAAATGCTCTCGTGTAAAAATGCTGGCTTCCTTAGGCCTATAGCCAATTTTCTTTTCTTCAAATTCGTGATCAAAGTTGAAAACTTGAAAATATCAATAACAATATAAAGAAGAACGGTAGATTTAATCATTAAATATTCTGCCCAGAAGCTTCCAGGAGCTTTTAACTGCATATGTCTTTGAACAAAATATGTCAATAGAGTCTTTTCATCGATTCTTAAATTCTTGCCTTCGCATTATTTTTAAAAACTTGGGTAGGTATTTTGATAACGGATTTTGGATTTTTCGGGAATAATAGACCCATCTCGTTAATGGCTCAAATTTAATACTATTTGCGAACCAACTCCCACTCTCGTAGTTCCCCCTAAATATTTGTGCCCCTTATAAAATTGTGTTGGCAAGCCTATCAATCCGTATATTATTATGCATAAGACCATAAGAGGTTGGTTCATTGTTTATTTTATTTGAGTAGATATTATTTTGTTTTTTTTTGGACTATCGCAGTATTTTTATTGTTACGCACTAATAAAAATAAACGAAAAAAGAAAATTGGAACTTCTTCTTTTTAGTTTATGGCCTAAGTTGCCGGGTCTATCCGGCAAATAGAAGCTAGCTTTTGAGAGCTACTAGGGTTTTTTTTTTCATTTAAGTAGTGGTATTCCTGGGTAGCAATACGTAGTGTTCCATGGAAAGAAGTAATCATATTTGCGCATGAGTATTCAATAAAGAAATAGGTCTTTTGCGGAACACCCTTCTTTCCAATCCCGTTCAATTTCTTCAAATTCACTTTCGCCCATATTTTAATTTATAATAATTGTACTTGAAATTATTGACAATTAAATAAAAACTCAATTCTCCATTGTTGTTATGTACCTTAGTTACCACCTAACAACAAAGGTATCTATCTTGATCAAATGAATGAAACTAGTCAATATGACGAAAATCTTTAATTTTATAATATATAATGGTATCAATCGTGCACAAAACGTAATAAGCATGTCGAACGTTAAGGGAGTCGTTGGAGTCGTCGCTCTGCCCCTTCTTTAAACAATTGTATTCGATCGGTATAAAACCCTTACCGTTCTCCATACATAATATACTATTAATTAGTAATTACATAGAAATTGTTAAATAATATACTATTAATAATAAACCAATTTTTAATAGCGTAACACTACTGTAATTTTTTCTAATGGTTTCTTACAAGTTTCTTAAAAAAAATCCACCTTTCCGCATACTTGCGCAACTTTTTTTACTGAAAACACTTTGAAAATTTATGCGATACTAAATCTTGAATCAGCTTTCATCCTCTCCCCCTTTACAAAAATATGCTAAACACTTTCTAAGTACACAGTTTTACCTTCCACTTAAAATCTTTCTCCTCTTCAAGGTATCTTATTTCTTCATTTAAGTTTAAAGTCATTCAACAAGAAAATTAAAACTGTGTTTATATTTTTGTTTTTTTAGTGAAATTAACGTAGTTGAGCTTTTGATTATTTATCCATAATAAAAAAGTTTTGAATGTTATTTTTGATAATTTCAGTCTTTGAATCTCTCTTGGCAATCTCTTTTAATTCAATACTATATAGCTCACTCGCCAAATTTTGTACCGCCATATTGTTTTTCTGTCAGTACCTACTGTCTAAGATATTAATATTTACCAATAATAAGTAATGTATAACATTTTTTTCTTTTCGGAAAGAAAACAAATTGTGTTGATGTTTTGGCGAATATCGGACATGCATAACTGAAATAACAGCATCAGCCAATGAATATCATTATCTACTATATGTTGTACACAATTCACCGTTAATTATTCGTAGATATTTAAATGAAGTTGGTCCACAAACATTTATTAATAACAAAGTAAAAACATTCATGAGTACTTGGCTTAACTGTACAAATACGCTCGAATGCATCCGATGAATATACATTCACATGTCCGGGTACAAACCACCTCTGTTTATATTGAACTTTTTTAAATATGAATTCTATGAATTTGCATTTATATTTGCTCCTTTTTATTTTAATTCTTTTTTTTTCATTTTTTCACAATCAGATAAAAATAAATGAAAGATATATCCCATTGGGTGAAATCGTTTGGAAATTATGGGTGCCATTTCGGTGATTATTTTTTTCGGAATCGGACAGTTCGACGACGGGCCAGGTACCTGATTTGAAGTACACTGAAGTACACTGATTTGATTAGTTGGACCACGACAGCTCTTCGAACGGTTTAAGGTTGTATTCTAAGAATTAAAACAATCAGTATTTACTTAACATATTATTTATTATTAAGGTGAATTATACAAAGACATAAGTAATTTTTTCAAAAGGTTATGTTAGTTTAGGTTAGGTTAAGTTAAGTTAGGTTAGGTTAGGTTAGGTTAGGTTAGGTTAGGTTAGGTTAGGTTAGGTTAGGTTAGGTTAGGTTAGGTTAGGTTAGGTTAGGTTAGGTTAGGTTAGGTTAGGTTAGGTTAGGTTAGGTTAGGTTAGGTTAGGTTAGGTTAGGTTAGGTTAGGTTAGGTTAGGTTAGGTTAGGTTAGGTTAGGTTAGGTTAGGTTAGGTTAGGTTAGATATTAAAAATTTAACAATTGAATTGAGTTGGGAAGGATGATGATGTGATTTGGCATTAAAATAACAGTTGTTTATATGTATTGCTTTTCGATATACAAAGTGGGAGATACCATTTTCAGGATTATTAGTAATAAGAATATCTTGAAAAGGTAAACAAAGGTTTTCATCTAAATCCATTGTAAACTGAATATTAGGATGTAAACCGTTTAGATTGATTAAGAAAGAGTCCAATACTTCCTTTCCATAAGGCCAGATAACAAAAGTGTCATCAACATAACGTAGCCAAAATTATCCATGAAAATATTGGCGATAACTGGTGAGAGATGAGACCCATTGGAGCTCCCTTCACTTGCCGGTAAAAATTGATTTGGAATAAAAAATTTGTATTGGACAAATAACGCTTAATTATAGAAACTATGTCCTCAGGAATTTTGTGGATTGATTGAAGAATTGTTAGTGTTTCCAGAATAGGTATATTGGTGAACAAGGAAATTATATCAAAACTGACTAGTAAATCGGTGCACGATATATTGTAATTATTAAAAAGTTCAAGAAGATGAAATAAATTCTTAACGTAGAAAAGTGCCTGTTCTACCAAATGTTAAAGAGAATGTACCACCAGGCCAACAGGATTTTTGGGGTAAACAGCAATGTTTTTAAGAAAACCTTCGAGCATATATACTAACGTAGAGACAGCGTCCAAATGAGCTTTGTTTTGTGTGATTTGTAAATATAAATATGAAAATGAATCATCAAGGTCGTTTTACAAGTAAATATGCATTAGCGTCTCTTACACGTGTTTAACAATACGAAAATGCATAAAGCAAATATACCAACATATAAAATATTTTATGATTCCATGTAAATAATTATTTACTATTACTACTTAAATTCAAGTCTAAAAAATATCTTGTTACATGTTTCAAAATGTATTATAAAGGTATTAATTTCAAACCCCCTAAAAATGATACGACACTGGCTGTAGTGTCTGATACAAAACAATCACTATTGCTTGCTGTCTCTACGTTAGTATATATGCTCGAAGAAGAAAACTCTTTAACTTGTTTTCAAGGAAAAAGTGTGAGCATAAACTAAACTGTTGTTTAAAAATTGGTAAATATAAGATAAAAAAACTATTTTAACTTTAATGTGGAATTTAAAAAAATTATTTATAAAACAAAATAACGTCATTGAATTAATAAACAACTTATGATAAAATGTAACAATAACAAAGTAGAAAATAATTGGTTATAGTTTTCTTTCTTCTTTAACAAAAAATGTGAATTTTGATTAAAATTTACTAAATATTTAATTGTTTTATGATAAACAATTCTTATTCTTTTTTATAATTTTGAATTAAGCTTTAAAAATATCATTTAAAAATCAAAATAAAAATGTCAAATAGATGTGAATTTTTAGTATCATTAAGATCTTTATTTTTATTTTTAGATAGCAAATAATAATAAATGTCACTCAGATGTTTATGATCTTTTTTTTAATATTAATATAAATATTTTAAAATAAATATTAAGCCTGTTATTCATACACTCTCTTTGAATTTCACTATGCGGGGATATCAGATAGAATTTAGTTCAGATGTCCGGTTATCAAGTTGAAATAAGTGTGCATGTTTGAGTTGAAGTAGATCTAAAACATAATAACCAAAAGCGCTCGTCGGCAATGACCCTAGGGAAATTAAGAAAATTGTTAAATTAAATTAAGGAGACCTTACGAGCTTATAGATTAGCTGTACAAATCGACCAAATTAAAAATAATTAATTTTGTACTAAACAATCAATTCAAAGCACTAACTACCTATTTAAATAAATATAAACTCATATTAATTTTCAAGAAAGGAAAAGACCAATAATGTCGATGTCACAAAATCTTTATTATAACTAAAGGCGTTAGTAACAAGCTACTAGTTTCGGCCTTTTGAGGCCATCATCAGGCTATAAAAAAGTGAAAAAATTACAAAATACCGCTACAAACAAATTACAAATATCCCTATAATTAAAATTAGCATAAAAGTAAATAGATAGAAAATGTCCCAAAACTAAACTAAAGTTTTTTAGTGATATTAAAAATTAAAACTCGTTAACTATAATGGCTAAAACTAAGAAAAAAGAAGAGCATTAAAAATTTTGTAGGTAGAACTAAATAAAGAAATTACAAAATATAGATGTGTTGTAAAAATTAATTTATGCGGAAGTAGAATTAACCGGAGATTAAAGTAATACAGGTAAACCGACGCTAAGAAGGGTACTATAACATTGGGTAACTAAAAAGAAATTAAATTATTGTTTTCCACCCATTTAAGGTCAATAAAACCTGTAGAAATATTAGTAATTTATCTTCAGTCAAAGCTGCAGAAATGTAGACAGGGGGGTTAAATTAGTGGCCCCTGTAAATCCAGAAACGTCAATCGAAAAGAGAAGAGCCAATAAAATTAACTTGTTAAACATTTCTGGAAACATTTATGGCGAATGAATACAAATCGTTGTCCATATCCGAAGTAAGAATTTTTTTTTATTTTTTAACTATAAGAACTCTCAATAACAACTGTAGCAATGTTTCCGCATTGTTATTATATAATTTTTGGTCATATACGTAAAGTTCTTTTATTTGTTCTTTTATCTGTTTAATTTACATCAATTATTTTTTTATACTGATCCATAATATGTGTTTCTTCTAATTATTTAAATCGTCTGCATACACATAATGTTGGCAACCGTTCATTTCCACACCCTTGCAAACTTACTGTGTTGGCAAGGAACAAGTTCTCGAAAGTTTATTCGAGGTTAAAGGTAGAATAAACAGTTGGCTGGGCTGCTCATAATAACTGAATACACATAATCTGCATACCAGTTACGACTCTATCAAGAAACCGCCAACTGATTTTGGCAAATTTTATAAGGATAGCTCGAAATATAATCTATAGTTTCTGTGAAACAGGTATCGCTTTTTAAATACAACACTATTTAATTCATTTTTAACAAAAAGTCATCGTCACAGATGAAAATAAGAAATGTCATTTAATTGTTAAACAGTTTGATTAAACCTTAGAACAAAAAGAAACAGGAAGGAGTATATGCAAAATGACCTTGAGTCCAGAAAGGAGCTTGCATATGGCAGCCAATTGTCAATTTTAATTTCCGTTTCCAATGCCGTACCGTAAAAAAATAAAATTTATAAAAGGGTTTTTATTTTGATTAAATTCCGACCAATCAAGTGTATGAATACATTTTGTGTTCATAAAAACCGAATGATACGCCTATGCTCTCATTTTTGATATTTATATGCAAATATTGCTTTTACACCATACTGTAAACATAAACAATGAGTCATACAAGGAGCTTCAAGATGGCCGACTTCCGTTGCAAATTTTTCTTAAAGTTAATATATGACAGACTTCTTCCTGTTTCTTTTTGTTCTAAGGATTAAACAGATTGCTAACATAAGGTTTGTTCTTTATTGCTGTATTTCATACTGCACTGCACTGAACTGAACTAGAGCAAGCAGGACTAATCATTTGTCAGCAAGTATAAAGAACGCGTCAGTACAATAAAATGGCAATGAACAACATAACTTTGCTTTCAGCTTATTTATTTAGTTATAAAAATTCATTAATAATTCATATTATTATATAATATTAAATATTAAAAAATTGCTTTTTTTTAACTCAATGACAGCTGTCTCGCTAAAAACGAGCATCGTCATATTGACATATTGAATATACATTTTGCTTGTATGTAGCAAGGTAACTGATGTTGATTAAGTAGTATTATAAAATAAAAACTCAATCAAAGTAAACGAAGTAGTTAATCAACAAATAAATCTTGGGAGTTCTCCACTATTAAATTGTTTATTAAACTATAAAAGTTTTGTTAACAAAGTTCCATTTTTAATGTTCTTAGGTTATTTTATACAGTATGATGCAAATGTATGGAATAAATTCATTATTTCGGAAACAGACAACTTTTAAAAAAATCTTAAAACACTTCAATTTTAATTTTTGAATGGCCATCAACTGCTATAGATGTGTTGGACATTACGTCATTAGTGATGGCGTAATGACGTCATCGACGATTTTTTTTCATACAAACCGAGGTCACATGACAGCTCATTTGAAAGGTCTCCTCCTTGCCTTTGCAACAATGTAATCATTTGTTTATTTACTTCTACAGGGTTGGTTTATTAATACAATTAACTTACAATAAATGTTTACTTAAAATTAAACTACAAAAAATGTTCAAATTGCCGACATTCAGCAACGATACAATGAGAAAGGTGAGCAGTAAATTATTTCCTAACGTTTTCGAGGACTTTAGGTGTTATTTGTGCAATTTCGGTTCGGATTCGCTCCTTTAACTCTTCTACATTATTCGGTCGATTTTGATAAACTCTGCTCTTTAAATATCCCCACAAAAAATATCTAATGAAGTCAAATCTGGAGACCTTGGTGGTTATTCGATAGGCCCCCTTCTACCTATCCACCTTCCTGGGAAAACGTTATTTAAGTAATTTCGTACCTCAACGCCATAGTGTGTGGGAGCCCCATCCTGTTGGTACCATAAATCATTTCTATTTGGAAATAACTGATTCAGCTGTGGCAACAGATAATTCTGAGGAAATTCCAGATAACTAGCAGCAGTTAGGTTTTCCTCAAAAAAATATGGCTCTACAATTTGATTGTTTATAATGCCGGCCCAAACATTCACCTTCTCGGGATATTGTGTCCTATACTCTTCTATCCAATGTGGATTTTGACTTGCCCAATATCGACATGTCTGGCGATTTACGTGACCGTTCAGTATAAAAGACGCTTTATCTGAAGAAAATACCTTTTGTATGAAACCCGGATCTCTGTTACATTGTTCCATAACGATTTCGAAGAATTCGATTCTTCTATCAAAGTCATCTTCTAATAGCTCCTGGACCAGATTTACTTTGCACACTTACAACAGTTTTGCACACTTACAACAGTTGATTGGTGGACATTATTATCTAGTGCGACCTGCCTAGAACTGGTATGAGGATTTTCTTGAAACGCCAGTACAACGTCCAGTTTTTTGGCTTCAGATATTAATTTTCTATCACTTCTGGGAAGATCTTTAACATGACCCGTTCCTCTATTTTTTTTTTCAATTTTAATTACTGTTGATTGAGTAATTGGATCGCGATTGGGGTATTTAGCATTAAATAAATTTTCAACTTCTGCTTGAGTCCTCACTTTATCTCCATAACCAATCATGGTTAAAATCTCGATTCGTTCTGTTTCTGTTAGTTTCATTTTTGTAAATGATGTTATTAATGGCGGCAAAAAACTAGAAGAGTAAAAATTTAACGTCTATTATTTGACAGATTCACAGATTATTGACGCATAAAGACGAGTCAATGACAATATTGATTTAAATATTTTTTTTTTAAATAATTTCGAGTACTTACTACAATAATTATTTATAATGTAGCATTGTTTTTATCAATGTATTTTTTTTCGGAACCAACAATAAACACTATTTTGTTTTATTTCCAGTGGCGGTCCTTAGTGTATGTTCAGTGAATGAATATTATTTATTGTAATTCCATGTTAATTAACAAAGTTCATACTTTTGGTTAACCCTGTAGAAATAAATATTTAAATGATTATATTGTTGAAAAGGCGATAAGGAGACCTTTCAAATGACCTCGGTTTTTATTTAAAAAAATCGTCGATGACGTCATTACGCCATCACTAATGACGTAATGTCCAACACATCTATAGCAGTCGATGGCTATTCAAAAATTAAAATTGCCGTGTTTTAAGATTTTTTTTAAAAGTCGTCTGTTTCTGAAATAATAAAATTATTCCATACATTTGCATCATACTGTATGTACAAATACCCAACTCTACTTAAATAGATTATTATTCTCTAAGTTAAAATGGATCCATGCAAGCAAAAAGTAAACCTAAGATTAATTTAAAAGTAAAACTAAGATCATAAAACCATATAATGTAATTTTAATTTAGTTACTTTGTAATAAAACAGTAGGAACAAGATATTGAGTAACTGATACGAAACTTTTACGTGTTCTGAAAACTCTAACAAATTTCCTGAAATTACGATTCCACTGCACAATACGAAATCCAACCGATAGTCAAAGAATTTGCTAGTCCTATCTTGTCTAGGAAAAGTATGGCTATTATAGGAGGATAACGAATATGTCTTAACTACCAGTATTGCAGTTCAAGGCAATAGCATCCAGTACATCTTCAATGTACACGAAATCGCGTAATCAACATGAACTAAAACCGAACAACACATTCCAAATTTCTCCATACAAATACAGGAAGTTTAAGTTCCTTGAAGGTAAATTCGGACACAAAAAATAAAATAATTTAATGTAACTCCTTACGGCCACTATCGCTACATTTTAATTTTATTATTTCTTTGTAATTATATACACGCTCTTATATTTTCGCGCCAGTTATCTTAATTTTCCCGTAGGAGTGAATAATTTGTAATCAACAGATCACAGGAAATGCATACAATAATATCCCGTGGTTATTCTATCCTGTGTTTCGTTAGTATTCATTTTCTTTATGGTAGAGGCCTCAATTATACCCCATGGCGATACACTTCCTACTAGGAGAATATATCAATTTCAAAGAACAGGAAGGTTATAAACTCAAATTTTCGTCTGTCATAAATAGAATAATTAAGTCTAATGAAACCGAAAATGTTCAATATGTACCTAGACAAACGTCAGAATTAATTTACACAAATAGTTAAAAACAGTAAATAACTAAACGTTGTAACGAAACTTTCACTTTTTTTCGAAAAATAATGTATAGTTTTAGTTAAAAAGCCATTATTTAAAAGAAATATCGATCCAGGTATAATATCACATATCATTGACCTATTTAATGTATGCATTAGTCAAAATAATTTTACTTTTGATAACAAAATACATGAAATTTATGGTACTAACCCTTACTATGTGAAAGTTCATCTTATTCAGAACAATAAACAACTAAAAGGTTGAATTAACTTCCACTATTTATTCTTTAAATTTCGATAGCGAAACGGCTGTCATTACATTTAAAGTATTTAAAGAATAAATAGTGGAAGTTAATTCAACCTTTTAGTTGTTTATTGTTCTGAACAAAATTCATATTCAAAATGAACGTCTTCTAATGGGAAATCATATTTCTCTAATTTTATTATTTTTATGCATAATTTAGGAAACATAATCTTTAATAATTTTAGTTATAAAAACAATATTGTAATAGATATGTTGATGGTGTGTTAGCAGGTTTTGTAGGTAGCGAACGACAGTTAGATATACACATATGTCCAAAAGTTTGGAATATTTAGAAATAATATATATCTACGCCTATGGTTTTTTAAAAACTCATGATGGTATTTATTTTAAAGCGTTTTTAAATCAAAATAATACTAAATTTGATTCGTTTTTGTATTAATTTGGTCATATTTAATTCATTTCGGTGCTTTCACATTATTCTTGTTTAAATTTCATTTGAGTTGTTAAAAAATGCCCAGAGACATGATATCATATTTAAATAGGTCTAGAGTAATTGCTTTGTTACAACAGTACTTTGGTCAAAGTGATATCGCGAATATGTTGGTGTTACTCAGGGTGCTGTATCAAGAATTAAAAAAAAATTCCAAGACACAAATGATGCGAAGGATCGTCCCAGAAGTGGCAGAAGTCGATGTACAACAGCAGCACAAGACCGGCAGATCACACTGATAGCTCGAAAAAATCGACAGGAATCTACAAGTGGCATATCCTATGAAATTGCTAGACTTGAATTGAAGACTGAATATCTCAAGGCAAACAATTACACAAATTTGTATCGCAGAAGACCTCTACGTGTTCCAAAACTAACCTATCAACAAAAAATTGTAATTGGAATTACGTGATGTTCTCTGATGAATCAAGAATTGGCTTGGTTTCTGATTCGCGAAGAACGCTAGTTTGGAGGGCCCCAGGACGACAAGCCCGATTAGAAACAGCCCAACCACGTGTTCTATTTGAAGGTGGGAGTATTATGGGTTGAAGTGGTATTATGAGGGGTACACGGACGCCTCTCCTGGTTTTGGAGAGAATAATCACTGTTGCTGTGTACATCGAGGAAGTTTTAAATTCTGTTGTTCGTCTATTCCGGGGGGCGGTAGGTCATGGATTTGTGTTTATGCATAACAATGCACCTTCACATCGAACAGCTGCAGTACAAAATTATTTAGAAGAAAAAGGAATATCCACATTAAGATGGCCATCAAATTCCCCTGTCATGAAAGTCATTGAACATGCCTGGGGCATTCTTAAAACACGCATTAAGAAGCGAAACCCTTCTCTACGAAAACTGAAAGATGGTGCTCGTGAAGAATGGAAGAGAATTCCGCAAGCCCAGCTCGACCATGCCACATCGCCTACAGTCATAGATTCAGGCCCAAGGAGGAAATACTGAATATTAATTTTATTGAAAAACCTTGTTTTGTTTATTAATTTATTTTTAAAAAATTGTAATACACTATACATTTTTCACCTTAAAAGAATAAATCATTTTTTTGTATATTTATCTGACTTATTTATTTAGATTTATTTAGTATTGGTTAGAGTTGAAGCAAAATGATGTTTACTTATATCAAAAAAATTATTTTTAAAAATTAATAAAAAGAATAAATATTCCATTATTCCAAACTTTTGGACATATGTGTATTTTTAATTATATTAATACTTTGCATCCTACAATTAATTTTTCCTTAGAGGTTGAAGAAAATAATTCAATTAATTTTCTAGATTAATGAACTGAAAAAGTTAATAATTCTTTAAATTATTCAATATACAGAAAACCAACACAAACAGATGTAACCGTACCATATAATTCAAATCATCCTATATCACATAAATTAGCAGCTTATAATTCTATAATAAATAAAACATTTCCAATTCCAGTAAACAAAATCAATTTTGATAAAGAAATTGAGATCATAAAAAAATAGCTACATCTAATGGCTATCCAATACATTTGACAAATAAATTAATTAATAAGAAAAAATAAAAAGTGTCACTGGAACTAATATTTCCAGAACAAACTAAAGAATATAAAAGTTATTATTACATATTGAGAAAATGTTAACAATACCGATATCAAAAATAATATCTTCATCATTAATGTCATTTAAATCACAAAATAATGTTGGTACAAAATATATATCTCAAACCCAAAGAAAATGAACACTTAAGAGCATAATATAGATTAAAAGAAACAATTTTACCAAATAGTATTTCAATTTTTTAAGAAATTAGCTTGTTTATATCTGATTTTTGATATATTCTATAGGGCAAGAGAATGTCACACTTCAAAATTGTCAGCCTATTTTATAAACTAACTGTTATAGATTACAACAACCAGAATAATAAAAATCTCTTCGTTTGAACGTAACTTCCAAGTTTATTTGAAAAAATTAGGTTTTAAATTACAATGGCGGCTGTTTCGCCAAGATTAGCATCGTCACGTTGACATATTTAAGTTACATTTTGTTTGTTTGTAGCTAGGTACCTGATGTTGTTTAGGTAGTATTAAGGCTAGACCAAGTATGGAAGTAGTAAGACATAACAATATTAAAGCCTAGGAATTATCCAGGATGTACTTCCCTCTATTCCCTCACAACAATTTTAAATTCAATTGGGTTTTACAAGTAAAACTTACTTTTTATGAACCTGGCCTTTTAGAAATGTGGGATACCTTGTCATTTGAAAAGCTTAAGTTAGAATATAATAGAATTTTGGACACTTACAAAACTAAACTTTATAACGAAGATCTGCAAAAACTCGCCGAATCACGCTATTGTCTCATTTATAGTGGTCTTTATGTATTCCCCGAATATACGTATTATTTAGAGTATCAAAAGTCTATTAAATTTATCAGGTTGATTAGCCAAATTCGACTTTGCTCCAAAACGTCCTTACACCTTTCGTTTGATGGCAACTTTTACAAAATCCTTCAGGATGAAATTTGTACCATGTGAAACTCATTGCAGCCCGAAACATTGAAACATATCGTTATGAAGTGTAGTCTATACAATAGTTTTAGGACACCACCACTTGATAAATTGCGCACATTTGATGATTTTGTTGCTTTGCTAAATAGGCTTTGTCCTAAAACACTTAAAATTGTGTCGCTTTTTTTCATAGGAGTATTGAAACTACGCTCTTTTGTTATTAATCAAATTCTGGTTTTGTTTAATTGTGTTACTTTTTCTTACTTGCACATTTTGTTTCTTTCCTTTTCCTTTATTATAGATATGTACTTATATTTAACTTTTTAATTTTAATTTATATTGTGTTTTTTCCAATTATTGTAACCGAACCCTTGCTATTTGATTGTATTCCATTTAAGCAATAAAGAATTATTATTATTATATGTTATTATGTCTTATTACTTCCTTACTTAATCTAACCTAACCTAACCTAACCATACTTGGTCTAGCCTTAATACTATTTAATAAAAATCAGGTACCTAGCTACAGTTACACAAAATATAACTTTAATATGTCAATCTGACGATGTTTGTTATGGCGAAACAGCTGTAATTGTAATTTAAAAGCCAATTTTTAGTTCAAACGAATAGTTATTTGTTGTTATTCTTAGTAAGATGAACTTCCAATAAGTAAGGATTAGTACAATAAATTTAGTTATAATGATATTTGGGATAAAGATAAAAAATAAAAATATTTAAAACCTTCCTATTATTATATTTACATGCTATGATTTTCACCACATTCTATATAACGATGTTTGTAGATACGAAACTTAATTATTATGAATTTTACTCACGCCAAACTGTTCTGGTTTGGCTAGAACCCCGAAAATGAAAATACTTTGTGCTCGGACTTTCTGATAATTTGTGGATATTGTTTTTTAAATGTACGATGTCCATTATTCCAACATTTTTATTCGCAGTTTCCAACCAAAAAGGGCCTGCGGGGCTTTGGGGGCAATTTTATTAGCTAGGGCGGTTAATATATGGCCTAATTTTCAGTTTAGAAACGCGTCATTCCCAAAAAGCTCATCTACCGGCATCGGCAGGGGCGTAGATTCTTCTGGATCGTTACAAACAACCTTGGTGTCTGTTTTAATAAGAATTAATATCAACATGATAAAGTGGTTAATGAAACTGTTAAACACACGAAATTATTTGTCAAATTAATTTTTTCTGCTAATATTGATTTAAGTGCTAATTCTACTCTATAAGTTTAGTGGAAAAGCAAATTTCAGTAATTTTTGTTTTAACAGTATAAAACTTATATCCTTTTAATCGAATCTCCTTAATCAAATGTGAACGTTAACAAATGATTAAATTACGTGGTGACTTAACTCTCTGTAATGCACGCAATGTCAAATTATTATTGCTAACAGCAGACATCTTGAAAAAGAGTTACCATGCGAGAAATTGAAAATGCAAATATTAAAAATTCCTCTTCTTTCAGCAGCCCTTTGTAGTTCACCCCTGGAAATAGGCCACCCCTTTCAATTTCCATGTATCTATGTTCTCTGATCCCAAGCATTTGCCACCCTATCTTCGATATCAGTCAGCCAGCATTTTCGCAGTCTGTCAGCTTTTTGCCTAATCTCTGTGTCTGTAATATGGTCTCTAAGACTTATTCCCAACATCAATAGATATTGTTCTAAATTTATTGGCTGATTTGATGGTTAGGTTAGGTTCGGTTAGGTTAGGTTCGGTTAGGTTCGGTTAGGTTAGGTTAAGTTAGGTTAGGTTAGTTTAGGTTAGGTTAGGTTAGGTTAGGTTAGGTTAGGTTAGGTTAGGTTAGGTTAGGTTAGGTTAGGTTAGGTTAGGTTAGGTTAGGTTAGGTTAGGTTAGGTTAGGTTAGGTTAGGTTAGGTTAGGTTGGGTTAGGTTAGGTTAGGTTGGGTTAGGTTAGGTTAGGTTAGGTTAGGTCATGTTAGGTTAGGTTAGGTTAGGTTAGGTTAGGTTAGGTTAGGTTAGGTTAGGTTAGGTTAGGTTAGGTTAGGTTAGGTTAGGTTAGGTTAGGTTAGGTTAGGTTGTTCTAAATTTATTGGCTGATTTGATGGTAAGTATAGTTAATTCCATACTGTAAGTCAAAGCGGGAGTATACAGGTATTGACCTTTCTTTTTAAATTAATTTAAATCCAATAACCATACAATAACATTTTATGAGGTGAGAAATGTCTCTGGATTTTTTTAAAAATATCTTTATATAAAGAAACTAAACAAATTACTTTGCCACATTACTTTCACGGTTTATTTAAAAAATTAACTATTTATCTCAATGACAGCTGTTTCGAAATTACATCATATAATTTATTACATCATTTTTCCCAGTAAAAATGTTTTCCTATCTTACCAAAACATAATCTAGCATTTTCATTTTACTCATATTTGTTCTAAACAATCTAAAAAGTGATTTATGTAAATCCCCACAAGAAAATGGGCAACTATGTAACTGGCATAAAGGAACAAAGATTTAAACACCGTTCTTTCCGTAGCAGTGTCAACAATCTGTCTGCCAAGAATACGTAGGTGCCTTTTCTGTTAAAGGTAAAGAAATAACAAGGGCTGAAAATATATATGGTATGTAGGGGAACTTTTTATTTCTTTTTTAAATTTTAGGATTAACTGGACTTTCCCGGAAGATTTTTGTGTAGGATAAAATAGTTTTTAGGGAAACAATAAAACAATCTTTTTGACAGATTAATTTTATTTGTTTCAGTTACATATTTAATATTTAACGTGCAGTACCTATATTGAATGGATATGAAAACTATAATTACATGGAGTAGTCCTCAACAAGATAACAAATTTATCATGTGAAATGGGAAACTGAGGAATTTTTATTTGTTTGTTTGGAGAGGTAGTTTGTTTTGATTTTCAATTAGAATTAAACATATAAAATTTCAATTTGATTTGTTTATTTTTGCATATTTACATTTTAACCATACAACGTAGGTATGCAAATTTTGAATTAAGGATTATTCACTTTATATCCATGGTTTATTGATGACTGTTTTTATAAATTTCAATTTATTATTATTTTATAAATTGATAAAACTTTAAAAAGTTATTTTTTGTTTACAGATCGTATGAAGCATAAAAATTTAAATTTATTGTACTAACCCTTACTCAGTGGAAGTCCAACTTAGTAAGTTAGGATTAAGAAAGTTGGTAACCAAAAAACGAGGTACAATCTTCAAAAAACTGATTATATCATATACCCTTGAATTTTATGTAGGTGAAACATCTAGACCATTGAAAATACCAATAGATGAACAGAAAAAGTATATTAAAAATATGAATTTCTTTCCGTCAGGTATTTGCAAACATGCTTGGGAAGGGGTGCATCATGTTTAATGGGATTCAGCGCAAATAATATCGAAATAGCCCAATAATAAATTACCTGCGTTTTTAGGATAGTATCATAAGTTTTTATCCAGTTTTTCTTATGATTTTTCTTTGGAATTATTGTTAATCGATATATTTATACTACAACATAACAAATCACAAAACTGTTTAGACTTTAAAAACGAAAGTAATCATGACAAAAAATTAATACTATTGCGTTTTATTAACAACACTTTCAAAATAATCAAAAATTCGCTATCCCAAAGAAAACCTTTGCTAAAGCGTGCACTTCACTGGATCCCATCCATAGTGAAACTATGACATACAAAAAAATTATATTATTTTCTCATTTCACCCAGGAAATGGTCTTCTGTGTATGGACCTTGTATTCTTAAACTTCAAAATATTATTTAATGTCTAGTTGTCAAATTTTTCCGTCTTTTTGCCCAAAAAAATTAACAAAACAAAATTAATATACTACAAAAAATATACAGAAGATAAGAACATAACAAAATAAAACTCTTTAAGGAAACTTCCACTTTCTTAAAAATTAAAATAAAAACGTATTTAAACTTAATGACAGCTGTTTCTTGACATATTGAAGTTTTTAGCGAAACATTGAGTTAAATAAAATTGCAATTTTTTGATAAAAAAGAGGAAGTAAAGCCTAAATGTTATTAGCCCTAAGGGATTATCCTGTATGTATAATGCTGATCTTTACAATAAGTTAATATATTTGTTACATTTATGTCTTATTTAGGTATTAAAGGAAGGTTCATTTAGTTTAATTTGCTAGATGCCTTTTTATTTCCAGTTCTTCGAGGAAATATAACTTTTTTTCACAAATGTGTAGTATTTGAATGTCATTGAAGTGCATGAGAGTCTCAATGTTCAAGTTGGTGTTTTGCAAAAAATTTGACAAATCTGGTTGTTGTAATCTATAGCAATTAATTTATAAAATAGGCTGACAATCTTGAAATCTGACATTCTTATTGTCATATCAGAAATTAGATAAAGACAAGCTAACATTTGTTAAAAAATTGAAATATTTGGTAAAATTGTTGGAAAAATAGTTATTAAAATTTTCATAAAAATATGTCAACTGCCTTAAGAACCGCTTAAAATATGGCACTAAAACTATTCCTTTTTTATTTTAATTTCAGGATACTTCCTTCGTATGTGTAGAGGGGCTTTTAAATCGATGCATAAAAATTCTTCGGAATCCTTAACAAATATTTAGCCAGAATCTTCAGATCTCCTAAATATGGGCATGGAGGCGCCGTGATGCTTTCATATAATTCATTTGAATTCCAATAAAATTCTCAATTTTAAAAGTAAATCGCAAAAACCGAATTCTTTCTGTTATCAGTGGCGACGAGTACTTTTACCAATGCAATAATTATCTTAAAAAAATAATTTAACTATTGTTAACATTTTTATTACTAACAATAAAGTAAATCGCAATATACCAGCAAATTAAATTACATTCAATGTTTTATTACATGTAAAAAAATTGTTCAAACTAAACTAGCGAAAGATTCCTTTTCACTTTCATTGAATGACTACTATAATTCCCAATATAAAAAAATAATTAATTTTTCACTACCATCATGTTGACTACCTACTGTTTATTATGTTGCCCTTCATTTATTTCGTTGATTAAATCAAGACTATTTTCCCTAGAATAAAAGTTACCTTTGGTATGGAAAGTGGTAATCCATTTTGTAGATCTTTGATTACTGGAAACATTGTATTAAATTATTTTGACTCCGAAACCAGTGATATAATGATTAATTATAACTACAACCCTATCCTTTCATATAATGTATGTAGTTAATTTAAAAGCTAGTTTTTAATAAAACGTAGAAGTCAAGTTGAAACAAATAGGTGTTTATTGTTCTTAGTAATATTGACTTTCACAGATTAAGGATTAGTACAATAAATTTAATTCAATTTCAACTTTACACTATTCTAAAATAAATGGAATCCACTGCCTTCCCTATCCATGCTCTAATGAAAATCATACTTCTTTTAATTTCAATGCGTATTTTATACATTTTTCACAAATGATTTTTATTACTTATAGAGCTCATTTAGGTTGGTAGGTTTATTGTAATCCTTTAAAGGTCTCAACGTATTTTCTTTCTTTTCTCACTTTACATTATTATATCTAATATAATTTAGGTCAAATTTTAATTTTCATAAACTTTAGTACCTACTCATAAACTTTATAATTACTTTTCAACTTATTTTATTTATTTTTACATTATAACATGCAAGCGCTATAAATGTTTTGCAGTTTTCTGATAGTTTATATTTACTTTAACGTTTAGAGTGTATTAGATTTATATTATTTTTATTTAGAATATTAACTCATGACTGATTTTATTGCCTGATGTAACTTTATAGTTTAATCAAAACAAGTATCTAGTTGACTGTACTGATTTTTTTAATGTAATTGTAAAATGCAAAGACATTGACTTCCCTTTGTTTATCCTTACACCTCATTAAAAACATGGATGATTTACTTCTTTTTTTGTTAATTGTTAGTAATCATTTTTTTCTTGCTAATACTTTACAAAAAAGTTAACAATAATTAAATGTTCTATACTTTTATTTCTTTTTACTTTTTTTTTATTTTTCTCTTCAAATCCCAAGAAAATGGTAAAAGTTTAAGGTGAATGCTCCATTAAATTCAATGCCAACGATTAGAATTGTGCATAAATTGCAATAAGTAGGACAACCTATTATTTTAAGCCAATAATAATATGTAGATAGATTTATTGACAACATACATACAAATGCTAAAAAGATGACTTTTACAAAACTCAAAAAATGGTAGGGTAATGTGGAATACCACTATATCCTAATGTGGTATAGGATATTTTAATGTAGAATATAATTGTTTTTGGCATTGAAAAATGAAGAGTTATGAAAATAAAAGGAACATAAATCTATCCTGGTCAAGCCAAAAAATTGCTTCTCCATCTTTAGAATATACTGCACCAGTTTGTTTTCTAATTCTTTAGTTAAAGCAGGCTTTCTACCTAAAGGCTCTTTTTTAATGCTATCAATTTCTTTATCCTTTTTGGAGTATCTAAGGAGAGTAGATCATGGTACCTTGTACCGTTTAGAAGCAGCTAAATATCCCACTCTTCTACTTCGCACCGCATCCACTGCTTTTCTCATTATCTCTTCATCCCATTTATGTTCTTGAAGGTTTTTTGATGGCATTTTTCTAAAATAAAACGTTCGTTAAAAGATATATTTTAAAAATAATTTCTTATGTAGAATAGTACCGCCAATGTGGAATATTTCACATTGAGTCCCCTTTCGTATTCCACAATAACGACCCTTTAAAATATAATTTCAAACAAATGTAATAAGGTTTTGAACATATTTTAGAATAAATATTCATTCATACATTCATTACGTGACCAGATATGCAAATATCTTCCCTTAGAAACTTAAAATCCAATCACAACAAAACTTTTAAATTATCACCACAGAAAAGTAACACCACCATAAATACACGTTTTAATAAATATTTTAGGTTAGGACTACAAACTGGTTTTACAGTTTTACATTAGATGAAAGGTAATATAAATAGTATATAATGATGCTATTGGAACACAGATGGCGATTGTAGTTTAGTAAAAACCTTGGTAGTCCACATTTGGTCTACTATTCCACAATCGGCGACTTTACTCTACATCAGTGTAATATGTAAAACAAAAATGAAAGTATTGTTTAAAGACAATTCGTGAAGCTATAAACAGAAACATTTGACAAAATGATATAGGAAACAATAAATAGGCGGCAGTCAGTTCGCCAGAGTTAATAAGAGTTGAGGTGAAAATTAAGTAATAAGACACATAAGAAAGAATTAAATTGATAAAATTGGGGATCGTTTTGAATTGTGATTCAAAAATCAACTTTAAAACACAAATGTGTAGTATTTCAATTTCTTTGGTTTCTGTGGGTATTTAGATTAAAGCAGGTGTGTCAAGTAATTTAACTTATCCAGTTGTTGCAATCTATATGCTCGTAAATGTTCATTGTATCTTCAAAATTTTTCATTGTTTGATGTATACATACAGCATTACGTTTGGGATATTTAATTTTGAAAACACCAGAGCTATTTAATTTGTATTTGTACCAATATTATTATGTGGCTGATGTTTCCACAACATGTAATGTTTTTATAAATTTTAATTTCTTCAGTTTGTTTAGGAAAGAGGAAAGATGATTTGTAGTGACATTTTCTCTTCTTTATTAATGTAGCTGTTCAGGTTATAAAATTAATTTCTTTTTTAGTTTTTTTTGTTCATAGAAATTGAAAATGCTCTATGTATAATAGATTAAACTAAGTTATAAACATAATGTAACTTCAATATATCAATCTAACTATGATGTTTTATCGAAACAGCAGACATTGAATAAAAATATATCTAATTTTTTTTTAAATAAATAGTGGAAGTTTGATTACAAAATTCTTTTGTTCTTAAAAAAAATTTAGCAACAGTATAGAGTAAAGAGGCCTGAAATTTAATAAAAAAATATTTAATCACGATTTATGACCACCAAGAGAAAACCCTTATTCTATTCTTTCTTTTTGTTGCTACATTCTCTAACGTTCTCGATCTTTAATTGACACTTTGATGAAGTGGATGGAGTATTTTTCACTTATAGACCGTGACAAAAAATATTGGGTCAATTCTACCGGTATGACGATTTGTCAATGGTGATACTATGCAATGATAAAAATAAAAATTATAGGTATAGCGCTGGTACCGGTGGTCCAATAGCGTGGGCGCTAGTCAAACTCTTCGTATTAATTACGGGTGTTAAACGATTTGTTACACAAACATTCTAGTATTTTCCGGTAGTCCATAAAAAGGAAGAGGTGATAGTGTCATTTTTTTAGCCAAATTTGCCAAATTATTTACATCTTCATAATTTTTTTTCAACAATTTATAATTATAAATAGAGGTCTAATAATGCTATATTTGTGAGAGGCGGCGAATGTGTACAATATTTTTTAAGTTTTTTAAGTATGTCGCCCTTTTTTCCTCCATTAAAAGTATAGTAAATATAATAATGGTCACATTGCATCATACATTTTCCAAATATCCCAATTCTCTAGGTACTGGTACAAATCGTTAAAAATTTTTTTAACGCCCCATGGTTACAATCTGGGATAATTTTGTGTAGGTAGAATTGTATCGAAACAAACAGAATATAGTGATCCCATACTGTAGAAAATTATTTTCCTACGATCAATACCGAAAGTATGCTTTTGTACACTCAAATCTAACCGTAAAGTTCATCTTTTCTGTAAACTGTCATAATTTGACATTATTTTCAGTTTTAGAGCGTACTTTTCCGCTCTCCTATGTTTATTTACAATACACTAAAAAAGGATTGTAAATAATAGGTATATTAAAGCAAAATGTAGGGCAGTCTGAATATCTTAGTTGAAATATTAATATTTGAAGGTGTTTCTAACAAAATTAAACCCACTTTTATAAAATTTGCATAGTAAAAGTCCCATCAGATAGGAATATGTCAAGTTTGGGAAATCGGCTGCCATTTTTTTGTTATTTTATTGCAAATATCTCAAAAATTATAAGTTTCATGAAGTAAAGTCAAGAGATAATTTTTCGTCCTCTTCAATTTCAGACATGATGCAGAAAATGGAGCAATCCAATCCTAAGCATTGACCACATTTGGAGGATCATATTAACCCTATTTTTTGCAGTAGTATGATTTGTCACATGACGCTTCTTTGCAGTTACAAAAAACCATTTTTAATATGTCAGAAGGAACAATTTCTTTTTTTGTGGATGTAGGAATCAGATGCCGCTCTCTATCTTGTTGCCAACCATGGGGCTAATGGATCCAGCTTCTATCTCATCTGCTCTTGTACCCAAAAAGTTCATAAAACTTTATTATTTCGTCTGAGAATAAATATTAGAGAACATACCTGATGGTGAATTTTTTGGTGCATTTGAATATAGTTGAAAGAGGGGTGTTTTCATTTAAAGAAAATAATATTTTTTGAAACGATACAGGCATTAATTTGATAAAATCAAAATATCGGCCATTTTTTGCAACTAGCCATTACCAGAATCTACTTAATTTTAAGTATGTCATTCGTATGTAATTTTTTTAAAAGTCTGAACAAATTCACAAAATTACTTTTAAAAAATCCAAATGCAACACTAATGCAAATTGTTTGGCAAAAAAATTGTTGATTTTCGGCTATATGGCACCATTTAGAACCCTTTGAAAAGTATGTGCAATAGTTAACATGATACAAATCGTAATTTTTTGGTATGGCGGGCTGTAAGTCACACCGTAGAAGTATGGCATGACACTACCGCCTCTTTTTTTTATGGACTATCTCGTAATTAATCCGAAGAGTTTAACTAATGCCCATCCGATAGTGCGCCAGTACCAGCGTTATGACCATCATCGTTTTGACCCAATATTTTGTGTCAGTATCCCCCGGTCCAGATGGAGATAATAGATCTGTTCCACACACTCTAATCATCCCTCAGGTGAGATGCATTCCGGGAAGATTTTCCTCCACCCCACCATCTCATTCGATGGGGGCCTCACTCCTCTGGTTCTTGCTGGTCCTTTCCACTATCGTGGTTCAGTGATAGTGTCCAGGTGTCCTATTCTTGCTTGGAGCGGTGCTATGACTTGTCCAGTATAAATATAAGTACACGTCATCAAAGTAAACAAATCGCTATTGGATATTGGAGAAACATAGTTTGACATTTACTAGATTCTGATACTATTTTAAATGCTTGGCAACATAGTCCCGTTCTGACAGCTGTGACGTGCAATTATATTTATACTGGACAAGGTATATGCACCTTTATTCGCTGGTCTTCGTTTTCTTGACGCCCTCGAGTGTGTTTTTTTCGCTGCCCTTAGTAAGTTGCACCGATCCAGCGAATGCGAAAGACCAAAAAGCCACCTGCAACATGCAACATGCGCCAATGCCAAGAAGAGCACCCTGCCAGCTACAAAGGATGCCCCTAAGTCCCAAAGAAGAAACCAATAACAGCGGAAAGGAAACCAGAAATCAGTTACGCAAACGTAACAAGAACAAAAACAGAAGAAAATAAAAAAGAAGACATTCGAGTTGATCAAAATCTTATCGAAACACAAGGAAATAATGAAAAACTTCTTCCTAAATTTCAAGAAACAATAAGAACAGAACGACAAAAGAAGAGAATTCACTTATGAAAGATCCCTCTCATCAATAAAAAGATGGAAGGGATCCTAGTAAGGACAGCTTTAGCAAGTGGATCCACTCTTTAAGGTCAGCTTTCGCATTCGCCGGATCTGTGCTGTCCTCCGCATCTGGCACATCTCGTTTCCATGTGGCATGTTGACTGTCCATGGTTAAGGTAAAAGAACCATATTCCGTCGTAGTTTAGGGTTTTTGAGTTTGATCATAAATATTAGAGGAACGAATTCAGTATGTCAATCTGACGATGCTAGTTGTCTAGCGAAACGGCTGTCATTGAGTTTAAAAAAGCAGTTTTTTAAATAAATAGTGAAAGTTTTGTTAAAACAAAGAGTTTTTTATTATTCTTAATATTTTTTAAGCAGTTTTTTAACATAACATTGCTCCATGTTTTAGTGAAAAATGTATGGAACGTATTTTGCTCATAACTATATGTATAATTGCAATTTATTTAGATTTAAAATTTTGATTTAAAGATAACAGAATAAAATCCTTATTTCGACGTAATACTGCGACATTAGCTCTAGTAACAAAAATGAGCCCTTATTTCGACGTATTTTTTTATACGTATTTTTATCGAGTTTGTGTTACAATAATAAACCAAAACCAATCAAAAGTAATTTATAACGCCTTTTCCTTAACATAAAAGAAAAATGGAACCCGCTCAGATTAACAGAAACTTTTAATTTTCAAAATATTTTAAATGATCACATTCGATCTACTTACCAAAATGACGACGTTTTTCACTCAATGTGATACCTAGACTGACCGGGTTAGAACTAAATGCAAACTAGATCCAAATAATCGTAGTTTACTCCTTCAATTTTACACAGTTGCACAATCTGATAAACATTGTAAAGTATCACACTGATTGCGCTTATATATTTTTGGTCAGTTTAAAAAAATTGACTGACTAAGTTTGCCCTAAGAGATACAGCGGGATTAGGGCTCGATTCAGCCTACGTCGGAATATGGTGGTTTTACCTTATATCCTTGGCAGTTGTAGCATTGTGTTGGCGTTCTGCTTCCACGTTGAGGTTCTTTTTGGATTTTTGCACTTAGAATGTACTCTTAATTCTTAATGTGCTCCTGGTCTTTTTCTCTTGTCTGCAAATCTGTAGTGCAGTTGGGTAATTTTCGTTACCCTCACTTTTTGTCCTATTAAGTTCTCCTTTATTTATTCTGTCTTCATCGGGTGTCCTTTGATCAATGTTCTGGCGTTCGTTTCGGTTGGGTCCATAAATGTATACCAATTTGCGCCCTATTTAAGTTCTTCTATGTATTTCGTCAATTTCCTGTATTCTTCTCCTGTTTTTAGGTTTACTTTTACTCCTAACTTCTCGTTGTATTCCTCTTGCTTGAGCTTCTTTAGTAATTCTGGGTAAGTCCTTCGATGTTTTGCCGAAAATCGGAGGTGGTATCTTTCCTATTCTCGGTTCTTCACTCGTTTCCGTGTTTTTGGTTTTGTTCCTCTCGTTTCTCTGTTGTCTCTGTATTGTTTCAAAGTCTTCCGTTTCCATTATTTCATTTTCCTGGTCCTTTTTCGAGCTAGTCGGCTTTTCTGTTTTTCTTATTGGGATCCTAGGGCTTCTTGATGCGGCTTCTTTTTCTTCTCGTTTTTTTGCTTTGCTTGTCTTTTTCTTCTCCTAGTTCTTTACTAAGATTTGAGATTGTTTTCCTATTTTCTTCGTTTTCCTTTCCTAGTAGTTTTTCGTTTGCGTCCTTTGCATCTTCTAATAGTCCTCGTCTTTTGTCGAATTTTTTCTGGATTTCTTCTTTGAACTTAACTTTGAAGTCCTTCAGGGTTCAGAGTTCCTCCTTTAATTGGGTTGTTGGGACCATCTCCGTTTCTGACTCCGAGTCGCTACTGTCGAAGTCGGTTGACAGTACATATTCCTCTCTTTTTTCTATCGCCGTCTTTTTCTTTGGTTTGGGGGGCATGATTTCCTGTTCTTCCTCAGGTCCTAGAATAGAAAAATAATTATGAGTTTCCACTTGTCTAACTTAGTAGTTTAGTGGAATTTATAAATATTATTAATTGCTACTTAATGTTGGGATTAAAAAATCCCGTTCAGAAGTCAATAAGACTTCCTTTGTAGGCCTGTGTGGTTCGCTCTCGATGCTTAAGTGAACCTTTCGCTTTGACATCTCTTCGCTCACTACTGTGTTTCCTTATGATAGGTCTGTTCCAGCAGCAGTTAAACGTAGTTTTAAACCACAGAAAGGAAATAGTATCGAAATTAGTTCCATGCGCACATTTCAAACCGTTTCATACCAAATTTGACTGTTGCTTGAACAAACCTAATATAAACATTTACTACAGTGCCACCATCCGGTCCTGTTTATTTCTAATAAATGCGAATTATGGGAAACTTCCGAGGAAAACCCATTTCGTAAATCTTCTAAATTTTTTTGTTTTCGTATTCGGTAAGCGAAACAAAAATATTAACTACCTTTTTTATTTGGTGTTGACGCCTTCATATAAAATACGGTGGTGATTTTTCCACTTCGAAGTTTTTGTCTTCAACACTTTTTCGTTATATCTTTATAAAAGAAAATCCTTTAAAATGTTGAATGATTTTAAAAATTAAATTATTTTAGAACGAAATTTTACTGGCTAAATAAAAAGAGAATTAATTAACCAACACCTACTTTGATAATTTTCTACCTGTAAACTGATACTAATGATTTTTGCTAAGAACCGATTTTTCGGATACGCCACTGAATGCAAATAGCCCAGCCGTTTAAACGGTTCTGCTTTTTAATCCTTTTAACTAGTAAATTTCGCGACAATTCCACCGCTAACCGCGTTAATTATTAATGGCATTGTAGTTGATGATGTTTCGCTTTTGTTCGTACACTTCAAGGTGTTAAGGTCTTTAAGAAGTTTTTGTTGTACAAAAAAGAGATTATTTGTTCATTCCCAAGGTGAATGGATTTAGGATACGTCGAAATTGGATACAAAGATGTATCAAAAAACTTTGGATATATTTTTTAAGTTTACTTCCAAAGAATAAATAAAGAAAACTATAAGTACAATTCAATAGGTGAGTTAAGATATTTTGACAAATGCTTTATTTGATAAACAAAGGATAACTTTAATGTTATTATTTTAATTCGATGTTAATAATTGTTAATATTTTGTTTTTATTATAACACGATTAAAAAATTAATATTCCAAATCCCATTAAAGTAGGTACATAAAGCTTTTAAATGGAATTTTTAAACTAATAAAAATTGTAAAATTTTAAGAATTTTTACTGAAACATATTTAAATTAGTAATTATACTGTATAAGGCGAACTGAAATCGCATTAATTGCAAATTTTGTAATGCAGCTTTTTAATTCATATGCAGTAGGAAAAACTGATTTTTTCCCAGACGTCACTAACAGCGAGCAGTAGGAAACACAAACTTTATATACTTCATTCATTTCTACTGCTAGTAGAAATACATCAAACAATTATACACACTTGTTTATTAAACAATAACATACGTTCTCTTTGTGCGTCTTTTTTCGCTATTGCTTAATATTTCGTTTTCTTCATATTTGCCTACAGGCTCTTATACTTACTTCTTACCATGTAATTGACGACATCTTCCTCATCTTGAGCCAATATAATTTGGTCGTCAGTGAAGCAGATACTATTCCCTTATTGGTATTCCCAAACCCCTACATTTTACCTTACAAGCTGTTAATGCGTGTTCTGAAAATATTTCAAATAGAGTTGGTGATATTAGGCACCCTGTAGTAGCCCTTTTGTTGTTTTGGAAGAAAATTATTAGGTTTTAAATGGCTCAAACATTTCTTACACTACACAAAAGCCTCTGCTGAAAACAAAGCGCTTTTTTTACTGATCGGCTATTCGATTCATAAAAGATTAGAGGTTCTTCAAGTGACGAAAAATACTGTTTTATTTAGCTTTTCTGCGCACTACACCCACAGGATTGTTCTTAAGAAGTGATATGCTACATCCTTATTTGTTTTGTAAAGATTACTTATTCCGTTGTTATTTATTTTCTTACTTGTTCAAATAAAAATAACTTTCAAAAGTAAAAGAGTTTTCTTAAAAACATTACATTTACCCCAAAAATTCTGGTTTAATACCTATTAGTCGGTAAATAACATAAATTTAATTATATACGATGTCTGCCTATTAAATAACGAGACTGCGCGCGCATAGGGCGTCCTGGAGGGATAGGGTGGGAAACGAATACAGCGTTAGATAGCTGGAAGTATCTACAATGCCAGAACGAAAACACGTTTTTGTCGCTGTAGTAGTATTTTTTCTGTAGAGGTTAGAAACGAACGTGTTTTTTTTCTCGTGCCGATAACAATGTGTGACGAAAATGAAAAATGAAAAATGCAAGGATGTTAAAATCAAAAATTTCAAGCCATGCTAATTGTTTTTTTTCGACATCAACGGCATCGTGATGACTGAATGGGTTCCAGAGGGTCAAACTGTAAACAAACTTACTATTTGAAAGTTTTGGCAACGCTGCGGAAGCGAGTTCGTAAGAAACAGCCGGTGTCGAAAAACAAATCGTGGATCTTGCACCAGGACAACGCACCTACCCATAATGCGCTGTCTGTGTAGCATTATTTAGCCGCTAGAGGCATTCCAGTGCCCGAACACGTGCCGTACTCGCCTGATTTAGCACCCTGTGACTTTTTCCTGTTTTCGAAGATCAAATCTGCTTTAAAAGGAACCCGGTTCGAGTCTATGGAAGAGGTGAAGCGAAAATCGGCGGAGTTCCTAAATGCTCTTACAAATGAAGACTTTCAGCATTGATTTGACTAATGGAGAAAACGAATGGAACGGTGTGTGGCAAGAGAAGGGAAGTATATTGAAGGGGAGCATTCGATTGTAAAATAATTTTTAAAATAAAACTCTTTTTCATAAGCAGTCTCGTTATTTAATAGCCAGACCTCCTATATAATATATATACAGAATGTACGCAATCTTATATTGCTTTTTGGAAATTTGACTTAAATAAACTGAACCGCTGTCGCGTATTTATTGGCCAATAAATAGATACTCATTTATAATCAAAATATTAATGATAACGAAATAGATAATAAAAAGTGCAAATTATTAAGAATTAAATATGCATCAATAAAGTTCTATCCTATCTCAAAAATAGATATAAAAAAATTGTTATAATATATACAAATAGCATAAAACGAATAAAAAACGAGATATTAGACACATATATGGGTAAAAATCGATTGACTTTTGAAATTGGAATAGGTTAGGTTAGGTAAGTAGTTGCGGATAAGTAGGTTTTGTGACAAGTTTAAGGAAACCCTAGAAACCCTTACTCTGTAAAAGTGTATCTTACTAAGAACAATAAACAAAGAAACGTTTAAAAAAACTTCTACATTTATTTTAGAAAATTACCCGGCATTGAATATAATGAAAGTAATTTTGTAAACAAACGTGGAAGTTTTTTTTAAACGTTTCTTTGTTTATTGTTTTTAGAAAAATATAGATTTATACAGAGAAACTCCTATAATTCTTGTACTATTTTTAATAAAAAGTGTTACACTTAAATACTTTTAGGTAATTATATGTAGCGTTTAATTAAAGTTGACAGTTTATTTGAATAGTAAAACTGCATCAGCGTACCCAAAATATTATGTTTGCATGGGTATACAAGTAAATGCGCGCCACTGTTTCTCTATATTTGATACCTATACACTTTCACAACGAAAATCGCTTCAATGACTGGATTTACCCATTGCTTTGGGATTAATTTGGAGTTTATCTCGTTTTATGGAAAGTCAATTTCATCACACAACGTGGCTATTAATAATCTAGCAGGGTGTTTGCAGTGCCGCTTAATGGAAAACTTTGACGTGACACATCGTCAACTCAATGTCAATACTGTCATTGGTGACTATTTGAAGTGTGGTTAGTTTGCGAAACGTTGCCTTTGAAACGTTGTTAGTATACGGAATAGAGGTTGTCGTTAGACTTAATATTTAGTTAAAATGGCATAATTGATGTTTTAATGAATTTATATCAAGCATGTGCTTAGTAGTTAAGCTGCTTTATAATTTTTAATACAAATTATGTTTTATTTATTTTTTTGTTTAAAACAACTGATTCATCTATAAACATCTATAAAACAAGTTAATTGAAATTAAATGAAGCATTTTTACAGTGTACCTTAATGCGTGGTGCCACTACTAAAAGTGCTTGTGATGCTTCATTAGATTTCGAGGCGAGAAATTCACATTACCCAAACACACCAATACATGTGCATTAGACTTTCGAGTGGTGGCTGTCATCGGCAGTTGCAGTAGCTTTTGCCGGCCTCATATGTCCAGAGAAAACGAGACACAAAGACCAAAATACAATGAAGCTGGTTATGGCGTTGTGAAGGCGACTGCCACTTTCAGATAAAGGACAGTTATTTAAAGAATGTGTTTTTTAAGAATTTGCGATGCAATAGAACTACTCGTTCAAATCTTTTTCCACTATTTTTCTACTTTTAGCAAAAAAGTACTTTTTTATTAAATTTTACAAATCATTATTTTTATCATAGGTATTATTTTTCACTATATACAAAATAATCTTTGGATGAAGTATTTTTCTCTTTACTTAAAATATTTAACGCTTTATTAAGTGACAAGGTTTTATTTTTAAAAATCATAATCATCTCTATATTAGATTATCTTAACTTATCTTGACCTTTGCCAGATCATTTTGATAGTAATTTTTCCATCTGCCTTACCAGAAAACCAATTATATAAACACCAAAAATAGAGCGGAAAGTATTGTTTATCAACCCAAGGGCGAAAAATGCATAATGCCACGATTTGTTTATCCCGGCATTGAAAAAGTGTGCCTTGGATTTGACATTTTTAAATCAGAAATAATATTATTTTCGACATAATTGCACGAAGTACGAGCTTTTCTTAAACAAAATTCTATAGATTAAAGCAAGTCTGACCTTATGATGAATGTGAGCAAATGCATAATAGTATAAATTCGGGGATTCAATTCTCAACCACAACAATTTTTTAAATGTTTTTTTAGTAGGTAGGTCGGCTTATTATAGCAGTTGTATGTCACACGTGCATAAATGTATTAGCACCCCTTAGCTGATATTTGTTGCCCTCGTTACACTTGGGCAGCAAATACAGCTGCGGACTGCTGATGCCCACTTTCTTCCCTTGTGGGACAATATACTATTTAGTACGTAGGATATTGACCATGTGGATTTTTCCAGGAGAATCATGATTCCCCTACGTAGCTTCTAACACTTCTTCTTCTACGTCTATTATCAGAAATCTTCACAATTGCATAATTGTAAAAAACATTAATAAACAAAATACACGTTTATTAAAAATAATCTATTTAATTCAATGAACAGCTCGTTATACTACCATCGTCAGATTGACATATTGAAGTTACATTTTGTTTTGTAAGAAAGCTATCGTTGATTAAGTAGTGTTAAGGCTACATCAAGTATTGAAATAGTAAGGCACTAAACATACATACATAACACCATTTATATTCACCGTTGAAGATTCCGTCCGGCGTTTCCTTTACCGTCGTGCCTTTCCACCAGATCCACTTTTTCTTCTTCTATTTTTTGCCGTTCGTGCTAGTATCTTGGACAATAAACTTGTTCAGAATAATAAAAAACTCTTCGCTTTAACAAAACTTCCACTATTTATTTAAAAAAATGCTTTTTTAAACTCAATGATAGCCGTTTCGCTAGACAACTAGCATCGTCGGATTGACATATTAAAGTTACTATTTGTTTGTTTGTAGCTAGGTACCTGATGTTTATTAGGTAGTTATAAGGCTAGACCAAGTATGGAAGTAATAAGACCTAACAATATTAAAGCCTGGATGTTATTAGCCCCAAGGGATTATCCTGGATGTCTTATAACTTCCATACTTGGTCTAGCCTTATAACTACCTACTAAACCTAGCTACAAACAAACAAATAGTAACTTCAATATGTCAATCTGACGATGCTAGTTGTCTAGCAAAACGGCTGTCATTGAGTTTTAAAAAAATAGTGAAAGTTTTGTCAAAACGAAGAGTTTTTTATTATTCTTAATAAGATGGACTTCCAAAAAGTAAGGGTTAGTACAATTAATTTAATAAACTTCCGTTGTCGCCAATTAAAATTGTCTTATTCATTATATTTTTGTTCTGTGTATATTATCTAGGGTTGTAACCGTAGTGTAGAAAAAGTGCATAAATAAAAATTCAAAAAATACCAAGTAAATGTTATTTTTACATATCAGTAATCAGTAAAAAAATCAATTTAATAAAAACTACGGAATCTCTGCACAAACCATTTAACTAAACAAGATACAATGAAATAATTAAAACTTAAGTTTCGTTTATGTATACAAATTCAGGCCAGTGTCAAATTCACAAACCTACTATACAGGGTGTAGCGCGATAAGTTTTGAATAAAAGTAATGGCGGATACAGTTATGTTAAAAATCTGAAATTACGAAGCTGTAGGTTTTGGATAACGCTGAGTTCAAATATAATAGTGGAGTGCTCGAGTTATAGTGCAGAACGTACATTGTACAACATACCCAATAATCTAAATGAAGTGTTTCGTTTGTGTACAACCGAAAATATTTTAAGTTATTTAAAGTGTTTAAACATCTTACATAAACTGTAATTGTTATTAAAGTGTTGGTAATAACACTGGCCGCTAATAGCCTACATGGTTGATGGGGTTTATTAAAAAAAAATATATATATATATATATAATGTTGTCCTGAATATGGCTGTTCCGGTTATACCGGAAATAGAAAATAATATTACATTTAAATTAATACAAAATACCTAGTCAAAGTTTTTAATGATATCCACAATTAATAATCCTTTCATGCTATTGTTTATTTTTCAGAAAAAATAATAAAATATCACCTTAAATCATGGAAATCATGGCCTAACATTTACTAATGTTGAAATCGTTAAATGTTATGTTTTAACAAAGACATTGAAATATATCAAACGAATTGGCTTAAAAAAATACATCGAAAAATGTAATAAAATACAGGGTGCTCTATTTAAAATAAGTAACTTATAAATGTTTTAAATTGTGCATGTTGGCAGCTAAGTTTAAAACACCCTGTATGAAATATCAATTAGTTGGACATATGGAGTTAACGGGCAAGCCCTTGTTGTTTATTGGTTACAATTTCACGTCACTAACTTCGAGAATAATGGAGATATCATTATTTAATGTGGACTAGGATTTTTTCAATAATTTGAAAAAAAATGAAATATCTCGAAAATACTTCGAAAATACTATACACAGTATAACCGGAAGTGCAGATTCAGTACAACATTATATTTGAACTCAGCGTCATCCAAAACCTACAGCTTGGTAATTTCAGATTTTTAACCTGACTGTATCCGTCATTACTTTTAATCAAAACTTGTCGCGCTACACCCTGTATATCTAATATAGACAACAAACTCAATGTTGAAAATTCCGACTTTATTATTACGCCATCTGCGTGGTTGGAGTAAAAACTCCATTTAGTGAGATATAATTCCTCCTTCTCTTCCACTCCTTAACCCTTGCACAACTTTTGGTTTTTTACTCCATCTAGTAGGCAAAATCTCAAATTCCTCTCTACTTTTGATTTCCTATTCCATCTAGTAGAATTTTCCTATCCTTTCCCTATATTTCACCCCCTTTCCTTCCACTCCTTAACCCTTGCCCCTTCTTTTGGTTTTTTACTCAATCTAGTTGGCAAAATCTTAAATTCCTCTCTACTTTTGATTTCCTATTCCATCTAGTAGAATTTTCCTATCCTTTCCCTATATTTCACCCCCTTTCCTTCCACTCCTTAACCCTTGCCCCTTCTTTTGGTTTTTTACTCAATCTAGTTGGCAAAATCTCAAATTCCTCTCTACTTTTGATTTCCTACTCCATCTAGTAGAATTTTCCTATCATTTCCCTACATTTTAAAAATTCCACATACCACAATACTCAAATCTATTTCTTTTAGTACCAATTAAAATTCAATAATACACCTACCTACGTTATGTTAATATCCTCAATTTCTACTCTTGTGACTTTGCCTAATGATGGTCTAATTTAGACCGAAACTAGTTGCAATAATTGTACATTACTTGAATAAAAGTCTGTGGTTTTGACTTTGCGTTTCATTGGATCTTTTCTATTCGATTTAACCACATTTGAGATGGATGACCTATCTAATTCATTATTCTTCAATTGACAATTTGCTGATTACTATCGCAAATGTTTAATGATAATCTGCAACGATACAAAATAACCAAATTTGCATGTACGATGTTAAAAGTAACATAAATCCAAAAGTACGCATTTTTGTGATTTCCATCCGTTTATTCAAATCAAACTCGTAGTCAGCCATTGTATTTGCATGTTTTCGTAGGGGTTAGGATGATGTACTGTTAAATTTCACACGGATTTAAGTGACCCATAAACCCTGAACAGCGCCCATCCGTGAAAGGGTCTTGCATACATTCAAAAGGGTGCGGATTCTGTATACTTTATTTTTGACGAGAGCAAAAGATTTTTAGGAGTTGGGGAATTATGTTGGTGTAGAGGAGTTGAAAAATAATTTTAGCATCTGAATCGGATCAATTTGTCCGCGTTGTGACACTAAAGCCTTTAGACTTTAATTTGGCACAATGAGGTGAAAAATTTAGACCATTGGCGACAAAAGGTTGAACGTTTTGAATATATTATTGAAAAGTGCCCGGCTTTTATAACCCGTCAAATATATTTTTGGGCTAGTAGAAAAGCGGGATTGATAAGGGTCGAAGGGCTCCTTTTTGTTAATTGAACTAATTTTAAAGCATTGGTCAATAGTTTATATCTTCGGATTAAGATACTAAACCATCAAGGCATCAAGGCGAAATTAAAAAAAAAAGTACCAAATCGGACCATTTTTCACCAAGTTATGGCTATTTACAAGAAAAAATACCCAAAATTTTCTAAAATTCATCTCTCTATTGGCTTAATAAAAAAATTTAAAAAATTTCATAGAAACCTTTTTCAAAAGGTACAAAAAGATGCCCAAATTTCTGCGAAATCGCAGATGCAAATCCAATCGGTAGGATGAGTTGGCATAGAATGCCCCAAATGTACCCATTAGATTTGTCCAAACAAGAACAAGGATGGGTTTTGTAATAATATTAAGCATAAAGAAAATAATTTTTATTAATTTTTACTTAAATTAAGAATTTATCTACTTTTTTATCTACATTCTAACTCATTTTGGTATGAGTACTGAAAGTTTATAATAAATTAATAATAATAAACAACCATTAGTTTGAACTCAACTTCCACGTTTAATTAAAAAGTTATCTTATAAAATACATTTACAGCTGTTTTGCAACAATGAGCATCATCAGATTGACATATTTAAGTTACATTTTGTTTGTTTGTAGCTAGGTACCTGATGTTGATTAAGTAGCATTAATGCTAGCCCAAGTATAGAAGTAATAAGACATAACAAAATTAAAGCCTAGATATTATTAGCCTTAAGAAATTATCCTGGATGTATTGTCCTCTAAGATCAGTATAACTGTATAACTATAAAATGAGCGACTGAAGAGCGACTAGTTTCGGTCTTAGACCATCATCAGGCCACCTATGGTTACTCTTCTGTAAAACCATACGTAATTATAGAACCAAACTAAGGTTATACTATGTTATACAGGGTGTCCTACGACGAGTGCTACCTAGGAGTTTATGGGGAAGGAAAAACGCGAGATTAATGAAATTTGGTATACAGGGGTTTTTGATACTTCTAAATTTAACTAAAATATTTTCAATTTGATCGCACTTCCTGTTATACCGGAAACCGACACCAACTTCACTATTTTAAATGCAACACCCTCTTTATTTTCTTATTTTTGGTTAGTTCGTTAAATTTAAGTGTTAGTTTATGTATGGTACTTTGTATCTAAAATTAACCGTTTAGGCGAAATTTAATGTTTTTCGAAAATTTTGACAGAAATCAAGCTTAATAAAATGATGATTATTTCAATACCTAAATTATTAAAATTAAAAAGTAAATGTATTATTTTGCATTTAAGATCTTCAATTGTAAGTAAATAAAGTGTATTTAAAAAATATTATACAGGGTGATCACACTATTGAGTTAAATTTTAAATTAAAAAAAAAACTAAGGTATCTTCCTTATTTCAAATAGCAACCCATATTTTTTTTATTTTAATTTAATTCCTTATAAAAAATAAGGTAAGTTCATATTTACTTCCCTATTACAATTTCTAATAGTTTTTGAGATATTAGATACTTTACGATTTTCGGTTACAATGCAACTTTATTTGGCTTTATTTATCAATAATTGTTTAAATTTAAAATTTTTTTTTTTAAATGGTTCATTTTCTCTATTTTCTTTTCAAAACAAAATTGATTTTAATCGAAGACTAAACAACAATAATTAAACAAAACCAAATAAAGTTGCATTGTAACCGAAAATCGTAAAGTATCTAATATCTCAAAAACTAACCAAACAACCAAAACCAAAATATTAAAGATACATTTTCTTGGGCTCTCCCTTTTACAAAATATGGTTTGTTGCTACATTTTTGGTCAGTACATATTAAATAATACAACTTTTATTTGTATTCTCAAAATTAATGAAAATAATTGGGAGGCAAAATATATTGAGAAACCCTGCATATGTAAACCGATCAAACATTATTTTTGGAACCTATTTATGAGCTTTATTCGTATAAAATAAGTTTCCATGCACAAGTTAAAATTTTCAATACATTTGTTTGTTTTTAGAATTTTATAAGAAAATATTTACAGTAATTTACTATTTTTTTGATGAATTTCATTTCATTAATTGTATTAAAAGTGCTTTCCTTTAATATGGGACCCAACTCAGCGCCTATCAACACTGTTTCTCAATGTTTATACAAAAACAATAGCGAAACAGCTGTCATTGAATTTAAAACGTATTTTTGAATAAATAGGGAAAATTTTGTTCAACCGTTTAGTTGTTTACTAACTAATACTAACTTTTTAGCAAAGATTTTCTAAGATAGTCAGTTGACCAGACTAACTTTTTAGCTTTTTTCAATTACAAATAAATCCCACCACCCAGTATTATGCATAAAAATGCATGCAGGTCAATGCGTTGCTAGTTATGCTAGAAAATGATAAACTTAGATTATTTTTGCTATGGAAAATTCGTATTTTGTATATCTTTATCCAAATTTTACCAATCAATAATAAAAGCACCATTGTATAATATACCAAATTGCGAATAAAAATCCCCGAAAATTTTATACCCATCAATACACACGGAAGTTCTGACGCTCATTACTGAAGGATTACGCTTCATTAGCTGACCGGATCAGCATGCTTGTGCTGAAACAAGCTGCCTACACTAAAGCACTGAGGAAGGGTCGACTACCGGGATGATGGGATCAGAGCTATAGAGAGATGCTGAAGCCCGTTTTTCGGTCTTACTTTTCAAATACGACGCTTTGAAAAACTTAGAGCTCTTTCAATACACTTGACATATTGAAAATAAAATTCATGGATAAAAAGGAGGTTCGTTATAAATATTTTAAATTGATGATTAAAGAATGGAATATAAGTTGGATGGTTTTGTTTTATTTTATTCAAACGTTTAATTTATAAATAGAAACCATTAGGCATTAATTACTACTCATTTTAGAAGTAGATATGAAAAATAATAATGTAAGATATGTCCGAAAACTGCTATCTAGCTTAAGTTTGCTAAACGATGTTAAATAATGCAGGATAAACAATAAGTTACTTTTTAAACAAATATTTTATTGTTTATTTTATAACAACAATTAAATAATCGAGAAAACAAATTAAATAGTTTAACGAAAATTCCACTATACAAATAAAAAAATAACTTTTTCGTAAATGACAGTTGTTTCGAAGTTATGTCCATCGACAGATTAAAGTTATGTACTGTTTTATGAAAAAAATATTTATATGTTTATTAAGTAGTATTTAAATTGGGCCAGGTATTAAAGAAATTAACAATAAAAGAAAGATACATTGGTATTTCTCAAAACCGAAGGTAAAGTGTATAATTTTATTATTAAAATTGGTAACTGAATCCTTTCGGCTTACAGGACCATTATCGGAGTTACTTCCTGAACGTCATTATCATCATCAGCGCCTAATAATTCTAAGGAATGGCGAAAACACATTTTTGGAATCCAATTTCTAGTCGAGGTGGATTATTCCTCGTTTTACCCTATAAGTTTATATGTGTTTTTGCTGTGGCTGTTATCTTTCTCCATACGTTCCGTACGTTTTGTTTACCAATTTTTGATGTTCATATTCTTAAGATCTTCTATTTGGTCCCAGCACTTTTTCCTCGGTCTTCCTCTGCTTCTCGGTCCTAGCGTTGTCCAAACGGTAATTTTTTTCACGATTTCTGTTGGTTCTCTTCTCATCATATGACCGAGTTATTCTAGTCGAAGTGCCTTTATGTATTTAACTATGTTTTACCCATTCAACCTTTCTTCTATTTCTGCATTCGTCTTAAATCTTATTCTGTTATGTTTGGGTCTAGCATCGTTCTAACTATTTTTCTTTCAAATAATTTTAAATCTTCTTCTTTTTTATTTATTACGGTTGTCTCCATAGCATATGTTATGACAGGTCTTATGAGAGGTTTATAGATATTTAATCTCAGCAGTCTCAGCAGAGACTTGTTTTTCCCATATGCTTGGTTACCTCTTAAGATTCTTTCTGCAATTCTTTCTTTCCCTATTTTACCGATGGTCACCCCTGATCGATAGTAAACATAAATCTATCAACCAGTGGTGGCAAGCCTGACAAGTGTTCCTTAATTCGAATCTCCTATGGTCTTTTAGTTTTTTGGTTTTAGAGGATTTAAAACTTTTTTGACATTCAAATAAAACTTTGCTTGGCTATATTACTTACGAGAATAGAAGGTATATTGGAAGGTATTTTTGTCCTAAATAGGGAAGGTATCTAAAAATGGGACATTCATTGTGGTTCTGTGGCTGAAAATTAAAAGCTAAAATTCGGAATTTGCTATATTTAATTAATTTATTGCTTTCTATTATTGCTTCTACTAGATAAATTTGTACGATAAGAAATAAATATATGTTATCAAAATCAATAAAAAAAAACTATGATTACCTCAAAAACCAGAACGCCCACAGTGAAAATATCAACTGGTGGGCATCAAATACAGCTGGTTGAAAAATAAGAAATAAACAGCAGAATAGGGCAAGCCCAAAACGTATTCTTAAAAATAAGTTAATTCTCTTCGTATAGGTACTGAAAAGTTATTAGATGTGGATATTTAGCCATATGCTGAGAATTCTATGGACAGAGCACATCAGAAACGAGGAAGTTCTAAGACTTATGGGCATGGATCGAGGACTCAGAAAAAGTTAAAAAGCGAAAAACTTCCTATCTGGGGCACATACTCAGGCACAAAAGGTATAGCTCATTTCATTTCATTTCATTTGAATATAGCATTTCTTCCTAATTTTTCTTCTTTATTTCGTCTTATTTTTCTCCAGTTCCGCATTGCACCTGTTTGTTTTGTCTTTCTTTTTGTGGTTTTGTTCTTTATTTTCTTTTGTATTTTTTCTCTGGAACTAATTTCGGAGATATAGCTTTCTATAGCTGACAATGGAAGGGCAAAAGAGGGCCAGGTAGACGACAAAAGACGTGGCAGGGAAACATCAAAGAATGAACTGGCTTAGACTTACTGTCAATAGTAAGAAAGGATCAAAATAGAATAAAATATACTGAAGACCATTTATAACAGCTAATTGTTTTGGTTCCAAAATTTAACTGTTGTCAGTCATCCGTATTTTTAAAAATCTGTTTATAACAATTCTAGGCCGCCATGCTTTGATGATGAGGATGATTAGAGTTTTGATATATTAGAACAGTTGTCGTGTGTTTATAAAATATCGAAAATGATTTTTAGGTATAGTTAAGTCAAAGAATTTTATGCTTTTTCGTTGAGCTCTAATTTCCAATTAAATTTATTAGATAGGTAAATATAACTGATTGTTAATAGTATCAAATTAATATCTTGAAGAGAGTCATCGATCACTGCTAGAACGTCATCAACATATCTAGACCAGTAAATGATTTTGTTTGAAAGGAGAGGGGCTAGAGAAAAAAACTATTAAAAATATGGGTACATTATTTTCAGTATATCCTAAATGTAACAACAGTTTTGATTTTAACAATTATTTATTGTATTTATACAAAAATAATTTATTTAATGTGTCGTAGAGTATTTTTCTGGAGAAGTTTTAACTATGTGACTTGTTTTTAATTGAATGAGTTATGTTTACTATCTTTTAGAAAGTATTTCTGATGAAGGCCTAGTAAGCCTAAAGAAAAGAAATTTACCTTTAATTTTTAAAATACAATTTTAAATTTTTTAACAAAATTAAGTATGTAAAAAGTCTACAGTTCCTATTTATTATAAGAATTTATACATAACAATCTTCAGATCTGGATATTGTTAGTCCTAAGGTATCCTGAATATATGTTTCCTCTGAATTGTTCTTTATCAACATCACTTATTTATATTATAAAATAAAATGCACCTTCAATCTGTTATTCTGTGTGACTGACGAAAAAAAATTTTTTATAATTTAATAGTGGAAGTTTAGTTAAATAAACTGTTTTTCCAAAATTACTGATAAGATAACAAAGCTACACGCTGATGTTGGTTGTAATTTATACAGGAGTAAGAATTTTTATATTTGTAATACGTATTTATTTCCTGAATTAATAAAAGCTGAGATACCACTGTACGATATTGTACTAGATAGTCCGGTAAGTACACGTTTGCGGTGCTAGTGAGATGTTAACTGACGAACCCGCAATTCCAAACAAGTGCTGTTTCCGGGCTTGTGAACTTTTATTTCATACTGGTAAATAACACAATAGAACAGTGAAAAAATAAATTATTAATATATTTATCGGCGTTCACTATTTTTGAAATTGGCATTCAATGCAATAACTAGTTGGTTCTCATAGAAACATAGCATTATTGTTTTTAAATGATACTGTCAGTGATTGTCATTGTCCGATTTTTACAAAATGGCTCAAGATCAATTGAACTTATAAAACAGACAAAATCTGCTCTGAGATTTCACGGGTTTTCTTTTTATGATTTACTTACGAAAAATTCATTAAACTCCACATTTTTGTCATGTAAAGAAGGTGCCGTTCGTAAAAATGGAACGTTACGAATAATTTTATGAAGCTCGAGAATTTCCTAAATATATTCTAACAAAAGTTTTTGATGTAATAAAACCAGAGAAATTCTTTTGGTTAAAGTTAAATCTAACGAGATTCTGTTGATCTTGGATTTAAGTTTATTTTTAAACTTAACCAAAAAATTGAATAAATAGGTGCTCTATAAATATGATTATCAATACTTAAATACAGTAGAAAAAAATTACCTTACAGCGAACAGTAATAAACACAATCTTTATATACCTCATCCTTTTCTACTGGTAGTAGAAACCCATCAAACAATAATTATGTTCACTTGTCTATCAAGCAATGATAAGTATACGTTCTTTTCAATTCTGGTTGGTCAATTGTGACCTTTGCATGTTGGAAAGAGATAGCGCCAAATCGTTTACATGTTTGTATACATAAGAATTTATTGTGACCTCTTGTGACAACTAGAATTCTACATGAAATTTTAGATCAAATTTGTGCACAATGTCCTATACCAAAAATAAAGTATTTTCGAGATATTTCGTTTTTGCCCAAAATTTTGAAATAATCCTAGTCCACATTAAATAACCATATCTCCATTAATATCAAAGCTAGTGACGTGAAATTGTAACCAATAAACACAATGGGCTTGCCCGTTAACTCCATATGTCCACCTCATTGATATTTCATACAGGGTGTTTTAAACTTAGCCGCCAACATGCACAATTTAAATCATTTATGAGTTGCTTACATTAAATAAAACACCCTATATCTTATTATATTTTCCGATGTATTTTTTTAAGCCAATTCGTTTGGTATCGGTATTCCCTTTTAAGATATTTCATTCTCTTAGTTAAAACATAACAACATAATGATTTCAACATTAGTAATGGGTAGGCTATGATTTCCATGATTTAAGATAATATTTCATTATTATTTTTTTCATGTTATTACTTTTGGAAAGTAACCAATAGCCTGAAAGGATTATTAATTGTGGCATTTATATTAATTTAATTAGATAACATACAAACAAAAAAAATTAAATGTAATATTAAACAAATAAAGTTTTTTAATAAGTGTTCAAAATTAGCACCATCTACTTCTAAGCATTTATGAATCCTTTTCATTAAGTTATGTCTTGTAATTCTGTAAATATTGTCCGGTGTTAGAGAATTAAAAGCAAGTAAGAATCTCTGCATCATATCTTCCTTTGTCGTAAAAGGTTTGGAAAATACCTGATTTTTAATATAACCCCAAATGTCAATATCTAAAGGAGCCAAGTCAGGAGAGCGAGCTGGCCAACTAAACGGACCCTGATTGGCAATCATCTATCATCAAACACGTCGTAAAGATGCTAAGCAACAGGCCCAAAGATATGAGGAGGTGCTCTATCTTTCTGATACCAAGCTGAAGCCGCCTCTTCATTTCTTAAAGTATGTAACGCCGGTCGTATGGTTGCTTTTAAAATGTGGCAATATCTTTCACCAATTAAATTTTCATCATAATTTGTAATGCTAAAATTTTATCGTCTTTTATTGCAAAGAAAAACATTAAAACTCCAACTATTTTGGAACTAACGTTTTCTACTAACATGTAAATTTTCATCAGACCAAAAATGGCTTAATGCGATGAATTGTTCTCGTCGAAAAAGTAAGATCTCTCTCACAATCTCTATTGGAGGCATTTGGAGAGGCCGTAAAATAACCCAAAATATTAATTTGGTTTATGTCATTGTCCACTAGTGGTTTATTTTTATTATTTTTTGTCTTAAATTAACCAAACTAACGGCAGTTTTTGCAATCTTCTTACAATATCACCAGTTGCATTTGGTCGATATGGACATCTTTCTGCAAAAACACGGCAAGTCCGTTTTTTGTCAAAGTTTTTTGTCAAAAAACGAAATATTTCGAAAATGCTTCATTTTTGAAATAGGACATTGTGCACAAATAGATTTTATCTAAAGTTTCATGTAAAATTCGAAAATAAAATAAAAAATATTAGGTTCTATTTAAAATAACAAAGTTGACGTCTATTTCCGGTATAACCAGAAGTGCCACATTCAGTACAACATTATATCTGAACTCAGAGTCATCTAAAACCTACAGCTTCGTAATTTCAGATTTTTAACATAACGGTATCCGCCATTACTTTTAATCAAAACTTGTCGCGCCACACCCTGTATTTAGTTATGTATAACACAAAAAAATACTGACAAGATAAACAAACAATATTTACGCAGACGACAAAGTAACAGTAGCCATTTTTGACTCGTATGACGTCAGGGTAAAGATCAATGTTTTTTACTATATGTCTGACCAATTATAATTGGAAAGTACCAAGAGCATTCATTATTTGTTACTTGTTGGGATTTTTGAAAAATCTTTTTTTACGCAGGTACTCTTAGTTACAAAAATAACAAACAAATACATTTTTGATGTCAAAACCTAAAAATCAAAACTACAGCTTTTACAAAACGAAAGGGAAAAGAGATAGAGAAATATACAAATAAAATCAGAAGAAAAGCAAGGGGAACGTTGTGACCTATTACATAATCTGTTTATGGTCTCAACAAGAGGCTTTTAACACTACTTAGCGGGAAGTATACTCCTTTAAACACTGCTTTCCTTTCAAATACATTGCACGTGGAAAATATACTCGAAAGGGTGAAGAGATCACTGTCGACTTCGGTTAACGTTTCAGTTAAACCCTTTTTGCTTTGGTTTCCCGAATAATTTACGTTAAAAAATGGTTTTAATTACATTAAAGGATATTGTGGGTGTTTGTTAAAATGAAACATAACACTTTGTCAAAACGAAGAAAGTAATCTTTATAGTAACCGAAACATTTTTGCTCAAAAGATCTTTTTTGTTAAGGGTTGTATTTGGCAAGAAACATTTTAAGTTTTATTTAACCTTTTTATGTTTTTATAATATAATACGTTGAAGAAAACAAGTTATGACATGGACATGGAAAAGGTCTCCATTTGTTATCCAACAAAATTTAATTTTCAGGACTGCATATTCATGAGGGTGCGTCAAAATTAAAATTTGGTCTCCTCTTGAGTAGGTTAGCTAACAAGGTTAGATTAATTTTGAAATTTATATAAATTGTGGAAAGATTTTCTGAGTAATATTTCGGTTTAATCCGGTATCGTGGCTGAATAATGTCCCGTTATTAACCATGAAAAATTATGGGAGATTACAGGATAATATGAGACACGACTGAAATTGTGTTTACCCCAACTCTTTTGTAAAATAGACAGCGTTGGATTGAACTTTAGAATTTATAATTAATCCAAAAAGACTTCTATAAACTTAAGGCATAGTCGCTCTTTACGCATGATACATTCTTGTTATAGTATAGTGAATAATAGCCATTATATGCTAGTAGATTACTATACTTTCAAAGTTGAAATCTTTTCAACACTCACGACAATGCCGATAAGACTACTATTTTTAAAAAAGTTATAATGGTTTCTTATAGATCTAAGAACAATAAATAACTGAACGGTTGAACTAAACTTCTACTATTTATTCGAAAAATACGTTTTTCTAAACGTCAAAAATTGACAAGGTTCGAGCATTGGCAAGAATATACGAAGTGACCCTTTTTTGCATTTTTCTTTGTTACTATGACACCGTGCGCGAAGTAGTGTGCGAAATACTTACTTCGCACACTGCATGTAAACTATATGGGATTTTTATATTTTAACCTTTATGTTCCTCAATCAAGCAAAAATCCAAGGAATAATTTATTTATTAATGTATAACAATAATTATTAAGGCTTTCAAATTGTGAGAAAATTTAACACTACCTATGTTTATTAATTATTTACAATGTTAACATTAGTGGTGCTGCCAGTGCACGAACCAATATTTATTCCCAAACCAGATAAGTCAGATTCAGCCCGTAATATCTTAGTTTTGGAAGTTGGAAGACTATCCACTGCCGTAGAGGTGACAGCATTTAATCCTGAAATTTCAGAGTCTACAATTTTATTTGATATCTGAATTTTATTGTTGATAGAATCTTCCACGTATCCTTAATTTAGAAAAACAGTTCAAACCAGTTCAATTCTTTTTTCATATTAAGCTAAGCGTTTGTAGAAAAAGTTTTGTTTGCATCTCATGCGCGAAATACTTGGCTGCGCCTCGTTAAAAAAATCAGTTCTCGATCACCAAAGTAGCATTTTGGGCAGTATATACAAAAATAACTAATTAAAATGCAATTACAGCTGTTTAGCTAAAAAACTAGCATTGTTAGATTGACATATTGAAGTTACATTTTGTTTGTTTGTTTGTAGCTAGGTACCTGATGTTGATAAGTAGTTAAGGCTAGACCAAGTAAGGAAGTTATAAGACATAACAATATTAAAGCCTAGATGTTATTAGCCCTAAGGGATTATCCTGGATGTATTTCCCTCTAAGATCAGTATAACTGTGCAATGATATAGATCTTTACAATAACTTAATATATTTTTGTTACAATAATGTCTTATCTATGTATAAAATAAAGACTCAATCAAACAGTTTAATAGTGGAGATCTTCCAAGATTGCACAGTTATACTGATCTTAGAGGGAAATACATCCAGGATACTCCCTTCTAGGCATTAATATTGTTATGTCTTATAACTTCCTTACTTGGTCTAGCCTTAACTACTTATCAACATCAGGTACAAATAAACAAAATGTAACTTCAATATGTCAATCTGACTATGCTAGTTTTTAGCGAAATAACTGTAATTGTATATTAAAACGTATTTTCCGAATAAATAGTGGAAGTTTAGTTCAACCGTTCAGTTATTTATTGTTCTTAGTAAGATGGACTTCCACAAAGTACAGGTTATCACAATAAATTTCTAATAGATCTCGATAAGCCGAAGATTATTGTTTTTGTTTCATTTCGATATCTTTTACCGTTTGGGTTTTATTGGCTTTTATTGAAATTTTGATAAATTTCAAAAGCTTGGGGGTAAAAAAGCGGAATATTTTTGTAAGTGATGATTGGATCGGAAAAAATTTTCCTCGACATTGAACTTAGAATCGGATGGTATAAAAAATTCGATATTTTTATAGCCGTTTCCTAAGGCCTGTGGAGGGAGGCACTTACTGCGGTGGTCTGCTACAGGCAGCCAGTGACGCAATTGAACCCTACAAAATACAAATAAAACAGAACACTGAGGCGGATGCTGCTAATGCAGTACGCATATACACCGACGGCTCTAAAACCAAGGAAAATACCAGCATGGTTCAAACACAACTGGCTAGTATCGCAATCGCCGCTAAACAGAAAAGAAATTTCTGGCAAAAACATAATAATCTGCACTGATAGTAGGCAAGCCCTACCTACTAACTTTGAATAGGCAACGTATTATCTCAGGGTTAGCGCTAGAGTACCATCAAGATTTAGCTTACGCCACGGTAGATAATAATATCGTACTAAGGTGTAATAAAGGGCACGACAGGAGCAAAGGTAACCGTATTGCTGACTCTTTGGCCAGTATGGCGGATGGACTACAAATTTTGGGACCAAGCGACCCCCTAGGAAGAACGTATGTTTAACAGTGGGATTTACTCTGTCAACTTAGGAAACACCTCCATATTATGGGGCTAGTGGACACACCTCTATGCAGGATGTGTGAATAGGAAGATAAAATTGTCGGGCATGTCTTATGAATGTCTGGATCTATCGTCGATAAGAGTGTGTTCGGTAAGTCTTGGCCTACACCTGCTGATATTAAGATATACCCTGGTGACCTGTGCTCCTTCCTGAATAAGGCAGGATGGACAATTTCACAAAAAAATACCCTCTTGTTAAGGGTAGTTTTTACAACTTGAAAAAATTGTCAAAACAAACTTACCCCCGAATACTACCTAGGAAAAACTCATCAAAATCAAACACATGTTAAATTTTGTTATTTCTAAAAATTGTATCTATTACTAAAGAAAACTTAACTGGGACTCAATTTATATTTGAATATGGATAAATAATAAAACAACTTTTCACTTTGGTGAATTTGTGAACTGCTAACAAAATTTTTAAGGAAAAATAAGGAATGTAGACAGTTTATATCAAGAGGAAATTTAAAATTTTAAAAGAAAAAAGTCACCAAAAGAAAATAAATTAGATTTTAGAACAACCAGCCAATATCAGTATTGCTGGGATTGGTTTTCATAATTTCACCGTTTGATGGAGGGATCAAATTCCTGACAGAAGTGTTTGACTCAGATGATCGCTATGAGTACAACATTTTAATCCTATAAAATTAGTTCTGGAGAGGTAGAACATGGATTTAAAGCCGAGTTAGAATAAGTTGATATGAACGGTGAAAAAAAATTTTTGGATGTCTAGAAAGTTTCCAGATCTTAATCCAATTTAAAATGTTTCGGATATAGTAAAAACACGAAAAATTAACGTCTAAACAAAAAGAAAGTTTATTAGTGCTCAGTAGCAAATTTAAAAAAAAAATGGATAAATGCCAACACATAAAAAAAGTAATAAAATACGAGGGCACACAAAGTATATTTTTACTAAGAAAATAATATTTTGTGCCTTTTTTTAATTTATTTTATTCACACCAATTTGAAATTCTATATTTATATTTTGTTATACAATTGCCCCTAACCTAACCTGACCTATCCATTTTTCTTTTAAAAGTATTTTAAAGAAAAGTTCATTTTTTGTCTAAAAAGTTATAATAAACTAATATAATGAATTATATATATTGTTAAATTATTAAATGATGATATTGGAAAATAAAATCCCTAACTATATGCTTGGTTTTTCCGCCTGCGAAAATTTGGGACAAAATGAAGATTTAGCGAAGTAAGTAAAGCTGCAATTTTCGACTTAATAGAGCTTCGTGTTACTGAACTTTATTAAAATCTTCATTGTGATTCAGAAACTTATCTGATACAAGTTTTCATTAGGGAACTATAAACAAGAGTGCAAACACTAGAACAATAGACAGTTAAAGTGATAAATTTTCCGAGAAGGCTTTTGTTTCACGGAAGGAAAAATTAAATATAAACTTTTATCAAATAATTAACAAAGGACTTAATCGCTCAAGTTAAAATCTGACTTTATTCATCTCAACACCAGCGATTACGCATAGTAATTACCGGTACGATACAATCAAGCTAGTAAATGGTAAAATGTTCAATGTTATATTAGTTAGTTCCTTTGATAACTGGAAAAATAAAGTTAGTTTTATGTAGTTTAAAAAAGAAGGTTTGGTCCCTCTTACATGTTAATTGATGTCTAAGTTCGACACGGTAGTTGATTTAAATTTACGAAATATTTAAAATCGTAAGGAATTATTTTTTTGATGAACACGACCCTTTAACCCCTTTAATCTTTTTCATTTTTCAGGATGAATCGGAAATCATTGACATTTTTGGTTGTAAAGCGATTTTTACGTAATGTATTGCTTAAAGTATTGCAAATAAATAAATAAAATTAACTAATTTGTTATTAAAAATGTATATTGACAAAAAATGTTAGGAGTTTAGAAAACATCAACAACAAATCCCTTTCGGCGACGGATGAATATGTGTAATAATTGTCCTATCTTCTTAGTTTATCTCAAAAAAACATTTTTAACAATGTATTTGTCATTTATGCATGCGGGTCAGCATGCATGCAGATATCGGTGGTAGAAGAGAACGCAGTAGTTGGAAGTTTCAGAACCTATATGTTTACGGATGAGTCTAGATTTCAGCTGAATATGTGTGATGGTCAAATATTGGTGTAAAAAGAAAAGGGACAGCGATACAATGAACGTATCATGGCACCAACCACTCTTATTGGTAGTGGCTTAGTTTGCGTGTGGGAAGGCATATGTAATAATGGCCGCACTGTTTTGGTGATGTTAAATAATGTGACAATGACGGCTGTACGATATGGAGAAATGGTTATAGAGCCAATAATTGTACCATTTTTGGTGCAATACCTAGGCGAACAATTTGTCTTTATTGATCTATCTATTCTTCTGGGGTGCGTTTCGTGCATGTACTGGAGCTCTAGGATCATTGTACCCCCCTAAAGTGATCATACCAGGTTCGCTTCCTTCATGTATTCTAGAATGTTCCTGATATTCGCTTTCACGATTTCCTCTGTCTCAGAAAACTGAATGATAAAATGTCTCTAAGCTACCTAAGGCTTGGACAGTGACATATTACGTGAAGAGGAGTTGCATCTTCCTCACCACATTTTCTGCATAACGGGTCCTCGGCAAGTCCCATTATGTTCATGTGTTTTCGGAGATGGCAGTGTTCTCTAAGCAGCCCCACTGCCTTTCTTAGTTGGATTCTACTTAGGCTTGAGTAGTTCTGTAGTTTTCTTCCTGGATGGACCTGTTATGAATAATCTGGATTGCTTGAGTCCAGGCAGTTCTATCCAGAGTTTCTTATGTTGTTCCCTTAGCCGTTCCTCTATTATACTCTTTACATGTCGGTATGAGACCCCGCATGTGGGGAGAGGTCCGATCAGGCTTCCTTCTGAAGCTTCCCTGGCTAGGAGATCAGCTTTTTCGTTTCCAAAGATTCCTGTGGGTCCTGGTACCCATTCAAGGATAACCTTGTGGCGTTGTGCCAGTTCAGCCACAGTTCCTTGGCAGTGCTTCACTGTTTGTGACGCAGTGTGTACGCTCCCTATTGCTTTGAGAGCTGCTTGGCTATCACTTCTGATCCTGACAGTCATGTTAGGCCGTCTCGTTCAGGATGATTTCCGAACATGTATTGATGGCAACCACTTCAGCTTGCAGGATAGTATCTACTTAGCCCAGGTTGAGACTATACGTCTTCCCTGTATTTTCATTGTAGATCCCAATCCCAGTGCTGGTGTTTGTCTTGGATTCGTCTGTGTACCAGAAGGATTCATGTTGTTTTCTAATCTTGGTAGGAGCCTCGTCCCTATCCGGAATGTAAACCGTATATGGTTTCATAAGGTCGTAGCAGATAGGTATTATGTCTGAGGGCATGCTCAGTAATTAGTTGTGTTCAATGCGGGCGCGCATTATTGCTCGTCTATGATGGTACACATACTACCTTGTGATAATAGAGTCCTAGCTACCTTTTTCTACTTCACTCTGCTACTGCCAATAATGGTTTTTAAATTATTTCTCTTATTTGGGCTTCCAGAATCTTCAGCATCATAGGTACTGTGAATAATTGTTGATTTACCAACAGAAGATATGCTGCAAAGCTCATTCAGCCACTGTTTGTCTTCTACGATGTTTGTACCGATCAAAAAGCAATGCTTTATTAACACAAGGAATTTCGATTTTTCCATGTTTAGCAAACATTAAGCCATTCTAAGAAAGTCTGTTCTTTCGATCTGTAATAAAGATATTTTGGTGGAGGTGACATATTTCTCAGGCTGAGGACTTTTGATCAATGTGATATATTGGATTTCTTACGATTCAAAATACCAATAATGCAAGCTTGATAGGATTGTAAAAAAATATATTGTTATATTTAAATATTCGATAATAGTATAATGAGTATAATATCAACAGAAGTTGTTTAACATTACCTTAATCAAATAACTTTTATTATTTTATTATATATTTTGTGTATTTGTAAGAAAATTTTAACTTAGAAATAATTTTTATTATGTAATTTATCAATATTATATTTTGTGTGTGTCCCCAAAAAAATTTCCGGAAATAATTAAAGCTCTTGTAATATTATAAGTGAATCTTTTATTGTCTGATAAAATACAAAAACAGTTCGATTTTTTTATACATCCGAACAAATTTCAGGAAATCTTCCATTTTTAAGGGGTTTAGAAACAAGACTTTAGTAATATTCAAGCTACAGAGAAATATAATACGACTTAGGGTGTTATTTTATCGTGCAGAGGCAGCGAAACCCGGGATAAATCAAACAAATCATGCGTTCAAGGGTTTCCATTTATGACAGCACGATTTTTCTTTTCATTGGTTTTTACAGGCTGAAAGTAACACTAATAAGTAGGTTTTTATTAGTTTTCGGTTAACTAAAGACTTACAGAGGAAAATAAATGAAGGGGATTTCTCTAAATTATTCTTCTGGATACTAGATACGAGATTGAAAACGACTTATTTGATAAAAAATAGTTGTTTTGACATATATTGTTATCGCTAGATTTAAGTTATTGTCTTGGTATTTAGCTTTAATAAAAGTAAGTAGAGATTGACTAGAAGGCACTAAAAATTCTCAATTCAACCGCCAAAATTTAATTATATTGTTGATTCTACAGCTGTAGTGTCTTTATGTTATCCTCAAAGTCGTAAAGCTATCCATAGCAATCAAAATAATTACAGGAAAACATCTATAAGGTGTGTCGGAGTACCTGCCTATTTTAAATTACATCAGCCCTAAAAACAACCAATTAATTCAAAATTAAGTAGTTCTAGCAACAAACTATTTTTAAGTTCTAAAGTTATAGTAAGTACAATCTAAAGGAACAAACGGTAATTTTGGTTCAATTTAAATACTTCGTTAATTTTTGTTTCAGGATTCAAAATTTTAACGTTGATAAAATATAATTAAAACAGCGGAATCTCAGTTATTTAATTCAATGTAGAATCTTTGTTCTGTAAATAGAGCGGTCGTATTTCGAAATTGAAATATGTTCGGTGAAAAACCGCAAATTACAATTACAAAAGTGGTTAAGTTTTGTGTCAGCAACAAACAAATTAGTTTTGATTTTTTTCGTTTGGAAAAACTATTCAAAATAGTGAGGGCCTCGTTTGCGGTTTATCAATACCTGCAAAATCGGCTTCAAACAAATATGCGATGGTAATTAATAATAATTGATAAATACCAATTGAATTTAAAATATGTTAATAGATTATCGGAATGTAATTTGTTACAGTATGTATTGATCGACATCCTATAAGTAATTTTTACGTTTCAATCAATAACGTTTTCGCTTATTTATTTGATTAACGTTGTAATACAATGGAAACAAAAACTGAGTATCTATTTTTAATTAAAGTTATAATAAATTTAATTGGTACAATGATTTATAACCAGTTACTTATATTTATTTGTTTTTATTCAGTTTTATCAAAGTTCTATCTATAATATTTTATGATGTGTTTCATTTTATTCTTTCCTTTAATTCAGTTCAATCAGTTCAATATACACTGGTCAAAATTCAAGTAGATATTTTTTAAACTTAAAAATATTTCGTACAAAAATAATATTTTAAATATACGTTTGCCTAACTATCCAAAGAATGAATTTAAGTACAATAAAAAAGAATCTGTTTTGATTGTTTTCAACTGCATTAAGTTAAATTAATTTTTTAATTGAGAAGCTTAAAAATATTCTCACATTAGTATTAAGGAAAAAGTAATGTGTAGGTAATATATCCCTATATAATGTATTTTATTAATAATAGATTAGTTGTTTTGATAAATAAGGTACAATATAAATTTATTTAAATTTCCAATTTATTGTTGTATTTTTTTTATTTCATCTGGAATCCCCTAATCCACGAAATGCATGTTGTTCTTTCATTCGGAGACGTCGACGGCATCATCGGGGAGCTTTGGCCGATCGATAAGGAACAATTTATCTCCTACCTCTTTTGGATGTAGAGAATGTGACCCTTTCTCCTCATCGTACGGTCTGTTGACGAACTATCACCCCCTTCTGTCAACTTTAATTCAGGGATGGACCTACCATCCATCGGAAAATAAAACAGAAAATTGCAATAATTACATATTATAAATAGTGTTTTAAAAAGGGCATTTTATATTTTTCATTTTTTTTTAAACAAACCATTATACATGTAGAAATTGAGAAACCTGTTGATATACATTTGAAATGTTTATTTTTTGATATCTGAGAATCAAAGTTTTATTCCATTATTTATGTCTAGATTATGGAAAGACATGCTCAAAAATGTATTTCCTCCACTATAATTTGCCAATTCTTAAATCAAATTATAGAATGCTGGAATGCTCTCTCTTGAGATTAAAAATAGTTAAATGTTAAACATTTTATCATTTTTTAAATTAATTTATTATTTGTATGTAAATTACGTAAATTTTTATTTAAAATTATTGATAGCACTGTGTAGTTTATAACATTTGACAGTTTTAAAATTTAAATTATCAAATGTTAATGTTTTAAAATACTTTGAAATGAATAATTTGCCAATAATAATGAAAAGATGATATTTATATTCAAACATACGTTCTTAAAGAACAATATAAAATTAAAAAAAAACCTGTTAATCACGAATGCCATTGTCATTAGATACTTACTCATATTGCCAACCATTTAAAACAAAAAAATGCGAGCGTAAAAGTTACATTTCGGCACGGAAATGCGTTTTATAATGAAGATTTTTATGAGTGCAAAATATAAAATAGTATATTAAACAATGCATTTCATATGGAATTCTGTTATGACACGAGTTCAAGTTTAAAAAACCAATCGCGAAGCGTCACAACAGCCATATGAAATAAGTTGTTTATAGCATTTTTTTATATTTTGCCCTTTTTACCATTCTTTAAATCAATTTATTATTTATATGATGTAATTACGAAAATTTTGATTTTAAAAAGTATGTCGGTAGCACTGTTTAATTTATAAAATTTGACATTTAAATTATCAAATGTAAAGGTTTTAAAAATATTTTAAAATGAATAATACACTATTAATAATATATTATATAAGTAAGTGAAAGATTATATTCATATTCACAAATACTTTTTTAAAGAACAATATAAAATTAAAAATTGCTATTAGCCACAAATGTCATTGTCAATAGTCTTGTCATTAGATACTTCACTCATGTCGCCAACCATTTAAAACAAAAATTTGCGTGCGTAAAAGTTACATTACGATACGCAAATGCGATTTATAATGAAGATTTTAAATGTATTGTTGCATTCTATTTCTTGAAAGAGAATAATATCCTCACATTGGTTAATAATTATAGCATTAACATTGACTCGGTTGATTGTAATAGTCCACGGTCTTTAGAATATAGTACTATTGTCTTGCAACTTTTAGGCAATCATGACAGGCCATGTCGTGACGTCACGAAATAAGGTTTTAAGCAATCATTAATGTAAACGAGGTAATAAAAAAGAGAAACGGGCAGATATGATAACTAAAAAAAATAAATTTTCCATTAAAACATAAATGAAGGCATCATAAAACTTTTGTACATATTATAGGTACCTATTGCATTTATAATATTTATTTTGAGTCTTAAATATAACAAAGTATTACGACAAAATATTTTTATTACATATAAATACAACAAAGGCAGAAAAACAGTGTAATGAATGATCATTGCCTAATTAAAAATAAAAAACTAGATCGTGTCGTTTCAGAAAAGTTCGACCATAGGTACCGTGAAAACGAGATTTATATAAATTACCTATTGTATAATATGTATAATATTTATAAATTTATAATTATAATATATATTATTTAAATTATAGATTAGGTTACTGTTTTTTTTTTCATTTTTTTTGACAATTTTGTAAATTAAGATATTTTGTCGAAAAAAGTAATAAATTAATTTTTTTTTCTCAAAGTGGCACTTTTTTACTAATAAAATTTGGTATAAGATTTATGATCTTTGTTTTAGTTGTAATTTTTTTATGGTTATCCGTCTCTAGGCGAAGAAATATAAAATATATAGAATGTATATAATTTTCGTGCAAAATAAGTTTATAGATATATTTGAAAAAGTTTATAGATAAAAAAAACTACGAAAACTAAAAAAAAACTGCGATTTAAATTACTGTAAACATCACAAGAAAACTACTAAAAACTATCATTAAACTATATAAACTCCAATGCTCAGCAGGCTCTGGCATACTGGTGACGTAGCCAGGAAAGTGAGGCAACCATACTATATTATATAGACCGTAATGGACTGGTTTTTTGATCTGTCAAACCAAATGGTTCCAGACAATTTTTGTTAATGGTGTTAGTGGGTATTCTGGACATTTATGTTACACAGTTCGACAGCATAGAACACAAATTTTGGCGTCACTTTTTCCCTCTCCTTGGTAGTGTAAGATTTAAGTAGGTAGCTGTCAAAATTATTGCTGTCACGTTTCGATTCGCAAATATAAAAAATATCATGAATTTTTTCAGTGATTCAGAAAATTCACCACCCGAAATTCAATCAAATAATTGTTATGAAAAGTATTACAAACTGTTCATGGATTAAAAATCTTTTATCGTGGAGAAAGTATAGTCTGCTACTCGGTTAGAATGAAAATTCGTGATGCTCGTAGTTTCTTGTATTCACCTTCTGCTCGCGCTTTTCACTCGGATCGAATTTTAATTCTAGTCCTGTTACAGAATATCTTTAAAAATTATAAAACAATATAAAATTAGGTACCTCCCAATTTTTCAAAAATAAATTTAAACAATCAATTTTTCTCTATCATTAACTTTTTGCAAGGCAAACTGTAATCAATCCGTTCCTGTTTCCTACCAATCTAAGCGATATAGGGGGTTGGTAAAAGGATGATGTCCCGAGGCATTCAATAACAGAATGTCGCTTCTTCTCGACGTCCTTGTCCACGTTCACGTTCATGAGAAGACATGTGGATTTGGATGGAGCTCTCCAACCGACCGAGTCAGGATTTAACGATTTCTAATAGGTTTCTGTGAGTGTTGAAGTGAGAGGACCTTTTAATGGGAAAGGAATGGATCTTGTCGAAAATCTTGCGATTTAAAAGTGTACATATAAGCAAAAATAAATATACATTTCCTGTATCCATTGAAAATTTTTACTTAAAACTAAAAATAAAATATAAATAATCTTTTACTATTATACTACTAAAAGCTTTGAAAATTTAGTAAAAAGCAATTGGGCGGAGTAAAATTCAATGATACCTGGAGGAAAAAATTGTAAATAAAGTAAAATAACTTATACTGCATTGTTTTTGTATTATATTCGTATTTTAATTGTTTAATTTTGTGTCAGTGACAAACTTTAAAATGTGGTTAGGTTAAACTCCACTGTCGTTATTTCCTGATGTAATAAATTCATATAATCAGAAAAATTTTGCAAAAGGTTATGTTAATAAATTTTTCTAAATAGAATAATTCTTTACTATTCCTCCAAACTTATCTTTTTTTTCTATGATTAAATTGTAGCTGCTTAAGCATTGGTACGATTCCCCGAGTCTTTCCTCCAAGTTCTTCAACACTTCTTCATTCCTTCAGCATCTAAACGCATCCTCCACTTTACACCTTTCACACACTCCAGTCTGTCTTTTCCCAATCTTGTGAAGATATCCTGCTCTCGACCGATGCCCATTCATCACCTGTGTCAAGTAGTGATGAGTAAATGCAAGACCAAGACCAAGACCGGGTTAGTCTTGGTCTTGGTTTTGGTTTTGGTTTTGGTTTTGGTTTTGGTTTTGGTTTTGGTTTTGGTTTTGGTTTTGGTTTTGGTTTTGGTTTTGGTTTTGGTTTTGGTTTTGGTTTTGGTTTTGGTTTTGGTTTTGGTTTTGGTTTTGGTTTTGGTTTTGGTTTTGGTTTTGGTTTTGGTTTTGGTTTTGGTTTTGGTTTTGGTTTTGGTTTTGGTTTTGGTTTTGGTTTTGGTTTTGGTTTTGGTTTTGGTTTTGGTTTTGGTTTTGGTTTTGGTTTTGGTTTTGGTTTTGGTTTTGGTTTTGGTTTTGGTTTTGGTCTTGCACCAAGACTCTTGCAAGTCTTGCACTTTTTTTTAAATTTACTTGGGTCCATTTTCACAAAAAAAAAGGAAAAATAGTTTTTAAAATCATTACAAGTAAAGCAGGATTAAATGAAAGGGACAGTATTTTTTATTTAGCGATAAATCAAGTATGAAATAGTTATTATCCTGACAAGTGCGGAAAAGTTATTTTCCGCAAGAGTTAGAGTCAATATTTTTTTACAAACAAAATCACCTCGAAAATTATTTAGATACTTGAAAAGATGCGATTGTGACAATTAAATCTTTCATAGTGTCAATAAATACACGACTGTAGCTATATCAACTAAGTACAGCCGATCAACTTTTGCTTGTTATGGTACCATCAGTAATTATAACCCTCAAAACCAAGCTTCTTCTTCGTCTTCGTCAAGGACTCCTCTACTTGCGTTCTCAGCGGAGTACAGTACGACAATGCCTCTTTCTCCAAAGACATAACATTATCCAAGTTTTTTAATATGTAAATATGTAAACATTAATAAAGCTTATTCATGACCAAGACCAAGACCAAGACCAAGACCAAGACCAAGACCAAGACCAAGACCAAGACCAAGACCAAGACCAAGACCAAGACCAAGACCAAGACCAAGACCAAGACCAAGACCAAGACCGCAAGACCAAGACCAGTCTCGCTCATCACTAGTGTCAAGAATTAGTTCTCTTAGCCGAATTTCCTAGCCATCCATTCTCTTCTATTTCCAATTACTGTTTTTAGCATACCTTCATATTTCTTCCACCTTATTCCACCACATCCAATGGGTAGGATTTTGCCAGCACCGCTGCAGCAAACCCTCCCACTGTCCTGTCCCCTTGTACCACCCCCAGCATCTGAACCCTCAGTAGTATTTTAATCCTTGCTTGTACTCCCACTCTTTCACCCCGCCCTATTCATTATACCCTGCTGAATGGTTCTACTGTTTTTTTCCTGGTTTTTCTATATCATTGCACAGTTATACTGATCTTAGAGGGAAATACATTCAGGATACATCCCAGGATAAAATCTATTTTGCGAATAAAATTTTAGTTCAAACTTTTATTGTTTTTAATAAATATACTTTAATTCAGTTATATATGAACACAAAATGTCTAAAATGATATGTTTTTTTATTACAGGGAGCTTCCTCAAGTTTAGTAGTCAAATTTGCAGATACTGAAAAAGAACGACAACTTCGACGAATGCAGCAGATGGCTGGAAACATGAGTCTTCTAAATCCCTTCGTGTTTAACCAATTTGGGGCTTATGGGGCCTATGCACAGGTTAGTTCATATAAAAATTTTTAAAAGAGTAATTATTGACGGCATTAAATATTTTTTTCAGTACTAGCTTATACAAGTTTATTGACTTTTTTCAAAGTAGTAAAGTTGTTCATTTTTAACCAAGTGTTACGGTTTTAAATTTATTCATTTTAACTTTAATGTTAATATTAGATTAATAAGAATAATAAAAAACTCTCCCAAAAGTAACGGTTAGTACAATCAATTTAATTAGCCAAATTATTATACTCAAGTCAAAAAAATCTAAATTTAATTTGGAAAAAAATACCTAGCCACTAAAACACTCCAGCATAAACATTCCTTTATCTCCACTAAAAATATTCCACTCAACTATGTAAATCATTTAAACCTTGTCCATGAGTTTATTGTTTTGTTTATAAAATTAACCTCTATGGCACTATAAAGTCTTCTTCTTGCACTCTTTCCACTGTTGGCCTAACTTGTTGAAGTATACTGGATTAATTAATGGTATTAACAAAGGTTGACAGGTAAATGAGTTAATCACATCAATCACAGTTTAGTTTGGATGGTCTATATCTCTCTCTTTGTTCATCTTCATTTTGGATTTTTTTTGGCTTTTGACTTTGGGCTTGGAGCAGGTGCCGCATTAATAACTCGAATTTTAATTCGGATTTTTGTGCCAAAATAAAAAGTAAATACCAGAAAAGGTAATATGCTAAAAGGTAATATGCCAAAATAAAAAGTAAATACCAGAAAAGGTAATATGCTATCAGAGGTCTGATATATTTTTTTCTGGATTTTTCCTTTCTTGTTCATTTTCTGTTCAAAGGCCATCCACCACCATATGGTAAGTTGTATTGTGTGCCCTATCTGGCATAACATTACTTTTGTAGGCCTTTTTTGTAATTCCTAATTTGTAATTACTTATTATTTACACTAAACTGAGCTTGGAGATTACTACTCCTCCCTAATTAATATATTCTGCTAGAAAAGCTCACGCTCACATGGCTTGGCTAACTGTAGGACTGCGGAGTGGGTGACTGCATGATATTAAGAACCACCAACCCAGCTGGCACACTGTCGTCAAATTGACGTCATTTTTTGGTGATTAATTATCTACGACGTCTTTTTACCAAAAAATGACGTCACACATTGGTCATATTTACTGACGAATTAATGACGTCATTCATAGAACGTTTAAATGACGTGATTAAGACGTCATAGGCGGAATAGTCAATTAACACTACGTCTTAAAGACGTCATCATGAATGACGTACTGAGGAGTAAATCCTGAATTGTATTAATGAAGCTGAAACAGCATTTGGTAATGCAATAAATTGTTTAAATAGGTCTACTTAAAATTTTACATCAATTACTTCTTTTCAAGACGTTTTCATGTCGAATCATTTTAAAAGCCAACTTTTTCTAGGATAAAATGCTTAATTAATCACTATTTATTTTTTATTAAATAAACAAAGCCTGGTAACACAAAGTAGAAAAAGACAGGGACCACTTGATAAGCACCAAATCTCAATCCATTTGATATATGGTTAACTGATGCAAATACTAAACAAAAAAAAATGTTTTCCATTACTCATTTAATAGTCCACTTACTTATTCAAAATTGAAAATCTTGACTTATCCATGTATTTTCATAGCGATTTTAAAATCACAATAGTAATTATCAAATTAAAGTAATAGTATATTACATAATAATTTTGTTTCAAATATTTGCATCCATTTTCATTATGTGATAAGATGAATTATTTTAAGTAACCTGTGAGATCGTTGTTAGGTAAAACAAAACAAGTTTGATATTTCTGCCGGCAGCAGTTTTTTTTCCCATTTCTTTACGGCGGAGGGAAAAATGTTGTCATGGCAACAATAATATGAAACATGTTACAAAGCAACAATACAAATGTCATTAACAACAATTAAACATCATTTTTATTTATAGTAATATTAAAAGTACAATTAGTTAATGAAGCATTTTCAAAATTGAAATCGTGCAAAAATGTTCCCGACTCTTGATACGTATTGGTAATTGTTGATGATGGTCGGGCACAACTTTCAGCAATCATTCCCGATGTTGGCCCCAAACGTTCTACTGCATCATTAGCCGCGGACTCAATTTCGTTTAGGTTTTCCATTTTCGCACTAAATTTGCGCCTGTGGTTGCAACAACAATAAGCTGTCTTTAATAACATAAAATAACTGTCAAACAACTGTAATCAGGGAGACGCAAATCCCACCGACGACTTAATTATTTTAATTTCTAACATCTAGACGACTTTGATAGTTGTCACAGTTAATTTCGAGTAAAAATAGCATATGAATTGTACTATTTATGGTTGAAAATTGCTACGTTTGAAGAAAAAATAGTATACTTTATTCGGCAAAGAAGCATGACTTTTCTTGACTTGCCCTCTATTACGCGCCTCACTTCGTTCGGCGCTTAATATCGGGCGCGTCAAGAAAAGTCATGCTTCTCCGCCTCATAAAGTAATATACTAATTCTGAAATCGCTTGGGAATGGCTATGTTCTCGGATCAATTTCTAACCCCAAAGTACGCTAATATAGTACAATATTCCGTTGCTAGCCCACGAACTTTCCTGTACTGTACGACAAAAATATTCCCGGCCTAGGCCTATAATGTTTGTTGGGGGAATGTATCGCTTTTATTCCTAGATACACAATATACTATTCCCGATTAGCTGGGACAGTATAGTAAGTAATATGTCGCTTCTTGATTATTCAAAGGTTAGAAATCCATAAATTACTAGCCGATTGTGAGTAAAAATTATTTTATATGTTATAGTCAATGTCATGTCATGTCATGTCATGTGAAACGGGAGTGACTGTTGAACCGTCCAAAATTTTTATTAGTTTAAAAAACTAATATTTAAAAAAATAGACTGCCATTATTAAAAAAATGCTATATGAGCCACGGTAGAAAAGTATATTAATGGGCGCGTTCAGCCACATTGTGGCGCTAGGCAAGCACTAAGAAAGCGGAGAGCGAATTTGACCGCTAAGTGAAAGCGTTAGCTCCAACGATCGCTATTTTTTTCAGCGAATTGTTGGTCAGCGGTTCGATATGTCAACAAAAACAACTAATAATAAATTATAACCTTTAAACTAATTTAAAATTACTATATTTGGTTTGTATTTATTTATTAGTATAGTTTAACTATGACAGATAATACTTATACAACTGTAAAATTTAATGTTGAGAGAAAAATAATACGTAGAAATAAATTTAAAGGTTATATGATGTGTTACTTTATCTGTTTGTCACAGAGCATCAAGCATAGACGTTCAGCCACCTTCAAGCGCTTTCACAGAGCGCCGCTACCAGCGTCAACTTTGTGCTAGAGTGGCTCGGTATTTAATGGACTTCGACATTAATAACTCACTTTTTTAACTTGGCTTAAAATTACTATTATTAACTAATATTTGTTCACAAAATAAAAAATATCACTTATAGGTATATATTATTTTAATTATTAGTTTGTTTGTAGTACATAGATTAAATTTTCACTTTTTTAATTATATTATTTTGTCACATCATTTTATTCGATAACATGCTTAACTATTTTATATACTATATTTTATGTTTGCATATTATTTTACAGTTTATTTGCAGAATTAAATAGTGTGTATAAGTTTGTTAATCGAACCGAAAACGAAACGCTCTTTTCTCTGTTAATAAAATTTTCTAGTTATTTAACCACATAAAACGTAGAAGTGCATTGAAAATTATTCCCCTTAGCAAAATATCGGACGTAAATATTCTGCATGCAAAAAATATAGCTCGCTCTAACACAAACGAAATAAAATCTAAAGTATATTATTCATCTGAGAGGTTTTTACAAGGAAGCAAAGTATTAATTTGGTTGTAACCGGAATAATTATAAATGCTGGCATTCGCAGAAATATTCCTGATATTAAATGTAGTGTAGCAACTTCAAAGAAATTCAAAGCGTAAATATTGAGAGAAGCTTTAAAAGCAAGGGAAGATTAATTTAGAAAATCTTTGTGCAACTTCTGTGAAACACCTGGTTAAAATGTTTGTAGCGAAATTGTGAAAATCAGATTACCTACTTACTTTGGTTTCATTTCCCTAAATTATTTATTAAACATATACGTATTATTCGGTTTTATATTTCATATACTACTCTAGATAACAGAATTAATTATACCCCACTGATAATTAGATACTTCGTTCTCTCACAAATCTAAGCAACGGAAAATTTTAAAGTAATAGACTCATTTACTTTTATTAGCAAAAGTTAGGTCACTATAATAATTAAAAAGTAAATATAATAAAACTTGAACTTTCAATAAACAGCTAAAACAGCTTTATCCTTATATAGACTCAGGACAAAGAAATAGTCCAAGGAATGGTCATTTACCAGCAAATTATTGTGAACTGTCACCCACATCAATTAATATGAGTGATGTGGTTACCTTATAGTAATTTTGTATTGTTATTTTTCATGTTTCAAAATACTGACCTGTTCTCTAATTTTATCATCTTTATCTTTATCATTCTACAGATTGCATTCAATAAGTTAATTCTGAATGAACAGTTTTAATGTAAATGTCTAGAGAATCTCTTATGTTGAACCACTTTCTACTTTCCTGTTTAATCCACATTTGTTGTGCCTTTTTAATTGAGTTTCACATTTTACATTTACATATTTTGGTATTAAATTCTTCTTGAGACATTTTTGGTTAAACCAGATGTTTTGGGATGCCTTACACCTTTTCTCGTGTAACTTCTTATACAATCGGGTTAATTCGTCTCTCGAAGGTGACTTAATAAAATATATTGTACTAACCCTTACTATGTGAAACTCCATCTTATTAAGAACAATAAACAACTAAACGGTTGAATTAAACTTTCACTATTTATTCGCAAAATACGTTTTTAAATGCAATGACGGCCGTTTCGCTAGAATTAGCTATTTTTTGCAAATAAATAGTGAAAGTTTAATTTTCTCTAAAACCCACGTCTTCCTCAATCCTTACCTTTAGTATTCCTTCCATACCCAATGGGCAAACGAACCCAAAATCAACGTAAAGTAAATAGTTAATAACCGAACGTTTTTTTTTTCATATAAATGTCGCGGGAATCAACGGTGTTTTGTCTAAAATAGTATTACCAAATTTAACGATATAGTGAAACGTTTAAAAGGAATTTATTCTATAACGCACATATAACCGTGTTTATTTAAATAACATTGAAATTACATTTTTTTTATGCAATTATAACGACACATATTTACGTTTTAATGTAGTAAATATTACGTTGTTTTTAACGTTGTTTTATAGCTACATTTTTACTTTTTTAATACGTTGTTAATTTGTAGACCCAATAACGTTGTTTAATAATTATTTTTAAGGAGGTAATTGCAAACGTTAAATATCTTATCCAATATTTATTAAAACATTTTTATAAAAAAGTAAATTCAAGAGATAGAAAATACAAATAAATATTAATAAATAACTAAACAAAATTAAAAAAACAAAAATTAAAAAAAAAAAAAATTAAAAAAATGTCTACTTTTCTTCAGGTTCCTTCCCTTGTTTGGTAAGTCGGCTTTTGGCAAATTTTAGCCAATCTTTAATACAATTAGCTAATTTATATTCGGTGAATTCACTCCCATACGTCTTCGTTATAACAGCTGTTGACAAAAAAACCAATTAATAGCTACGTAACATTTTATTCAAAGAGTAATAAGTGAGTACTTGCGTACAGATACTATACATATATTTTTGAACTTACCAGAAATTAATTAGAGAGACGTACAGGAGCTTTGATGGCAGGGGTACGGGATACGAGTAAGTACTACCCGTACGCTGCTTCTGCAGTTCTGCCTGCAGGAAGAAGCGCGCAATGTTGCCAATTTTAAATTAAATAATTTTATAAACGTACTAGCTCAAAATTAACGATTCATATTAATATATAATAATCACGAATATTTTAATAAAAGATATTAAATATTACAAAGAAAAAAAATATCAGTCATGTTAATAATTACCTGTATTAACTTGTACTTACCTGATTGATTTTCATTTTCATACAAATTAAAACGTTAAAAAAACAAAATTAAGTAAAACATATAAATAAATTTGCATCAAAAATGGATAAAACAAAAATATACAGCGAAAATACAAATACATATCAATCTTGTAGGATTGAAGAAAAATTTCCAATATAAAAGTACGAGTACATATATTATATGTCTATCATATATCGTATATGGTACACATATATCATAATGTACCTACCTCTCTGATAGGTATTCAAATCAAGTTATAATTTATAACTATATTTCACTCCAAATTTTGATTGAAATTAAATTTTGTTCTGTTAAAAATTCACTACATTTCTGATATGCAGGTATTTTAACTAAAATCGGCAACTTCTCTTTTGGACAGTTATATGGGTAACTTTAAAAAAACGTTGTAAAAATAACTACTATGTTAGTCGGTAGATTAATACGTAGAATAATCCTACCGACAATATAATTGTTTATAACGTTACATACAAAAAACGTAATGAAGATGATTAAATATCTATGTTAATCACTAGGTTAAATACTGTAGGTTGAAAAAACCCTGAATTAAACTTATTTTAAAATTGGTGAATGTAACGTATAAGGAACGTAATAAACGATACTAAGAATCTACAACGTAATTTGGTAGGTTAAAAACTAAACATTAAAGATCCTTCTGAATTCTACTTATTTATAACGCTGTGAAGTAACTTTTAAGGAACGTAACAAACAATACTAAATATCTACGAAGTTACTCGGTTGGTTAAAAAGTAAGCGTTGAAAAAAACTCTCAATTGTACTTATTTATAACGTTGCGAAGTAACTTTTAAGGAACGTAATAACCAATACTAAATATCTACGTAGTTACTCAGTTGGTTAAAAAGTAAACGTTAAAAAACATTCTCAATTCTACTTATTTATATCGTTGTGAAGTAACTTTTAAGGAAGGTAATAACCGATACTAAATATCTACGTAGTTACTCGGTTGGTTAAAAAGTAAACGTTAAAAAACACTCTCAATTCTACTTATTTATAACGTTGTAAAGTAACTTTTAAGGAACGTAATAACCGATACGAAATATCTACGTAGTTACTCGGTTGGTTAAAAAGTAAACGTTAAAAAACACTCTCAATTCTACTTATTTATAACGTTGTGAAGTAACTTTTAAGGAACGTAATAACCAATACTAAATATGTACGTAGTTACTCGGTTGGTTAAAAACTAAACGTTAAAAAACACTCAGAATTGTACTTATTTATAACGTTGTTAAATAACTTATAGCAAATATATTAGTAGTAACCATATATCTACGTAGATATTCAATTAGAAAACAACTATACGTTGAAAAATAGTTCACAATTATAATAAATAAATTAGTTTACTTTTAAACGTAGTCATATTCAATCTGAAAGTGTACGTTACCTTTTCAACCACTAACGTATTTTTAAACCATTATACGTTGATTTAACGTTAAAAAATGGTACGTGTGCCCATTGGGTACCACACATCAGACTGATGGGCATGTAGTCTCCTACTCGAAGAGGACTTAATGAAATGTATTGTACTAACCCTTACTAATTCTAGCGAAACGGCTGTCATTGCATTTAAAAATTTATTTTGCGAATAATTAGGGGAAATTAAAATCAACCGTTTAGTTGTTTATTGTTCTTAATAAGAGGACTTTTCACATGGTAAGGGTTAGTACAATAAATTTCATTAAGTCATCTTCGAGAGAAGAATTAACCCGATTGTATAAGAAGTTACATGAGAAAAGGTGTAAGGCATCCAAAACATCTGGTTTAACCAAGAATGTCTCAAGAAGAATTTAATACCAAAATATTTAAATACAAAATGTAAAACTCAATCAAGGGAAGCAAAAAAAGTAATTAAAAAGGCAGAATAAATGTGGATTTTATGGATGGTTAAGTGATCGTCTAATCATTGGTTGTTTATTGTTTTAGTCCCATTGTTTGTCCAAATAAATAATTAAATACATGTGTAGTTTCTTTTTAACCTATGGAATGTTTAGATAGTCACTTTCAATTTTTCATAAGTATTTTTAATTTGATGTCTTCCTGGTTAATTATAGTTCTGATTCTGTTTTTCATTATTTCAATGACTGCCATTTTGTAAGCATCCTCTCCGAGGGTGTATTAAGAATGGTTAAAATTTTATATTATGCATTTATTTGATTTTTATTTATATACTTTTTATACTTTTTTAAAGTTTTAATCCTACTTCTTAGTGTTTTAATTAATCTAATTTGACATGTGTTAATTTATTTTCGATTAATTCATTAAATATGTAAAATTTCAGGAGAAACTCTGATGATGGACTTACCAACCGAAAGACCTTAATTACAATAAACTTTTAACTAAGTAGGTTTTGAATAGGTTGGTCGATTTTTACTTTAAATATATATTTTATACTAAATCTCGAGAGTAATCTAATAATTAAGTTATATTTTATATAATAATTTTACAATTATTTTAGATTGACAATAAAACTGAAATAAAATGTTTATAAAAGATGTTGGTACTCAAGCTCTAAATTAAATATTGAAATATTATTTATACCGCATATAGTTGTCACTACAATAAACATTTCATTTATTACAAACACTTATCCTTTACGTAAGGAGATGAGCCGCAGACTAAAAAAAAAAACGAGAATAAGTTAAAGAATTATGACAGTGATGAATACAGCTCACATTAACCAGGTTATAATTTGTCACACCAGAAAAATATCCAATTTTATTTTTTTAATTTGTTTGGGAAATTAAAACACAATCCTTTTTTTATTAAATAAAACGTATAAAAAATGATTGTGATTTAATTTGTCAAACAATTTAACAAAATAAAACTAATAATACCACAAGGTACATACAGAAGACAATAACCAATAACGAATTATATGAAAAGTTGTTTTAAAAATAGTACCTGAAAATGAATGATGGCGCAAAATCAAAACTAAAATAAAAAATGCAGAGCACCATTTACCCCCAGGTTATCATCAAGAATGCCTCTGTACTAATAAGTCGAACGTTAAAGGTTCTAAAGTTGTAAGAATTCACCTGATTAAAGTACCCATTGCAATAAAACAGCTGACACTTCTCAAATATTGTTTTCGTTCTGTAAACTCAATCCTTTTTCAGAGCCCTTCGACGCATCACATCCAGCTCCTTCACACAGGCTAAATAAGACCTTCCGTCAACAAATACGGCTGAATCTTACGTATCTTTCAGCTCGGCTAAAGCTAAAATAGAAGTTAGCCTCTTCAGGTTTTCACATTCGTTAAGTATTTTAATATTTGTTCTAAAAGTATATCCGCATCTATATCTGTGATTAAGCGGTTATTACTCTGGTGATAGCGAAGTAGCAGCAAATCTTTATAGGGTGTTACTTTGGTGACAATCTATCATCCGCCCATCACACCTCCATCGCTTCCGATGAAAAATTCTGGGTGTCTTCTTAACAGGAAAATTGCAAAAATTCATGTATACTCCAGTCTCAGTTATATTATTATATAACTAAATTATAAAACTTTGTTTTTTGCTTGCAAGAAAAGTAAAAAGAAAGTTTGCATTAGCCTTTTAAATTTACTTATTATTTTTTTATTATATAATTAAAAACCTTTTTGGTACATGTAACAGTATCATTGTATTCATTGCAAATTTCCAAAATATTACAAGAAAATTAAAACTGATCTGTCACTATAGTAATCAAAGTAAATATTGATTTATTTTTGGGTAGTAAAGCGAGGACCTTAATTTCCCAAAATCCAGTCAAGCGAACCCTTGAACAACAAATACTGCGTTTTATTAACACTTAATGTCCTAGAGAGTGGCTATTAAACTTTTAATTTCAGCATCGGGAAATTAAGGGTTTAATAATTTTCGAAGGAATTTTGGCAGTTGCCTTGTTTTGTGGTTTTCTGGAACAATAATATTCAGACGCCGCTGACTTTAAAGTTTAGATTAACTTTAAAATATTTTACATTACAGAGGTTTTCAAATTGGTCTCTAATTCAAACTTATTTATTTTTACCAGAATATTCTTAACTTGACTTAGGCTAGCAATTAAAGGGTATTTTTTTGGATTTACGATGCGGCAAAATGAAAAAAAAGTGATCAGAAATATTAAAGTATTTTCAGATAATAATTTAATATTCGCTAACAACAAAATAAATACGAACCTATAGCGGCTAAGCTAGTAATTTAAGAGCAAACAGTACCGAGCCATCACTTCTCGTTTAAATGTTTAAAATTTTTTGGGGCAAGTTTTTTTTCTCAAATAAATAATAAATAGTCGATTAAAGTGTTTTTTGACAAATTAAAAAGTCTGTAAGATAAATTGTTGGACATAACAAATACTATTTTCTCAGTGGTCACATAAAAAATTGGTAGTGTGCACTTAATTTTGCACAAATATAACAAATAACTACAATATCCCTTTTGAATTGTTAGTCATATTCACATGTAGGATTTTTCATAAATATTTTGAATATTCACTAATTAACTAGGGTTAGCAGATGAAGCAAAGTGCAGATTCTGTGAGGAAGAGGATGAAACCTCAATACACATACTCTCAGAATGCCCTGCCTTGCAGAATTCCAGGGCCAGATACCTAGGAGCACATGAAATAGAAGAGGGGGAACTACCTGATTTGAAGCCCGACGATAAAAATATTATAATCAATATAAATAACAGTTATTTTAAGTTATTAAGTTAGTATTTATTTTGTACCTAGACAAATGTTTACAAGAACTTACTGAAAAGTTATAATGTTTGAAACTAAGAAAATAATAAACAGACAATAAATACCTATATGTTTTATAAAAACTACATTACGATTAATTAATGTGTTTGAAGTGATATTTTCTATTTAATAATAATATGATTAACAAAATTTACCAAAAAAATGACTAGATCGTAATTTTAAATAAGGTCCAACAAATTAATAATATAAATTTTGTTTGTTTTCAGTCTGATATATTTCAGCAACAAGCTGCTATAATGGCAGCTGCTACAGCACAAGGAACTTACATTAATCCAATGGCTGCGATAGCAACGCAGTTACCGCACGCAATAAATGGAATGGCGAATTCGGCATTGCAACCAGCCTCAGGTAAATATATAATTTGTTATTAATAATCTATTGTTCAAATCAAAGATATGTAAAATATTGTCAATAATGTAAGCTCTAACTTTAGTTTAGTATGATATTTATTATATATAATCAAATTCCCTTGTATCCTTAGATGTCGAGGTGTTCTTTATTATTAATTTACAAATTTTCTCCATGCTGCTGTCACATGTTATTGTTGTGGCTTCATTGCAAGATTTTTTCTAGTCTAGAGTATTTTGCTTATTGTTTGGTTCCAAGTGGTCCTAAATCTTCCTCTTTTTCTTTTTATCTGTACTCTTGCTTCATATATTTGTTTGACTTGTCTTTCTTTCGGCAATCATTGTAAGTGTCCCCATTACCTTAACTATCGTTGTTCAATGAATTTAGTTATGAATTGTACTTCTTTAATTTTTATATTTCTAATTCTATCCAATTTAGTTACATTCCTTGTTTTTCTTAGGTATTTCATTTCTGAGGCTTGTATTTTGCTTTTATGCTATATTAGTATTTTAATTCTTTCGTTAATTTCTGCATCCTGTTTTTCTGTGTGGTCTAGTGTAACTCCTAAGTATTTAAATTCTTTGACCTGTTCTATTTTATTGTTGTCTATTATTATCTGGGGATCAGTTCTTTGGCCTCCTACTATCAATATTTTCGTTTTATTAATTTTCATTTTCATACCTTCCTCTTCCATAGTTTATTTCCATATTTTTAGATTTTGTTGTAAGTGTTTTTCATTTCCTGCTATTAGAACCACATCGTCTGCAAAAGTTCCTTCCGATATTTCTATTTTCTCAAGGTTCTTAAATCCTACTGTCATTTTGTTAGTCCTCTGTTCACATTTCTTGATTATGGTGTCCATGTGTAGGGTAAATAATGTTGGGCTAAGACTACCTCCTTGTCTTAGTCCTGTGTCTGTTGTGAATTCTTCGGATTTTATGTTTGCTTTTATTACAAAGTTTTTGTTCGTTTCGTATATGTTTTGTGTAATTCTCATTAATTTTGTAAAAATTCATTCCTCTTTCAGACCGTTCCATACTTTATTTCTAGGTACCGTATCGAAAGCTTTCTCGATGTCTATAAAGGCTTGGTATGTGTTTTCATTTTGTATCTGCCTTTTCTCTATGAGCTGCTTGATTGTAAAAATGTGGTCTTGGGTATTTCTTCTGGGTCTAAATCTGCTTTGTGTTTCGTTAAGTTGCGGTTCTAATGTTTTTTTTTTTAATCTGATATTTATGATCTGTATGATCTGTATATTTTGGTAATCGTATTCAGTAGAGTGATTCTTCTGTAATTAGTGCAATTTCTTTCATTTCCTTTCTTGTATACTCAGCCCTGTTCCCCATTCTTCTGGTATTCTTTTTTCTTTCCATGTTTTGTTCAGTATTTCTAATAGTGTTATCATACCTGCTTCTCCTAAGTTTTTCATCATCTCTGTTGTAATCTTATCATCACCCGGTGCTTTACCATTCTTTAGAGTTTTTATTGCATACTTCTGCTGGCTTATTTCAATTTCTTATAGTTTTTTTTCTTCTATTTGTTCTTCGGAGGTGTTTGGGTCTCTTTCTTAAGTTCGTTGTCTCCTTCCTAATAATTCTTTAAAATATTCCTTCCATCTCTTAATTATATCTCTTTCGTTTGTTAATATTTCTCTTGTTGTTTATTCTTTATATACATGTCGGTTGTTTTTCTCAGTTCTCCAGGGATTTAGGACTCTGTAAAATAGTTTTTGGTTGCTGTAGCTATTTGTTTCCATTATATTCCCAAAATCTGTCAAAGCTTTTTTTTTGCCTTTTTTATCAGGGCTTTTACCTTGTTTCTGTTTCCTGTTCCTGTCTCGCGTTTTCTTAATTTGTATGTTTTAATTGTTACATAGTTTTTTTCTTTGTATTTTGTTACTTTGTCGTTTCTGTTTTATGCTGTTTTATTTTTGAAAGAAGTAGATGGTGGTCGCTATCAATATCGGCTCCTCTCTTACGTCCAATACATTTCTTCTTTCTTTTCTTTGCACTAGTATGTAAGCTTTTGTTGATTTTGCTCCTTTGCTTTGTTGTGTTCAGGTATATATATCCTTGTGTGGGTAAAAAGTGTTGGTGACCATTATAATTTGTAGTCTATAGAATTCTAATAATCGTCCTCCATTGTTGTTTCGTGTTTTTTCTCCATGTTTTCAGATTGTTAATTTAAATTCTGCATCTTTTTTTTCTTCTTTGCTATTGAAATCTCCTGCTATATACACACTTTATCTTGCTTTTTCTGTTGCTAGGGTTAGGTTCTCTCAGAATTTTTCTTTTTCATCTTTCTTTTTATTTTTGCCATGTCTGTATACTGATATTATTGATTTAATTTCTTCTCTTTCGTTTCCTATCTCTATTAGTAGAATTCGTTCGGATATAGCTCTCCACGAACTGATTCGGTGTGTTGTTGCTTGTGTATTATACATCCCACCCCTGCTGCTGCTCTTTGTGTTTTTTCTACTCCACAGTATATGAGTGTATGTTCATTTCTAAAATTTGGTCTTTCGGTTCCCTTTTTTTTGTTTCGTTTATTCCTAGTATTTTGAGGCCTGGTTTAAGATAATTTAACAAATAATACATAGAATGATGGAATTTTATCATTCTACTTCTGAACCTATTTCAATATTATTGTGCAAATATATAATTGAAGCTTCTCTCTTAAGTTAAAGGGTAATTATGCAAACTGAGAGGGAACTTTAAATTAATTTGTATGGCAGTATATAGTAATGATCATGTATATCGTTTTAGAAGTACCCGTAGGAGCGGGTAACAATCAACCCGTGAATGGTACAATTCCAAGTTTACCTTCCCCTACAATGCCAACGTTTAATATGGCGGCACAAACTCCTAATGGCCAACCAGGTGGTCAGGAGCAAGTATACACTAATGGAATCCCTCCTCAAACCTACCAAGCACGTAAGTAAACAAATATTTAACTTGACAGAATTCTAAACATTTACATAATATTAGGTCCAAGTCTATTCCAAATTTTATATAGTTAAGTTTTTTTTATGTCCAATAACAATGGCTACATACCTCTTTCCATATTATTGTTCCTTTATATTTTAAAATGCATATAAAAAATTATTTAATTTTTAATATTTCAGACACGCTACATCTGTCCATACCTGCACAAGGCTTGCCGAACGGCGAAGCTGCGATACAACATACAGCATATCCTGGTATGCAACCAGCGTATCCCGGTGTTGGTGAGTTGTAATCTGTTTTGGTTATTTCTTTAAATTAAATGAATTATTTTCTAAAAAGAAAATCTTGATAACCATTAAGCATAGGCTACAAAACTTTACCATAAGTTTAGACTCTTAGGTCGACATTAAACATGTATGTGGGTATTATTGGTATTATTTGAATAGAGTGTGGGAAACTTCATGAGGTGAAAAATTGAAGTAATTCTTTATAAAAAGCTTAAACTACAACAATCAGTTTTCAATTCTTATGAGCAATGATTTGTAAAAAAATATGAATATTATTCAAGAGTTACCCCTATTTTTCAAAATAGCGACAATTGTTATTATATAAAAGTTTATTTTAAGTGAAAACTATAGTCATGTATTCAAAACTCATCCGCGATGAAATACGATATTTTATAATTTTCATTTACAATATCATAAAAGCTTAAATTATTTCCGGAATTTTTTGTTAGGGGACGAATATTTTAAAAATTATCAAATAATTTTTTTAAAGTATTCATACCAGAAAGAAAATTTTCTGGAATAATTTAAGCTTGCGTGGTATTCAGTAAGAAAGATTCACACCATAATTTGGCAAATAGTGACATTTGTCACAGAGCTTGATAATTGTTGGTTTATACGTCGGTAGTATAGAAAAATTTAATATATTTTTATTTGTCTATCGTCTGTATGTTGATGTTTCAGCATTCTCTATGGTTGTAGCTTTCACTTATATTGTGACGCCACATGGACATTTTTTTAATTACTATGGTAACTAAACAAAATCCAGACATTTTATTGGTTAAAAAATAGAGTAAAAATAAAAAGTAAACTAATATTTTCTTGATTACCTACAAACCTATTTTATTTTTGAAAAATTTGTTGAATACACAATGGAAATGAAAGAATCTTAGTTAATTTCAAAATTCGGTGTTTTTATTAGAAATAAATCAATAAAATTCCTTTGTAAATTATAAATATTTAATCCTAAACTCATTACAACGCAACAATTCTGGATATTTTTTATATAATATCAAATTGAAAGTAAGTTAAAATCGATAGATTCAAATAGAAGTCGAAACGCACATTCATTGGTCGTGACGTCAAAATTCATATCGATGACAATTTGTTTACATTTAATGTGTGGTAATTGAGAGAGTTGGACTTTTATTTTTGATTTTATTGTGAATTATTGGTTTTATTTGTGTTATGCAATCATAAAATGTCGTCAGTAGGGTTTGTGAAAGCATTATCAAACAATTTACCAACCTTAGACATTTTCATGGTTAGGTTAGGTTGGGTTAGGTTAGGTTTCAATGCAGCTGAATTTCGAAATGTAAAAGCAACAGCGTAAATACTTATTTTGTACTTTTTGCATTAAAAAATTTCTAACTGACTTATTTTTATGAAAATCAACAAAAAATAAAGAAAAGAGATGAATAAATATAAATAAAAAAAACTTCACACAATCTCGCAGATACACTGTTTACAATAAAATGATGGCGCTTTCAATGACACATATGAGTAGTGACGTAGGCCACCCGCCAACAGTCGTTTACGCGGCAAATTTCAGAATTTGGGGATGAAATAACTTTGCTACAAATTTTTTTAATTTAAGTTTTTTTGGTTTTTGGAGTAATTGATTGATGCTCTGTCTTCTTGCATGATTTTGAAAATGAAAAACACCGAATTGTCTAATAAAATGCACGCAATTACCAACTGTGACTCAAAAAATAACTAAACGAGTGTAGAAAGAGATTTCCATTGAGTGTTACGATGAAGTCTATTGTAAACGCGAATTATAAAAAATATTATTCCAAATTGTAAGCATAATAATTATCATAACAATGCCTACATAATCCCTTTAGATACTCTAGACACATATATTTTGCAGTTTGCAGTTTGTGCACGAATTATTTGACTTTTTTAGAGCTTCAACATGTACATACATCGTTCATAAGTTAAATTCTGGGTAGCATCATTATTTATTTCTATTTGCTAATTTTTTAAAAATTCTCTTCTGTCCATTTTATTTAAGTATTTGGGGTGTAAAAAAGACCATTGGTCAATGATTAATTGCATACACGAGCGCAATTGTATAGGCTTTGTGCATTTTGTCAATAACTTCGACGGATTCTTTCGTTTCACTTTAGTCCATTATAACTGGTTTGACACTTTTCTCGTCAACAGCATGATCGTAATGCATGGTCGGTAACAACAAGACATTTCTTTTTTGTTTTGAAAGATAAGGATCGAGCTTACAATTATCTACAAAAGCGAACACAATGGACTTTTCTGGTCGTACTTATAACATTTGGGGAGGTATCTCACGTTTATTTGGACGCAAAGCCCCAACTTTTTTGCCGTAGATACTCCGCCATAAAAAAAGCGTCAAGAGTGACATTTCTAATGATCCCCAGATAGGTGAACAACGAAGAGGCACTAATGTTAAATTCGGAAGTCTGGAGATCCCGCTGGTCAAAAAAATCAATGTATCATCAAACTTCTGTTTTTATGGTTGATGTTTACATCTTTTTAAACTATTTGCCAATTTGGCTTTACTTAGTTTATTTTAAATAAAAGACTTTTTTTGTGAAATTGCATTGGATGTTGTACTTAAGATATTATCCGTATCATCATTTACGTATTACTAACCTAACTAACACTTCCGGAACCAATTGTCGCTATTTTCAAAAATAAAGCTATTTTATTCAAAAGTAAAAATAATTGTCGCTATTTTCAAAAATAAAGCTATTTTATTCAAAAGTAAAAATAATTTGTTTTTAACAAACCGGTATAGGGGTTTTGATTGTTTTGTTTTAAAATTTACACCATTGAGAATAAGAATAAGTATGTTTTATAAAATTATTTTGCCATTTAAATTAGACACACTGTATCTAACTTAATTCACCGCATTTACTATATTCTTTCAGAAATCTTAGGTGGCGTTATACATTAATGAATTGTTAATTTTCAGTAATAATTTAGTATGACCTCAGTCAATAATAAATAATATAAAAAATGTAATAAGTGAAAAATTTTATTTTAAAAGTATAGTTTACTACCTAGAATCCAACAGGAATATAAAGTAAACTTTAAGTGGTTACAAAATAATTTTTATGTCAGTGGTAATTGTAAATAAAAGATATCTCTTTTTGTTAATAATTCATTTACTATTATTTATTTTTTTTATAAGATTTGTATATTTTTCTCGATGTTTCAGTTGTATTGCTTGTCACCTATTGATGTGTTTTTGTTGCTTTAAAATTACTAGACAACAATATAACACGAGTTTTGTATGTTTCCATCCAAATAAACCAATTAAGGATCTTCAAACGCTATTAAATTTAAAAATGAATTAGTTTTTATTTTAAATATTTAAGTAAAAATTAGTACAAAAAATTAAAATAATTGCTTGGTTCAATATAGCATTGTAGTTGTCAAGAAAGTTGAAATTAAGTAATGTTTTTATTTATCAAACAAAAAATGTATTTAATTGTATATAGATTCTATGGAGTCATTAAGACACAATTTTCCAATGTTTTGTTACTTCGTTTTTGTTTATTTAATGATAGTGATTGCATGTTATTGAGACAGTCATTCACATTTTTATATGCTTCATTATCGATTTTCAATCTAAATAGAATAATGTGTTAATAATTGAATAGAAACTGTACGTAAAAGCAAACATTACGGTTATGCAATTAGGAAATTATTAAGTTGAATATTTAACATTGTAATAACAACTTTGTATATTAGGGTAAATTTTAAATGCTGTTCAATCCGAGTGGAGTGTGTCATTTTTCTTTTTTTAAATAATTAATTTAAAAACACATATATACCATATATATATTAAACCAAAAATATTGAGGTATAGAGCAATTAAAAAACTAAACTCTTTTTTCTGAGCTTTCGGAAAATTTATAAGAGATATTGATAATACTATTTCAATAATTTAGTACCAAAATCCAATTAGTTCAGTACTATGGGTACATAGTAATGTACTATTGGTCCTATTATAAATATTTTATGATAATTAACTTAATTAAACAAATGAAATATCGTATAAGTAAGATTTCAGATCCGATATTCCAAAAAAATAATTTTAAAATACTCCAGCAATTATTTTTAAATAATGGTTATCCCAATAAATTATTTAATAATATATTATTCAATAGTTCTTCAGTAATCGATAGAATAAATTCTAATGTAAAAAATGATATGCATACATACAGATGACAATTATTATGTCCCTTTACTCTGTACGATACAATAAAGATCACCAAAATTAAATAGGATTTTCAAGTAATTAACGAATATTAAAATTGCAATCAAGACATGCTTTACAATTAAAACAATATTTACAAAAGTAAAAGATAAAACTTCAATTCTTGAATAATCAAATTTAGTGTATTGTGTTCCAAGTAAAAATTCTGAAAAAAATTATATAGGCCATACTAGTTAAAAATTAAAAAGTCCACTATTATCTATCTGTACATAAAAGTGATTGCAAATTACACCCTAAAAGATGTGAATTAGTCAAACATGTATTTGAAAATGATCATACCATGGATTTCTTATCTGTTAGTGTTTTAGATATAAAACCTTTTGTTGAAAAACAAACTCTTCTTAGACATTTTTTTTATTTATCAAGAAGAAAATATTATTAATACTTCATAAAAATATTAGTGACATTTATTATTATTTATTATAAAAGATAAACATGAAAATAAAAACAAAAGGAACACCTTAAATAATTAATTAATATAAAGTTACTGATATATAATCTAAATTATTTAAAAAAATTTTTTTGTGATTATTTTCTGACTATAACAAATTATTTGACATATTTTTTAATTGTAAAAAATGACATTATGAAATTGAAAGTTAACTTAAACATTTCTTCTTTTAATTTAATTTTAAAGCTTACTATTTAGGACATAATAAAAAAAATAAAAAATATCAAAAAAAAAATTTATTCAAGTCATTTTGGCATTTTTTTTGTCAACAAAATTTCTTTAAAAATAATAGTTTCAAGTTTTGTATATTTCTCATTTTACCATCAACCTAATATTCTCCCAAAAAGTATAAGGAGTTTACTTTCTTTAATTGCTTTACACCACAATATTTCTGGTTTAATACCTAATTATCCAGCAAATTAATTAGTTGTTTACTATTTATTTTATCTCATTCAAAAACCGTCGAAGACATCATCATACGTCTCGATATGTTATGTTTGAGGCATGATTGATATTGCATTTGTGGAAAAGTATTTTTTTGTGTTATTCGTTTATGTTTTTCGGCAGCTTACCCCGCCGTTTATGGTCAATTTCCACAAGCTATACCACAACCGATGTCAGCAGTTGCTCCCGCACAAAGAGAAGGTAAGATATCGCTTTTTCAACGAACTACAAAGACACTTAACATTAGTAGAACAACACTATTTAAACATTTTTTATGGAGATTACTATAATTATAACATTTAAATTAATTTTTCAAAATTTATATTAACTTGCTTAATTAAGTACCTACAGTTTACAATATTATTAATCTTATTAATTATGATGTAAATGGGCAGCAAGTCTTTCTAATTTTACAATATTACCATCCATAGTTAACATTTATTAATTTTTTTATTGGTCCTTTATTTATAAATTTTATTTTATGATTGATAAAATTCTTGGGACCATCTAAAGAAAGAGAAAGATTTGGGAATGTACAAAAACGTGTAGCTGCTACAGTCGCCGCACAGCCCTTCACGGCTATGGATATGTCAAAAATTTAAGTGACTAAAGAAAAATAAATTTTAGGTCACATTTGGGGGGAGAAGGGATTTATCCCCCTTTTTCGGAACCACACTGTAAATGAACTGTTGAAACTTCTGACAAAACATTCGCACTAAGACCAGTTTAGTTGCTTTTAGAAGAAAAGAAACTAGCAGAAACAACATTAGAATAGAAAACAGGGGTAAAAGATTTAGGTTTGACACTAGATAATAAATTACTCTGGAACCAAGATAAAAATAAATATTATGAATAGCAACAATAACCTTGATTATATGTAAAAACTTTGTAGGAATGAATTGGCGAGGCAAACCAAGCATACTACATTCAATTTAAACATCTACAGGGTGTTTGATTATTGTGAGTAAGCTCAGTAGATCTGTTATAGTAAAAATTACAAACAAATGTTATTGGTAAAAATTGTAGGCAGCTTTAAACAGCACATTTTAAAATTAGTTACAATCTTCCATAAGATCGTGACATACCAAACTTATTTTATGGTGTACTGATAGGTTTTAAATACAAAAATAGACACAAAAAATAGATTAAAACACCTCAAGAGCCTATATTGTCATATTATAACCATTTTCCAAGCAGAAATATATTTCTGAATAAGAAAAAAATCATTATTGATAGAATCTACGTCTCGGACTAAGAAGATCTAGTAAATAGGGATATAATGCAAATACTATGAGGCTGGGGATGAAAACTCAATAAATATTCTCGCAAATATACTGCATTAAAAATGCAACAGCTCTTGGAGTGTATAAAACAGAAGAGGGAGAACAACCTCAAGTAAATCCGATCGACATACTGACTTTCATAAAGAGGTAGGATTAGAGAAGCTGCTATAGCAATAAAGAAGATCTGTATCGTCTGAGCAAGTAAGGAAACACAATAGATATTATAGGTTTTATTGATACAACACGCCCTATCTACTCCATACATACGAGGGTTGTAAGGTTGAAAAGTTTCCGAACTAACAAAGATACTAGACATTTTTCCTTCGAATTAATTTTTATTTTTCTATATAGTCTCCTTTTAAGTCTATACACTTCTCCCAGCGATGCTCTCATCTCTTCAACCCGTCCAAATAGTACTCGGCGTCTTTCTCTGCAAAATAGTTGTTTACGAAGCTGATGGCCTAAACCTAAACGGTCAGAGCTACGGCAAGGCCAATTTTTTTTATATAATAATTATTTATTAATTATGCTAATTAATAAATGTTGGCTTTATAATTTTATTCCAAAAAAATTGAACCTATTTTTGCCGACTAATTTAACAAAGGTCCTATATATGTTCGCAAGATATTATTTTATGTTATTGTACTTATACTTAATTAAAATTAAAATATATTACGGTTTTATTATTTTTAAAATGATTTTTCTGCTAGTTTCTTCGGCTCTTGGAAAAGATAACCAAAGTTTTCTTTTCCTATAACTTAAAAGTCATAAATTCATTAATAAAATGAATGAAAATGTTTTAAGTGTACTTAGTAGTTAACTAAGTTAATTTATTTGTTACGACTTTTTCACGTAGGGTTTTTTGCATATCAATGTTTATATCTATATATTAATGTTAAATGTTTAATATTTGCATTTTCTTCAAGCTTCAAATAGTTGTATATATTACCTAATTATGTATGTTTTTATTTGTCTTTTCTTATATTTGTTTTAATTAATTATAGGAAAAACATAAAAAGATTATACATATATTTGTATATTTATGAAGTAGAAACTAATTTTTGTATTTAATTTTCTTTAAAATATAACTTGAATTTAAAAAGTCTGAACAAATTCTTATTTTTATAGGTTGTTCAATATCAGGTCCCGAAGGTTGCAACCTATTCATCTATCACTTACCACAGGAATTTGGAGACGCAGAATTAATGCAGATGTTTCTTCCCTTTGGAAATGTCATTAGTTCGAAAGTATTTATAGACCGTGCCACGAACCAGAGTAAATGTTTCGGTAAGTTCTGTATAAACAATATAATATTTGGGCTTATTAGCATAGCACAAAACATTTATATTTAAGCAGTAAAACACATCAGCATGGTCTAGGGATATTAATAAAAAGTAATTTAAATTTAATTTTTATATTATGTTTAATCAAGTATTTATTGAAAATGGATAACATGGAATTATTAAATTTTAAATTTAGTATATTGTATGACCCTCTCTAGCATTAATTACAGTTACCTAAAATCGACTCATCTATCTCGCCCTGCTCAATAGCTGCCCATTCTCTTTGACAACTAAGAATTAATTCCTGCCGATATTTAAAAAAAAAGAAGATCGGGAGATTGGGCGGGAAACTCTAATAATACGATTGTCTCATTTTCCAAATAATCCAAAAATATACCAGCAACACGATGGGGAGTATTGTCCTGTATTACCAAAAATTGGAATCCGATTGCTGCAGCATATATGAAAGCACAACAGGTCGAAGTATAAGATTGGAGTAATCATTTGCTTTTAAAAAACCTTGTAACGGAACGAGATCGGTTTTTCCACCTTTAACATTGCTGTATCTCCTGGATAACTGTGTACTTCCTGAGCGGTTTGCAAACTTAGAAGTGGACCTGGTTGTCTCTAAACTCTTTTTCTTCTACTGTCTGAATGAAGACCAAACTTGGATTCATCAGTAAACAATACCCCTGACGATTGTTCTCTAGTCCAGTTTCCGTGCTCTTTTACCCAAACTAATCTTGACGAGCGATTGCCACGTGATAATGGTCTTCTAGCATGTAAATTTCACTCATGTAAACGCCTTCAGAAACCAACTCAGACGCTGGTTATAGTAGTTTTCACAATAAATGGTATTGACTGAAGGATTATAATAAAACCAATTAGACCCTTAAGTTGTAAAATTCGAGATGCACATCATAAATGTAAAAGGACCTGATACAGGTACCTAATGTTGTTTCTCAGAGAGGGATTTCGGAGGATTACAGCTTACACTTCTTATTCATTTTAGTCTTTGTATTTCATTGGAAGTGTTCACTTGTGTTACGGCGTGCAATAATTTTATAACATTTATTTGTTATTACAGACATTAATAGCAAAGATTTTATACTCCAACGTACAGAATAGACAGTATGTGGCGTCCGTGGATAAAAAGTAATAGTGCTTCTTCCAGTGGTTCGTTAAATAAGAATCACTTATCTTGTGACGCGAAAATCATTATAAAAAATGTGTATAGTTCCTTACTTCAGCAAGGATATAACGCGGGTGCTGCAGCAAGAGTAACCAGTAATTTGACGAAGGTGCCTCTCTTACTTCAGTTAGATGAATTGTTGAAAATTCATTGGAATCAAGAAAAAAAGCTTAAAGATTCCGGTGTCAAAAAAGTCTAGGCGACTGGGAAAAAGTTCTGAAATGGCGAAAAATCTACCCTATGTACGATGAGCAGCGTGTCCCTACAATCAAAAGTCTGAAACAGCGGCCCATCAATGACAAAACTCACATCAACTGTGGCCTCACTACTCTTTGGCGAGCTCTGGCTGCAATGGGCTTTAAATATCGCAAAATTGACAAAAGACAAGTAATAATGGAATCCACACGTTTAATAAACTGGCGCTCTGAATATTTAACGTCAATAAGAAAATACCGGTCTGAAAATCGGCCAACACTCTACCTTTAAGAGACGTGGTTTGACACGCATGACACCCCTTCCAAAGGATGGTCTGATTCCTCTGATAAGTGTAAAACAAAAGCACCATCAAATAAAGGGAAGAGAATCACAATATTACACGCAGGATCCGAAAAAGGTTTGGATCCCAAACGCTATGTGGCTTTCTGCCAAAAATATTAAGGACTCTTGTGTTGATTATCACGAAGATACGACAGCAGAGCTTTTTGAAGATTGGTTTAAAAATTTTCTGTTACCCAATATTCTGCCAAACAGCGTTATAGTAATGGACAACGCAAGCTACATAGTCGACAATTGCAAAAAATTCCTGGCTCAAAGAATACCAAATTGGAATTTCAAAACTTAATGTCAATGACAAATATTTTGAGGAAAATTGTACCAAAAAAGAACTTTAACAAGTTCTGCAGTCATTTTAAAAAAAAAAAAACGTATGTTTGTGATACAATTGCAGAAGAATTGGGACATACAGTGTTACGAGTACCTCCCTACTACTGCGTGTTCAATTCCATAGAGCTTATGTGGCACGAACTTAAATCGAGTGTGCGCCGAAAAAATACTTCTCCGACTTTAAGTGGTAGTGTGGTAGGAACTGTACGAATAACATTCCTACCGAGAGTTGGACAAGTTGTTTGTCATCTTATAAATGTTGAAAACTTGTACCTTTCTGTAATATCAGTTGCGCCAATTATAATTAATTTAGATGATATGATTTATGATGAGATGAGATTTAGATGATTTTAAATATAGAATAGAATTATAACATTTAAATAAATTACTTGTATATCTCCTATAGTATGCAAATTTCTTAAGTTCGATCCTGTCGCACATTTGCATCTTTTACCTGATGATTTTCTACACAGAATAAATCGGGTAGTTTATTGCAGTTAATAATTTACTGTGAAAAATACTATATCGTTATATTTCTTCTGGCAAGAAAAGTTAAAAATCAGTGTTGATTTGGTATTGTCGCTCTTTGTGAGTCTAACTGCTGTTCACGAACACTGCCTGTATTACGACATATTTGCCAAAGCCTAGAAATAACACTGTAACTTGTACCTATGGCCACTTACACAGTGGTTTAAGAAGCACCAGCTTGTAGCATTCCTACAGCCCTTCCCATTTACTCCTCTGTTAAATGTCGTCTTTTCATGATTATTTAATTTAAACCAAGCACGAACAGTGTTTATTTTAGGATAAAATGTTTAAAAGCTCTTAAAGTAAAAAGTAGTTCATTATCGATATTTTATTGCTTCGGTTTGTTGTTATTAACGATAAGAATTTTTGTTAAAATTTATACTATTTTATTAAGGCACAGTGTGCTGTAGATACTCTAAGTATATAAAATTTAAATAAAGTGTTATTATATAAAGAACCTGTTTAAAATTTATTCAGATATCCTTAGACCATGTTGATTTGTGTATATCAAGATATTTCGTTTTGACTTCTGTTTACAATATAGCAAAAAAATCCCTCAATGGGTAGTGGTTAAGCTGCCCAGATTATCTACTTAGGATTCAGATAGATTTTGTGTTTATGGCATATCAAATATTTTCAGACAGCAACTAGTTTTCGGAGAATTAATGGAATAAAGTTGTTATACAATAAGTGTGGAAACCTATTTAATAAACCTAATACAGTAATATTATTAATTTTAAAAACTAGTTTTGGTTTATTACAAATATTTGATTGCAAAACTGCATTTTTAAATCCATGTAAAAAAATAACATAATTATAACAAATAGTGAAAGATTTTTTATTATTTTGTTTTAGGATTTGTATCATTTGACAACCCAGCTAGTGCTCAAGCTGCAATTCAAGCAATGAATGGTTTTCAAATAGGGATGAAAAGACTTAAAGTCCAATTAAAAAGGCCCAAAGATGCTAGCAGACCTTACTAACCCTGGCCCTTAGATTCGTGGGTGCCCCACTTAAGGGTGCTTATTCGCCACTAGTATACACTAATATATTTATATTATTATAAACAATAGTTTAACCTTAAAAACATACCTGGTGAAACTCCGAGCACTATTGTTGCAAAAATAAGTTAAGCAATGTTAAGTATTTCCCAGTCGCAGTAGATGGTAAAAAACAAATATACATTATCATACTCAATCTTAATTTTGACAAAATTTGGATTCAGTAAATGTAAGAACAGCTTCATTCTAAATTTTAAATCTTAATATGGTGAAGTATACAAAAATTGTAAAGAATTTTAGAAAACTAGATATTGATTTGTTGTAGATTAATAAAAAAGAAATCGCCAATTAAGCATCACTAGTAATTTTTGTGAAATAAATTGAAACTGGTACCAAGTAAAGGAACCCGTAGTACAATATATATTTGCAAAAGTGTAGGATAAACAAAAATACCTCTATATCAAAGAGGAAAGAAAAAATATAGACCTTAAGAGTTAAATTGAATGCCTACATGTGTTGAAAATATTTTTAGCTATCTGCCTGCTGACTATAACCGAATTTTAAACAGTTAGTCACTTACTTATTTGTGCAACCAAATCAAAAATTATAAGAAGGGCGACTGCGCTACTAAACCACAAACTCTCTTCTCGAGAAATTCCAAATGGGCTGTGATTAAATAACAAATCAGTGTTTGATTGTACAGGCCGTTTTGTATTCTCGTGTACGTGAAATATTTATTTATTTTAAATTTATTTTTTGCTCCTTGTAAGTCTTTGTAAGTATTAAATGTGTGTGTTTAACTGTTAATCGATAAGATAAAATAAAAATATATTAGGTAAATTTATTCAAATGCGATTATTTATATTTCGAAAAAGATTTGTCAAGCAAATAAACAATTATTATTAAGGTTTATGTATATTTTTGATAATGTATCAATTGACATTGATATATTAGAATTGGAAGTCTTAAAATCATAAATTAAAATACTATAAAACCAATTGTTACCAATTTATTTGTTAATGTTATTTTTTTAATTATTTGTAATCGCTATCGTATAAATTTATTGAAAAACTCAAGGGGTGGTGGTGCTATCGCTAACTCAGTTGCCAAATTTAGTCCAGGTATGTTTTCTGTGATGCAACGCTAGTCACAGCGGCTCGGAGGAGTTATTTAATTAGGGAGATCTTTCTCATAGAGTCCACTTGGAACGTTTACCTAAAATGTTGTTAAATTTGAAACGTTAAAATTACCTCGTTTTAAGAACATGCAATGTTTGGAATAGAATATAAGACTAAAATTTAATGACATAACACTTCATTATTTTGACGTTATTTTGCTTTAATATTTTAAATGACAAATTGTTGTTTGATACATTTCTTGACAAAGTTATATTGAATTTATTTTATTAGAAAGTGTACTAGTATTGCTAATTATCCCATATAGATTTATATTCGAGATACCTATAAAAAAATGTATAATATGAACTAAAATGGCATATCAACTATAAGGTTGTGTTTTTCTTTTGTTCATGTTTTCTAAAGAAAATAATAACAATAGACCAGGGCCGAAGCCTTTAAAAATGTTAAAAAATGAATAAAAAATTACAGTAGAATGAAACCCATTGGAAAAGGAGGGGAATATGATCAAAATGAAAGGAAAAATAAATTACGGTCGATCCGAGTTCGGGAAGTGGGAGGGGGTGAGTTCTTAAGGGTAAAAAATGGTTTATCTTGATTTCCGGCTAAAGTACACTTCCTATACGAAAAAGTTAAATGGCAAAGTTGTAGATAATAAAAAGATCTACAACTTTTGTATTTGCAATTTTTTCACATAACCTCAAAATTTGGGTAAAAAATTCAAAAAACTAAGTTTTTGGTTTTTTATTTATATCTTTTTAAAAAATTTTTTAGATCTTTTTATTACCTACAACTGTGCCATTTAACTATTTCGCATAGGACGTGTAGTTTAGCCGGAAATCAAAGATAAACCATGTATTCCAATGGGTTTCATTCTACTGTATTTTTTTTTGGTTTCAAAAATTATCGACCCTGGTCTAAAATGGGAATTAAAGATATGTGTTTAAACAAAGTCGAGGTTTTGTGTTGATTTTGTTTGTTTGAAATATAAATAATTGTTCGTTTTAAATGGACTCTAGAAGTTGTGTGTCGAGGCTCCAATATTTTTTGAATTGTTTAAAGAGCCAATGACGTAATATTTATATATATTTATTTAATAATACCTATACAAAAATATATAGTATAATATTTCTACTAAACTTTAAGTGACATAATCCTTAAAAAGTACCAACTATATATTAATATGTAAATTATTAGCCGTAGAGCGTAGGATAAGACCAGAAGATAAAACAATTAAAGAGTGGTCGAAAATACCAAAATTGGTATAGCCATAAGTAGATGACTTAAGCGCAATCAAGGCCCCTTCTTACGCGACTTATGATAGCTGCGGAGAAGCGGTTTTTGCCTAGGCTTATTTCTTCTGCGATTTTATCGATTTTAGAACAATATGTTCACGATTTATGAATTTTATCAAATGTAAGTAAGTTTATTATATCAAACAAGTGCGTTTTCGCCAAAATAGTTGTTGAGGAGTTAGTTTTATGCTTTGCGGACGAATCAGTCCCAGGCCGGGAAAGGGGAGTGGATTTCATTACTCGGCTGGGCCACTCTAGTCAAATTATCAAGCCATTGGCTAAATTAGTTAATATTAGACTTAATTTAGACTCTCTCGATGACTACTTTGTTTACTGATATTAGAGTTTAATTTCTTTTTATTACAAACGCTCAATCTCTATAATTTTACTATCTGCTTTAAATACATTATTCTTTTAAATTTATTTTACATTTAATATATTTTTATATAAGGTACCAAGGAAATAATTTATTATGCTTGTTTTTAAAAAATCCTGTATGAACTGTTTGTGTTAGATTGCTAAAAAATTTAATTAATCAAATAAACTGAATTATATCAACTATATAATTAACCAAATTCCAAAATGGGATTAATTAGAAATTAGACTTCTAATATTTGTATTCATAGTAGTCATATAGTGTTAAGATATATATTTAGTAAACATATATAATATTTATTGCATCTAATTAGATATACATTTATATTTTTATTATTATTATAAATTTGTTTTTGGTTTCGGCTGAAATAATATTGTGCAATATTAACAGAACGACTGATAATATTTATCGTTTTACTGCAAAATAAATATTATTTTTAAGTAGTCATATATCGTTTAAAAAACAGTTTTTTTTTAATATATGTTGTCGACAAAACATATATTATGTATAAATTGGAACAGTAGTACTGTGTTTGGTTTTGATAATTGACAGTATTTTAAACTGTAAATATATATATAAGTAAATAAAATTGTGCTGATAGTTTTGACGTAACTATAATAGTCCTGTTTTAGTGTTTATAAATATTAATAATTTATATCTTTTTGTAAATAAAAATAGTACTGTCTGTTAGAGGTAATGCCATCTGCCATAAAACCTACTAATACCTAGGACCCAATATGCGCTTGGGTTTGTTCATATTTTTCTAATGGGCTATACAAAGTCTCAAATCAAACATTTCCTTAAGAATTATAATTTATAAGTTTTATAGAATATATAGATTGGTACATTAAAATAGGTATTGATCGTAACTGTTAAACTCACAAAGTAATATAATAATTTTCGACGTGATAAAACGAAAGTATAAATATATCTTATAGACAATAAATACTGTTTTATACTCGTATCCACTACAATCTGGCAAAAACAACAACAAATCCGTCAATATAATTGACTACCTATTTTTGATAACTCTTATCAAACATCAAACAAGTACTACTAAGAAGCTACACTGGAAATATCTCAAAACATAAAGAATTGTATTTATTTACCATTTTAAGAACAATCTTATTTTGTACTTTCATTCTTATTTATCTGGCACATACAATAATAATAAAAATGGGACACAATACTATTTTTTAACAAAAATATACTAAAATATTGAAAAAAATAAATATTGTTATTTTTCAATTATATTTTAACACAAATATTATATTTACAGTGTAGTCAGCTCCAAATGTCCATCTCTAAGTTTTTATCTTTTTTTTGATCGAAAAATGTAATTATAATATCTAAGTAAAATTAATATATGCCGCCATATATTTTATTTAGTAGTAGTGCATTCCACGCTTGCTAAATGACATTCCTTGGGCGCTGGAAATAAAAAATATTTCAATATTTTTTGAGTATCAACCAGACCGAAAGGGAGGGTGACAGCTCCCAGCCTATAAGTAAACTGTGGAAATATTAGAGTGGTAAAATGTACTTAGAAATTTGCCGGTTATTGTATAGAGCTTCAAAATAAATTTAATCCCGTTTAGTATTGTCCATATTAGTGTTTCTAATTTGTTCTTTGGAATATCCTCAACTATCTTGAATTTATCTCCAACTTTTCGTAATTAGAACCAAATACACTGGATTTTTGAGCAGATTTCTGTGTAACATTTAAATCACTAAATATTTTTGCGAGTTTACAAAAAGTCTACAAACGTGGTCTCCCCAATCAACAGTAAAGTAATGTCTAAACGCAGCGACGTGATTCAAGGATACAGGGTATGTTTTTGCAATTATTTGTGTAACTGTTTTCTTCGTCTTGTGGTAGTGGGCATTTTTTCGAGTCCGCAACCAATAGGCGAGTCGCTAATTCATCGAACAGTTTTCGGAATATTAATAATGATTTTTCGTGATACTCGTACTAAAAATCCATCTTATACTCAAAACTTTGGCTTTATTGACGGAAAACAAAATAGTTTAAAATAATAAGAATAAACAAAAAACATTTCACATATATAGGCCACATAGGCAAAGATAAAGTATGCATTATGAGATATTTTACAGATTTAACTCTAATAATTATATCTTCAGCTTTATGTGTTACTTGTCGAATAGAGTAAAAGCCACGACAATAAAATTTGTTTATATTTAAAAAACTGTTCGATTTCATCCCATACTGTATATATATTGGGGTCCATTTACTGCACCGTTTTATACAAATTTAATGGTCCTTTTTCTGTCACAGACATAAATTGTACCTGTCTTCAACAAAAAAGAAATAATTAATTTTACTATTTTAATGCTGAAACATACATTAAGCGCTTAATCATGATCATAGTTTGTTTAACATTGCAACCCAAAACTTACCTAACACACCAGCAACACAAAAATATGCTTATTTGATTTGTTAACCGGTTACTATTTGGAAGTTTGTTATATGTTTTACCATGGATATGATTACGATAGAATTTAATATTGTGGTTTTATTTTAAAATGTTTCAGTAATAAATATCAATGACAAAATTTTAGTTTAAATAATACATTTATACCGACATATGTTTTGCTGATTTGTTAGGATTTTTTGTACATTTTGTAAAATGGATTTAGCTCCATAAACGACCCATTCTCATTCATTAAGTAATCTTAGCTACGAGTAGAGTAGTAGGGGTTCTAGATCTAGTCTTTTTCAAACAAAAAAAACTTAAAATTAACGTGTATGACATTTGGTAAATATTGCCAGGTACTGGTCTCTTTGTGTATTAATAAGAAATAACTTCTTGCCATATTATTTATAATTTTATATATAATCAGATGGAGCAGAAGACTATTAAAAATGCAGCTATAAAACATGTATTGCGAATAATGTAAGGTGCAATATTTTAGCTATTTTTATATTTTTTAACCGGTTCCAAAAATCAGAAGGAAGCATAGAAAGTTTGATAAGCTATCCTTCGGTTGTTTGGTTACTTTTGTTATGTACTCACAGTTATATATTTTTTAAAATATGATCATTACATGACATATTACAACCAAAATAAAATTATATAATCCTAGAAAAAACCCTTTTAAAGAAGGAAAATTAAAAAAAAGAAGAAATTTAATTTTTAAATTTTCCTTGGTTGAGTAATTAGGGTGGGGTCTTAAATCAAAATTTATTTTAAATTTAAATATAGAATTTTGAATAATTAACCAAATAAAATGTTATCTTTCTAAACTTTCTTACTCCTATCTAAGTAATCCCTATCTATTTTCCTCATCTCATCTTAACTATCTTAACTGATCTAAACGTTCTCTTCTTTTTACTGTTTTTCTTCTTCTATTAACTATATGTCTTCACTTCTACCAAACTAAATCTCTTGTCCACCTATGATTTTCTCTGTTCATTGGAAAATGCATATTTTCGAATTTAAAAAAGTATAACTAATGAAAAAATGTAGATAAACATTTTTTAACCTCGGATTATTGTTCATTCCTGTATCCGAATAAGGTAAATGAATTTTATCATTTCTTAGTATTCATATTTAATATGTAAAAATATATTTTTTTAGTTACTGCTTTACAGTGACGCAGCGCGCCTAAAAATCAGACTACCCATTTTTAGCAGTATTTTCAAGGCCCGGGAGTTGGGACTTTTTGGCAAATTAAATTATCTTTTCAATTCTTTTTTAACAATTAAAAAATCTTGAATATTTTTCCAGATATCCAAAATATCTAAACTCCTACTTAGTTTACTATATTGTTTTTAACTTTTACAAATTTTCCGGCCACATTTGTAACCTTTCTTTAAATGATCTACATAATATTCCTGTCTTAATTTTTCTGTGAATATTCAAAATATTTATGAAAAATCGTACAAGTGAATTTGACTAACAGTTCAAAGGGGATATTGTAGATATTTGTTATATTCTTGCAAAATAAAGTGCAAACTGCAAATTTTTATGTGTGGCCACTGAGAAAATAGTATAGGATAAGTCCAACCATTTATCTCTCAGACTTTTTAATATATCAAAAAATACTTTAACTAATATTTAAGAAAAAATATACATTTTTTATACGACATTGATTCACAAATTAGTACTCATACAATTATTTATTATTTGTTATTTAAATTCAAAATATGTACCTATCCCACTATCTGTAATAAAACAAGGAAAGATTGCAGTGGTCTGTCAAATGTAGCCCTTTATCTGTCACCGAATTAAATCCCTCATTCCACTACCGAATAGTTCTGGTATTAGGCAATGTTGCTAGTTTCTGCAGATACGAGGTCCTAGATGATTTTTACTTTCAAACTATAAGTGACGTTGCGGTACTTCCAAAATCACTAACCTTTACAAATAAACTAAATTATTTCTTAACTCTTCTTTATTTTTTCAAAATCACCCACCTTTACAAACTCAGTAAATTATTTCTTACCTCTTCTTGACTTTTTCTATTGCTTACTTTTACAAATTCAGTAAACTATTTCTTAACCCTTCTTGCTTTTTTATCTTCTAATAAAAAAACTAATTTAATATTCTCTCATACTTTTCCAAAAACTTACTATCAAACTTCTCATCACTATCCCCTACACTTCTTATCTATACTTAAAACTAATACAGATAATTTTTGTATCTAAACTAATAATTTAATTTTGACGTTTAACTTCAAAATTGACTTTTCTCCAATAAAATAAAATTTTGATAAAATAAATAATTTATAAAATAAATTTTGATATGACCTTTAAATATTCCATCTCAATACTTATGTAAATTTTATTTTGATGAGTACATGTTGGATTTATTATTAACTGATAATTCTAGTCGCTTTTGATCTCATTGAATTTTTTGTAAAGGTCTGCAACTTTTACTTAAAGACATCTTATCCATTAAATGAACCTAAATCTCCTATTGAAACGTTGTGCCATATTTTCTAGTCATTTAACTAAATTACTGCCTTAGTATTTTAAGTTCTAGTATTTGACAAAATAGTTAATAAGATACAGTAACACTTCCACGTATTACATATATTTTGCTAATAATTTCTAAGTTATGCAAAGTAATACTGAAATTAATTGCAATGCAAAGTATAAAACAGTAAGTTTAAACAAAATATAATATTAGGTATTATTAGAACTATGAACTGTAGTTATAGGATTTTTACCCGCTATCAATTAGCTTTTATTAATAAATTATATGCCAACTTCAAACAATGTTAGTTATGGTGCAATATTTTACTATTATACACACATAAATATTTTAAGTCAGCTGAATATAATAATGTGTAGTCTGCTGCTCCATAAAATTACCCAACATTTTAATGCTGGGACCAACTTAATCGATCTAGTCGTTCTATTTCCTAAGTTATAAAAATGTTATTTATATGATGCAATTGTTGCTACTTATTTATTTATTTATTTTAGTTTTATTTGCCAATCCTGTGTATTAATTTATTAACACTGTATATTACGTACTGATAATTATATCGTCTGTTATACAAGTAAAATAGAAGAACTACTTTACTTAAAATTATACAAGTGTTTAAATTTTATTAATATATTAATAAACACGACAGCTGGATGGGCACAAATGTCTTAAATGTAAATGAGATTTAAAGTATCAGTGTTTCTTACAACTTATTGTCAAGCCATGGTTATGGTTTTTTTTTAATTTAATTTGGAGAAATGTCGCTACCATTTAATTATTTTTAAATAATTAATGAAACTAACTGATGCAATTTAAGTTACTATTACTTTATAGAGCTCTAAAATATTTTGTGAACTGGAATGTAGTTATAAGATATTCTAGTCATTCTAATGAGTAACTATTTGAGGTAGGTACAGTTAATACTCGACATTTATCCAAAACCCACCAACAATAACTCTGTTTTCTACATACCTTTCAAGCTGTTTTGTGTAATGTTGCAAAATATTTGCTCATGTTCTCCTTTTACTTGTTTAATGTGTAGATATTATTGTTGAAATAAAAAAGCGCGAGTACCTATTGTCTATCGAATTAAATACAAACATCAAATTGTAGCCATACCCCGTTGCATGTCGAGTTTTATTACATTTTACACAAAATAAATATAAATAAATTATTAATAATATATTATATTATAATAGTAGATAATTTAAATTAAAAAAAATATTTATAATCTGCTAAACTTGTAATATGATACTGTAAAAACATATGAATTAAAATAGACAATTATTATTGAATGCGTCAACCTTCTATCTCACATCAGCTGAATCGCACACAAAAACCAATCTTTTAATAAACTTTAGCAAGAAAAGTTATTCATCAGTGTATTGATAAAAATATGGAAATATATTATAATTTTATTACAAAATTTTTTAAAAAAGCTTTTCATATCTCAAAGTTTTTAACCCATGGTTTAAAAGCTACACAAAATTAGTTTTATGGGGCACTAAACATTTCTTCAACTGTTCCCCAGTCTTTTGGAAAACTACAGTAGAATTCTACTGTAGTTTAACCGTATACACCAGAGCTTCAATAATATTTTTTATAAATGTTTTTCTGTTGAATTTATAAATATAATAAAAAATAAATGTTGGTTTTATTTGTACGATTCAGTACAAACCTACATACGTGTATGAAGTTATATAGTTTTTTTACACTGTCAATTTTGCTGGTGTTATATATTTCATAAAGTAGGTATTGGAAGGAAAAGTATTAGTTTTACAATCTTTTAATATATCAGGAATATTGTATTATACATCGCCCATCGTCTTTATGGAGGGCCTTTACAGTCCACAATTATAATTAAATAAAAAATGTTGCATATAAAAGTCTTTTTATATTAAATTTATCATAATTCAGTTAAAATATTTTTCAATAATAAGCTTTAATCATTCGAAATAACAAACTTAGATATCTCATTTTATAAGTGACATCCAAAAATATGAAGCATTGTTTAAAGCAGCAACAATTATAATGTTTCTAATAATAAATTTAAAAAGGCTTTTACGCGTAAATTATTATGACATGATTGAGCTACAACCTGCTCGATAGTCTTCACACGTAATCTCTTGAAGAATATTTTTAAAAAGGTCATGTCACTATTCATTATATTTATTATTACTAACATTTTTCACAGTGAATCCAATTCAAATTTTAGTAATCTATTTATAAATATTATGGGATTTAAACCTATTTTAAGTCTCGGTACTAACATTTTAAACTTGGATTCATTTGAAAAAGCTATCCAGTTTATATGAAACTTTATAAAAGAATTATAAATTAATAAAGTTAAATATAACGCATCTTGTTGTATTATTTTAAATGTTGTCAATTTTTAAACAAATAAACTGACGAGGAATCCCTATAGATATAATAGTTGATCCAGACATTTTTTTATTGTATAAGCATTAACCACTTGGTTTATTAGCTAACAACAACGGCGGCCTTAGGGGGTGGCGAACAGGGCAATCGCGCAATCTTGCAGGGGCCTCGCACAACAAAACTTTCTATTTTGATGCTTAATTACTTATTAAGGTTATAACATAACGGTAAATTAAAATTAAGTTAGTCAACTAATTCATTCATTCCAAAAACATAATTGAAAAATTCATTATGTAGTACTTGAATATCGCGCCTGGAAACACTTGAAGATCGCTTTTTAATCGCATAGCACTTGGGTCAGCTCGGCAGTCGGGACATAATGCTCTGCTCCTCTATCGCTTGGGGAATCCCTGTGTTTTATTTCGTTCGTCAACTCTTGTCACCTTAGAATTATTTTGCTTGCAGTACTCTTGATTGTACTCGCGACGTTTCTCGTGTTGAGCAACTTCCAATTATTATAAGATTTTTTAACAAATACAGCTGAAATTGAAGAACATTTTATTGGTTTCTTAGCCGTCGAAAAAAGCACAGCTGAGAGTTTGACTAATTATATAATCACAGAATTAGAACAGTTAGGTATATCATTGCAAAACTGCAGAGGCCAAGGATATGATAATGGTGCCAATATGCGTGGTGAAAAAAGTGGTGTTCAAAAACGTATTCTTGAAATTAATCCACTTGCTTATTTTTTACCTTGTGAGAGTCATAGCTGGAATCCCATCTTAGGAGATGCAGCATCGTCTTGTGTCCAAGCAAAATCTTTTTTTGGTTTGCTACAAAGGTTGTACACTCTGTTTACCGGCTCAAGTCAGAGGTGGGTTATTTTAAATGCTCATGTAAAATTGTTATCGCTAAAACCACTCTCTGAAACTAGATGGGAGTGCAGGGTAGCATCGGTGAATGCCGTTAAATACCAACTAAGCCATATATGTGATGCTTTAAAGGATTTAACAGAAAATACAACAGATTGGCAGCTAGTCAGTGAATGCCATTCTATAGAAAATGAAATAACTACCTACGAATTTGTAGTTTCAATTGTCATATGGTATGACATTCTTACCAGGATAAATGTTATAAGTAAAATGTGGCAAAGCGAAAACATGCACTTAGATGTGGCTATAATACAACACCTAGACGCATTCACAAATTGGCTCGATAATTATCGAGAAAATGGTTTTCAGTCATCCCTTGTAACAGCGAGAGAAATAGCCGAGAAAATCATATTGACAGACAGTTCAAAGAAGTCAGAAGACGACGTAAAAAAAGGCATTTTGATTATGAAGGGGAAGAAATGCGGAAGAAATTTTCAAAATAAACTATTTTTATGTCATTATCGACAATGTGCGCGCAAGCTGCCATCCTAGGTTTGAGGCTCTTGAACATCATAAGAGCATATTTGGTTTCATGTATAATATAAAAAGATTAAAGGAAACTAGTGATAGAGAACTTTTGAAGCAATGCAGCGACTTGCAAATATCTATGACAGTAGGAGAATCATGTGATATTGATGGACATGAATTGTATGAAGAATTGAATATATTAATCCGTGTGTATGAAGGAAACGACGACATTATCTCTGTGCTGAAATACATAATAGAAAAAAAAATTAATTGAATAGTTTACCTCACTATCGAAATAGTCCTGAGAATTATTGCTACCACACCTGTTACAGTTGCGTCTGCTGAAAGGAGTTTTTTGAGGCTTAAAATTATTAAAACATATTTGAGGAATTCGATGACACAAGATCGGCTTTCAGCCCTTGCTATTCTTTCAATCGAAAATGACGTAGTTCATTCGTTAGATTATTGTGCTTTAATTAAAGACTAGTCTTCAGAAAAGTCGCAAACATCAATTTTAAAATTTATCATCTCTGTATTTGTTAATTTTGTAAATCTTTCAATGTAAAATATTTTAAAACTGAAATTTTATTTATTTGTATAACTTTAGGTATTTCTCCTCAAACATGAGAAATACCTAATAAACCAAACAACCAAACCTAATTTCGCATTACATACTTTTCACGAAGGACAAAGGGCCTCGCAAAGACCTGCCGCCCTGACCCTCGCAATGGGTAATGCCGCCTCTGGCTAACAATGTAGTACAATATTATTAGGGAGTTATCGCACACCACTTTTGTGCGTTGCCTTAATAAAGTTTTCCTTATAATGACAGGTACGCTTGCGTACAAAGAACTTTGAAATAGGGAAACTTTAATAAGTTAACGCATTTACTTTATTTGGGACATGTTAAGGACTCAAATAAAATAAAGAAAAATAACTTAAATTCTTCTTTTTCTCTATGGTGTCACAATGTTAGGTAAATTTTAAGCGGAAAGTAAATAAATTCGCAGGTAACCTAAGCCTAACATTCTTATTTGATTTTTTTTGTTCCACAGAAAAGGTTTATAATTTGGTCTTGTACAACAATTAAATGTAAAATTTAGGTATAAATAAATTTATGCAAATTAATGTTTAAAGGTATTTTGGAGATAGGTAAGTGGATTTTTTTTGCCATACCTGGCGCATTAGCACAACTGTACATTACTACAATAACAAGAATATTACAATTCGCGAAAATTTTTCCGATAGTTGGCGCTGCAATAACTGTCAGTGAAATGGGGAAAACAATAACATCAGCTATTTGATTTTTTCTATTTTGAATTTTGTATGATAAAGATCGTAAGTGAAAGATGGTACGTGTGGTATTTAACTTATTCTAAAACACTGCTAACAAATAGCATGCAAACAAATGGATAATGGACTTGTTGTCCCCATTCTAGTAGTTCAGATAGAGGGCGCACCCTTTGCTCGTTTTCGCCAATATTTTACAAAAATAGAACATCTATTATAATTACTTACTGATACAAATTTAAAATAAATAATAAAACTATATTACAATTGAAATAATAATTGAATGAAATAATTTATGAACTTAGTTTATAGGGGTTGTCTCTGGTTAATCCTTGTTTACTAACATTCATAGATAAATAAAACAAGTAGGTACCTTCGCAACTGTCAACTTTTTACGTTACACAAGTGCCGTGGCGATAACTCTATTTGTACCATCTTATTAAAATAAGGAAAATTATGACGTTAAGCAAGTGTGTGCGATAACTCCCTATAATAATAAAAAAAAAACATTAATACTTAATGCGATACCATAATGGATTTGTTAACCATATGGTGTGAAGTACATTTATGTCTTTAAGGGATTTAAACAAATTCATAAAATTACAATTGGCTCCTAATATTGAGCAAATGTTATTAGATATTTGATTGCTTTGTCTTTCATATTCTATTTACAACAGTCTATTAAGAGATTAACCGTCAGATCACATTTACAAACATTACATTGAGGTCTGTTATTTTTAGATAATAAAAAACTGTCAGTTAATCTAGTGGATATAACTTTTTCGTAACCTGGTTTATTTAACAAAGAATTGAGGTTTTAAGTCTATATCGTACCAAGACTTGATTTCTGGTTTGAGTTTACGAAGTGCAGATTGCGAGACTTGCCAAACGCGTTCCGTTAATAGCACTTTATTCACTATTACTGATGTATCACTTTTGATAGATTCACGTGCCTCTTGGTCCGCTTCTTCGTTACCTTGTATTCTGATATGGGATGGTACCCACAAGATGATAACTTGTAAATGTGCACTATAAGTTGGTGTAGTTCTCGCTTTAAGAGACGAGCAATGTAAAGAGTTGTGTACAAATGTTTCATAGTTAGTAACGAACTATGGGAATCGGTCATAATAAGTGTATTCGGGATAAGATTTTCATTTATGTGAATCAAGGATTGCAAAATTGAGTACAGTTTTCCAGTGTGTATACTACTAGCAGCTGGGAGTTTGAAACGAAGTGTTATTGATGGAGTAACTATTGCCGAATCCACACCAAATTCGGTATTGGAGTTTCAGAGTTATTGTGTGCTATAAGTGGTACATCACAAAATATAGGTGGGGTGATCCAGGGAGGAGGTATGGATATATTGGATTGAAATATTTCAGAAAATTGGAAACAGTTTTTTATTATGTATTTATTAGCAATCAAAACAACAGTTCCTAATGTGCTAACTTGAAAGCAAAATTATGCCCTATTTCACATGAGGTTTTCTATAATGAAAATCCTCTTCAACCATTTATTAGGTCTGCTGGCCGATTTCTTTTTTGTCTTCAAATTCGCGGTTCTAAAAGTGCTTTTGAAGTTTTTTACAATGATTCGTGATTTTCTCTGTGATTTCATCTTCAATATATGGGATTTTTAGGTCTTCGTGAAGGGTTGCATTGGAGACATACCAATGTGCATCAGTTAACATACGGAGTTATTTGGATAAACTTCTTTGGATTATAGATAGGTTTGATTGGCTCGCATATTCCCAAAGTTCAATACCTGAGGTCCAGATAGGTTTTATGATTAGTTTTTCTAGTGACAGTTTGAATCTTCTGTAGATTAGCCAGTGTAGCTCTTTTGTTCGTAAATCAAATTGTTTGCGTTTTTAACTACATTTTCTTCCATGTGAGTCTTAAATCGAAATGTATTCCTAGATATTTCGTACTTTCTGATTTGTATCAAAATAATATTATAATATTTTGTCCATCTCCTTATGACCAACTGCAATAAATGACAGTTGCCAGTCACTGTTGCCAGAAATGTTATAATTGTAAACAATGGGGTCATTATCAAAATAAATGTCCTGATAACTTAAAAAGAACGAACAATGATAGTGCATTCAATGTAGCATTTTTAAACGGTCGTTTCAATAAAATGGATTGGTATATAGATTCCAGAGCTAGCATCTATCTTACAAACAATTCAGATTGGATAAAAATAAGCATTGTAGCAGAAAGCTAGAAGAAATAATGGTAGCCGTTTAAACAAAATTACGTGTTGTAGAATTTGGAGCCCAAATGTGTAAAATTTTTAATAAAAACCATTAATTTCCACAGCTAACTTGATCGATGGACTTTATAAACTAAACACTGGTAGAACACAGTAAATCATCTTTTAACAGTTCTTTAGCAGTCCGCAAAATAAATATGGCACAGAAGATTAGGTCACATAAATGAAAGTTATTTAAAAAAAGGTAATAAATGATATGGTAAATGGACTGGATTACATAGAAGAAGTGGGAGACAAAAATCAATGTGCAAAGTATGCTGTGAAAGAAAACAAAGTAGACTGGGTTTCAAACATGTAGGTAAGCAAGCAAGTTATACCTATTTTAGAAGTGATACATGCAGATGAATATGGACCAATATAAATTAAGTCTATAGGTGATTCGACATATTTTTTAATGCTAGATGATTTTAGTTTAATGAGTTTTATCTACTTTTTAAAGTCAAAATCTGATGTTCCCAATAAGTTTAAAATTTTTAAGAAATTGGTAGAAAACCAAAAGAATTTAAAAATTAAAACATTAAGAAGTGACAATGGTGGAGAATTATGTAGCCAGGAATTTGAATGTTTTCTAAATAATTGTGGCATCATCCATCAGAAAACACATCCATATATAGAAAAAACACCATATAAAATCTGGTATAATCAAAAGCCAGATGTATCTCATCCTCTTAAAGATTTTTGGCAGTTCCAAAGGAACAGAGATTAAAATGGAATAAAAAGGCAAAACCTCTTATTTTAGTTGGATATGGGAAAAATATAAAAAGTTATAGAGTCTATAACTCTATTAATCATAAAATTTCAACTGGTAGAGATGTGAAAAGAGTGAAAAGAGATTTTGAAAATACAATAATAATTAAAGATGAATATATAACTGTTGTGTGCAGACCAAATAGGTGAAGCTGAAAACCCAGACAAAAACAATATTAATTCTGCAGAACAGAAATAAGAAAAACTGAAACTAAAAGATCATTACATGAGCTTTGTTTGTACATAAAAATTGTATACAGTAAGTTAATAGTTATAACAATATAATATGTTGATGACTTTTTTCAAATGATGCTACTGAAACTAATAATGTAAATAACAACTTAATTTGCACTTTCAGATAAAAGATTTAGGGCAAGCTAAAAGATGTTTAGGAATGAATGTAACAGTTGACAGGTTGAACAATATAATATGTTTAGACCAAAAACATTACATTGAACAATTACTACAAAAATTTGGTAGGTAATTGTAAAGGAATCACCACACCCATGGAAGTCAATTTAAAATTAGATAAAGCTGAACATATTGATATTGATGTACCCTATCAACAGTTAATTGGCAGTCTAAATACTTAACCATATTAACCAGGCCAGACATTGCATTTCAAGAAAGCTATTTATGTCAATTCAACAATTGCCATTCTACAGAGCACTGGAATTGCTTAAAAAGATTACTTAGTTATTTAAAAGCTACTAATAATTATGGATTATAGTTTGTAAAAGGAAAAACAGTGTTAGACAGACTAGTATTTTTAATTGCATTAATATATATACATATAATGATAACCATAAACTTGCCTCCAATCTGGTCATGCATAATAGAACAAAACACATAGATGTAAGGCATCATTTCATAAGAGAAACTGTGAAAATGAACTTATAAAAGTAAATTTTTTAGATTCAAACAACATGCCAGCTGATTTATTAACTAAAATTTTATGTAAAATCAAAATGTATCAATGTATCAAAATAATATTATAATATTTTGTATCAGTTACTTTATTGTCCATCTCCCTATGACCAGTTGCAATAAATGACAGTTCATGCTGAATGTTCAAACTGAGAGGTGTGTTTTATTTAAAAAATATCAACATATTTGAATATTGTTTAGAAATACTGGAGGGCATAGTTATTTTATTAATGTGAAAGTCACTTGGACTGATTTTTTCTTATTTATTTTTATTCCCCATGTGAGCCGCGATGCTTTGTAATATATCTGAGGTTCTAATTGGATTTTCATGACTTTTAAGTATAACTGTGTCGTCCGCAAATTTCCCCTTTACTGTTTCATTATTTGTAGGCAGATCTTCTGTATAAAGTACATACAATAAAGGTCCAAGCAAAATACCTTATGGAAAACCTGATTTTATTGGAAATTCGACAGTTTTTATTAAAAAAAATTTAAACATTTTTATAAAAAGGTTTTTAATATCTCATCGTAAAACAGCCTGTATTCGCGATCACCATTGGCACCAGCTGGCGCTCCAAAACTGCGGGAAAACAAAGCAAACGTCATTTATATACATCAACATAACCTTAATTTATCTAGTGTTGAGTGTTGACAACAATTATTATACCAAGTTTAAAATCGTCAAAAGTAAATTCACTGCAAACTTACATATATTTAGCGACATATTTCCTGATTTTCCCCATGTTTTAGCTAGTTTCTGGGAAAACAATGCCTGAATACACTTGCAGATGAATAATTCTTACAATGTTGTACTAAACAAAAATTTTTAATTTACTACCCTTATCAAAGCTATGCTTTTGGCATTAAATAAAAAAAATCCAACCAAATATATAACAACAAAGAAATAATCAACCCTCTATTAACACAGGATCTTTTGACAAAATGTTCGTTTTCCCTGAGTTTTACGTATAAGTTTCCAAATGTAGATGGCGCCCACCCCGTGGTGATGGAGAATAGTATAAACCACTTCATAATATTATATCGATTTTAGGCGCTCCATCTGTTCAGGAGGTGACAAACTTATAGCAAATAACTTACATTTTTGCAGGAAATATTACCAACTATTTTTAAAAGAACTATAAAATACTAGATGTCCATAATATGCAAAAATAAACTTTAAAATAGTTCATTTTTACTAACTATCATACTAATTCCAAATTAAAAGATAGTTTGACATCACATCTTTTTGTTTATAGGAAATTACAATTTAGTTAATTAAAATAATAGTATATTATTTAATAAGCGTATAATGATAACTATTATTCACGAAGTGAAGTTTACAGCCACGAGCCTAAATCGCCCAGCGAATAATAGCCATTGTACCCGAGTAGAATACTATACTTTACCCACGACTACTAAATATTTTTGTCGAAGTTTTATTTTAAAAATATTGGTTACCTACATTAAATATATATTTTTAGAAATGGAAAACGACATTTATTTTTTTAGTTAATCGATAAAATTTAAAGGTTTCCTTATAATTTAGTGTTTTAGAGAAAATTTTTGGTTAAAAAAGGGCCAAGACTAGGTGTTAAAAGGTTAATTATTTTAATTAAGTAATTGATAAAATTTAAAAAGTATTACATCGTTTTGCTTAAATCATGAGTTGTAGTGTTTAAATAATAAATTAAGTTGAATTTCAATTTGAGAAAACAGTGATTTCTTCTTTTTTTAAAATCTTTAATATTTTGATTAAAATTGTAATTTTGATATTCTGCCTTTATAAAAAAAATAACAAAAAAGCGGTATTCCATTTAAAATAGTTAAGTTGGTGTCGATAATACTCGGTACAAACGGAAGTGCTATAAATTCGAAAATATTTTAGTATCGAAAACCTCAATGTACCAAATTTTATTCATCAGGTATCATTCGATCCCCATAAACTTCTATGTGAAGTTCGATATGGGACCTCTGTATTTAAAAACAAGCTAGAATATTGTTATTTTATTTGAAAGGATTGTTTCAGAGATTTATTGTTTACATATTATATTTATATTTTTAATCTATTTAGTATTTTCATCGTATGTGTCAATGGGCTGAAGTATTAATCCTTTAATAGGCGCTGTTGATGTTCGTTGTGCAGTGCTGATCCCCAAATTTTGTTGAGGTTTTGCTTGATGTAATGGATTTTCATTATCTAAAACAAACAATGTTTCATTAAGTTGTACCTACACTCGTTATAAATGTGTAGTAAAATTTTGAAAGTCGAATAAAATATTTATTAACCCTGCAGTTTTTGCCTACACGTAATGTTACGCTGCAAGAGTGACATCCACTTGGTATGGTATTATTACGGACCTCGGTTAGCAGAAAACATTCTAATATGTTAAGAGACGAAGTTGTTCTAATTTTTGCCATTTTATTTCCAATTGTAGTAGATGGAAGTCTGCTTAATGAGAATATTTGGTTTCAAAAAGATGGTGCAATGTGCAATGATGTAAATGTAAGGAATTAATTAATTATAACCATTTCAAATAAAGGGATTGAAGGAATATACCATGTATTTAGTAACCACCCTTAAATGTTTAATAATGAATGTCAACGTGTCTTTGAGAGATTAAAGAATTTTGAAATCTAAAATATCTCCTACTGCTCCATTGTTATTTAGAACACAATTGAGCATGTTTGGCTCTAACTAGAAAGGGGAATAAAAATTCATAACACAGCTCAAGACAATCTGTATCTGTAGTTGATAAAGGGTGGGTCGCCCCACAACACCCAGGCCATATCTGACCCATTGTGCGTTCTTCTGAGATTGAGAGTCTACCTACCAGGTGGTTAAGCTATATTCTTTTTTATTGTTATATCAAGTTGGATTGTGTTAGCACAGAAAATCGTGCTAGAGAGTACCGCACATTCACAAAGAACGTGTTCAACTCTTATTTTCTTGTTCATTCCTACGTATTTCTTGGCTGCTCTGCTCTCAAGCTCAAATCTCAAGACAAATTTGAGGTGGAATATACTTTAATAGTAGAATGTGAAAATTTATATATGAAGTACATAAGGAATCTGACAAGAATCATTCCATGGGTAATGAGAGATTTTGTGAGACAAAGGTAGTAATACCGAATAGGTAAAAGTTAAAAGTATTAGTGCAAATGTATTATTATAATACTAGTTTTAATTAAATATATAAATTACACTGTTAGACATAATTTCAAATTCATTAAAAATGGAAATAACTTTTTTGATAATTTTTGTAAAATTATATTAAAGCAAAAATAGTAAACGGTGATTATCGACTACCACTTACCTGAGTTATTTCTTTTTTTACTGAAAAAAGAGTGGTTCAAAAGTTTTGCTCTTCTATTAAGATATTGGTCCATAAATGATTTTTGTTTTTTGTTTGCAGTATCTAATGGTATTTCAGCGTTAGAGGATTTAAAACTACTTCTTGATTTCAGTATCTTAGCTTCGTTTTTTTCCAGCATATGTTCTATTTTTTCTTTTTGTTCTTTTAATATATCAAGTAGTCTGAAATTTTTAGATTAAAATAATAATATTAAATTCATTTCAGCGAAATTTGGTTGACAATAATAATAATCATGTTTGTACATAATCCAAGATGGTAGAAAATTTCATTGAAGTTATAAGTTTCCTTAAAAATTATAACATCCGAGAGCCTTACTGAATATATAGTGTAACGGTCTAAAATCCTACTAAACAAAATAAATATAGCACTTTTATAATTTACATTATTTGGCCATAGTGGCCTATATCGAATAATAACGAAATTAATAATGTCAACGAAGTTAGCCTTAGTTAGCCTTTATGGAGATTAGAATTTGAAAATTACTTTTAATTCTTGTGGGCTTTTTTTGGATGTCCATGTGGAAATTATTAGGAAGGAAAATTATTATTAGGAATCCTTGGCCCGGGTAAGTGAATAAGTTTGTTATATTTTATTATAACCATTGCAATTGCTTAAATCCATATTTTACTTCCCACCACGGGTTTGTGATAAGAACAGAATGTTTTTTTTTGTGATTAAAACTCGATATATAAACTTGTTCTTTATTTAATCTTTCTTATTGTAACTTGTTAGTATACTTAGTTATTACGTAGTCACTACCTATTTACCTGCATATTTTCATATAGTATTTTTCACAGTAAATGGTATTGGCTTATTAACTGCAATAAACTACCCGATTTAATCTCTTTGTGTAGAAAATTATCAGGTAAAAGATGCAAATGTGCTACAGGGTCGAACTTAAGAAATTTGAATTTTGCATAATATAGGAGATATACAAGTAATTTATTTAAATGTTACAATTCTATTCTATATTTAGTCCAGTGTCGCTATCGCTATCCTCATCTAAATTAATTATAATTGGCGCAATTGATTTTACAGAAAGGTACGAGTTTTCAACATTTATAACATGACTAGCAGATTTTTTTCAACTCTCGGTACGAATGTCATTCATACAGTTCCTAATTCATTTTACCACACTACCACTTAAAGTCGGAGAAGTATTTTTTCCGCGCACACTCTATTTAAGTTGGTGCTACATAAACTCTATGGGATTAAACACGCAGTAGTAAGGAGGTAGTCGTAACACTGTGTCCCAATTCTTATGCAATTGTATCGCAAGCATAAGTTTTTTTTTTAAGAAAATGACTGCAGCACTTAAAATAGTTCTTTTTTTGTATAATTTTCCTCAAAATATATGTCATTTGAATCTCCAATTTCGTATTCTTTGAGCCAGGAATTTTTTGCAATTGTCGACTATGATAGCTTGCGTTGTCTATTACTATAACGCTGTTTGGCGGAATGTTGGGTAACAGACAATTTTTAAACCAATCTTCAAAACGCTCTGCTGTCGTATCTTCGTGATAATCAACTTAAGAGTCCGTAATATTTTTGACAGAAAGCCACATAGCGTTTGGTATCCAACCATTTTCTGATTCGGCGTGTAATATTGTGATTCTCTTTCCTTTATTTGATGGTGCTAAATAATATAAATTATTTTCAGGCGGCGCTGAAGTCACTGGAATCAAATCGGATAGACTCCAATTTATTTTGAAAATGCCTTCAGGATCTTATACGTCTAATAGAAAATAACAAAGTGACCTTATTTCGGGCACCTGGACATACCGGTATTGAAGAGAACGAAAAAGGGACCTTTTAGTCAGAAAATTTCACCCAGAGCTGCTGAATATGAACAGACAGGACCTAAGAATGATAATAGGACTACTTACCGCTTGCAGTCGCCTTAATGTGCATTTGAAAACAATTGTGCGAACTACAGGTTCTGTCAGGCTGAGGATGAAACGCCGGAACATATCTTTTGTAACTGCCGAGGGCTCAAGGGACTCAGGATTAGTAAATTTGATCTGCATCAACTCGATCCCAGAGACTTAATAGAAGTATTGCCAACGACCCTGATGAGCTTCATTAGTGGGATAGGGCTGATAGAACAATTATAACCTAGGGGTGAACCACAATAGAACTTGCAAGGGACTTTGAACGACCACTCACATAGAACCTACCCTAACCTAACCTATAATCCTTTAGTACACTAAATAATTATGAAAACCTAATATTTCAGAAATACATGTTTTGCTTAAAAGAACACCCAAATGCGTGACAAAAATAAAGTATCATATTCCACGTCGTTGAGTGGTATGTAATTTTTATAAAGTAAATAGTATTTTAATAATATATGGGTTTTACTTCTCAGTAACTAATTACCTAAACTATTAGGTTGTATAAAATATAATATCTAAAGTTTTTATCAATTGTGGCGTAGTGTTCTTGTAATTAATAGTTGAAAAGGTAAGTCTATCTCACTGAGTAATTTCTTTTAAAAGTTACTGTAATACATAAACAAAGAGTACATATTTGTTAATTATTTTAATGATTATGTATTTGTTTTGAAGCTCATTGCTGTTGAGAATATTAGTGTGTTTTCTGTTCATCCGTTACATGTTGTCCGTTACATGTTTTCTTACATTACAGGTATGTGTAGAGTTTGAAACATTTGCAATTTAACCTTTTTTTACTGTATTGTGGAGAGTTTAAGCCAATTACGGTTTGTCCGTTCTTGCTACAGGGTGAATTTTTACGTCAGCTGTATGAAATAATCCTTACATGCACTAGGGAGAGTTTGTCTTCTTTGGATCTTATACCCTAATAACCTAAAATACCCATAGAATTACTCTCATTAACTTTGGTGATTTTAATGTACTAAAAATGGATAACAATTATTATTATATATGGCAAATTGAATACTTAAACTTGTCTTCTGTCTAATTTTAGATACGTCTTCTAGGTTTTTTTAGCCTACTCGCTTCATGTCCATCTTGACGAGTAATATGAATCCAGACATCACGTCTAGATTCTTAAATAAAGTAAGTATTCTTGTTTATTAATATTTGTATAATTAGCTATTGAAAATTGAAATTATTATAATTAACTATATATAATAATAATATATTAACTATAATAAATATTTAAAATTTTTGGCACTACCAAGGAATTTATTAAAATGAATTATTAAATTTTACGGAAAACAATACAAAAACATAGCAGAGAAAACAAGGAAACAATAGAGGTAACTCACTTTAAGATATAAGCAGCACCTTAACACAAAACTGATAGTCATTAAATAGCGACTAGCAGTTGGAACTTTTCAGGAACTTTCAGAAGCCCGAGAAGGAAAATAAATACGAGCTTAGGGTGAAGTGTTACGGCATGAAAATGAGACGAGAATTTCTACAATCCCTGCATAATAATGAATGTTGGTAGAAGAACCGGTTCCAATTTAAATTGTGCGATTGAATAAATATGAGATCTTTCAGTGGTAATTTTATGCTGATCATTATAATATTCACATATTTTATATAATTTTTATTTTTTAACGGTTTTTATGTTGGAGTTTCCCAAAAACAATTGTTAGTATATTACATAACAAGTGTGGAAAGTGAAATATTACGCACGGGTAAAGTTTAGGAAATGTAACAGTACATTTTTACTACGACCTCAATATTTTTTATAATACCTACCTAATGAAATGAAACTTTATATATGAAAGTTAGTTATTTTAATTGTTACTCATGTTAAAAATTAGGATAAATACTAAGTGACATAAAAATCCGAACACCCAGTTTAAATTATTTTAATTTTGTAGAAGTACTAACTGAAGCATAATAAGTAAATAATAAAAATTTCAAAATGATGCATTGCTTTAAAGTCCTTTTACCTTTAATAATGTATGGATGCACCCCGATGTGTTACGCATTCTCCAACGTGCCTAGGCATGCTTCTGATCAGGTGGTCAATGTCCTCCTGTGGTATCTCATTCCAAGCAACCAACAACTCCTCTCGAAGTTCTTCTAGAGTCTGAGGAGGACGTTGCAAATTGATCAATCTCCTACCCATCATATCCCACACGAGCTCAATTGGGGATAAGTCGGGAGATCTTGGTGGCCAAGGTAACAATGTGAAGAAGTCTATTGTCGCTCTTGCGACATGTGGTCTGGCATTATCTTGTTGTGTTTGCCAGGGTGTCAAGGTGGGGTTCTAAAACTTCTTGGATATAACGCTGCGCGTTCATGTTACCTCTGATGAAGATTAAAGGTGATCTCGAATCATAACCTATAGCACTCCAAACCATAACTCCAACAGTTTGATGAACAACAAAAAACCGTGGATTTCTTCTTTCACTACGTCATCTTCTAACCCTCGCTCGACCATCGTGCATGCCTAAACAAAATCGAGACTCGTCACTAAAGACAATATTGTTCCATTCCTGATCCCAGAGTGACCGTTCTCTGCACCACTCAAGGCAAACACTTCGCATGCCAATAGGTCTTCCGTATTCTGCAAACCATTCATTTGCAATGGACCTGGTAGTGGAGAAACGATCCCCTAAGGCCAATAATCTTAGGCGGCAATCTTCACGGTCTCTTGTTCTACGGGGGCGTCCAGAGCCTCTTGCTCTTTGCATAGGGCCTTCTCGAAGCCATGCCTGACAACACCTAATCACGGTGTCTACACTTCTTTGCACTCTAACTGCAATTTCCCGAAAATAAAATCCAGCTTCCCGAAGTCCCACCATACGACCCCTATCACCAATCCTAAAGAATGACAAGAACCAAAATCCGCGAAATTAGGATCTTTACTACGGCTACTATATTCATTTTTGGATTTTTAGTGGATTTCTAAAAAAGGGAGAACAAAAACCGGAATCTTCAACTGATACGGCTGAAAATTTTATCAATTGTTTATTTCATTAAAATAAATAAGTTCAGCAAATTTTATTAAAATAAAATAATTTAAACTAGGTGTTCGGATTTTTATGTCACTTAGTATAAATTAGTTTAGATAGTGCATGGAAATATACTAAATTAAAATCAAATAACCACCTTTCTCAGAAATTAACATCAAAATTCTTTATTAGATTTAGTTTTTTTGGTGTGCTACAAAAAATTATCTTGAGAATCGTTATGTACCTATTTTGAAATTTTTCAAGTTTAAAGTTTATCTCCTGTTATATGCGCAAATCAACTCCTAGCGCTAAACACGCAAACTCAATTTCAATTCAATGAGCAACTGTGTGCAACAGATTCTCTTAGTAATATTAGTATGAAATATACAAAAATTAAGAATAAATTCAGCACATACAATTCTTCACCTGTAAGGCCGGCCGCAAAATGACTCGCAGTTTGGTGAGGTGACGCAATGTGAGTCACGGCAAGATTTTGAGGGAGTTAACTGCTAACGGGTTAACCTCGCAAATACGATCGCAGTTCTACACTTGCTTGTGCTTGCAATATAACGCAGTTGATTAAAGGTCCACAATGGAAATAGCTACTGCACCGTGAAACAAGAAACTGCGGGATCGACAGTGCATTCCGCAGGATCACGTTAGGCGAAAACTGCGTCACGTCACACTGCTAATATGTATACGCGGTGGAATTTATTTATTAGGTTCAAAAAATCTCGCCGTGACTCACACTGCTTCACCTCACCAAACTGCGAGTCATTTTGCGGCCGGTCTAATTCTCCATTTTTTTTTGTTTCCGTTATACCCATAGTATACCCAAATTGCACTTAAAATTTCAAAGCAATTTTCGACGAAAATATAACACACCCAACAACACATTTCTATAAGTAGGTAATAAAAAAATTGGACTAAATATTACCTTTGAACTAAAAGTATGCCTGCGTAAGTGTTTATTTGTTTGCATAGATAATGCAACTCATAGAAGTATATTTAAAAAAGGATTAATTTGACATTTATTTTACCAAAAAAAATCTTGTTTGAATAGACAAACCAAAGTGATTTATTCACAAAAATTAATTAGTCTAAAAAAATACAAGTCAAAATGGTCAAATAAATAAATGTTTTCTTACAGCAAAGTAATAGCACAATTTAGTCAAATACATCATAACTAAATCAAAAAATCATTCGGAAAGGTTAGGGCAAAAATGATTATTAAATAAATTGTCAAATTTCATTTGACTTTTTTCAATAGGATGCATTCTTTAATCACAAACCGCAAAATACCATTTTCACATCCAAAAACCACCCCTCCTATACCCCCTTATAGACTATTTTGGTTCGTTTTTTTTATTTTCTTATCTGACTAAATTGTGCTAATAGTTTGCTATAAGAAAACATTCATTTTTCAATCAGGTAACACAACTGGACTAAATAGTTTTTTAATCATTAAAACTGTGTGTTAGGTGTCGTTTTCATGGAGAATCGTAGGAAAATGTATTTTAATCACACACTTACCTAGTTGTCAAATGCTTGCGATCCTTGTCTTTGTTATCCCTTAGTTTTTCTGTACTTTTAATTAATGGAAATGTGTTGGAACGTGACAGCACAAACTTGTTAACAGGAGAATCGGCTTTATTGAATAACGGTCGATCCAAGCTAGAAAGGAATCTAGATGGATTTACTACATCTCGATCTTCTTTTTGAATTATGTCTTCGTCAATGTCTGTATTTTGGTTAGTATCCCTTTTTTGCAGCTCTTTGTATCCATTACATGTAATTATTTGGAGTCCCAAATTCTTCGCGGTCTTCTTCATTAATTCAACATCTATGTCTACAAAAAATTTGATGCTTTTAAATAAATAGTAAATGCAAAGGAATAACATAAAAACCTTTATAAACTAACCTAAATATTGCAATTTAAAAGCATTATAAAATAAGATATAGAACAAATAATAATAACTATAGTTTTTTTGCTGTTAAAATATAAATATATAATGCAAAAACTGTGCAATCAAGAAATAATTCTTAAAATATTCAAATTTTTGCATTTACCGCTGTTATATTTACTTTTATAATACAATTTTATTATTTGTAATATTCTTCGATGGTACGCTACTGACTGTGAATTTTCCACAGGAGACTAAAAGATTAAACTTTTATTTACAATATTCCAAATTATATTCAAGGCAATTTTTTTGTTTTATTTCTATTTCAATACATACTGTCTGCGTTTATGTCCACTGTGCATTTACATGTTTTGTTTTTTGAATCGAACTCGGCTGTGCCACCTGATCCTAAGCAAACAGTATCACATTGCCAAACCAGATCATACAATTTATTAGAATTTTCATCCAGCACTAAACATTGGGATATATCTGAAAAACATAGAACATTTAAATTAGTAAAATTATAGGGGTTTAAAAAAGTAGAAGATTGTATTTAAACTTTTTGAAAATTAATATTAGTTAATTTTAGCTAACTGTTTAGAAATCGTAATTTTTAAATTATGTAAAAAAGTAAGAAGGGGTCAAGAGTGTAGGCGCAAAATTTTAACCCACAGAGTTGACATATCTACCCTATCCTAATTTTTAAACGCTCTACGGCATAACTAAGTGAGGTCTGGTTTAAATTGTAAGAAAAGTGGGGTATGTCTTGCCTACAGAATCGGAGTCGGACCAAATGTTTTGTTTCGTTGTTATTAAATTTTTTTATTGTTGTTTCTGCAAAGATTTGAAATATTTCTAGTTTTAGTTTATTCTCTTTGGGTTATTACTGTGCTTTTCAGATAAAAGTATCCACGTTTAATAACTTTTGTAATACTGATATTTAGGAAAAATCCAAAAACACGTAAATTTATGTTGGAAGGGGCAAGCGTTATGGCTTATTTAAAATAACTGGAATACCCACCCCCTCACCCCTAACATTTTTCTTTAATAATAACTTTTTTATATTTTGCACTTATAAAAATCTTCATTACAAAACGCATTTGCGTATCGTAATGTAACCTTTCCGCACGCAAATTTTTGTTTTAAATGGTTGGCAACATGAGTATCTAATGACAAGACTATTGACAATGACATTTGTGGCTAATAGCAATTTATTAATTTTATATTGTTCTTTAAGAAAGTATTTGTGAATATGAATATCATATTTTAATTATATAATATATTAGTATTGGTGTATTAATCATTTTAAAATATTTTTAAACATTAACATTGGATAATTTAAATGTCAATGTCAAATGTTATAAATTACACAGTGCTATCAACATACTTTTTGAAATTAAAATGTTCGTAATTTACATACAAATTATAAATTAATTTAAAAAATTATAAAATGGCAAGATATAAAAAATATTATATACAACTTATTTCATATGGCTGTTGTGACACTCGTTTTTAAAAAAACTCATCGCTTCGCGATTCGTTTTTTAAACTTGAACTCGTGTCATAACAGAAAGCTATATAAAATGCGTTGTTGAATATACTATTTACTGTCTTTATGCCCTCGTGAGCCCTATAGAGACCTTTATTTATGCGTTTAATTTTTTTAAAAATAATAAGTGGCCTTATCAGGATTAAAAACAACAATTTAAAATTTTTCGTATACACTATTAATGCTGGATTTGATCCTAAGATATCTGTTCCAAGAACTAGTGAAAAACATATTTTCAAATGGAAAAAAGTCTCAACTAAATTAAACCAAACTATTATTCTTTGGCAACAGCGCTTTCTGGCAAAGAATACTTCTAATATTTCTGACACTTTTATATGGAAAGTTGATACGTGAAAGAAAATCACTGCACTACAGTGCCGACAATATTTCTTTCTCTCTCGCATTGGTAGATTTTATCCATACTGAACATGCTTGAGAAATCTATAAAAAACATTTACCCAATTTTTCTGCTTTTCGCCACATGCGCACAAAATATGCGCAGAAATGACTGAAGGCTATGCTGCGAGAGAGCAAACGAAAAATTATCTATTTCACCACATTGGAACACCTTCCACTTCTGACCATATAGGAGTATTGAATAAAATACCTTAATTGAGATATTCTGTTAAATATTGTGTTGTTATAATTAAAGAATTTCGTCACTGAACTATAACGTACCACGCTTAGAGTTTTACGTTTACTTTACTTTCTTTCTATGACTACTGCCATAATTACAATCGATAATTAGTTACATTATGCTAGTTGTGTAAAAAGAGGAACTGTCATAAAAATAAAATAATATATTTTGGTATCAATTTCATTAAAAACCTTTTATCAAATTAAGAAGAATTTTTTATATACCTTTTGCAGAACACAAAAAAAAACTAATAAAACTTTAAAGAGAAATCTGATATTTAAGGAGTAAGATAAATTTAAGGAGTGAACAACATGTAAGGATGTTTAGAATTTCCAGATACCCGAAATATTTGCTGTCTAGCGAACTTTCTTTTTCAGGCAATAAGTTAAAATGATTAAGGTTTACACTGGATGACATAGTCATTGATCGCGCTATTTAAACGAAATAATTGTTTGATTGTTAATTAGGTATCATTATCCCTAATTATTATGTAAGGCACTAATAAATTTACACAGTTGTTTTAAGTACGTCAAAACAATAAACATGCTATACTTCTTACCAAACCCTTCTTTTAGTTCGTCATAGTTTATTCATTTCTTTCAAACACATTAAGTTGTAGCCGACAGAAAAAACGGTAGTTCCGTGATTATTTCTCAAACAATATCAAAACAATGCAGAGCTTATGAGTAATTAACGTATATTCGCGTATTTTGAATGCTCCCAACTTCTAACCAATCAATCATGCAAATTAAAATATTTTGTCGCAGAATACTGTAATGCAAATGCCCCTTTACAGTGTCAAACACTGAAGTGTCACAATTGTTGTTCAGGTCAGTATTTTACGTTATTTTATGTGTTAAACACGCTATAAAGTGAAAGAATTAATTTTATATTCATTATATTCAAACAATCTAAAATAGTTTATATAGTGTAAAAGTATCAACTTTTTGGCAATTGTTTGATAACTTTTCCATTTTTAAGAATCTCATAAATACTAATGTTTTGTTTTTTAAATCTAAAGTGCAATAAAAGTTAGTTTCATAATTAGCTGAATACGATCCTGGCAACTGTCAGATTTGCATAGAATTACATGCAATAATACTCAACATTCCCAAAATAGTGTATGACGTCACAAACTATAACGAACTAAAAGAAGGGTTTGGTAAGAAGTATAATATTTGACTTATCCATATCTCCAATGTAACTGATAATAATTTAAATACGTCAATAATAGAAGAAGTGAAACTACAACATTTAATTTTAGTTTTGATCAAAAGCGCAACTAGTGTTTGTCTTAGACCATAATCAGGCTAAATGTTACAAGTCAGTCATAAAACAAAATATCTCAAAGCTTTTTTATTTATTCACTTTTATCAAAAAAATTTATAAAATGTGAGTTATTTTGTATATTTATTTTTCTAACAAGATGTCACGGGTATGAAATGAATATTTTTTCTTAATTTTTCTTAAAAATTAACTTTATTTACAAATGCAAGACCGTTTTAAGTAAAAACGAACGAAGTTGGTAATTAGACTCGAAAATCGAAAAAATACCCGGCGCTATTTTATTGTTGGAATGTGAAGTATACGTGTTTCATTAAGAATTATCTATATTATAGTAACTGGAGAAACCTTAGCACTAAATATGAAGATTTAAGCCAAAACACTTAAATAAAATATTCCTCCTAACCGAGATATAGGGTGTTTTATTTTAACTATTCTAAATGATTGTATCCCATATTTTTGACACCTTCCAATATATTTTGTTCATACTTGGCAAAAGGTTTACACAGATTAGGTTACTTTAAACAGTGGCAAAGGATATTTTTTCTCGATTACCAGAGGCGTGCGGTAGGGATGGATACTTTCTTTTATCCTCCTACGATTTACGCCACTGTTGTAATAATTGTTTCTGCATGTTTTTTTGATTCTCCGTCACTTTCTACGTAAATATCATCCTCTTGTCTCAACACGATAGAGTGAGTAGTTTTCGAGTTATTTGCATTTAAAGGTAATGGTTAAAATATCCATTTTTGTTTTATTGCTTATTTACCATGAGTTTCCTTAATAATCTAACCACCTTAATAATAAAATTTGTTAATTCTAATCGTAAATAGTCAATAACTATTTCACTAAATGAATAAAGTTTATTAGTTTCAGTAAATTTCATTTCAAAAGATTTTTTTCATATTAATGTTTTTCAATTTTAAATTTATGAAAATCCAGAAATATGATTTTTATTATCAGATACTAATAAATAAGATAAAATTCCCAGCATTTTCATTTTGCTTCAATAATTCTTGTTGGGTATTATCAACATTACAATGTAGGGCTTATTTATTGACAAAGGTTTACAACAAGTAGGCTGAAGTCACTTATTTGCGTTACAACTGTCAGACAGATAATTTTAATTAAAAAACTTTTTTTTTGTGAAAATGCCTCATCATAGTAATTTCTCAAATGCAGAAATGCGTGACATGGTTTGTGTTTATGCGCAAGCAAATTATACAGGGCGAGTTGCTGCTCAAAGATATTTACAATTATATCCTAACAGAAGACAACCCCATTACAAAAATATTTACGGCCGATTAGAGGAAACTGGTTAATTCCGTCCAAAGCGAGATCTAGGACGTCCAAAAATAATTACAGTAGATCAGGAGGATGATGTGTTAGTAAGAATTGCTAATGATCCTGAATTAAGTACTAGACGTTTGTCAACAATAACTGGAATAAGCCATGCTTCAGTTTTCAGAATATTAAAAAAATAAGATTTAGGACCTTACCATTTCACTCCAGTGCAGAACTTGCTACCCACAGATCTTCCTCGACGGATGGAGTTTGCACAATTTATTATGGATAGGACAAATGTAAACAACAATTTTGTTAGCAATATCCTTTTTAGTGATGAAGCCACTTTCACACGTAGAGGCGTTTTTAACTGGAGAAATTGCCATATTTGGGGTAATGAAAATCCACACTCCGTCAAAGAGGCACTTTATCAACATGAACTGAGAATAAATGTTTGGTGGGGAATTGTTAGAGATAATTTAATAGGTCCTTTTGAATTACCTGCTAATTTAAATGGCCGTTCATATTTGGAATTTCTTCAAAATCCACTTTTTGATGAGCTGGAAAACTTACCATTAAACCAAAGAAGTATGTGGTTTATGCAAGACGGCGCCCCACCACATTATCCTTTAGCGGTTTGAAATTATCTAAACAATACATTTCCTCATAGATGGATAGGGCGTGGGAGTAAATTTCCATGGCCTGCTCGGAGTCCCGATTTTAATCCCCTAGACATTTTTTTTTGGGGGACATATGAAGACACTTGTGTACGCTCAAGAAATTAATACCCGACAGGAATTATGGCAACAAATAGAAAATGCTGCAAATTTTATTAGGAATCAACCCAACATATTTCTAAATGTAAGGAGAAATTTTTCCAAAAGGATTAATAAATGTATTGAAGTCAATGGAGGCCACTTCGAAAATTTACTATAATGTTAACTAACTAGAATTGTTTGTTACAGTAGTCTAAATAAATAATTGTTTCAGTACGGTTATTTTATTTATTCATCATCTTATTTCATAATAAAAATCATAGTTCTATTTAAAACTGTAGTTTTGATAAATATTAATATGAAAAAATCATTCGAAACTAATAAATTTTATTTATTTATTGAAATAATTATTGACTCATCTGAATTTACGATTAGAATTAATAAAACAAAAATGGATATTTTAAACATTACCTTTAAATGCAAATAACTCGAAAACTACTCACTCTATCATATTGAGACAAGAGGATGATATTTACGTAGATAGTGACGGAAAATCAAAAAAACATGCAGAAACAATGATTACGACAGTGGCGTAAACTTTAGGGGGATAAAAGAAAGTATCCATCCCTACCGCACGCCTCTGGTAATCAAGAAAAAATATCTTTTGCCACTGTTTAAAGTAACCTAATATGTGTAAACTCTTTGCCAAGTATGAACAAAAAATATTGGAAGGTGTCAAAAATATGGGATACAATCATTTAGAATAGTTAAAATAAAACACCCTATATCTCGGTTAGTAGGAATATTTTATTGAAGTGTTTTGGCTTAAATCTTCATATTTAGTGCTAAGGTTTCTCCAGTTACTATATGAATAATTCTTAATGAAACACCCTGTATAAAAAGGGCTTCTAATGAGTCAGAAAAAAAATTTGCTTTTTTCTATGATTTGTTGCTCATGGAAGGAGGTTCATGTTGAGACTGTAAATTAAAATTGGTTAATAAGTAAATAAAAAAGTTATTGACATTGATTGTAGTAACCCCTATTTTCTGGAAGTCCATCTTACTAAGAACAATAAAAATAGAACTTTTCAAACCAAACTTCCACCATAATTAAAAAAAAATGCTCTTTTCACTCAATAGCAGCTGTTTCGCTAAAAAGTAGCATCGTCACATTGACATATGGAAGTTATATTTTTTTTTATAGCTAGGTACCTGATGTTGTTGATTGAGTAGTAATAAGACATAACAATATTAAAGCCTAGATGTTATAAGCCCCAAGGGATTTTCCTGAATGTATTTTCGTCTAAGATCAGTATTACTGTGCAATGATATAGAAAAACCAGGAAAAAACTTTATCATGCTGATCTTTACATTAATTTAATATATTTGTTTTACAAATACGTCTGATCTATGTATAAAATACATTCAGGAAAATCCTTTAGGGCTAATAACATGTAGGCTTTAATATTGTTATGTTTTATTACTTCCATACTTGTTTTAGCCTTTATACTACTTAATTAACCTCAGGTACCTAGCTACAAACAAACAAAATGTAACTTCAATATGTCAATTTGACGATGCTAGTTTTTAGCGAAACAACTGTCATAGAGTTAAAAGAGCAGTTTTTTTATACATATTGGAAGTTTTATTATTAAGTAAAGAAGTAAAAAAGTTATTGCAAAATGAAGTGAAAAATACAATTTTTTCAGTTGTTAATAACTTTGAAAATATTTATTAAAACTTTTTGAGTTTTTTTTTTTGAAATTTTTTTTGGTACTAAAAAAGAGTGCAAAAGATTGGATCGATCGGTCAAGTAGTTTATGTAAAATTCTAATTGTTTAGCCCATTTTTACTACTAAAAACATTAACCCTTATAAAAATGTAAGACAATATCCGAAAAAAAAGAAAATTATAATGAACATTTATACAAACCGATTAATAATGATAATAGAACTACACAAAACATTTTAACTGGAAATTTTGTACTACGTTTGCAATATTCGGTTAAATCAATCGCGTTGATGAGTTTACATATGTATACCTTAACATGTATTTACTATGTTCTGAATTACGTATGCCTAACAACAAACTCGTGGCTATCGGGGCGCGTTTGAAATGCTGACCTGTGCAAACAAAGCAACACACAACAATATTATGTTTATATAACTAAACTATGTTGCATAATATCTTGAATGGGTTAATTATATTTTATATTTAAAAATTATAATTCAGAATATAGGTGATACTTACACTGGAAAAATTGTAATCTATACAAAGGGTATAATGTCTTTGCTAGAAGCATTCTAGCAGTCATCTCTTCTAATCTCTAATTGAAACAAATAATTAAACATATGAAATTGATTGTGTTAACCTTTACTTTGTGGAAGTTCATATTACTAAGAACAATAAATAACTGAATGGTTAAACTAAACTTCCACTATTTATTCGAAAAATTAGCTTTAAAATTCAATTACCGCTGTTTCACTAATAACTAGCATCGTTAGATTGACATACTGAAATTACATTTTGTTTGTTTGTAACTAGTTACTTGATTTTGAAAAGTAGTTAAGGCTAGACCAAGTAAGGAAGTAATAAGACATAACAATATTAAAGCCTAGATGTTATTAGCCCTAAGAGATTATCCTGGATGTATTTCCCTCTAAGATCAGTATAACTGTGCAATGATATAGAAAAACCAGGAAAAACTATATCATGCTGATCTATATTTATGTTACAATAATGTCTTATCTACGTATAAAATGAAGACTCAATCAAAGTAAACAGTTTAATAGTGGAGAACTTCCAAGATTTATTTGTTCATTAACTGCTTAAAACTGTTGATCTGCTAGATGTCTTTTAATTTCAAGTTCTTCTAGAAAATCTAAATTTTGTTTTTTATCACAAATGTGTAGTATATGAATGTCATTGGTTTGTATAAGTGAGTTTGGATGTTCCAGTAGGTGTTTTGCATAGTTCGACTTATCTATATATACTGCATTACATTTTGGACAATTATTTTTGTAAACACCAGATTTTTTTAATTTTGGTAATTTTGTTTTTACATTTAACAATTTTTTTCCAATACTATTTTTTGTTTTAAATGATATCAATGCTGATGTTGCCGAAGATATTATTTTTGAAATTGCATTGGAAATATTTCCACAATATGTAATACTTTTATAGCTTTTAATTTCTTTAGTTTGTTTTGGAAATATTAGTTCTAGTGACACTTTTTGTTCTTTCTTATTAATTAATTTAGTTATCAAATGTATTAGATAGCCATTAGATGTAGCTATGTGTTTTATGATCTCAATTTTTTTATTAAAATTATTTTTGTTCATTGGAATTGAAAATGCTCTATGTATCATGGAATTATAAGCTGCTAATTTATGTGATAGTGGATGATTTGAATTATATGACGATGCTAGTTATTAGAGAAACAGCTGTAATTGAATTTTAAGACGAATTTTTCGAATAAATAGTGGAAGTTTAGTTTAACCGTTCAGTTATTTATTGTTCTTAAACATATTATCCCTAAGGGCAATATGAGCATTGGCCGAGCGTAACCGCAACTGATGGGATTAGACTCAAATATTACATATTTAAAAATTTACGAACAGTGTGACATTTATATTTAAAAATGCTGCGTTTTATGAAACAATAAAAAGGTTTTTATAAAGATTGAGTTTTTTTAAGAATCATAGGAATGAGTCCAGGTGATGATACGATGATGGGACTACCTCCACTTTTTCAGACAAGAGTTGCGCGGTCAATCTCAACGCAACGTTCTCACAACCCTGTTCTGCGCCAGTGTGGTCAATTATTTTTGAGTTTTTAAAAACATTGCAATTTATACTGTAGGTAGCACTAGGTAGTTTTCTAAACGTTGTAGTTTTAACTGAAGGCAACAGTTGGACGTTTTCTAAACATTGCTGAATTGACCTAAAAACAACTACCTACATGCCCCCTTTTGTTTGGCACCTGTTAAAATAGTAATTTTGTTTTGTAATTTTACTTATGGTAAAAGTGGACACTTAACAAAACTTTCTGACAACTAGGTACTGTAATAGTTATTTAGGTTACAAGTCCGGGAAGTCACTCATTACGGTACGAGATAGATGTTTATGGACGAGAAGACGAAGGAGCCGAGTCAAGAATATCTAATTTATAATTTATTTTTTGGATGTGGTAAGAACAGTTTTGTTAAAAAATATTCTTTTCGACAGTTTAAATTTTCAGTCAAAAACAAAATGTAGGCCATCAGCCAAATCATTCGAAAGTGCTGACAAAGTAACACATTGAAAGCTTTATGAGGGACGCTCCAGATAAAGAATATCTATTACTCAAAGTAATAGCATTACTTGAAGTTGCTGGAGGTTGCCGAAGGGGAAGAGATCTATAATTTAGAAGTTAATGATGTGAAGGATACGGGTACTCAGCTAGTAATTAAGATTAACCCGACAAAAACGCATATTCGATTAACAGTGATGAGGTTCACTATTTGGACATGTTTAGAAAATTAGAAAATACATGAATTTACGGCAACACGTCTACCTGAAAGCTCTTTTGGTAGGTTATAGACAAGGAAAATGTCTGTCTCAAAGAGCTGGTATACATACTGTTGGCGGAGAAAATAACTGAGTTTTAAAATTAGACCAACCAGAAAAGTATACAGGTCATTGCTTCAGGAGGACATCCTCAACGTTGTTGGTCAATGCTGGAGCTGACTCTAAAGTTCTAAAACAGCACGGTGGATGGAAGAGTTCTTCAGTTGCAGAAAAGTATATAGAAAAATCGAAGGCAAAAACAAGATTGCAAGAATGATCCAAAGGGGCGAAACTTTTGTTGAAGTACTACATCACAGCCACACTGTAAATCCATCAACAACTCCATTAATACATATTGCTGGTAACAGCAGTTGTACCATTCATGTCAATCTTCGAAAACTATGATAAAAAACTTAGTTTATGTTGATTCACTTATTATTTCAGACAACGTTGGGAGAATTAAAGAGTACTGTAAAGTACAAGTGTATCATAAAGTGCCATTTCCCGGACTCGTTTTTTTATGGGGCTATTTAAAAGATAAGGTGTATAAAATACTACCTACAACTAAAGAAGATATGAAGGAAAGAATTAGAAATGAATGTGCAAATTTAAACGAAAACGTGTTAACTAGTGTAAGTTGATCTTTTGAAGATCGCTTGCTATTATGTATTGACGTCGACGGAGGCCATTTTGAACATTTATTATAAATTCAACGAGTTTATTGTTATTTTTGTAAATACGTGGTTTTAAATTAAATTTTTTTGTGTATTAAACGTCTCATTACTTTATGTTGATTTGTTAACTACTTAATTATTTAGAAATCCAATCTAATATTAACAAATTAAGTAACAGTCTACTGTTGAATATTTCCACGGCCAAATAATTTTTTGGCTCAAAAAATTACGAATAACTCACAAAGTAAGGCAATTAAAGACCATTTCATTGCAACATTAAGGGTGTTCCATTTAAGAAAACCCAAACACTATTCATTCGACCTATTCTGAATAGAAAAAATAAATTTTTTGCTTTGTTGATAATTTTGTACAATGGAAGACTATATTAAAAACCATTTAACGGTAAATAGATTTTTTTATGTCAAATCTGTACAATTCTACAGGGTGTTATTACCGCGATGAAATTATTTAGAAAACGTAGTTATTTCTTGATTTACCTTGTATAACACTACAAAACTCCATATTGCCAAAAAATAAAGACCACAAGGAATCCAAAAATGTAAAAATATATAGGGTGTTCCATTTAAAAAAAGATAACTTTGGTCCACCCTGTCACAATGGGTGGCCCTGTATATTTGAAAATATTTTTAAAGTGTGGTCCTATAAATCCCCACACTTTTACCTAAATAACTTTTTTTGTATATCTTACCACAAATGAGTAATTGGACTTCCTCGCACTAATGCCGCACCCTGTAACTAAAGTTTTGAGAACGGTATTCTCATTCCCGAAGTATTTACCACTTGTTTTCAGTGGGGTAAAAGTTGTGTTAACGTCTTAGTTTAACTAAAGTTATACTCAACATTGAGATGACATTGTCCAGTGGATTAAATAGCGTCGTTTCATAAACGACATCATATAATCATGTTATCAAAAGTAAAATAATTTTGACTTATGCATACCTTAAATACATAACTTTAAATGTATTTTTCTCGTCTTTTTTTTAAATGTACATTATTTATTAGTTGTATTTTTTGTTGTATTTTTTTATTAGTTGTATTTTTAGAGATAGATATTTACAGTAAATAATTAACATCAATTTAAAATTTATAGAAAAAGTTAGCTAGAGCGAACCTTAAGAATATACATTAATATGTTTGTCCTATCATTAACTTTAGGCTCCAATATTTAGATCGCTCAATCTGGGTTTTTTGATTCTACAAGAGTTATTGTCATTCGATTGATTTTTAAACCTATAATGTAGTAATACCACAAAAGTCAATGAATTTAAAATTTATTTCAAGTTCTCTGTGCATTAAAAATAAATTTGATAATGTAAGGGATGGACGTGAATGACAAAGTTGGAAAATTTTATATGGTTTGACTTAAAATATAAATCTCAACAACAATTTAAAACCAAGAACTTTTACTACGTTTTTCATAGCACAGCAAAACGTCTTCATAATAAATTCAAGTTAATAGTTTTTAGGTGTCAGATTCTTAAGAAAGAACCGTCATAAATATTCATTTACTTCGCTGAATTGGTTCTGGCTGAAAACTTTTTGGAGAGAAACGTTCATTTAACTTTACATGCACTTGCAGTAACATGACAAAATCAATAGAAACAATTCCACTCGATAATTTATCTAATTAAACATTTTTTATTGACTTAAGTGTTTGCAAAAAGTAAATATCCCCGAAAGTCCAGAAAAATGCATTAAATCAAGAACTTTTTAACAGAACTCTCACGGTTTATTGAATAAAAATTTACATTTTCGCTCAATAACAGCAAATTTAATTTAATATCATCGTCAGGTTATGTTATATCAGTTCGTTCACAATTAATCAACTAACCATCCTTTAGCTAGTTTCTTAACAAGAGAATTATTTGTTTTTAACACGTTTCTATATCAGCTTGGGTTGTAACTAACTTGGAAAAGCCAAATTAAATAAAATTATCATTTCGGTTACTGTTTATATTTATATCCTCTATAATTAACATAAAAAAAATTAAATATTTGATATATAATATTTAATTGTTCATAACGTAAAAAATATAAATGTCAATTAACATATCATGCCTGGCCTATATAATCGCAAACGTTATTCGCTCTCTTAAGTCAACTAAATCATGTGGTTTAGTTTTATAAACAATAATTTTGACATAAGGAATAGTTTTTTTTTCGGGCTGAGATGGAAAAACTCATGTTCGAACGGGTCCTCCTCAGAACCCGAACAATATTGCCCCGCTAGGATTATGCCTACCAACCAAAACCACCTTAAAAACTCGCCGATTTATTCTGCCACTCAGAAACAATCTCTTCCCCTAACCATACTCTCTACAGCCTTTCCTACATCCATTCCCTTTCCCCTCTCAACATATTTTCCCATTACACTGCCTCCCTGAGTTTTTCCTCCATGTTCTTCAGCACTTAATTCTTCCAGCATCTATCCAGTTAGCATCTGTGTCAAGAAGTAGTTCACTTCGTCGAATTTCCTAGTCATCCATTCTCTCCTACTTCCAATTACTATTTTTGGCGTACCTTCCACCTTATTTCCATTTCCTCCATCTAATCCACAACTTCCTCTCTCATCGGACCCTTCCACTGGTTCTAGCCATCACATCCAATGGGTAGGATCTTGCCAGCACCGCTTCTGCTAACCATCCCATTGTCCTGTACCCTTGCACCACCCTCAGCAACATTCCTCTCTGAACCCTCTGTAGTGGTTTAATCCTTGCATGTACTCCCGCTCTTTTACCCCACACTTCCGCCTCTTACAGAATACCCTGCTTAATCGTTTTATCAATAACTCTTCTCTTTCATTCTCCCGGTTTCTCACTTTATACATTAATTTCCCCAGTCATGCCGCCCGAATTTTCGCTTTCTGCACTGCATAAGAAAAAGTACAATGGGATAAGATCACCTAATCTTTCTGCCCATTCTATAGATCCTCGTCTCCCTATCCAGCGATTTAGAAAGTAGAAGTACTGGTATGTATGTATTGTAACGAATATTATGTTTTCTAAGATTATTTATAGTTTAATTGATTTGTATTTATAAATTGGATTGATTGTTTGATATTTTTTTAAATGTTCTAATAGTAGCAAGATCTTCTTTTTCTCAGGGGTGCTTTGTTCTGCAAGCTTCTAGTTGGACAATTAGGTGTATGTGAATGAAAAATTGATTAATTATAATTGCAAATTTATTATAAGAGTTAAATTAACCTTACCAACTCAGAGAACATAGATTCATTGGAAAAAAAGATAGAAGAAGAAATTACATCCAACAGGAATGTAATGGAAGATGAACATTTTAAACTTAGAAGAGAAAGTGTAATAAGAAAGTAGAAGAAATTAAAAATAATAACATGGCTATACTACAACCTACATTTAACAATTTAACAATTTTGAAGATATGAGAAGTCATAAGGGAATATTTGACAGATCAGGATCAGATCTGGTTCACAAGTACAGATTCTCATTTTAACACCTTCCAGAACTTTGAAGACTCCTTCCTTACACATAATTGGGGGGAAACAAATCAAGGATATGTAAGGGAAAACTGTACTATGGAAAATATGATGAAACCAAAAAAGGAAATATGTATAATTATGCTCTAAAAATTTACACAAAGCACATCTGAGAAAAAGAAGATCTTGTTGCTATTAGAACATTTAAATACTATAAAGCAATAAAATAAAAAATATCAATCAATCAATAAATAATCTTAGAAATCATAATATTCATTACAGTATGTATGTATAAATTAGGGCTGATAAGTACACTGTGACCTATAGGATCTACTGTGTCCCCCCTTACTTCCCTTACTTCCCTTAATTGCCAAGTTCTGATGTGTTCTTAGATTTATAGCAGCTCTTCGAGTCCTATTTTCCTGAGGAAGTTTAGGACATCGTCGGGCTTCAAATCAGGTAGATCCCCCTATTCTATTTCATGTGCTCCTAGGTATCTGGCTCTAGAATTCTGCAAAGGAGGGCATTCTGAGAGTATGTGTATTGAGGTTTCATCCTCTTCCTCACAGAATCTGCACTTTGCTTCATCTGCTAACCCTAGTTTCTTCATTTGGCTTTTTAACCGGCAATGCCTTGTTAGTATTCCCGTTAGAATTCGGAGCCTTTTTTACCAAGGTTGAGGCAGCTAAGAGATCTATTCCGGTCGTAGTTCCCCAGTAGTATCTTAGATTGCCTCAGTCCTTTAGCTGATTCCAGTACTCGGATTTTTCCTTCTTCATTTATTCCCTTAGTTTTCCTAAGATTACTCTACTGCCCACAGGATGGCTCTGGTCCCAAATGTGGGGTTTCAGCTTCTTTTTTTGCCAGCTTATCTGATGTTTCGTTCCCCTCTATTCCTATGTGTCCCGGGACCCATAGAAGGGTGACAGTGTTATTCTGGCCTAGTTCATTTAGTTTGCCTAGGCATTCACAAACCATCTTCGTACTGATTATATTTGAGCTCAGCGCTTTGATGGCTGCTTGACTATCCGACATGATCACAATCTCTTGTTTGCGGTAGTTTCTTCCAATATTGAATTCTACACATCTCTCGATGACCCGGACTTCGGCTTGGTTGGGTATGTGCCCAAGCTTTCTGAGTATTTGACTCTCGATCCAAAAACTACAATCCCAGTTCCCTCGTCTAGCTTGGAGCCGACCATATACCACTTTATGACATTCTGGTTTAAATTCTGCATGGTGTCTTCATCCCATTCAGATTACTCAACTTTGTGATGAATTTTCCCACAAAGTTGAATTTCTTTGGCATATCATCTTGAGGTATTTCCCAAGTTTGATCAAATTGAAGTGATCGACGTTTTTCCCTGATAATTCCTTCTTTGATCATTCTATATATCGTTTTCTTCCTTACACTTTCTAGCAGAATGTGAAGTGGGGTCAAGTTTAAAATCACCGCCATTGCAGCAGTGGGGCAAGTTCCCATTGCTCCAGTGATACATGAACAGGCTAGTCTCTGAATCTTCGAGAGATTTTTCCTCGTCGTACTCAGATTAGCCTTTGCGCCCCAAGCCACTGCCCCATATATGTGATTACTGGTCTCACTATTGCTGTGTACATCCATTGCAGAATACGTGGGTTGCATCCCCAGTTCTTCCCTGCACACCATGAGGGCCTTGGTAGCTTTGTGTATTACTAAAAGTTTAGGGTTTCCTAGGTCAGGAAATAAATTTGCCCAATTGACACCATATCATTTTGTAGTAATGCTACAATTATCGCCATTCAAATTAGAGCTCGGAATTTTTAAAATTTTTCTTTTCCACTAGTCATTGTTGGAATTATTCGACTATTCGAATTATTCGTATATTTTTCGTCAATCATCTATATATTAATAGTTATTTACCTACATGACCTAGATAATTATTAGTACTCCATACACAGTATATCCTCAAATAGACAGCCCACGAGGTTAAGTGGATTCAAATTTAATTAAATTGAAAATGCGCAAAGGGGTTTCAGATTTTGTTTATTTTATAAAAAAATTCTTGGAAACTACCAAAACATGACTGGTCATGAGTGCAAATGAGTTAAATTTGTTTCAAGCAAAAAAATTGTACGAAAAGCACGAATATTGAATAGTTAATTGGTTGGATAATTCGAGTAGTCGAGAATTATTTGAATAGTCGAAATTACTTGATTATTCGCCTAAAACAATATAAAATTTCCTGGCTATCCAAAATATATCTTTATTTATATTAATCAGGTATATAAAAAAAAACTAAAAAATTCTTAATTAAATCACAATGCAGAATACTATTTTTTCAAAAACTTACAAAATCACTCACTAATTATACATCTAAAATTATATTAGTTTAAAATATTTAAAGAAATCGACTGGAATAAAATTGTAAAAACAATTTAGACAATTTATTGTCTCTAAGGAAAGTAATTTAACCCAGCGAAACTTTCTGGAAATGGTCGAAATAAAGAGAGATTTACATAGTGTTAACAGCTACACTGATTTGGAGTATTTATCACCAATTTATTTTCTTTTAATTGAGAAATTTGTGTGGTATTGTTTCTTATAGGTACCTATCTTGATTTCGATTTGAATTTACATAAAATATTTATTACGCGCCTATGTGATAGTTTTAAATTTTTTAAACTTTTTTACATTTTTACAATTTTATTCCACTTCGATTTCCTCAAATATTTTAAACTAATATAATTTTAGATGTATAATTAGTGTGTGATTTTGTAAGTTTTTGAAAAAATGTTATTCTACATTGTGATTTAATTAAGAATTTTTTAGTTTTTTCTTTATATACCTGATGATGGTTGTGATTCCAGTTTAATATGAATAGAGATATATTTTGACCGATACCCAGGAAAAATTTTAAATTGTTTTGTTTAATGTGCGGTCAGGAAAATTCCAATTATTTGAGTATTTGCATAGTCGAATTTTTTTGACGAAAAAAAACGAATTTATAATTATTCGAACAAAACTTCGAGTTCTAATTAAAATTCCCCTCAACAAAAAAGGGACCACCTCTTACAATCAGAAGACACAAATTGAGTTTACAACACGCAGCTAAAATCGGAGCTAATCCCAATAACCCTACTTATTCATACACCTTCTCTGATTACTTCCATTCGATTTTCGAACAAAAGCCAAATCCATTCACATCATTTAGCAAACAAATCACAAACTTCAATTTTCCAAAAATGATTCCAACCAACGTTAACTATCCTCCCCCCTGGGCCATATAAATCCCCAAATGCAATAGAAATCTCATAGGCGCTACTAGAGTTGTTTTTTTTTGGGTGGGCTTAAGCCTCAAGGCTATATATGGAATAGAAATAGAACCCAAACAGCCCGCCATTTTTTCAGGTGGCAAATTTTTTTTAGGTGCCACGCCCAAACTACCCCAGTACTTTGTCCCGTTTCATTGCAAATCACCCCAATAAAGAAATGTTGAAACTAAATTTGTTTTAATTAATATTTTAACAAAAATAAGACTAGTTATCGTGCAAAATTAAACAACTTGTATTTAGGGTGAAATGTATTTTTTTTTTAATTTAAAGTTAACTTTAACTTTCTTTGAAAACTAAATCTAAATCTCAATATACAACATAGCCAGATTGGAAAATCAAATTACTAAAACTGAGAAACCGATATTCACATAGATTGAGCATTCGTTCCTGTGATAGTGTATGTAAGCGCCGCGCCGTGCCAGCGCTTCAGTCGCTGGATGGCCAGCTGATAGAAATGTTGAAATTTCAGTACATTGTGGCACCAATATCTGGTAGCTATTGCGTAGTATCACATATTATCGGTTGATACTGCTTAATTTCTAAAGTTTAATTTTATACTTTAAAAATAATTTCAATAATAATTTCAATATTTAGTTGTACAATCTGGTCAAAAAATTTAAAATTTCAAGGGGGGGCTAATGGTGAGCCACCCTAGTTGCGCCTATGACAAATCTGCTACAGAAACCTAAATTCAACACTCCGTCAACCCTGATTCTACAACATTTTAAAGAGATCAAAAACAAGTATAAAGACCACCACCAGATATACACAGGTGCATCAAAAACTTCCGAAATTAAAGCAGTATGAGCAGCTTTCGTCGACGAGAAATCCATCTATAAATTTTACCGACCTGAAGAGTATTCCATATATTCGGCCGACTGGTTCGCAATATCAAAAGCTCTACAACATATATTACGCCAGTGCAAATCAAACGCAGTATTTTTTACCGATTCTCTAAGTGCAGTAAAAGGGATACTAAGGGTTTACCCAAACCACCCAATACTGAATCAAATTAAAATCGACCTCGAAACACTTTACAACAAAAACAAATTAGATATTAACCCCCTTAAAATTCTACATTTCGACATTAGAAGTCGTATCAAAAAATATTCGATAGAAATGTGGCTGAGAAGATGGGAAAAACTTGAAGGCAACAAACTACAACATATTAACCCAAACTTGCAACCAAAAGGGGAAATGCCACAAGGACCTCGAGATCAAGTCATACAACACCGCATGAGGATAGGTCACAAAAGGTTAACCCATGAGTACCTATTGAAAAACACACTAAGAAAACAGTGTCTCACTTGCGATATGCCTTTGACAGTAGAACATATCATTGTTGACTGTCCACTCTATCATCTAGAACGAATTCAAAGTGAACTTCCATGTGAAATCAAAAGTTTACTAAACTATGTTAACAGCGATAAAATAATTAAGTTCTTAAAATTGACTAATAATATGGTTTTCAATAATATCTCTCTTCTGCAGTGAGGATTGTCCGTTGACCGTTAACGGAAAAAGTGCACGTATCAGGCAACATAACGTTTTCTAATTGGATGGTATCGTTATTCAACATTTCCATCATTTGTTCGCAAACATTTTTTTCTCCTATCTTCCATGAGTTCCTTAATCGATATAATTTTATATTGATGCATTTTATTTTCTTTCAATATGTTTAGTATCGATATAATATATGACTGACATTAAATATTGCGGATGCTTGTCTACTCGATGTATGTGGCGTTTCTAAGGCGTTTTAAACAAACTAACATTGCCATGATAGTTTTTTAAGATTTTTTTTTTAAATTGGTTTAAAAAAGAACACTAATATAGTTTTTGCCTAGGTACTTTCTTATTATAAAGACTGATACGGGAAATAACTTAATACTGTAGGTACTCTAGCCAGTTTCGTTAATAAGATGATTTTATTTTTGTTGTTAATTTTTGCAATAAATTTAAAAAAATAACTTTTTGTATATAGAATAAAGAGACCTTTCAAATGATATATCACAAGTCCATACTTCCAATTTAGAAGATTGGGGGTTGTAACTGCCACTCAATGGATGTTGAAGGTAGGAATCACATATATTTCCAGTTATAAATTTTTAATTAAAATATTGTAAAATGAAGAAAATGATTGATCAGACTTAACACGAAAAACCCCATACCACAGTGAAACTTTAAATGAAATAGTGAGATTGTGAAATGATTCGTAATAACTGCCATATGTCCACAAACAACTAATCGATAAATCGAACTATAAAATGAAAAACAAACGCGACTAAAAATAGAACATATATACAAGTTTACGAATGGTTTTTTTAGTTCCAGGAACTGGAATTTTCACGTTCTCGAGACAGTAAAAGTGAAAAATAAAGATACAGGCTGTGTTAAAAAGAACTGCTCCACGATAGTTCTCGGTATTACGTTGCCAAAGGGGTTAAATAAAGTTCCCAACAAAAAACATAAAAATCCGTTTAAATCAGTTAAATCAGTTTAAATGATTTTATTTTAATAAAATTTTAAGAATTTATTTATTTTACTGAAATAAACAATTGATAAAATTTTCAGCATTATCAGTTTAGGATTCCGGTTTTTATACTGCTTTTTTGAAATTCACTAACAATCCAAAAATTAATATTGTAGCCGTAGTAAAGATCCAAATTTTGCGGATTTTGGTTCTTGACATCCTTTACGATTGGTTTATGTGCCTAGGGTACGGAGACCTGCACGATTTCGTCAACTTAATGAGTTTGGTAGGGGTCGTACAGTGGGACTTCGGTAAGCTGGATTTTCTTTTCGGGAAATTGCAGTTAAAATGCTAAGAAGTGTAGACACCGTGGTTAGGTGTTGTCAGGCATGGCTTCGAGAAGGCCGTATGTAAAGAGCAAGGGGCTCTGGAATCCCCGTAGAACAACACAGCGTGAAGATCGCGGCCTTAGGGGACCGTTTCTCCACTACCAGGTCCATTGCAAATGAATGGTTTGCAGAACACGGAAGACCTATTGGCATGCGAAGTGTTTACCGCCGAATAAGACGTTTTGGCCTGTTTTCATACTGACCACACTAGGTCCTTCCTTTAACTCCAGAACACCGACGTAATTGCCTTGAACGGTGCAGAGAACGGTCACTCTGGGATCAGGAATGTGAGTTTCGATTTTGTTTAGGCATGCACGATGGTCGAGCGAGGGTTAGAAGATGACGTGGTGAAAGGAGAAATCCACGTTTCTTTCAACATAATGATGTCACATTGTCACCTTGGCCACCAAAATCTCCCGACTTATCCCCAATTGAGCACGTGTGGGATATGATGGATAGGAGATTGCTCAATTTGCAACGTCCTCCTCAGACTCTAGAAGAACTTCGAGAGGAGTTGGTGGTTGCCTGGAATGAGATACCACAGGAGGACATTGACCACCTGATCAGAAGCATGCCTAGGCGCGTTGGAGAATGCGTAACACATCGGGGTGCATTCACATATTATTAAAGGTAAAAGGGCTTTAAAGCAATGCAATACTTTTTAAGTTTTTATGATTTACTTTGCTTTAGTAAATACAAAATTTTATAAAAATAAAATCATTTAAACTCGGTGTTCGGATTTTTATGTCACTTAGTATATATCCTGGTAATTTTTTTGAACAACTGAAAATGTGTTAAAAGGTCAGTCAGGCAAAGAGAAAAAATATATTGATATCCGCTATGTACATTTATTAATATTGAAATACGTTTAGCTGAACTGATTTTTAGATTATTTTCTGCTCATTTCTGTACCGACTATTGTTACTCATAGATATATTTTAAGTTACAAATCGAAATTAATGTTGATATTGATTACTGCAAAATATTTAAGTCCCGGTAGTAAACTCATTATAAATTATGTTAACAGCTACTACATATATCTAAAAGGGAAACAGAATGGATGTTAATTTTGTAAGCAATTTCTAGTATATTTGTTGAAGTGTGTTTTGAACAAAAGACGATAAGAGAATAGTCACCAACGGTAAACATAGGCCTGGAGTTTGTGGTTAACATTACTAAGACATTGAGCGATGTTTCAAAGTGTCTTAATAACTTATGCACTCTTACAACCATAGGCGTATCTTAAGGAAGCGTTTTGTGAACTAAAAATATTGTTATACTTATAGTGAAATTAATTGTTATATTTTGTGCCACCTACAGAAAAAAATGTTTTAAAGGGAATTAGTGATCAATTAATCATGTTCTGCAACGTGGGTTAAGAAAGAAAAATAGAAAAGTAATGCTGCTGATTGATTTGAAGAACATATATTATTCAGATCATTCCTAAATCAAAATGTTGTCAGAAATTGGATTTGAGTAAAAGGTTTAAACACATTTTATCTTTATTTAAAAAAATTTGCTTCATTACATTGCTCTAGTAATATTAATATTTTCATTTTTGCAATTATTTGTTAGAGTGTGTTCAACAATATAGTGCCTACAATAAAAGGGAACTGATGGTGATAATAAACTTTTATCTAGGGTATTGGCAAGTTTGGGTAAAGAATGCAGGTCAGGATTAAATTTGCAAAAATAATTTTTTAATAGAAACGCATATTAAAGGATATTCACAATAAAATTTAATAAAAATTTAAATATGTTAATATATTAATTCAGTTTCACTATCACTATCGTCGTCTACATTAATTATAAGGGGTTCTATGTTAGTATGAAATGCCCTGTATAAATCCTCCACTTTTATAACATGGTTTATTGTTCTTTACCAACAATCAGCGTCTGGGTCATCTATATTTGGCCGGATTAATGCAAATACAGAAGGACATAATGTAGGTATAGTATTTTGGGTCCACACTTTGTTATTTAGTTTTCTCCACATATGCTCAATCGGGTTGAATACGCAGTAGTACGGAGGAAGACGAAGAACTGTATGTCCTTTGGATGCTGCAATTGTGTCACATCCATATTTCTTCTGTATGTTAAATGTCCTTAGAACCTCTAAAAGCTGCGTTTTTTATATCCTTCAAAGTACATGTTGTTTTGGAGCATAAATTCCTGGATTTCCGCTTTTGTATTTGAAGAGCCTGGAACCTTCTTCAATTGGCGACTATGGTAACTATGACACTATGCGGGGGAATATATGGCAGTGTTTTCGAACCAATCTTTGAACAATTCGGCTCCAGTGTCTTGGTGATAATCCATCGACGAATCTTGAATGTTCTTCGCCGAAAGTCCCAAACTTTTTGGAATCCAACCACCTTCTGATCCAGCATGAATAATCGTAATCCATTTTCCTTTGTTCGATGGAGCTTTTGATTGGGATCGCACTGTTCTAACGGTCCATCCTTATGGCACTTAAATATTCAAAACGCCATCACCTAATGTTGGATTTTACTTTTACATGTTTTATGAAATTTTCTATTTTAGCTGTTTTATGTAATCTTGTAATGAACGACCTTGTATTTAAAAATGTTGCTATGATATAAATTATTATTGTCAATTTTTTGATGTGAGATTAATAGAATTTTACAAAACGTCAAGTGCAATCATTTTGTCTTGAAACATATTTTGATAGAGATTTCGCTGATCCTTCAGCCGGATCTTATATATTAAACTTTACAGGTAAGCAAGACATATCATTGCTGATCCTTCAGCCGGATCTTATATATTAAACTTTACAGGTAAGCAAGACATATCATTGCTGGTCCTTTCGCCGTTTTAATTTGAACCAAGATATGGTTAAGTTGAGGTGTCAGACAAGAAAGTCCAAAAGTTTGACTAAGATGCAGGAATCTCAAGAACAGTCTCAAATAGAGAATCTAACAGAAGCTCACAAGGAGTCGAACGAGCAGACTCGCAAGGAGGTTCAAGTAGAAACTCATAAGGAGGCTCAAGAGGTGAAATCCAAAGAAAACACAAGAAGCAAGTCTGTGGCAAGTATCCAAGGTTCTTTAAGGACAAAAAATACTGGAGCGTCATTAGCCAGGGTCCATAGAAAACAATTAGAAGCGCAAATTGAAGCTGATGAACGATTAGCAAAAATTCTAGAGGAGGAAGAAGAGTTCATACGTAGGAATCAAAAACTAGAACAGGATTTAAAGCGGCAAGAAATGGAACAAGAAAAAGAATTTATGCGCAGAAAATTTGAAAATGAAAAAGAGAATTGAAAATGCTTTACTCTTAAAGAAGACAGCTATCGAAGAGAAATACGGCAGTAGTAAAGCTTCTGAGGTAACAAACTATTTTGAAGAGGTAGATGTTAAGGAATATCCAGCCAGTAACAAAGTGAGAGATTGGTTAGGCAAAAGTAAGTTGGATAAAGCTCAGGATGAATGTGAAAATTCAAATTTAAGGTATGACATGCACACATTTTTAGCTAGGCAAACCATTGATAAAGATTTACCTTCTTTTTCTGGGGATGTTAAAGAATGGTCTAATTTTTACAATCAGTATTTATCTACGACTAAAGTATTAGGACTTTCAGAGGAGGAAAATATATGTCGACTTAGAAAAGCATTAAAAGGGGATGCAAAACGATCTGTTGAAGGCCTATTACTAACAGCTTGTTCACTTTCTGAAATAATGAAAATTTTACAAAATCGATTTGGCAGATCTGATATTATTATTAAATCTTTGATTATAGAGGCGAGAAATTTGCCACAAATTAAACCGAATGAATTTTCTAAGCTAATAGCATTCTCAGACACAGTATCTAATTTAGTTCTAACTCTAAAATCTTTAGGCATGAAAAACCATATGGGCAATCCTCAACTGTTAGGTGATCTGCTCCAAAAATTACCATATAGCATGCAGCTCAGCTGGGGAAAGAAAATTGCAAAGAATAAAGACAGTTTATTCCAGGATTTAGAAGATTTTAGAGAATGGTTAATGGTTGAAGCAGAAGGAGTAAGTTACACACAATCATCTTTATGTAGTCAAAAGACACATTTTAATGCAGGCCCAAAAGACAAATTCAAAACTACTTTACTTACAGTTGACAAATCTAAACCTGTAAAAAGAAAATGTTTATATTGTAATGATTTTCACGTAATTGAGCAATGTACCAGATTTAAAGCTCTAAAATCTGATGATAAATGGACTTACATTAAGAAAAATAACTAGAGGAAAATCTTACCTAATTTAATAAATAACAGACGGGGGAGTAGTGACGTAAGTGACGCCATGTTTTTCGAACTGTCAATTCAAATGTTTGTCAAGCAACTTGTGTTGATGGTGTGTTATATATGGGTTCTGGACGATTTTAGTGTATTTTCTTGATTTTTTGGAGTAAATTGCTGTTTCTTAGTATTCTTTCACTTGCTTTACAAAATACTAAAGCATTTTATAAGAATAATAAACAACTAAACGTTTGAACAGATCATCCACATTTTCTTAAGAAATTAACTTTTTTAAACGCATTGGCAGCTTTTTCAATAAAACTATCATAGTCAGGGAGACATGATAAGATTAAATTTTGTTTTTTCGAGGTAGCTATCTAATGTTCATTAAGTAGTGTTAACAACATCTAGGTTTTAATTTTGTTGGGTTTTATTTGTTCATTACCTTGACTATCTTCTGACCATGAAAGTTTTGGCTTCTGTCATTGAGTATAGAAGCTAATTTTTTATATAAGTGAAAGTGGAGGTTTTGTTAAAATGTTTTATTTTTTTATGTTCTTAGTAATTATTATATACTTAAGTTATATTTTAATGTATAAAAATAATAAATAGTTGCTTCAGGGGATTTATAATGTTGCCAATGCTAGTTTTGTGTGGAAACATATTCGTTGATATGTCACAGTACGACATACAGAACAGAGGGTTTGTGACGTCCTTTTTATTCTGCAAATTAATATAGATGTGCTTATAAATATATTTTTAAAAAAAGAACAACATCCTTGAGGAATTGACAACAAAATTTAATGTAAAACAATAATTTTTTTATTAAGTTTTAACATAAAGTAGTAAACAAATTGTTAAACTGTTTATTCTGTATAATGTACATACCTTGAAGTTTTTTAGGTGAAAAACCTACAATGACGATTTAAATCTTTTTTTAAAAGGATATCCCTAAAAGACAAACATTAGAACTTCTATGTCATAAAGAGGATCTTTGAGTTTATAGTAAGGAAATCTTGTATTAATGTAGTTTAACAGGGTACGTATTACATAATTCAAAGACTCATTCATTTTAAATTTACACTGGATGGAAATCTTGATGATCTAAACAGTTTTGATGGTGCAGGTTTGTTACTACGTTTATGTTTACATTAGCTTGGTTGACAACTAAAACACATTTAAACACAAAAAGGTGAAGTAGCTGTAGATTGCAATTAAACTATTATTTTGTAAAAAAGAAAAATATTTTATTAATTTAAATTACTTAAATGCATCTTGCAGATTTACAATGTTATAAAACTTAAAGACTAGTCCCATTATTATCTTAATTAGGTACCTATATAAAGTTAAAAGGAATATTTATAGGCCTAGTGCTATTCCTAGGTAGGTATACCGAATAGCGTAGCTAGCCAGAGGAACAATATTGAACTGGGTAGATCGGATGAGACATTTTTACTGGTTCGAGCTAGATGGTTTAAGACACTTAAAGGCACTTGTTAGGTTTAATAGTTTAGGTTTAATGTGAGTAAGGCGTTTCCCGTCCCTCCACTGCGGCCAAACTCGGGCCTATTGTGGCTCATCGCTAAGGGTATCGGTCTGCACTTCTTAACGAAGTCCAAGATCAATTTTGGCGAGACTTGTCTTACGTCGGTAGGCTCTAGCTGTATGAAACCAAGGGAGCTAGCCTGTTCATTTCCAAAGCGGGGCAGTAGCAAATAATGTGCTTACTCTGTTATTTGCACCAAACTTAGGGATTTGATACAGCTCCACACTAGCTTTGAATCAACCCGGGTGGATTTCAGTGCTTTTAGAGCTGCCCACACACACTCTAAACAAATTCGTCCCTTCCAGAATATATCCCTCTACGAGCGGTGCATTCCGGGAAGAACTTCCTTCACCCCCCCCTATCACGTCCGATGGGGGCCTCAGTCCTCGGGCTTATGCTCTTCCTTCCACTATCTTGGTTCGGGGATGGTTTCCAGGTGTCTTCTGTTTGGTCCGGAATAGTGCTTTGCACCTCATCCTCCTGTCTTCTTTTTAGGCGTTCAAGAGTGTGTGCTTTTCGCTGCATCTAAAAAGTTAGTCCTTAGTCAACGAACTGCGGCTAAAGGTAACCTTAGAGAGTGGATTCACTTGTTAAAGCTGTCCCAACTCAAGAATCTGCACATCTCCCTAGGGATGGGCAGAGTCTTATAGGTGGTTTCTCTTCTGTCTGCTTCCTGACAGATTTTGTTCCTTCTTAGTTGTCTAGCTTGGTCTTGGATGTCTCCTGCAGTCCTCTGCTGTGTAGTTTGTTAATTCGCTAAGTGCTGTGTTCGGGCGTGTCCTGCCTTTTTCAAATCTACTACTGGCTCTGGCTTTCATGATTTCTTCTGTCTTCTCCTGGTCTAATTCCCTGTATAGTTGTGTATTTCTTATGTACCATGGGGCGTCTGCTGCTTGCCTTAAGCTGATGTTCTGCTGTGTTCTGCTATATTTTTTAAGTAGGTTTTGGCTGTGTGGCACCAGGCTACGGAGGCGTACAACATGATCGGAATGATGCTGGCGTTTATTAGATATTTGTATTCAGTGCTAGTTTGGATTTTCTTCCTATGAGTCCGGCCAGTCTTCCTATTCCTTGATTTGCTTTCTTTGTGATGTTTCTCACGTGTTCTTTTAAGGTTAGCCCTTAGTCCAGTATCACTCCTGGGTATTTGGCATTATTTTTCCATTGAATCTCTTCTCCTACTATGTTAATGTTTTCTTTTGCTGCCCGGCTGTCAGAAATATACTTTTGTTTACAAGGGATTGATCAACTCCCTTGCTCACAAATCTACAGCAAAAGTTTTAACCTGAAAGATAGTAGCGTACTTAACAAGGTTTATTGAAATGTCAACTCTCGGTTTTCTGCTATACACCCCGGCTCCCACACCCAGTGCGTTTTCGAAGCCAACCGTGTATAAAACGCAGTCGGATCCAGAGAAGGAGATTGCGCCTCCTTGCCATTTATTTCTACTTGGGAATAGGACGTTATAGGCCCTTTCCTCGTGTACACGAGTGGCAAGCATGTCTGATACCGTTCCAAGGACTTGGTGGAAAATTAACTTCCCCACCAGGTCCGCGTGGTTCCATAGTGTTTCCCCAGTGATCTGGTTACCTAACGACTGGCTCTGTAATAGACCATCCTAGCCTCCTACTCCAAAAGAATGTGGAGAGGAGTTAACCCCAGAAGTCTCTTCATATCCGCCGTCGGAGTGGTGGACATAGCGCCCGTAATGGCCAAGCATCCAGATCTCTGCAAAATAGCGGAGCATATCTTGTGTTACTGACGATAACTCGAGGGACTAAGGATCAATAGATTTGATCTTCATCAATAAGAGCCCAATGACTTTATCCAACGACCCTGATGATCTAGAGGTGAACCTAGGGATGAGCCACAATAGATCTTTCAGGTCGCCGTGGGAGGGACGTTGAGTACCACCCATATAGAACGTATTAAGAATAATAAAAAACTCTTCGTTTCAACAAAACTTCCACTATTTATTTTAAAAATTGCTTTTTTAAACTCAATGACAGCCGTTTCGCTATACAACTAGCATCATCAGACTGACAATCTTCATAAGTCGAAATGCAGAGAAGTCTGACTGGCTTTTACCACCTAAGACAATCTAAACTAATCTAAGTATTATTAAAAAGGTATTTTGAAAATATTTAGTTTTTGCGTTTGGAATATCTATAAAATATTAAAATTTCAAATTATTTCTAATCATTTTATATTATAAAAATTAAAAAAATACTAGTATGTCAATAACTATGAATCAATTTAATCGTAATGATACGCTTATAGAATATGTTCCAATGCTATTTATACAAATTGTATTAACCACATGAATTTGGAAAACCAGAAAGATAGACAAAGAGAGAAAATGGAGGTAGAATACATAATAATTTATGTAAATTTATTGTACACCACCCCAACATTCATTATAAATGCTCAAAATATGTGTCGCTGGTTCCAGCAATTAGTGTTTGTTGTAAATGGAATGAAATTACGGTAATCTATCAAGAGTTTGGTTTTGCCATTTCCTTACTAGATACTGAGGGGAAGTAGATATTGAAATTAATTAGACAGTGGAATGGCCCGACATTTGATGAAGTAGCAAGTAAAGTGTGCTTTACTTTACAGTATTAATTTAGTGAGAAGTTGGAAATTTGAATATTAAATATTTATCCCAAGATTCATAAAAAGGTATAAATTTGGCATTATTCTACTGTAGCCGGTAACAAAAAAATAAGTAAAATACGTATAAAATTCACAATATGATTTATAATTAAAAATAACCCTAAGTGAAAAACTAAAAATGCATATTTTTTTAAATTATGTAAAAAATTAAAAATTGATGAAATTAAAAAAATCTGGCAGCTATGAATTCGACATGATTGGTCACCGACGCCCATTGTTGATATTTTTATGACAACCAATTTCAAAAAACCTTACGTTCGGTTTAATTCTGCTGAAATTCGCAGAGCCAATGCAGAGAACAGAAATTGTATCTATGATCGAATAAGAAAAAGTATCAAAATTCCGTATAAAAGACAAAATTAACAACAATATTGCAATCATCCAGGAAACAAGAAATATTGACTTTGGTTTTTCCTTTCTTCACCTAAAATATTTAAATTTATTTAGATATATTAAATTATTGATAGAAATGTTTAAAATGTTTTAATTTAAGTTTAAGATATGGATCCAAAATAAATAAAAATTATTTATTGAAATCTACTTATTTAATAATAATTAAAATTAATATCGTTATAAAATACTAACATAAAAATGATCAAAACACCATAAATTCGTAAAAACATTAAACAAAGAAACTTTTAAAGAAAACAGATTTAAAAAAATTACATATTAAAGTTACATTTTGATAAATTTATAGTAATAACCCTTACTCTTTGGAAGTTTAACTTATTTAAAACATTAGTATAATTATTTGATAAATAAATTAATTAATAAGAAATAACAAAAAATATTAAATTGATTGTACTAACCCTTACTTTTTGGAAGTCCATCTTATTAAGGATAATAAAAAACTCTTCGTTTTAACAAAACTTCCAATATTTATTTAAAAATTGCTTTTTTAAAAGACTCAATGACAGCCGTTTCGCTATTAAGCATCGTCAGATTGACATTTAAGTTACATTTTGTTTGTTTGTAGCTAGGTACCTGATGTTTAGGTAGTATTAAGGTTAGACCAAGTATGGAAGTAATAAGACATAACAATATTAAAGCCTAGATGTTATTAGCCCTTATCCTGGATAATCCCTTAGGGCTAATAACATCTAGGCTTTAATATTGTTATGTCTTATTACTTCCATACTTGGTCTAACCTTAATACTACCTAAACATCAGGTACCTAGCTACAAACAAACAAAATGTAACTTAAATGTCAATCTGACGATGCTTAATAGCGAAACGGCTGTCATTGAGTCTTTTAAAAAAGCAATTTTTAAATAAATATTGGAAGTTTTGTTAAAACGAAGAGTTTTTTATTATCCTTAACAAAAAATATCACTACAAATAATTTTTCCTAAATAAACTAAAGAAATTAAAACTTATAAAAGTATTACATATTGTGGAAATATTTCCATTACAATATCAAAAATAATACATCAGCAATAATATCATTTAAAACACCACAAAATAATATTAAATGGGAAAACAAAATTACCCAAATTAAAAAATTTGGTTTTTACAAAATGAATTGTTCAAAATGTAATGCTATATTATGTACATGTGAGTCAAACAGAAAGAAATTTTGAAGTAAGATTCAATGAACATTTAAGAGCATATAATTTAAAACAACCAGATAAGTCAAATTATCCAAAACATCCAACCTTACTCATACCCACTAGTGTCAACCAAATACCACATATTTGTCATAAAAAACAAAATTTAGATTAACTTGAAGCACTTGAAATAATAAGATCAAATAAGCAGATCAACAATTTAAAGTTGTTAGTGAACAAATCAATCTTGGAAGCTCTTCATTATTAAACTGTTTACTTTGATTGATTCTTCATTTTATACATAGAAAAGACATTAATGTATTACAAATACTTTAAATTATTGTAAAGATAAGCAGGATAAAGTTATTTACCTACTGGTTTTTCTATATCATTGCACAGTTATACTGATCTTAGAGGGAAATACATCCAGGGTAATCCCTTAGGGCTAATAACTTTTTTAACTTTTTATTAAAAAATTACCTTTTAAAGCCTAGGCATTAATATTGTTATCTTATTACTTCCATACTTGGTTTAGCCTTAATACTACTTAATTAACATCAGACACCTTCGTTTACCTTTTCCTTTATTAACAGCATTCAATTGTTAATTTGCTGGATGTTTTTTATATTCCGAGTTCTTCAAGGACATCCAAAAAAGTCTATATTTACAATGAACTGCTCTCAAATAAATGTCAAAAAAACTGTTAACCTGTATACAGCTTGAATGATCCCAAAACATAGATAAAGAATAAAGTTAAGTGTTTTATTTATTAAATGACAGTTAATAAAGGTCTTTTTCTGAAAATAAATTACTACTTATTTGTTGAAAAAAAAAATTATGAAAACAAAATTAATATTAAACGTATTACAGTTAAATTATTTTTAAAACTTATTAACAATTAAAACCTAAATAAATTCATTAGTTGTTGATTTATTTAAACTAAAACTGCATTATCCGCCAAAATAAACAGTAGCGAAAATAAAAATAAAAATTAATTTTTACTTTCTGTAATGTCAGTGTTCAAAATGTTCACCATTTCGACGCAAACAACCTTCATATCGATTTTGTAAGTCAATAAACATATTTATAAAAAGTGGTTGATGGAACTGCCGAAAAATATTTTGTATTATTTCCCGTAGTTCGGCAATATTCACCGGCGGATTTTCCAAATGAAATATTTTTTCCTTCATTATACCCCAAATGTATGCGTCAGGTGGCGTCAGATCAGGTGAATGAGAAGGATATTCGAAGTCTGTTCCCCGAGAAATTATTCTATTACCGAAATGCTGACGGAGTAAGTCTAAGGTGCGCACAGCTGTATGGCTCGTTGCACCATCTTGTTGGACCATTGTGTGCGAAACTGTAGATTTCGTGCACGGCAAAAGTTATTTAGATCTCTCACAAAACGTTCTTGGTTAACAGTAAGTGGATTCTGATTATCATTTTCAACGAGATAAGGACCAATCATTCCATTTCCAGATACCGCGCACCATGGTAACTCGAAGACTGTGGAGTGGTATCTCTACAATGACATCAGGACGTTCAAATCCAAGGAATCTGGTTATTTGTCAATTAATATAGCCGCTAAGATGAACGTGACTCTCGTCTTAAACTCAACATGCGACCACATTAAATTTCTCTTGCACGTTTGTCCGCAGCATTTAGTCGTTGTCCAACTTGAATACGGTATGGAAAACCACCAATTGATTTGAACATGCGACGTAAAGACGTTTCACTAATGTTGAGTTTACATGCAGTTCTTACAAGACTTCTTTGAGGTGATTGCACAACTTGGTTAAAAACACGTCCTTCATTTTCGTTAGTGCATACTGTTTTTCGACGACCTGAAGAACCTTTACGTTAACACAATACACTACCAGTGCGACGAAATTTTTCAACAACAGCTAACATCACACTTTTACTAGGAGCTGCTTTATTAAATTTTTGTTGATATTTTATTGACACCTGTTCTAAGCTTTCACCATCATTACGACCTTTTCCGTATGAACGAAAATAATGCTCTACCAAAAACACTTTTTTTTCCGTTGTTAGAACCATTTTTAAATTAAATTTAACTGCAGCGTACTATTAATATATCAACTAATGACAATTAAGTCAAATATGACAAATCCATATTACATAAACAACTCCACAGCACTCACTGTTTCGGTACTGTTTATTTTGGCGGATACCGTAGACATAATACAATAATTATTATTCAAAATTGTCTGACCTGATTTAACGATTGTTTGGGTCCGTTTTTTCTCATTGGCTAAATTAAGAATTAGGTTGATCTATAAGATAAATAGAGATATAAAGCAATTCTAAAAATTTATCACGTATCCTTATTCGTATACGTAACCTAACGGAGATACTTAACTAATCAAAAAGAAGTATAAAGCAAATGAGTTTGTAACGTAACATAACCATTTATGTGTTTTAATTTTTAACCTAAAAAATAGCCCCTTAACAAAATAATGTCTTCATTGCCATTGTAAAATAATCTTTTTCATTTAAAATCTATTATCGCATATCACAAAAATGTTTGTTATGATTTATGATAATGGAAAATAAGGTTATGAGTTTTAAGCATACATCACTTTTGTCCCTTAATCGTTGAAAAACGCGATCACGGAACACAGTAATGCGATACGGTACGTAACGTAACGAAACCCACGTATCGCACATGCGCATTGCGATACGTATACGGATACGTACTGATTTTTAGAACTGCTTTATGTCCCTAATATCTTTTAAGGTTTCGGTATACGTATGCATATTAGTTTGGATTATGTTTTAGATCCAATTTTTTATCCAATTATTTTAAAAAAATAATTATAAAGGGTAGAGGTAAGGAGGACCAACTTGTATGGGAGTAATGCAAAAACTGTCCAGCGGTATGAAGCAAATAGTAGATGGCGGGAGAGTATATAGTTAAAAATTATGCAGCATTTTAAATCTCAATTTAACTTACTTTAACGCTCGGTTTCACAATCTAGAGTTAACTTCAGGTTAAGATTTTACCCAAAAACCGACCAATAGCGAAATTTGTCAAACATGTAACAAATTTTTTTATTGGTCTTTTTACCCTGTTGCTACTCTCGCGCCATCAGTTTTTTATTGATCAATTTTCGGGTTAATGCTTAACCTGAAGTTAACTCTCGATTGTGTAACCGAGCGTAACAATTTATTTTGACAGCCCATCACAGGACAAATTCTTCTTTTCTACTATTTGTAACGTCCTGTGACAATTACTCTTGCTAGTGTGGCGCCACCAATTTGTTCCCTTTTGGTGAACACTTTTTACTACATTGAGTTACTTCTCCTTCCTTCTGCTTTTCATAAACATAATGTAGTAGAGATTTTGTATGTTTTTCATAGTTATTAAATAAAATTAATGTTGCTGGTTAAAAATAAAGAAACGCATAGTATTTTAGTCTTTTTCGCTACCTACGTTCAACGTTAGAAAAAAATGGGTCTTTATTGCTTACTTCTTTACAAAATATATTTTGATGTATATGCATTGGCATTCTTTTACATTTACCAGATTATAGAAAAAGTTTTATTTAAAGAATGCATAGCTACAACATAAATGCATCAATCTTGTGTCATGCGTTAGCTGATTTACAATCCAATCTCGTTTATTCTACACTAAAAAAACCTCGATAAGATTATTCACAGAAAAATAATAACCGTTATTTATTTTAAATTTTTTAGACAGTACGGGTTTTTAATAAAACTGTCATGAATATATTAAACATCTTAAGATTACACTACTCTTGTACCAAAATCTAGCACTCTGCTGTGCAAGACAAACCACAATTTTTCAATCTTTCAAAATGTTCCTTTCTTACCAGAGCTCCTGTAATTACTTCCTACCCTTCACAAAAATTGCTAAACTAGTTAAATTTAATCAATTATTAGCAAAAATGTGTAATATATGCAGGGCAAGTTTCCATATCACTTGATTATTTCAGATACGAGCTAAACAATTATATTTCGTCGTCAAAAATAAAATTTTTATCACTAAATAAAAATGTACAATATGAGCCCAACTCTAAATTTTTGTTGATTAAACTGTTCCACTGCCAAATATAAATACATCTGAAAATACACATACCAAATATGTATTATACTATTTAGACTATTTAGCATCTTTTACAAATGGCCTTATGTGGTATTTTTTATAGAAAACACTGAAAACTATTCAGATTGAAAACTCAAGATCCATTTGGGTGTTGTTACAGTTATTACCTAGCTCAGACTGCATTAGCAACATCTGTTATTCACCCATTTAAAAATATACCGCAGGCTTGACAGACTGATAAACTGCGGCCTTTGTGGGTATAATGTGCTATATTTTTTGTTTCGTCCTTGTAAAGGATTTCACAGGAGTTTAAAAAAACCCTCTGCGAATAAAAATTAGATATTATTTTTTTATGATAGTGCCAATTTTGCTTTATTGTGTGAAATTTACTTTTAAGACATACTGAATTATGTTATTTAAGTTAATATTATTATAATAGTATATTACGTAACAAGAGTTGTAATTAACCAATTACACACGAAGTAAAAACGATTACTCACAAACCTACGTAGAGGCGAGTGCTTAATGGGATTACAACTCGTATCACGTACTATACTTTTTCTACACCAGGTGGAGAGCTCATAATTTCATCACTTTCACTACTCACAGAAATTATATATTGTGTTGCCTATATTCAGGGACATTACTCTTTTAATCTAAAATATTTTAAAATAATACTAATAGCTTTTTTATCTTTTTTAATTTGACTAAAAGTATGTAAATAGATCAAACAAAGTAGTAAATTAATATAAATTTCATTGCGACAAAATCTAAACCCACGTGTATGTCATGGAATCTCATTACGTGCATGTTATTATTAAATGTCACTTACAAGCAAAGTTGACAGTGTGATTTTTGACATTTACAGACATGAGCGTTGAAAAAATTTATTTTCTGTCAATATAGTAGATTGAAAGTGCATTAGTGCATTGTTTTCTTTTGTTATTGATTGTTAAAAGTAATTAATTATATTGTACCAACCAAAGATTTACAAATGACATATAAGATTATCTGACAAAAATTTACATTTACTTTACATTTTTTACGGTGTATAGCAATTGCTTGGTTCATTTGTTTCGTGAAACGTTTTAAAATTGCATGTCCTTTGTTAAAATAAGCTTTATTTCTCCTTAGAAAGTGAGTGGTTATTTTTAAACAAAAAAGTCATTTCCTACAAATAAGCTTATTATTCTGTAACAGTTTGTTGTTAAAACTTTTAAGTGAAGAAATAAAAATATAAAAGCTCTACCTTAAAATGGGGTTATTTTGATTTTTATTTTAAGAACTCAGTATCTTTTGTATACATTGGTAGAAAAATATGATAAAAAAACCATAATGTCGGTTTTTTACCTTCTACCCGATAATTAACTTAAAAAACTCTTAATTTATTTAATCTTTGAGAAAAAAAATTAAACCACAGGATCAAATTTATACATTGATCGGGGTTACGATGGTTATTTTCGTGTCATTTGAAAGTAACCCCAAAAAGAACAGATATAAAAAAAAAATTGAAATCTGTCCGCAAGTTTTTTTAATAAAGCTGTTTAAAACACTTGGGGTGACTTTGATAAAGACAAAAATTATGTTTAAGTTATAAGTTTATTTAAAATTAACATTTTAAAACAATAAAGAATCAAACTCTTAAGCTCTAAACCTCATTCACATTGATTTAATAAGGAAACACGAGCAATTCAGTCCCTTCTTGAAAGGTAGGCATAGGCAGGTATGCAACAACAGCAGACTGTTCAATTTCAGAAATGTCGTCTTTAATTACTCTGAAGGTTTATTTATTTTGGTACGATTTTAAGCCGGTAACTCTAGCGGAGTTGTTTCGTTAATGTAACATACGTAACGATATGTTTTTTTCTCGCTGAGAACTAAATGTTACCAATACATAACGACCTTCGGTCAATCTATTATCTTCTTCCTCTTTATTTTCTTTCTCGTTTTCCTCTTCTTCAAACGTTTCATCTACAGTCTCATTGTCATCAGATATGTTTTCTTCAAGTGGTGTGTCAGTTGTCTAATTAGTTTTCTTTACCTTTCGCTTTTTTTCTAGACTTGGCGAGGGGTCATCTATTAAATCCACTGTAGAAATGCTCTTTCCAGGAGCAACATTCAGTCTTTTCTTTCGTTTTACAGTATGTGAGGAATCTCCAAATCTTTGAGTTCTTAATAATTCAGTCAAAACGCTCTCAGTTTCAGCCTCAACGTTACTATCATCAGATGGTAAGCGCTTGTACACTTCATCAGGGTTGAACGGCAATATTCCTAATGCATTAAATGCACTTATAAGATTTCGTTTGATGGCACCGTTTTCATTATTCAACGGGGGTACCACAACAGTGTTTTTAATATTTTTGGTCTTATTTCGTCCATTCTTATTAGTGTCTTGTTGAGTCGATTCGGAAATGCATCTTTTGGAACAGTGGTCAGCCTTAAGTTTTCAACTTTCCATTTCGATAATGTACTTCGCCATGCCTCTTTCATTGGACGAAAAAATGCTACGTCCAAAGTTTGAAGCAAATGGGTCGAGTGTGTTACCAAGCAAATAAAGTTGATATCGTTTTCTTCAGATAGTCGTAAAACATCTTCATCGATATGAGAAGACAAATTGTCCCCAATTAACACTTTACGCCCGTTTAGTCTTTTCGTGTGTGGCAAAAAACATGTCATAAACCAATCTCGGAATGTTGAGCTGTCAATCCAGCCACTTGCTGTTCGGTTATATCTAGTTCCTCTTGAGCAACAAGGCTCGTCGCAACGGGGTGAGCCACACGGTCCTCTCTCTTTCCAAGTGTCATATAGATGTGTGCTCTTATATATGACATCATTTGCAGACCCACAAACCATGATAGACGTACAACTCTTGGAAAAGAGTTGTACGTTTTTTCTGGGTATTTGACTCCTCGTCGATATACAGGGTGTACAAACCTTACGACAAACTTCGATATATGGGTTGTTTTAGAAGATATCAAAAAATGTTATTAACAAAATTATTAGATGTCTTTAAGGTCCATATGTTGAAGTTACCTTCAACTATACAGAGTGTTGTATAACTCCGTTACAAACCAAACATATGATTTTTTAAATGGGAACCCCAGTATATTATACCGAATTCGGACTGCTCACAATTTTTTGAAGATTTTCATATAAGGTTTTGATACGTTATTTATTTATTTATTTTGTAAAAATCCATACAGGTTTTTCACCTAATTACATGGATAGTTAAGAAAAAGAAAAAATAAACAATGAATTACATTAAAGCTTAACTAATAATGGACATGATATATTTATATAACAATAATTGGACATGGTTCAAATACAAAAACAAAAACCGAGGAATTCGAAGGATGAGCGATTTATATATCCAACATAACATATGATTTGAGAGTACTTTTAAATCTTCCCATGCTGGTAGTCCAATCAACTATGCACAAATTATTAAAGTTATTTGCCAATTTGAGAACTACTTCTAGAGGAGAATTTATATTACTCCGAAAAGGCCCAAACATAATATGTGCTCTAGTATATTTTGAAGGTACTTTAAATGGTATCAACGATAATAAATCACTGGAGGACGCTTGATTGTTTAGTATCTTATACAGCAGTAACATCATTGTCTGTTTGCGCCTGGAATGTAATGAGGGAATATTAAACTCAATCCTTAAAGCTGTTGTTCTTACCACATTATAGTCAGGCCACACAAAATGTCTTTTAAAATATAGATATCGTAAAATTTTATTTTGAATTTTTTCCAAACCTTCTAAATAAATCTGAGGTTGCTGTGCCCAGATAACTGAAGCAAATTCAAGTTTAGATCTAACTAATGTTATATACAGGGTTACAATGGTTTTAATATTATGAAACGAATGTGTTTGTCGAAAAATGAATCCTATTAATTTATTTGCACTTGTAACAGTATTGTTAAGGTGTGTTGCAAATGATAACTGGGAATTGTAAGTTAAACCAAGATCTTTTACTTCATTGCACCTACTTAAGGGTTCTCCATTCATCATATAATCAAAGATAATTGGATCCTTTTTACGAGATATGGACATAACACAACATTTTTTTATGTTGAATTGAAGTTTGTTAGCTTCACACCACAGGTTGATACTATCAATGTCCTTCTGGAGTACTACACAATCTCTCATGTCTGAACTCTTCTAAACATCTTAAAATCGTCTGCAAAAAATAAGAATTTACTGTTTTTAATACTGGCTGGCATATCATTTATAAAAATTAAGAACAGTAGAGGTCCCAAATTAGATCCCTGTGGTACTCCAGAATTCGCATAATATTTTCCTGATGTGTTTCCGTTATACTTAACAACAAATTTCCTGTTTTGTAAATAGCTTCTAAATAATTTTAACCAGTTAACATCCACCCCAACAGTATATAACTTTTCAAGCAGGAGATCATGATTAACCCTATCAAACGCTTTTGTTAAATCTGTATAAATAGTGTCTAACTGTACTTTATTGTCTAGCGCTTGAGTAGCATGCTCTGAGAACAGCAACATATTTGTAATAACAGATTTCCCAGAAACAAACCCGTGTTGTTCTTCAATCAGTGAGCCACGTACAAAATTATATAAATTCATATACACAATTTGTTCAAAAAGTTTTGCCGGGGCGCACATAATCGCAACACCCCTGTAATTTTCAATTTTATCCTTTTCACCAGATTTATGTATTGGTGTGTAACTTGATAATTTCCATTTTTCTGGAAACGTAGATGTACTAATTATTAAATTAAATATATGAAGTAATGGAACTTCTAGCCATTCTCCACACCCCTTGAGAATGTAAGGTGGAATATTATCAACACCACTCGATTTTTTTGGCTTTAAGTTTTTTAATGCTATTTTATAGTCTACCACATTTATTTTAGATAAACTAAATATTTTATGGGTAGTGCTGATACTGTTAAAATTTAAATCATAATTTGATTTTTCCTGACTGTATACCGAAGCATAGAATTTGGCAAATTTTTCGGTTACTTCATCAAGAGGCACTTCGACTCCCTCTAATTTATAAGACTCTATTCGATTAGCATTACTTTTATTTTTATTTACAAAATTCCAAAACGTATTGATATCTGATTGTAAGCTTTCTTCAATGTTTTTTAAATACTTTTTATGTTCAATTTTTATTAACTTTTTAATATTTTGCCTTATTTCCTTAAACTTTGTACTGTGATAATTTGTAATTGTTTTAATTTTTCTTAATGCATTTTTTTCTTTTAATAGTTTTTTAATTTCAGGAGTGAACCAACTTGGAAATTTAGTGTAGTTTTTATGAACTTTGTATGTTGGAACACACTGATTGAAAATATTATTAATTATACCATAAAAGTTTTCCAATGCCTCATTAACTTCGGTTTTGGTAATTACATTATTCCAAGATGTATCTCTGAACAACTTTGTTAATAAATCAAAATTGGCCTTTTTAAAATTAAAATTATTAGGCAACATTTTGACTTCTGTCTGATAATTGTTTCCTGATTCAAAATTAAGTACAATTTCCAAAGCTGGATGATGATTGTCTTCTGGGACGAAAGGAAGTTGATTCCTACAAACCGTTAGTTTACCTAAACAATCTTCCGAAGAAATAACTAAATCTAATGTTTTTCCATATATATTTTTTACATTGTTAAACAAACTAAATGAATTAAAACTTAAAAATTCTGATAAAACTTTTGTTTTATTACATAAAATGTTAAAATTTTTACCAGATCCCTTGATACTCGATAAGTTAAAATCTCCAGCGATATATGCTGGGTTATTATTTATTAAGTTTTGTAAAGTATCAAAGCACGAAATATAATCATTCAAAGTTCCTTCAGGTGGGATATATAACCCGATAAAATAACTCTTAATATTGTTTTTTATTTTTATTTCTAAGGCTAAAAATTCAAAAGATGTGCAGTGTTTAATTGACTTCAAAACTCTAAACTGTTTTTTAATAGCTATTAATAATCCCCCTCCTTTTGTTTTACCTGTAATATTTAAATCTCTATCAGCTCTAAATACATTATAGACATCAGTATCAACTAATTCAGCATCAAATACATGGGGCCGTAGCCATGTTTCTGTTATAATTATTACATCATAATTACCATCTGAACTATTCCTGTAAAACTCCTCGGTTTTTGTATTTAAACCCCTACAGTTTTGATAGTATATACAGAGTCCTTCAGAAGTTATGGACACATTTGTGTGAAAATCGTAGGTAAATCAACGCTCTGTATCTTATTGTACGTTGAAGAAAAAAAAAGTATTTTGCGTTACAGAGTTTCGTAATATGATACAATATCACCATATTCTATTAAATATTAATTATTTTCAATTTTGTATACAGGGTGGACGATAACTCGACCCTTTCATTTTCTCTCTTCTTTCAAATAGAATACCCGATTATGCATCTTTAATTTTTGTTAAGCATTCTCCATACCCAAAGTTTACGAAAACAGAGTTATTTTGTAATATTTATTGTAGGGTGGACGATAACTCGTACCATTCATTTTTTCTCCTTTTTTAAATGGAACACCCTGTATTTTACATCATAAATAGAATACTCGATTATGTAACTTTAATTTTTGTTAAGCATTCCCTATACTCAAAGTTTACCTATTTTACAATATTTTATCGTAAACCGTAGTTTCTTCAAAATGCGGGTAACCGCGTACACCTGATCAAAGATACCCCATTAAGCATTTAAGTTTAAAACATGGTGACTCGGTTAGTTTTTTAGGACTTAAAAACATTAACAGTATTCGAGGAAACCGTAATTACCAGTAACCAAGACGGTAAAATTAAAATTACAATAATTTTGACACTACATGAAGAGTCCTACATACCTGAAATTCCAATATTATTTCACAAACTCACAAAATCACAAAGTTTTATGACACAGCGTGGGCCGTTGTAAACAGAATCCGACACATTGTAATATCGGTAACAGTGTTGCTCATACTGAAAAAGAAAAAATTCGGCCGCTTTCCGTAATCTCGTAAACCGCGCTTTTCAAAAATAAGTAAGCTCTTATCAAAGTAACCCCATTTTACGGTACTTCCACGCTTTTTGTGCAACAAAGATATTATTATAGAGAAACCCAAACTAGATAGAACGGCAGTATTGTTTTTAAAGTATACAGGTACAGGTATATTTCACATAAATCAAAAAGAAATGAAGAGAAGTAAGTAATTTGTTTACTTTGTTTGTTTACTTCATTCATTTAACTTGTTAAATGCCTTGGGGAAAAGTATATGCGCACGTCCTACCTTTTGTAATTACCTTTAGATAGATTGAGTCTGGCTGAATGACTTGTCTATGCCCAGAAAAAAAAACTTATTTAATATACAAAAGATCAAGTAATTTTAAACAAAATTCTCTTTCAGCAAGTAATTAAATTTGTTAACAGAATACTATTTAAAAATGTTTATAATTTATAATTATAAAAAGCACCAAGCAATATATGCTTTGGAGAAATATGTGCAATTCGTATTCAAAAGAAATATTACAGACAAGTTGTGGTAGTTAGTACAGAAAATGAAGCATTTCACCTCGCAATTCTTTAATGCTGCATGGATTTACTTAAAATTTTAACAGAAGGTAGTCCCAAGGATCAAAATCTTTATCAAATCGATCGGCGCCAAAGACTTGTGGGTAGTTGCCATCCCATTATGGGGTAGAATCTCCTTAAAAGAACATAATAAGACATTTCTTTGATAGAAATGTCTTTAGCTTCAATATTAAATGAGTTATGTTAAAAATAAGGTCAGTTTCTAATTTTTGATAACTAAAATCAATGAAAAAAAGCTCCCTAACTACCCTCTTATTTAAAATTGATCTTTACCCTTCTGCAATTCTCATTATATCTGTGTTGTTAATATGTCCAAGAAGTTTAGGGGGTAGTTCATATTGTAAAAAAATATGTTAATTATGTTTATTATCACGATAAAATTACCCTCGACTAGTCTCCTAAACGCTGAGAGTAGAGTGGGGTCGTGGAATAAAATCTTAGCGGCACGGATATAGCGCCAATAGTCACTCAACTTTTCGTCCTAGGAACACTGACACCTATTCGTCTGTTTTGCGGGTTTTGAGTCACCTGTTGAACACAAACCACTTACTCTTTAGAAGTTTCACGCAAATATTCTAGGTCAGCAGAGAGATTCTCAATCACAATCTCGGGACGTATTTTACACGCAAAATTCAGTGACGGGTTGCGATGCTATCCTAATCCAACCTAACCTAACCAAACCTAACCTAACCTAACCTAACCAAACCTAACCAAACCTAACCAGACCTAACCAAACATAACCAAACCAAACCTAACCTAACCTAACCAACAATTTTGAAAAAAATATGGCAATGTTGGAATGTTAACGTTAGATAACTTATATTAAATGTCAACGTCGAAACAGTTTATTGGGAAGAAATAATTCTAAAAGTGAGTTTAATCAATGGTTTATTAAAATTTATTGCAATATAAATTAAACTCACTATGAAACTCACTTTTACGCATATAATTTGAGTTAAAATATTATAAATAGTAAGTTACTTTAATTTTCAAGTTATTAAATTTCAGAATCGTATGTACCTATTGTTCACCGGAACCAATATTACTGTCCTGCAAATCTTAAAGGCCTTACCAACAATAACGAGTGTTGAGAACCAGATTAATGATTTAGGTCCTATTTGCACATTTGTAAGTTGATTATGGATGTATGTGTCTGTCTAGATGTATGTCAATGAACTTTGAATGGACTTCCCTGTAGTCTCTGCCCTCCAAATCCTCTGGCAAATGTAGTGTGCCCCGTGGTTGTTTCCAGAAATGAAGAGATGTAGTAGAAGGTAGAAAATAGAAGCTGTATAAGTAGTAGTAAAAAAAGAGAAAGTTTTGGATGGAAGGTGACCTTTAAGTGTGTTTCCTTTAAAATGTCAGGAATTAAATCCACAACATCGCCTTCTAAGTAATAGAAGATCATCTTGATATAACTGTAAAAGTATTATGATATTTAAATCCAGAGAATCTGCAATATGTTGTACCTTTGATACACGTTCCAATGCCCTACTTTTTAAAAGAAGCGACCATCCAAACAATAATGACAAGAATCTATCTACCACCTATTAGAACCGAAAATCACAAATCCAGATAGAGTATATTTTTAGTTTTATGAATCGCCTTTTTGAAGGACAAAACGTAAAGTTCAACACTAAATGTCAGAGGTTAAAAGGTCATGTCAACCAAACCAACTACAGGTAAAACCATGCTATTAACTGCAATTTTATTGATTATACATCTTCAGAGATTTAATTTGTTTTTAGGGTTCCTATAAACAATTGAAGAGATGCATAACTAATATTGATTGATCTTACTTAAACCAATTTACTCTAACTAATATTAGTTCCTAATCTAATTGTGGGTTTTAGGTGAGAAGATACTGGTAATAGTAGCAACGTAAATATTGTCAAAAGAGGAACGAGACTGTAACAGGTTGTATTCATCAATATTTTTCTAATAAAAATATTGACCTTATGTTTATAACTTTATTAGTACAACGTCTAAACTAAAACTAAACTACTTCTCCGCAGAAGAATATTGTAACGTTTATTTATTTTTACTAGTCTTTTTAATTTATTTTTATACTATTTAAATCACTAACACTCTTTAATTTATATAACACAATTTATTTACAATACTTTAATTTATGTAGGACAATATTCGAATTTATCTAACAACATACTAGGTACTAACTAACTAACTAACTAACTAACTAACTAAAATATTCAAATCGGTCCTTAATATATAGGTAAGTATTGTTCCAGCATACTCCAGAACTCCAGTCTATTCTCGATCGTATCGAGTCTAGATGCTTCGCTCATCGGGCGCCGTATATTCTCGAAGACTCTCGCATCGTCTGTTTCCTTCGCCTCTGATCATAACGCCAGGGGCGTACTCGCACAACATTGCCCCCTCCTTAAGAGATAGTTCCTCCTGGAACTTTTACGGAATTGAGACTGGATGGAGATACTTGCAACTGAATCCTCGTCTACAATTTCCAGTTGCATGGAAATAACATGGAATGGTCTTTGATGTCAGCTGGACACGGGGCGAATGGCTGCATACCAACACTTGGACTTCGGTATCTTGAAAGATTACTTCCACCATATTTCGGATGACCCTCCAATCCAATGAGTTGCACTCTATTTTTGGCATGGCTAGCTTCTGTACGTTGGACTTCAATACGTGCTCTCTCAAGTTAAGTAATGATTCCCATATATTTCGATAAGTGGGCTGGTCTTGGTAGGTATTCTTGGTGATCAGATAGAAGAGGCAACGGGAGTCATCTCGAAGTATCAAAGCCTTCCCAGTGGCTGGTAACTGATTTCGAAGTTCTGACAATCGACCAAACTTCCTTCGAAAGACAAACGCTAATCCTCGGCCGTCGCTGATAGTGGCGGAAACGCTATGGGCTAATGAGTAGTCATCAGGAAGTGTGAACAGGTCTTGCTGTCTCTCAATAGTCACGCCGTATCTAGCTTTCCCAGTACCTCCATATGCACCCATAAATTCTTCGAAAGCAAGGTCGGGTGTATCTTGGACTTGATTTACGACTTCTTCTTCCTGGTCATGATCTCCTTCAAATTTCGCCAGTCGGTTTCGGTGTACTACCTTAGGTTTTCCATTCGGGGTCTTTATTATACGGTATATGACGTCATTGATTCTTTTCTTGATGATGTATGGACCCTCCCAAGATTGTTGTAACTTTGGTGAGTACCCCTTCCGTCTTTTCGGGTTATGGAGCCAGACTTTGTCACCTTCTTGGAAACATCCTTCTATAGCTTGGGTATCATACCGTTTCTTCATCCTGTCACTGGCAACTTGGAGATGGGAGCGAACCAAATCATGCATGTCGTCCATTTTTCTACGTAACTGGATTACATAGTCTTCTCCAGCTTATCCTCTCCAGGTCGGCATCCAAACTCGAGGTCGCATGGTAACCTCATCTCGCGTCCAAACAAGACTTTTGCTGGTGTTTGACCTGTTGATTCATTGACGGCGGATCGATAAGCCATTGCAAAGAGCGAAATATACTGGTCCCAGTCTCTTTGGTGATTGGATACTACTTTTGATAGATATTTGCCAATGGTTTTATTCATGCGTTCTACCATTCCATCTGATTGTGGGTGCAATGCTGTAGTTCTTGTTTTCTTCATTCCTAAATTGTCGCAAATTCCTTGAAAGAGTTGACTTTCGAAGTTCCTTCCTTGGTCACTGTGAATCTCCAAGGGCACTCCATATCGGCAAATAAACTCCTTCACTAGCACGTCTGCGACAGTTGCTGCCTCTTGATTTGGAATGGCGTAGACTTCAACCCACTTCGTAAAATAATCCATTACCACCAACATGTATTTATTCTTATTCTCAGTAGTGGGCAACGGTCCAGCAATATCTAAAGCAATTCTCTCAAATGGACTTCCAACGTTATATTGTTTCATGGGAGCCTTTCCTCTTCTCTGAGGTCCATTACTAGCAGCACAGATGGTACACTTCTTACACCAGTCCTTAACATCATCGGAACTATTCATCCAATAAAACCTTTCACGAACTCTCTGCAGGGTTTTCTTAACACCAAGATGACCTCCTGATGGACTGTCGTGTAACTGTCGTAGTACTTCGGCTACTCTACTCTTTGGTATAACTAATTGCTTTCTGTTAACGGAACCGTCATCATTTTCAATTATTCTCTTTAATAAATCGCCTTCCAAAATGAAAGACTCCCACTGGGCCCAATATGATTTAAGGACTGTAGAGAATTTTGACACTTCTTGCCAAGTAGGTCGACGATCTTCTATCTTCCATTCTCTCATTTTCTTTAAAACAGGATCATTATCTTGTTCTTCTTTAATTCTAGTAGGTGCCCAGTCGTCGTTAACTACAGTTGTTCGTAGTATTGCAGTTTCTCTTGGAGTCGTTCGATCCACCTGGCAATTTGACCTTCAGGGTTCTTAAACTGCATTAGCCATTTTAGGGCTGCATGGTCCGTCCGGATTAAGAATTTTCTTCCATAAAGGTATTGGTAGAAGTGTTCCACAGACTTCACAACTGCCAGAAGTTCTCTTCTCGTAACGCAGTAATTCCGCTCAGGTTTGGAGAGCACTTTACTAAAATAACCCAGGACTCTCTCTTGTCCATCTTGAATCTGTGAAAGGACTCCTCCAATTCCGACATTACTGGCATCTGTATCCAAAATAAATTCTCCTTCCGGTTGTGGGTAGCCTAATATCGGTGCTGCGGTTAAATGCTTCTTCAGAGTTTCAAAAGCCGTTTGACAGTCTTCATCCCAGCAGAACTCTCTCGTTTCCTCTGTAAGGCGTGTTAATGGCTTAGCAATATCTGAAAACTTTCTGATAAATCTGCGATAGTATGTACATAGACCAAGAAAACTTCTTATTTGATGTTTATCAGTTGGTTGTGGCCATTGTTTGATAGAAGCGACCTTGTCCTTATCTACAGACACGCCTTCTTTGCTGACAATATGACCCAGATAATTAACTTTGTCTTGGAATAACTGACATTTCTTTGGATTCAGCATCAGTTGGGCAGCTTGAAGTCTTTTAAAAACATCTTCTAAGTTTTTCAGATGTTCTTCGAATGTCTCCCCCAAGACTATGATGTCGTCTAAGTAGACCAGGCACGTTTTCCAAGACAACCCTCTCAATACGTTTTCCATCAGTCTTTCAAATGTCGCAGGAGCATTACATAGTCCGAATGGCATGACATTGAACTGAAATAATCCAGAACCGGTGGTAAAGGCTGTCTTTTCTTTGTCTCTTGGGTCCATTTCTACCTGCCAATAACCAGACTTCAAATCTAAGGTAGAAAATAATTTACTTCCAGCTAGAGTGTCCAAGGTATCGTCGATTCGAGGCAGAGGATAACTGTCCTTCTTGGTAACATTGTTCAACTGACGGTAGTCTACACAGAACCTCGTAGTTCCATCCTTTTTCTTGACCAAGACTACCGGAGAGACCCATGGACTGGTAGAAGGTTCTATCACTCCATCTTCTTCCATTTCTCGGACAATCCTTTCAGCTTCTTGCCTCTTCGCCTGTGGTAATCTTCTAGCTGATTGACGAATTGGCTTGGCATCACCCGTGTCGATTTTATGTTTTACAGCAGAGGTACGTCCTGTCTTACCTCCCTTTGGTACAAAAATGTTGCGATACCGATAGAGAAAATCTTTCATTTTTCTTTTCTCTTCTCGGTTTAAAGATGTACCAGCAACCGCCACCATTTGTTTAAACTTATCGTTGGAATTATCGGGAATAGCTGTCTGTCGAATTATAGATGTTACTGGTACGGAGGTTCCAACTTTGGTCTCTTTCTTGATCGTAATTGGGTGATCATTGACATTTATAACTCGTACTGGAATTTCTTTAGCAGAAGTGACCAATCCTTTTCCTATCAAAATTCCTCGACCGACCTCCTCATCATGGTTCCATGGTTCCATCATCACAGGTATTCCTTCGTCAATAGTTCCTTGCAGTCTGGCCACTATGATCGTTTTGCTTCTACCAGGTACCACAGTATCCTCCTGGACAACGGCTGGCACGGTTTTGTCCTCATATGGATGAAGGAATATTTCTTCAGAACCGACTTTGATAACTCTGTTCTTGAAATCCAGTTGGAAACCATGTAAGTTCATCACATCCATTCCTAATATGACATCTTCCTCAATATCAGCGACAATAACAGTATGCGTGAACTTTTCTGAGCCAATTCCTATTTGAACCTGGACTTCTCCAAGGATGTTAGCTCTATCACCTGTGGCAGTTCGCAGTCGTAGCCTTGTTGGTAAAAGCTTCTTACGGCTATTTATAGTTGTTGGCCGTATAATCGTTCTGGTCGCTCCAGTATCCACCAATAGTGTATACTTTTTACCGTTGACTTCACCATCTACATATACACTGTCTTCGCAGCATTTCAAAGAGGCTATTAATATGAGAGGGTCTTTGGAAATGTTCCGGGTCGAAGCTGCCCCCTCTAGGCCGGCTCGTTTTAGTTTTTCCTGTGGAGTAGTTTCTTGATTCGTAGTGACCCCAGGACGTTTACATGAATTGCGAGCATGTCCTATTTCACCACAATTCCAGCGCCTGATGGTCTTCTTCTTTTTCTTATCAGTAAAGTTCTTCATCATATTTACTAATTGGTCTAACTTATTTTCATCTTCCTCTTCCGTTACGGACCTTACTTTATTGTATCCTCCACAAGCTTTCGAAGCCGCTTCATACTCAAGCGCGGCAGACAAGATGTCAACTAATGTTTTGTGGTGAGCTAAACGGAGTGTCTTTGCCATTTCGTGGTCACGAAGTCCATCAAGAAATGCTTCAACAGCTAAACATTCCATCATTTGTTCTGGAGCTGAAGGGTAAGCAAATCTTACCAATCTGGCAATATCTACTTCGTACTCTTGAAGTGTCTCCTCTCGCTTCTGTTTTCGAGTCTTTAACTGCGATCGGTACAAGTTCTCCAAGTGTTCGTGACCATATCGCATGTTCAAGCTTTTCTTCAGTTGCTCAAAATCATCTGTGTCCTCCACTGGTATGGTCTGAAGAACATCCAAAGCGTCTCCTCTCAGAGCGATGGTGAGGTTTATTGCCTTCTCTTTTTGGGACCATCCGTTCGCTCTTGCAGCAGTTTCGAACTGTTTGAGATAATTTTCCCAAGACATCTTTCCGTCAAAGGTTGGGGCCTTAACACGAACAGAACTTTCGTTGCCTTCCAATTTCGGTTTCCGCTCCACTTTGAAGCTTCTCATTTCGTCCTCGTTTTCCTCTCCTAAATCTTCCATATCTTCTTTACCTCCTTTTTCCATCTCTTCCATTTGCTTTTCCATTTCTCTTATTTTCTCTTCAATTTTTTTTTCAAATGAAGACATTTTATTTTCCATAGAAGAAATGTCCAAAGAAACTTTGTTTTCCAAAGAAGAAATATCATTTTTTAAAGAAGACATATCAGAAGAAACTCTTTTTTCCAAAGAAGAAATGTCAGAAGAAACTTTATTTTCCAAAGAAGAAATGTCAGAAGAAACTTTATTTTCCAAAGAAGAAATGTCAGAAGAAACTTTATTTTCCAAAGAAGAAATATCACTTTTCAAAGAAGACATGTCGGAAGAGATATCACTCTTCAAAGAAGACATATCGGAAGAAACTTTATTTTCCAAAGAAGAAATATCAGAAGAAACTTTATTTAAGAAAGAAATAATTGTAGCAGAAGAGTCGTCTACGAAAATATGATTTTCTGGATCTAAACCATCATTTTCCAATGCTTGCTTAAGTCGCTGCAACAACTCAGTCTTCCTTCCTGTTGTTTCCAATTCACGATCCTCCAGCTCTTGACGTAATTCTGTCACTTTCAAGTCACAAAGTTTTTTCGACATATTTATTTATTTATTTATTTTTTTTACCTTATTTATTTACAATATCCCACTTCTGACACCAATGTAACGTTTATTTATTTTTACTAGTCTTTTTAATTTATTTTTATACTATTTAAATCACTAACACTCTTTAATTTATATAACACAATTTATTTACAATACTTTAATTTATGTAGGACAATATTCGAATTTATCTAACAACATACTAGGTACTAACTAACTAACTAACTAACTAACTAACTAAAATATTCAAATCGGTCCTTAATATATAGGTAAGTATTGTTCCAGCATACTCCAGAACTCCAGTCTATTCTCGATCGTATCGAGTCTAGATGCTTCGCTCATCGGGCGCCGTATATTCTCGAAGACTCTCGCATCGTCTGTTTCCTTCGCGTCTGATCATAGCGCCAGGGGCGTACTCGCACAACAATATGTATTCATACGCAACTGCTTCTGGTGTGCTTGTCTCGAACATATCCCACAGAAAGACTCTTAAAGCGGACTGACAAATCGTAGCGCAAAGAACCTCCTGTAGCAGCAGTCTCAATCTTTAAAAAGGAGACTCGCATCACGTTATTAATGGAACCACTGAAACACACCCTATTTCTAATGTGCAGAACTCAATAACACTGCCTTTTGCATTTAGTTCTGTGTTTCAGAGAATCTCCTTAATAATTTTACGAGTGGAGATTAGTCACGTTAATATTATCATTGAAAGTTAAGAACCCAATTTATATTTTAATTTCTCCGAAGCTCCTAAATCTGTATTTTAAAAAAAGTGAATAATATTAATTTTTATTATCCAGTAAAGGCGATAAGGTCTCAGCTGTTTGTTAGGAAATAGCACAAGGTATATTTCAAAAAAAAAACTGAAAATGGTAGAGAGGCTCCCATTTAAAGCCAAAATAACGCAATCTCTTTTACTTTCAGAAATGATAAATTTCAGGATGTGCCATAAATGTGGAAATCCGTCGAGAAACATCAAATAACTTATTTGGCGTCATCCACAAAGACCCCCAGAGGTCCCGTTGTAAACGGCGCTAAACATCATAGAAGTTTATGTGTGAATTTTGCACCTTGACCAAAAATATTTGTGATTTATTAGGAGACATAACTTTTTTTTGCTCTAATGGCTACGCTACAAGAATATTAAAAAAAATTATGGACTACCAAACAAAATAAATGTTTGGAATAACTAATGGGATTCTGAGCTCATCTGTAAGCAAATATCTGTAAAAATTAACCCTACACCTTTGGTAGCTTATAGGAAATGCTAAGAGTTCCACCATAAATCAGTGTCATTAAATAAAAAATAGAACTTATTAGGGTAAAATAACTTGTGAGTTTATGAATAAATTAAGAGTCTAGCCGAAGGCAAGAAGTAACTTTGTGATCGCTTGCGTAGCGATGAAAGTTTTTGGGGAGCAAAAATATGTTGCAACAAAGTTTATTTTAAATGTTTTATCATTACTCAATCATAGATCACGTAATAAACCTTTTTTTTCTATCTATATAGGTTCGTCCTCCCTCTTTTTTAATTTAGTTTCCCGACGATGTTTTTATAAGTACTATTAGCTACAACCTGCGTAAATTTATATAGGTACACTGTGCAAAAGCCAAATAGAATAAATTAATTATTTCGGTTACTGTACATATTTAAAGAAAATCTCAAAACACATCAAATTTAAGTTATAAATGGACATTCTTTAAAGTGAACAGTTAAAACCACCAATTTTTCAAATGGGAAATATGGCCTTGCGATATGAAGTTTGAAAGGTATATATTGTAATGATTTAATTTATTTATATTTTTATATTTATTTAATTGTTTGCTCTAGTAAATTAATTTATCAATCTGATTCACGTTGGTTCTGTCAATTTGTAATGATTTACTTTATTTATTTTTATTTTTAAATTGTTTACTAATATAATAATTAATTTTTCTTATGTTTGTTTGTTGTTGGGCACCTTATAAAAGTTTTTAACTAGCTCAATCATATTATTATATGATTGAATTTGAAATCCGACTCTTTATCTTGGGTAGTATTCAAGAGAAACTAAATATTTAAAAATTTTTAAATAATACACTAAAATTTAATTGTTATAATTGTTCATTAAATAAAACGTACAAAAATTATTAATGGGTTTCCATATGCTTATTACATTAAAATTATAAATGTCTAGTTATGACAAAAATGAAAATGATGATTATCCACAGTCACAAAACGAAAATATAAGTTTTTAATTATTGAACATACCTTGTCTCTTAAAGTCTTTTCGTAATAACGTCCACGTCAGGCGGAAAATGGCGAAACAGAAAGATCAGCTCCAACGGTAATATCCACTCGGGAACCAGGTTTCCAATATGGCTGCTGTCCGTGCTATGTGTGATGATGCTTGAATGGAATCTTATAAATTCTATGGAAATCTGGATCTATTATTTCAAATTTACTGTTCTGGTGAGTGATTTAATAATTTTAAAATACTTTTATACAAATATTTTTGGCGTTAAAAGTTTTAATTTAGCATAAATTAACTTTTGAAAAATGATTTTTTTCAGTTGTCAATCGTTGTCTTCTGTGTGAATCAAGCCGGAACAAGAGAAAGAAAAGAGCGATAATTGATTCCGTGGCCTATTTATAGTCTCGCCAGATTCTGACAAGAATGACTTATAAATCAACCTTCAACTGTTTACCTTTTCAAAAAATAACCTAAATTTTCAAACAATGAGGTAATGATTTTACATTTTTGATCATTTCTTTGATTATATAAAGATAGTTTATCTTCTTATATTTACTAAAAATGTATTTAAATTATTTTTATTTCACTTTTTCCCTATAAAATTTTGATTTGAAATAGGCTGTTTTTAGTGCTGTCAAATTCATTCTACACTTTTAAAATTTGAGTTAAAACCATAAATTACTCTAAATATTACTCATAAATCTATTAAACTAATCCTATTTCAACTTTTAAATACTAATTTATACTCTAAGAATTAAAATTTAAACTTTTTAGTGACTCTTTTATTTGAACTATGTATTCACTATTAGAAACCATGATTCAATTAAAAAAACTCTTGATATTATCAAAGATTAACAGCTTATAACTAATATAAAAACTTACTTTAATTAACTTACATACAGTTTTGTTAAATAATATGTCCTTTATTAATGTTTATTAATTATGTTTTGAAATAGTCCTTTCACTTTTCACTATATGAGTGTTTTTATTCTTAGTACAAGTTATTATGTGCAACACTGTAGATATAAGAATTTGTACACTGAATATAACTTTGTTTGTTAAATTTTTTATACTGTTTTTGTGGTTTTTTTAGGTACATCTCAAGTTGTGAGGATTTATTTGAATAGTTATTTAATATCGAAGACTAATATTTGTCTCCTTGTAACTTGTTAAGTACTTCACTTTATAAATCAAATTTAAACACTTAACTACTTAAAATTACACATTTATTTGTTAAACATATGAAACATATTAATAGTTTTTAATTTTGTTCCATTTTTATTTGTTTTAGATTACAACTTTGACTTCAAAAGAAAACTATGTCAATTGTATATGAATACAAGAAATGGGAATAGTTATTGGAATTGTACGTGTTTAGAATGTTATTGATTGATCACCATGGATCCTATCCAAGATAAATTTGTCAAGTACATCCTCTATCTGTTTGAATGTTTACTATAAGAAATTATTATATTGAATACTTCTGATGGAATAAAGAAAAAGTAGCTGATGATTAAATGCAAATTATTAAGATATCCCTTTTTTTATAACTTATTGAGGTAAGTTTTACTTATTAATTTTTCTGAGCTTAGTTATTCATCTCAATATATAGTTATACAATCCCGAGGGAACCGCTCCAATGGAGCTTACTGATCCGTAGATTGCGGCGAATCACTCCGCTTTTCTTTTCCTTCGTTTTATATTCTGCTGTCCGTTTTTGCTTTCTCCGCTACTAACTTCCATTTCTTCCTCTCTTTGATGATTTCAGTCCAGTCCCGTACTTACATCCATCTTAAATCCGTTATAATTTGGTCTTCCCATCTTATTTTTGGTCTGCCCCTTAGTCTGCCTTCTACTGGTCTCCAGTTGCTCACCCTTTTAATTGCTGCATCGGGTTCTCTTCTGCATACATGTCCGTACCATCGTATTCTTTGCGATTTAATATAATTTACTATATCCTCCTTGAAAATATCTTTTATTTCCAAGTTCATCAGCGGTCTATACTCGTTTACTTGGATATTTTTAGGGCCCAGTATCTTTCTTAAAATATTTCTTTCAAAAACCCGCAGTCTTTCTTCGTCTTTTCTGTCAGGCACATTGTTTCGCCTCCATATGTAACTATAGATCTAATGGAGGCTTTGTATATTTTCATCTTGGTATTTTTACTTAGGCTTTTGCTAGTTAGCAGCTTCTTGTGGTGGTAGAAAGATCTATTACCTGCCTGTATACGTTCTGAGATTTCTTCACTCCTTTAATTTGTTCCGTTGACTGTCACTCCAAGGTATTTAAAATTTTTACTTCTTTCGAAACTGTATTTTCCTATAATAGTGAAATACTTTGTACTGTTTGAGGTTTTTTTATTGCAGTTCATGTACTTCGTTTTGCGTTCATTAATTTTCAGCCCCCTTTTTTCTACTTCTTTGTCAAGTTTAGTAACTGCCTCTGTCAAACTTGTTTTATCTCTTGCTATATCATCGGCATATGCAATAAACTGTACAGATTTATTTATTATTGTTCCTTTGTACCCAAGTTCTCGAATTACACCGTCTAAGCATATATTGAATAAGATTGTGGACAATGCATTTCCTTGCCTTACTCCTGATTCGATGTTAAAAGATGTCTTCACTACTGCCTCCGATTTTTCCATTGTCAACATAATTAGTCTAATTAATTATGCTGGAATATTCATGGCTTGTATTTATTTACTAAGCTTGCTTCTGATTAAACTATCGAAAGCTTGTTTGAAGTTGATAAATAAGATATATTATGTAGTTCTATATTATGTTCGCAGCATTTTCTCTATTGACTGGGTCAATATGTGAATAGCATCTATCGTAGACCTGCCTATTCTAAACCCGTATTAATAATCACCGATCTGTGAGTGTTTTTCTAATCTGTATCGGATCATCGAGGTAAAAACTTTATAAGCAGTATTAAAGAGCATAATACCTTTGTAGTTTTCACATTCTGCTGGATTTCCTTTTTTATATATTGGGACCAATAACTCTGTTTTCCATTCCGTTGGCATCGTCTCCTCTTCCCATATTTTTGCAATTAGATTGTATAACCTTAGTTTGAAAGGTATCTTCATTCTCTATCCAAAAATGCACTCATCAGAAAACATAACGTTTTCTAATTGAATGGTATTGTTATTCAGCATTTTCATCATTTGTTCATAAATATTTGTTCTCCTATCAGAATTGTTTTCCATGAATTCCTCAGTCGGTATCATTTTATAGGGATGCATTTTATTTTCGTTCAATATGTTTAGTATCGATGTTTGGCTGACATTAAATGTTGCGGATGCTTGTCTACTGAATATATGTGGGGTTTTCCTCGAACTCAAGCATCACATCTGCTTTACATGTCCAAATTCGCAGAATTGCTTCTCTATTTTACTAATTATACCTTGGTATATAAGCGGCAAATTCAGAAACTATACATGAAATAGGCGAACAACTTCGGTGTTCGGGTGTTACCTCCGTAACCAATCATCTGTAAAACTGTTATTTTACGCATTTCTGGTAATATAAACATTTATCAGCTGTAATAATTATTATAAACTAATTTGCAGAGGAATTTTAAACAAACTAACAATGCCATGATAGTTTTTTGAAGGATTTTTTAATGCTAATATGGTTTTTGATTAGGTATTATCTCATACCTGAAACGGAAAATAAATTAGTAGTGTAGTTACTCTAGTGAATTACGGTAATCAGATGATTTTATTTTTTTATTTTGTGTGCAATAAATTTTTGGATAGAGAATGAAGAAACCTTTCAAACCTTTCAAGCCCATACTTCCCATTAAAAAAATTAGGGATTGTAACTGTCACTCAAAGGGGGTTGAAGGAATGGGTCAAATGTTCACTTTAAAGAATATCAATTCATAATTTAAATTTTCTTTAAATACGTGCAATAGCCAAAATAATGAATTTATTTCATTTGGCTTTTCCACGCTGTATATGAATTGGGTTTTATTGATCATACCATTTATATCTGCTATTTCTGATAAACTGCGTGTCTTGCTACCATTTTGATATTGGAGGACGGCTCTAAGACCTAGAAAGGTATTGGAGCTAGGGTATGTGGAGGGAAGCTAACGGTGGATCTGAGCCGGAACTTAGGTAACCTATCCAGAGTTTTCCAAGCAGAAGTTTTTGCAATGGAGATTTGACTGCAGGAACAGAACTATCAAAATCATTTCCGATAGCCAGGTGGTTCTAAAGACACTAAATTATCTGGTGTCAGTTCTCCTATTTTGTTTTGAGTTTCAGTTCTAATCTCAAACCATCTTTACCAGTTGAAAACCGTGTGTTTTACGCTATCTTCCAAGTTACAGTATTGACATTCATTTGTCTGGCTTAGTTTAAACTGATATAAGTAAACCTGAAATCCTCCGTGCCCAGATAAGACCTGGGTTAGGTAAAAATTTACTTCCCCCCACTTTCTCTCTGTCCATGGTCTTATTTTTTATTAGCCTTTGCGTCCAATTGGCTTTTCCATTATTGAATTCCCAAACACGTTGCCATTTTTCCATTATTTGTTTGCGAGCGTTATGTTTTTCCACATTTTCTCTTCGAAGGTTTTTTTCTTCTACCAGTAGGTCTATAGGCGGACCTTGCTAGGACCTTGCTAGGACCAGCAGGGTTTTTGTGGATGTTGTCCGGTATGCACTGACCATTCTTATGGCTGTTCTTCTCTGGACGCTTAGAAGTTTATCTCTATATACCTCTTTGTTAATGGCTCTTTGCCATGTGGTAGGACCGTGCAGCATTATGGATTCCACTACACTGCACAATATTCTTCTACTGGCCTCTCTTGGTTCTTCTACATTAGGCAAAATCCGGCTTATATTTTCTACAGCTTTATCGGCCTTTTTGGCGGATTCCCGGATATGGTGTCCCATCATAGTATTAAATTTATTGTACCAACTCTTACTTTTTGGAAGTCCATCTTATTAAGAATAATAAAAAAGCTCTTCGTTTCAACGGAACTTCCAAGTTTATTTGAAAAATATGTTTTAAATCACAATGACGGCTGTTTCGCTATGAAGCATCGACGATGCTCAAAAGCTTTTGCAAGAGATTTCTCTAAGAAGAGTTCTCTAGAGCTGCTGAATATGAGCCGACATGACCTACGAATAATGATAGGACTTCTGACTGGATACAGTCGCCTTAGTGGGCATATGAAAATAATTGGACTGACAGAGAGTGCGGACTGCAGATTATGTCAGGCTTAGCAAAATACGGCGGAACGTACCTTGCATAACTGGCGATAGCTCGAAAGATTAAAAAGCAATAGATTTAGTCTGCAATTCGAGTCCAAGGACTTTATGGAAGTATCGCCAACGACTCTGATAAGCTTCATCAGAGGCATAGGGCTGATAGAACGACTATAACCTAGGGGTAAGCCACAATAGATCTTTCAGATCGCAGCGGAAGGGACGTTGAACCACCACCCACATAGAACCTAACCTTACCATTTTGATAATTTAAATAAATAGAAAACCAATTTAGAAAAAAAAATTTTCGAATATAATATCATATAATATAATGTAATTTCAATGAAAGTTTCTATAAATAAAAAACCAACATTCAGGTTAAGGTACATCTTTAATTTTTTGTGATGCTGAAAACCGTAAAAAGTTGTAAATATTTGCATGATTGAGATTCTTATTTAAGCGGAACTTTTTAACACGCTAGAGGGAATTAAACATAAGCGACGGTATAATAAACCAGATAAATGTACCTTTAATATATACCTGCTCGTATATTTTTAATCTCCTCCCGTAGGAAACAAACGGAAAGTTTTGTTGTCGGAAAATGTCGAGATTTTATGATGTTCTTCTGCTTGGTTTATAAAACCAAGTGTGAAATGGGTTTATCTTGCAAAATAAAGTTCTTAATTATACTAATTTATCGTACCCTAGTCACTATTGCCAAATAACTAGCTTTGTTATTAAAGAAATTTATTATGTGTGGAAACCACTAATAAAAAGAAATTCCACTAAAATATAAAACAGTAGTAGTAACAAAATTTAAAAAAAATGAATAATTATAGAATAAAATAAATAAATTATCTCATAAAGTAGCTATATAGTGTGCGAGATGATCCTAAATGTAAGAATTCCTCAAATTGTAGAAAAAACTCTCTTCAGTAAGAACAACCTTGAAACTTTACGAAATGCGGTGAACGATGTAATGGACTTAACCCTTCCAGTTCCACGTGCTATATAAAAAAAGAACCCCTGTAGTAAATCTGTGCCTCTACAGGGACAAACTTTCTATTGTCTCAAATGAACGAATATTGTATTTTATGATTTGAAATAAGAACTTATTGTCCATAAGGTATTGAATGGATTTTTTTTATTTTAGAAAATGTCTCAAGACTCAGATGTCCCGTTATTATCTGATGATGAGAAAGAGACTGAGATCAATGAATATAGAAATATGATTCTCCATGATGACAGTTTTGCATTTCTTAATGCAGAAGAAGATTTACAAAATTCTTATCCTAACGGAAGCATCCACGAAGAAGAATAAAATGAAGATGAAATTGAGCAAATTGTGATGTTTATCTGTGTCTGATCAAGAGAAGAAACTGTTTCCTGAAATTTAATTCTAAATAACATTGATTTTCTTATTTTTATACACTATTTTTATACATTTTGACTAAAAATTTAGTTTTGTGTTTAAATTATAATGTCCCTGGAGATGGACATTACAAAAACCTATGAAATAGTCTGAAATTGTCACTTTTGTGAATAATAATCTTAAAAGTATGGTATATGCAGTAATTAAATTGCCCATAAGCCGCGGGCATTTGTCATTATGACAGCGAAAAAAGTTTGCCCTAACTTTTCCAGCGACAATAACGAACCTTACTTTTGAAAGCATGACAATCAGCATCCTAAACAAATTTTTGATGACGTTACGTCAATTTTTCTCAAACTTGTCCAGAAGTGGTATAGGTGAACAAAAACTTGTGAAAATTACGGGACATAGTAACCCATCGTCATTAAAACCGTACCTTCAGTTAGATGAAGAACATCATAGAGAAATCATTGATTCCATTCGTACTACCATCCAGGAAACAGTTACTACCACCGCTCAAAATACTAGCATGCAGCAAAATATTAACAAAAGACACGCAGCTTCTGAAAATCAAGCTATTTTTAATAATTGTGTTTTTAACAATTGTACTTTTCCGTTAAATTAAATAAACAAATTTACCTACATCTCAATTTTTAATTTATTGATTTAGATACTCATTAAATTGTCTTACCGAATTACACTCTAGCTCTTTTTTTTTGTTGAAATAAACTTGACATTTATAATTCGAATTTTGTTGCCATTAGGAAATTCAACTCGTCCTACGGACTCGTAATTTTTTCAGAGGCAGTTTTTTCGTTAAATTGCCAGGCAACAAAATTCTTATTGATACATTTCAAGTTTACTTCGACAAAAAAAAGCTCTCGTGTAATTATAAGTAAATAAAATTATTTTTTCTCACAAAATTGGAAGATGTGTACTTTGTGGGTACAGACCTGAATGTCCCTCTGGAAGGATAAATTCATTGAAAGGTTAGTTATTATGCATTTTTTGCCTTGTAAAAAATAAAGCTTTCGATTAATTCTGACATTGGTTTTGGTAGAGCATTTCTGCTTTTCTGCTAGTACATAGTTGGTAAGGGGGGCTTATAAAATGTTAAGTTTTAGCCATTCTGTTATAAAAAATAAAAATTCCTCAATAAAATTTCACCCTGTGGTTTCTGATTTGCCTGTGACGTCACTTGACCTCATTCAGAGTTGTGCCAGCGCTTATTCTGTGTTTAGGTATAAATCGTCTGTTAAATTTAAATTATAATAATTACCTTTATTTTTGTTTAATTATAATAGAAGAGGGCTTAGTCAAAGGACAAAGTGATAATATGCCTAATATTGATATATACATAGTAATGGACTTTTTTTCTTTAAACCCGTCTTACCTATATAAATGCTGAAATAAAAGGAGTGAAACATTTTAAGTAAGTCCGCTTTTTTCATGTGCTCCTCCTTCTTTTTGAAGTTTCAGCGTGTTTTGACAGCCAAATTTATGAGGATGTTTGTTGGCTTTTAACTTTAATCTTCCCCCATTCGATGTTTGATTAAATTTTCGGTCTCATTTTCAACCTGTAAATAAATATGTTTGTTACAGTACTCAATAACACTTAATAAAAAGTTTCGTTAATCCATATTAATAATAATATTAAGTTATTCTATACATACAAATTATAAAATGAATAGAATAACAAATCGAGTGTTTGATTTGTGAAAAACTAACGTTAAATCTTATACGCAATATAGATCTATAGTCCACGGAGGTTTAACCAGGATAAATAGCCATATTGATCTTAAGGCCTGGCCTATTAAGTGTATGGTTGTTGAATTTGTGTGCTCCGCAAATAACTAATATTTTGTGGTTATATTATATGTGAAAATTATGTGCTTTTGAATGTCGTAAGTGCTTGACTTTCTTTATACACTAGTATAAGCAGAATTTAAAAATCTTGTCGCAAAATAACATATTTGGCTTCATATTTTTCTCGACATAACAAGCTATTTATCTTATCAAAAAGTGTCCGGCAAAAAATAATAACAACTTTCTTGTTAGGCCAGGAATAATTTTGTTTTGATTTTAAAAAGGTTAATTTCAATATTTATTTCGTATTTAATTAAATTAGAATGTCGGATTGTGCCAAGTGTAAAACGTATAAAAAAGATGCTCATTTAATTGGATGCGAAGGACCTTGTGGTCGTTGGTGGCATGGTCCCTGTGCTAATCTGTCTGATTCTGAATTCCGTTTTCTCTCCAAAAAAGACAATGTGATCTACTTGTGTAATTCCTGCAAAAGTAAATGTGAAGTTGTCGATAAGTCTGTTACTGCTGTGGTGACGCAATTAAGCAGTTTTCCAGATTTGATGACAAAAAAATTGGATTTGATGTTTCAATCTCTCAAAGACGAGTTGCTGAATATGTTGAAGGATCATATCTCCAATGTACCTGGACCTTCAAGCAACCCATCCGAAATGTCATACGCTAAAGCAGTCCAAAAAGCTCATACTGTTCTTATTACACCCAAGGATCCAAAGCAAACTTCATCTTCTACCAAATCCGAGTTAGCTCGCAAAATTGATCCTATCAAGGAAAATATCCAGCTTACACAAGTTAAAGAAATCAAAATAGCAATTCGCTGTGGCAACGATTCCAAATTTCAAGATTTAATGAATTCTACAATGAACAGTAAATATAATATCAAAGTAATTTCTCCTCTTAATCCTCGTGTACGTATTGTCGGTCTATCCGAAAGCTTAGATAAACCTATCTTGTTGAATATGCTTAAAGAACAAAATCAAAGTGTACTATTAGGTGATAGCGTCTGTGACATAATTTCCGTCGGTTCCTTAAAGAAAAATCTTAATGTATTTCAAGCCATACTTCAAGTAGATGCAGCTACCTATTATCGTCTTTTAAATTCTGGTCATGTTGTGGTGAGTTACGATTATTGTAAAGTATACGATGCTGTGGAAATTAGGAGATGTTTTAAATGCTGTGGTTTTCATCATTTCGCAAATAACTGTCAAACAAATCAAATAATTTGTCCAAAATGTTCATTAAATCATCAAGTTTCTGAATGTAAGTCTAATACTTTAAAGTGCATTAATTGCGTTAACTATAACAAACGAGATGGAGTTCAGAAGGTTGGTACTGCCCATGCGACATGGGACAAATCTTCCTGTCATGTATTTAGGCACACCCTGGACTCATTCAGGGCTAATATGCTTGGTTTAAAATAGCAACCACCGAAACAGTTAATTGAGCCCCAGGTTAGGAAACATGTAAATTCATATCTAAATATTGAAATATATTATGAAAACTGTCGCAGTTTGCTGGGCCGAACTCAATTGGTTTACGCTAACTACGGCGCTGTCCTCAGTACTAATAACATTTTTGCTTTTACCGAAACTTGGTTAAATTCAACTGTTTATGATTCGGAACTATTTAATCCCGCATTATACACTGTTGTTCGTTCAGACCGAAATTTTTCAGACACTGGAACAACGAGAGGTGGCGGTGTACTATTAGCAATTAACAATACGCTAAATGTTGTACCTATAGATATCTACTCTATTTGTGCCGCTATGGCTGAAGTCAAATTAATTGATGTAGTCATATGCAAAGTTATGAAGAAAAAAGTAGTTTTTAATCTCGTGTTAGTATATATCCCCCCTAAAACACCTTTAACTGAATTATAATTATTCCTGGAGTGCTTAGAAACTATTGAATGTCTTTATAATGAAACAATATTGGTTCTGGGTGATTTTAACATACCTGATTACATTCAGGACAATATCACTGGTCAATCGGTAGCCGTACACAATTTTTCTAATTTCTTTAACTTATCGCAATATAATCATATACTAAATCACAACAATCGAATCCTTGACTTGGTCTTTTCTAATACATTTTGCGATATACACGAGGCAATTGATTATGTTGTTCCAAAGGATAGCCATCATCCAGCGCTTATTATAGACCTTAATTTTAAAACAGTTAACGAAATCAGAATCGAATGCAATCAAAATTTTAACTTTAAAAAAGCTAATTTTGTAGAGCTCTATCATGATTTGTATTTATCTGATTGGTCTTTCCTGTCTGCTGATCTTGACATCGACAGCAACATACACTCCTTTTATAAATATATTAACAGTATATTTTATAAACATATTCCTTTTAAAAAGAAACAAACAAAGCATTATCCGAGCTGGTTCAATGGTGATCTCATTAAGCTCCTAAAAAATAAAAACAGAGCCTGGAATACCTACAAAAAATCTCGTAATATTCAGAATTACACGGAATTCAAAAGAACTCGCTCAACATTCAAATATGCTAATCAAATAACGTACCAGAATTATGTGTCTCAATTAGAAATCAATCTTAAACAAGATCCTCGTAGATTTTGGTCATTTATCAACTCCAAGAAAACAAATTCTTCAATTCCAGAAACTATGTCTTATAATAATATAAAATTAGAGAGTTCACAGGAAATTGCATCATCATTTGCTGACTTTTTCTCTATGTCCTATACTGATAATTTTCCTCCCAACCAATTCACTTTCCAACAAAATACACATCTTACCATGCAATTACATATTCCCACTATTACAAAATTTGAAATTGAACAGGCCATAAGTAAGATTAAGCCGAATATGACAATGGGTCCAGATAATATTCCCGCATTTATTATAAGGGATTGTGCCCACGTATTTTCCACCCCTTTGTTCACTTTATTCAACTGTATTTTATCTAGCTCGGTCTTCCCTACACAATGGAAAACCTCTAAAATTGTCCCCGTGTTTAAAAAAGATAATCGTACTTCGATTGAAAACTACAGGCCTATCGCTATTATATCCAATTTTAGCAAGATTTTCGAGATTTGTGTCACTAAACACCTTTACAACCACATTTCACCATTTATAGTTCCCCAACAGCACGGATTTGTCAGCGGTAAATCCACAATAACAAATCTTGTCAATATTACTCAATTCCTGTGCGAAGCTTTAGATAGAAACACCCAGATCGATGTCATTTACACTGACTTCTCCAAAGCTTTCGACCGCATAAATCATAAAATTTTATTAAATAAACTAAGTAGTATTTCAATCGCACCCACGCTATTACAATTATTTAGCTCGTATTTTGCGGGTCGATGGCAATATGCACAAGTTAGAGGATGTAAATCACATTCCTTTCCTCAGTTATCCGGCGTACCTCAAGGTTCAATTGTTGGACCATTATTATTCATAACATTCGTTAATGATATTGTTGATGGAGTGGACGTTAGTTCACTAATGTACGCAGATGATTTGAAACTATTTTTTGAAATAAGGTCTCCTACCGATTGTTGTAAACTTCAGGAAAATTTAAATAAAGTCAGTAGGTGGTGTGATATAAATGGTTTGCAACTAAACGCTTCAAAATGTAATGTAATGTCCTTTTCCAGAAGCCCTACCCCAATACATTTTGATTATTATATTCATGATACTCCCATATGTCGCCCTAGCTCTGTCAAGGACTTGGGAGTCATATTTGACTGTAAACTCTCATTTGTTCCGCACATCACTAGTATCACCTCAAATGCGTTTGGTGTGTTGGGCTTCATTTTGCGAAACGCGAAAGAACTTACCAGTATTGACACGTGCAAGACTTTGTTTTCATCTCTCGTTCTCCCTAAACTCGATTACGCATCGATAGTTTGGTCTCCAATATATCAGAACCACATTAATTATTTAGAATCAGTACAGAGGCGGTTTCTAAAAAGTATGTACTTTAAATCCACTGGTTTGTATCCTGCCAGAGGATTTCCAGAAGAGATGCTTCTCGATAGATTTAATATGCAAAGCCTTCAACTCCGCAGAATAACTCAATCTCTCTGCTTTTTGTTTAAAATTATTAACTATCAAGTAAATACCCCTGAATTATTGCAACTTATTAATCTTCACGTCCCTCGTGTAGCATCTCGTAATTCACTGACTTTTTATGTTAATAGGGCTAGAACAAATATTTTGGTGCAATCGCCTCTCATACAAATGCAAACACATTACAATGCTTACTCTGATTTGTTTGATATTTTTAATACCAGTTTGCGCATTCTCAAGAAAACTGTATACGACATTGGATTACAGCCTGTTACTACTTGAGGTATGGCCGTTTTGCTTTCTATATTCTATTATATTGCAGATTGTATTATTTATTTTCCTATTATTATTGTATTTATTTTTTATTTCGCTTTCGTCTAGGTATAAGCGACATAGCTTGGTTTGGTTTAGTTTAGTTTAGTTTAGTTTAGCTTTTTTTTTAAATTATTTGTTTCTATGTCTAAAATTTGTAAAAGTTTAATTAACCAAGTAATATTGTAAAACTCAACCCAGATTGTAATTGGTCTTGTACCGTTATTTGGGTCTCTAAAATAAATAAAAAAAATAAATAAAAATAAATAAATATTGTCATTGATTGTTGTTGAATATGAAGTGGTTGTGATTGGGTTTTTTCTGGTTATTTAACTTCCAAATAGTATTTAGATGTTTAGGAGTGAAGTGATAATGGTTCAAATATTTATTCAAATCCCAACATTTTAATTCATATGTTTCAAAAATGTTTCGGCTCAAGCTCGACCCTCACTCTTCTTCCTTTCTTCCGCACTATGTTATTGACCATCGGTTAATAAAGAAAAAACAAATTAAATGCCGCCATTACTCAAAATAAATTTATACGTATTTGGCGAATACGTGCTGCTTCGTCTGGGCCTAATGACGTCACGCGATGAAGCGCTACTTGTAACAAAATTATTCTTGCAAGCGTTTGCAACATCAAAGTTCTATAACTTTTTTATTTATAAAGATTATTTATTGATTTTCTCAGGTGTTTGTTTGGAGACTTCTTCATTAAATATAAAAATCTATAATTCCGTAAATTAAGAATTTTTTTATTGTACTTTCCACACTGTAGGTATATTATGCTAAATGTAAGTTTGGTTAGTTTAAGTGCATAAAAAACTTTTACTTGGTATATTTATAATAACTTCTGATTTATTTTATTTATTCAATGGCCTTCTTTAAATATCCTACAGGCTATTCTTTGAAGTTTCTCTCTTAAGTTAACTCAAACTTTTGAACTTTAATTGAAAAAGATTATATATTTATTTCAAGAAATTCACTAAAAACATGTAATTTTATTTATTTTTTGGGTATTTTGAAGAATAAAAAGTCTTTTTCATTTGTAATGAGGTGACTTTAGAGGCTTTATATTTTAACTAAAAATTTCATACCTACATAAACAAAAAATTTATATAATAATTTTTTATAGAAAACAGTTCGTTGCATTTTAAGAAAAGGACTCCATCACACGAGCAAAGGTTATTTGGCAAATCTTGATGAAGCGTGTGTCGAAAGGCACTTTTATCACGGACCACTTTTTGCGATGAAAATTTATGATTTTATGTCTATATTTGATGCCATGAAATTTATGAATCGTAAGATATAAATATTTTCTTATCCTCGAATCGTGAACACTCTCTCAACTTAAATTGCATAAAGCTAGAAATAAGTAATCAATTGAAATGAATATTATGATTTGAGAGAAAGTTTATTGATTTGATTGATTTATGAATTTGACTGATTAATATTTGATATTATTATTAGCAACAAGATCTTTTCCTCTGGGGTGTTTGGTTACGCCAGTTTCCAGTTGGATTATTAGGTATGTGAATGAAAAATTTGATTCAATTATAATTATAAATTTATTACAAAATAGTTAAATTAAAACAGTAATATTGAAGTTTAATAAGGAAAAAGAAAGGCCTTTTAGTAATTATAAAAGAACTTACTTGATGTGAATTAAGTTAAATTAACCAATGTTGTTTATGTAATGGCAAATAAGATTATCAAATACACTAATTATTAAATATCAAGTAAATTCCTTTGTTTTTTTTTTAAACTATAAAATTCAACTAACTACTACAAAAATTTTTAAAAGTTTACAATTTTATCTGACCTTGAAATAAAGTCCTGCTTCCTGATTGGTGGAAAAATCTTTAGTTGATCTATGAAAAACGGAGACGAACGAAGCGATACTTGGAACCTCCGACCTTGGCAAAATGTCGCCTTATTAGACGTTTGGACTCTCGTGTAATATTATTGTGTTTTGATTGTTCCTCAAATTTGATACAGTTTAGTGTTTGTTGGATTACTGTTCGTTTTATTGTATTAATAATGGTAAGTACACTTATATTCTTCTTTTTTATCGACCAAAAAAACGTTTTAATTTCACTTTTGGATTCAATCTTAGTAATGTCACTTTTTGTCACTTTATTTTACTTTTTGATTGTTTTACTTTATTCTTAACGTCACTATTTAACACTTTATTATGATAACTACTTTAAAAACTGTTTTTTCAAATTGACTGTTCACACTCAGATCTTCACTGTTTGACTTCCAATAATAAACTCTCTCTCAAATCATAATATTCATTTCAAGTGGCGCCCAACGTGGGGCTCGTTTCTGTTGGAAAATTAGGTATTCATTTCACAATATATAAGCATATTTTAAATGGCCAAAGGTGATTTTAAGAATAAAGAGTATAAGTAAGGTATTTTTTTTAAATTATATTATAGAGCGTCAGCTACTGATGCATTTGGCTCTTTGGGTAGTTTAGTGTTATGCAAATTATGAAATCGTTCGCACGTTAATTAATTGAGCTACAATTAAAAAAAAGAATTATTTTTATTTCTACCAAAATTAAAATTAAAGGTATTTCAGCTGGAATATCTCCTGTATCTGTAATTCTTGAAGGGTGGGTCGCCCCACTGCACTAAGACCACATTTGGCCCATTGTGCGTCCTTCTGAGATTGAGTTTAACCTATTGGCTCGTCAACCATCCTACCTATTTAAAGTAGGTGATAACGTCGCCTGTAGGCAGCTCCCTCAAATTGACATGTATTAGCCAGTTCTCGCCGAATACAGAAAGTCTTATTAGAGAGAGTGCCGGACAATCGCAAAGGACGTGCTCAACAGTCTCATCCTCTTGTTCACATCCTCTACATAGTGGGCTGTCAGATAAACCCAACCTGTTCACATGTTTTCGTAGATGATAATGGCCAGTAAGTAAACCTGTGACCAGCCGCAGGTCCTTTCTTGTCATGGCCACGTATTTCTTGGCTGCTTTGCTAGTCGGATATTTCAGAAGTTCCTTGGATAGTATGCAACCCTTTTCTTGATCCCATCCCCTGTATTTGTCAAGGGAGCGTTCCTTTACTAGGTGAACCACCGCTGATGCCGGCAAGCTGACAAGACTACCGGGTCCCAAGAGCCTTTGGGAGGCAGCTTTTCTAGCCAACGAGTCAGCTATGCGGTTGCCTTTTGAAATTCCATGACCTTTTATCCAGCCTAGAGTAACCACATTATTGTTGAAGCCTTCCGTAAGGGCCATGTGACATTCTAATACTAGACCTGATGTGATCCGTAGCCTATTCAGGGCTAATAGTACTTGTCTGCTGTCCGTAAGGATACGGGTGTTTTTGCCAGTGATTTCTCTTATGGTAATTTCTTTTGCGGCTATAGAGACGGCAGTTAGCTCTGTCTGAGCTATACTTGCATACAACCCATTGCCCATTTTATATTTAGATTTAGGGATCTGGAGTAAATTCCACATCCTGAACCTTCTTTTGTCTTAGATCCATCGGTGAAGATACATATAGTACCTGTCGCCAATGCATTCTGAGCTTTGTCATCAATGATTATCTTGTAGGGCGTGTGAAATCCATCTTTGTTTTTGTGGGTTTAATGACAGTAAGTGATCCTTTCACCAGCTTTCTATGATATTGAGGGCCTCTTGCATTATAGCACAGAGTGTTTTCTCAAACCTACCTGTTTTCAGAATCACTAGGTCATCTGCATAAGCAATAGTGTAGAAGTTCTCACTGCTTAGGTGGTGAAGTAAGGAGTCTAAGACCAAGTTCCACAGAAGAGGTGAGAGCACCCCTCTCTGTGGACATCCTTTGACAACCAGGCCTCTTAAAGTAAAATCTTCCACGCTAATTATTATTGCTCTCTGGAGGAGCATGTTGTATATCCATCCATTTACTGTCTGGGGAATGCCCCTTTCAGTAATAACATTGGTTATTTTGGGAAAGGTGGTTTTGTCAAACGCACCTTCGATATCTATAAATACGCCCAAGGTGGACTCTTTCTTGTCCAGCGATCTATTGATGCGGCCGGCCACAAGGTGAAGGGCCGAATCTGTAGATTTCCCTGGGGTGTATGCATGCTGATTTGGATGTAGTGGATTACGCGTAATCAATACATCTCTTATGTACCTTTCACATAGTCTCTCCAAAGTTTTCATTGTGAACGAAGTAAGACTGATGGGTCTGTATGCCTTTGGGATGGAATGGTCCAATCTTCCTGGTTTTGGTATAAAGACCACCTTGTGCCAAGGAGGATCTGAGGATTCCTACCAGGTGCGGCATCAACACCTCCAGGCTCCACTGTAGTAGGGCTGGATAGATGCCGTCAGTTTCTGGTGATTTAAAGGGGGGGAAGCTCAGAATGGCCCACCTTAATTTGTCTTAGTCGACAATCTGGTTTGCTATTCTCCAGTCGTCGTCCGTAGGATAGTGTTGTTCCTCATCCCTCCACGTAGCCATATTTTGAAATCTGGAGTCGGGGAAGTGCGTTGAAATTAGCGGTTCCAGGCTTTCCATCAGGTTGGCGATTTTTGTGTCATCCTCTTTGGTTAGTATGCCAATGTTACGGTACGGGTCTTGGAATTAACGATAATATGAATAGTTTATTGGATTCCAGTCATTTGGTTGCCTGCTTTGGAATGCCATACTTTAAAAAAATAACGATTTTAAGCAAAACAAATTTTTACTTTTTTAAAAAATCATTTTTTTTTTTATAATGTTTTAAAAATAGTTTAAAATACGTAAAAACTGATATGATAAAAAAAGTAGGTCCTTTTGTGACAAAAATATCGCTTTTTTCCTTTTCTTTGTCAGACGACAATAATTGAAGTAGATATGTATGTGCGCGGTAGCGCATTCACAGTCTCTCTCGAACCCTTTGACCCTTCACCGTTTTGTTTTACATTACATACCGTAATAAAAAAAGTTGTAGGTATTTTAATTCCCTTTAATTTTTTTTTAATTGTGATAGCCTTAAAATTGAAGGAGTTTTTCTAATTAATATATTAAAAATTTCGTTGCACGTAAATTTAAAGCATAGTGAAATTAAACGTTAATATTATAAATAATATTTTAACTATGAATAGTGTATTACATAAAAAATGCGGAAATGTAACAAGTGCAAGAAGTATACTTTCCAGAACAATAAACAACTAAAAGGTTGAATTAACTTTCACTATTTATTTTTTAAATACTTTAAATGTAATGACAGCGGTTTCGCTATCGAAATAGCATCGTCAGATTGACATATTGAAGTTACATTTTGTTTGTTTGTAACTAGGTACTTGATGTTGATAAGTAGTTAAGGCTAGACCAAGTAAGGAAGTAATAAGACATAACAATATTAAAGCCTAGATGTTATTAGCCCTAAGGGATTATCCTGGATGTATTTCCCTCTAAGATCAGTATAACTGTGAAATGATATAGAAAAACCAGGAAAAAACTATATCCTGCTGATCTTTACAATAACTTCATATATTTGTGTTATAATTACGTCTTATCTATGTATAAAATGAAGACTCAATCAAAGTAAACAGTCTAATAGTGGTGAACTTCCAAGATTTATTTGTTCATTAACTACTTTATATTGTTGATCTGCTAGATGTCTTTTAATTTCAAGTTCTTCGAGGAAATCTAAATTTTGTTTTTTATCACAGGTATGTGTAATATTTGAATGTCATTGGTGTGTATGAGTGAATGTGGATGTTCAAGAACATATTTTGCATAGTTTGACTTATCTGGTTGTTGTAATCTATATGCTCTTAAATGTTCATTGAATCTTATTTCAAAATTTTTTTGTGTTTGACCTATATATACAGCATTACATTTTGGACAATTAATTTTGTAAACACCAGATTTTTATAATTTAGGTAATTTTGTTTTTACATTTAACAGTTTTGTACCAACATTGTGTGATTTGAATGAAATTATTGCAGATGTTGCCGAAGATATTATTTTTGAAATTGTATTAGAAATATTTCCACAATATGTAATACTTTTATAACTTTTAATTTCTTTAGGGTGTTGAGGGAATATTAGTTGTAGTGACACTTTCTGTTCTTTCTTATTAATTAATTTATTTATCAAATGTATTGGATAGCCATTAGATATTGCTATTTGTTTTATAATCTCAATTTCTTTATTAAAATTATTTTTGTTCATTGGAATTGAAAATGCTCTATGTATCATAGAACTATAAGCTGCTAATTTATGTGACATAGGATGATTTGAATGATATGGTATGGTTACATCTGTTTGTGTTGATTTTCTGTACCTATATTGAATAGTGTAATGAATTGTTAACTTTTTCAATTCTCAAATCTAGAAAATTAATTGAATTATTTTCTTCAACTTCTAAGATGAAATTAATTTTAGGATGTAAGGTATTAATATAATTAAAAAATATATCTAATTGTCGTTCGCTACCTACAAAACCTGCTAACACATCATCAACATATCTATACCAAAATACAATATTGTTTTTATAACTAGAATTAAAGATTTTGCTTCCTAAATTATCCATAAAAATATTTGCTAAAATTGGAGAAATGGGACTTCGCATTGGAAGACCTTCATTTTGAATATATACTTTCTTATCAAAAGTAAAATAATTTTGGCTAATGCATACATTAAATAGGTCAATTATATCTGATATTATACCTGGATGGATATTTCTTTCATCTAATAGCTTTTTAACTAGAACTATATATTCTTTAGGAGGTATTTTAGAGAACATATTAGTTACATCAAACGATACTAATTTAGTATTATTTTGTAAATTACATTTATTTAATTTATTTATCAAATCTAACGAATTTTGTACTGAATATTTAGATGTGTAACCATAATTATTTAGAATAGTATTTAATTTTTTAGCTACCTTAGTATTAGTTCTGAATAAGATGAACTTTCACATAGTAAGGGTTAGTACCATAAATTTCGTATACTTTCCAACTAATTGTGTACCCGATTTTTCCTATGACCTCAATACTTTTTATAATAGGCATGATGACAGTAAGAATCATTAAAATATTGATTTGTTATAATTATATAAGATACGGAGATTCTAAAGAATTTACTCATTTTTATATTACATGTGTGATTACATTTATTTTAGTAAAAATATAAGCACTAAGTTTAAAAATCCACCATATTAGATGAAACACCATTCAGAAGAGAGTGACGTCGCACTTTCGTAAATATTGTTGACATCTCGGTTTGACGTAAACAAATATCTTGTTCGGAGTTTTTATTGATGTATTCTTACATTGTGGAATCGCACACCATCGATACACATTAGGATTCATGACTATGATAACTATTATAATCGCACAAAATAAGTAAAAACAAAATAATTTTTTTTAACCACCCTCTTCTAACCTGCAAAATGTTTGAAGTTTGACGTTTTTACCACAGAATCCACAGATGACACGGGTCGCAGTGTAGTATAAATGGTATTTACGAATCGATGATGTCATAGATAGACGCCATTACTATTCTAGCGTTTTGGCGTAAAATTTAAAATGCATTTTTATAAAGTAAATTTCTCATTTAAAAACTCTTTTTTTGCAAAAATAACATTTATTTTAGATAAAGTATATACGTGAAAACATCGTTGATCAGTTTTTTAAAATCAGTCATCATGTCTATTATGAACTTTTTAATTTTAGTTATAAAATTTGTTTTAATTATTAGTCATGTTAAAAGAGTTTAAATATTAAATGGAAATATAATTAATTAAAATCAAACAGCCACCTTTCTTAGGCATTAACATTAAACCTCTTTATTATTACACTTATTGAAATTTCAATGAAATTTTTATGAAAATAATACGGCATAACACAACAAATAGTAATTTTTTTTTTTTATTTAAAATTATTACGTTCTTGGCGTTTTCAAAAATATCACAAACACACTTCTGTAGGTCTTAGAACATAAAATAGTAAGGAGTTTGTGTTATATCTACAATGTTAAAATCTGGCGACGGAAGTCGGCCATATTGGGTAACCATTTATGACTCATACTTTGTTTACAAGTTATAAAAATTTAGTTTTCTGTTAAAAATTTGGATTAATTATTTATTGGTAAGTAGCTATTATTATAATAAATATACCTACATTATATATACGTAAACTATATTTTTATGTTTAAATTAAATTAATACTTTGTATTTATCCCTAACCTATCTACTTAAAGTGACATAGGCGTATCAATAATGGAAAGAGGATATTTTATTTTAATTATCATTAATTTACAATTTTTTGGTAAATCTCTTAACTGTATAAATATGTCAATTATTTTTATGTCTATGGAGTATTCTAAAGCAACTTTGTACAATAAATGTATTTGTGTATTAATTAACACATTATTACATTCACAGTTTCCCATGGGATAAAAATATTAGACGGAAATGGTTAAATATTGTGGATAAAGATAACTGGAGTCCAGGCAAGAATAGCTTTTTAGGTTCACAACATTTTACAGAACAATCATTTGATAGAATTTCTTCAGTAATTGTTTTACTAGTACCAGATGCTATAGCTACAATTAAAATCGCAAGAATGAAATATGTAAGTAATTATTACATCGGCAAATTGCTTTAATAACATTGACCAAATCTATATTTTTTCTCAAATCTATTTACAGATATTTTACTTAAACATATATTTCACTAATATATACCTTCTCTATGGACTAACGACCCTTAGAAGAGATAATAACTACTAGCAGTGAAACTATTTCACCAGTTCCTGTTCCTGAAACTCTACCATCTACTTCTGAAAGTCCTCATAGAAAACAACTTATAAAAAGCATCTGTGAAGTATATTTAAAAACAAGAATTCATTATATATGTAACAGTAAAATAAATAATGTAAAAAAATGAGACATGTTTACACAAAATTCAATTTAAGGGCCAATAGTGATAGAATGAAAAATTTTAATAAAAATTGTGTAGGATATAACTTGTTTTATTTTCTTAAATCTAGTACCCTTATTTTAGTCAATGTTATACCATTTTTTTTCCTCTACTTTCCTTATTAAAGTGGTTATTTTAATATCATAATGATTAGTGTCCATACTAAATAATAATAGGTATACTTCTTACCAAACCCTTCTTTCACTTCGTCATAGTTTGTGACGTCATACACTATTTTGGGAATGTTGAATATTATTGCATGTAATTCTATACAAATCTGACAGTTGCCAGGATCGTATTCAGCTAATTATGAAACTAACTTTTATTGCACCTTGGATTTAAAAAACAAAACATTAGTATTTATGAGATTCTTAAAAATGGAAAAGTTATCAAATAATTGTCAAAAAGTTGATACTTTTACACTATATAAACTATTTTAGATTGTTTGAATATAATGAATATAAAATAAATTTATAGCGTGTTTAACACATAAAATAACGTAAAATACTGACCTGAACGATAATTATGACACTTCAGTGTTTGACACTGTAAAGGGGCATTTGCATTTCAGTATTCTGCCACAAAATATTTTAATTTACATGATTGATTGGTTAGAAGTTGGTAGCATTCAAAATACGCGAAAATACGTTAATTACTAGCTTTATTCGGGTTTCGTTTTTCGGACGGTTTGAGAACGATTTGCTGACTGCGCACAACTGGATGTGCAGTAGACTAAATCCAAGGACTATTTATGTACGGTTTGAAAACTATCAACAAATAAAAAAACCCGAACGCCTTATTTTTTAATATCTGATACAAAAAGTAAATTATTTTGTTCACAAAACTAAAATGTTGGATAAACTGTTCATCACTATACAGGGGTACTGTTTCTTCGGCATAATTCTCATTTTTTACTTTTTTCTGTAATAATTCGGGTAAAAAAAGATTTGCTATCATCTCCAATCCATCATCACTTGATGATGAAAAAGATGAGGATGAATCTGACGAGAATTCTGCCAATATATACTCAATAAATTAAAATACCAAGAATAATTTGAATTTAAATTGCACACTACAAACAATGACTGACGAATGACCAAGCGCATGCGTCAATTAGTCCACGAAAAATTCTTACATTTAACCTTGGACTGATTTGACAGTTTTCAAACCGTCCGAAAACAGAAATAAAACCCGAACACCAAACTAAAGTTATAGAACGGTTCGAAAACCGTACAAGAAAAACCCTAACACAGGATTTTTTAGTGCGCAGAATCCTGACAGTGTGAAAACAGTAATCAAGTAAACCCGAACAAAGCTACTCATAAGCTCTGCATTGTTTTGATATTGTTTGAGAAATAATCACGGAACTACCGTTTTTTCTGAAAGAAGGGTTTGGTAAGAAGTATATGTTTCAATAAGGACTTTATTTTTCTACAAATAAAAATATAGGACGCCACTGTTAAAAAGTAACTTTCGGTAGCCATCTTGGATAACCATCCCGGTCAACTGTCCTTGAACGAGCAATACTTCCTTACTATTTTATGTTCTAAGAAGTAGGTAGTAGAATACATAGAACTAAATTTGCCTTGGAACTTAAAGGTATACCTAGGTAAGTGTATATTTGGTTGGAACTCATACAATTATTTTTATGGAAGTATTAATTTGACATTTATTTTACCAAAAAAAGTATTTATTGTTCGAATTGAAAAAACCAAAGTGATTTATCCACAAAAATTAATAGTTTTATTCGTTAACCTTGCATACATTATTACGTTCCGTACGTTTTTTTTTTAAATATCACACGTGTTTGATATTGCTTCTTCTTTTCTTATTTTTCTGAACGCGTATGTCATTGCTAATTTTCGAAGTGTCAAAACTGTGTGTTAGGTGCCGCTTCCATAGGGTGTAAAGTTTTTCATTATGCCATATGGATAAAATGCATCCGATGTACCTTAGATCGCAAACCAATAAAAATCGATTTTTTATTTTCAATATCTCGTTTGCTTTTAAATTAAGAACTTTCAATAAAAAATCAATTTGTTCATTTTTTTATCTGTTATTATATTGTTAATTATGACATTATTGTTAATTGAGAAATTTGCAAAAACTTTTAAAAAACGTGGAAAAATTCCGAGTTTTTTATCGCAATTAACTTGAACAAACTTTATAAAATGCTTTAGATTTTGGCCAAAATAATTTCCACTAACGAGAAGGGTAAAAGCGGAGGTCGAGTCAATATTATTTTTGAAGTTAAGGGTTAATTAAATAAGCCTTATTTCAAAATTTCATCGACTGTACTGAAAGTAAGGGTACAATAAATCTCTCTAATATTTTGTAATTTTTATTATTTTATTACCAGGTAACCATTGTATGCTTTACTGTAAATATAATTTAATTTTAAATATTTAATTTAACTCTTGAATATCAAAAGAGCAAAATATAAAATAAATAAAAATAATACAATGCACGAAATAGTATCTAAAGTGTTTTTTAATTTCTTGGCATCGGATATAAAGACCAAGTAAAGTGCATTCCGTTCAGCTTTATTTCTCTTTCATATTTCTACTATTTTATTTTATTTTTTTAAAGTAGCAGTCAAAGCTTTAAAACTTTATATTCTTATAAATTATTTCTTGACTTGCTTCATTTTACAGTTACAATGTGCGCTGGTGTTTTTTTTATTGAACCGTAGTTTATTCAGAAATTTAAGTCTACCGTTTTACTGAACAATGGCGACGAATGGAGTTGAGGTAAATGCTTTCCATATTTAAGTAGTGTAAATAAAAACATTTTTAGTAGATATGAAGTAAAAATTGAATTTTATAATTTACCGATAGCATTTGTTACACCTAAACTTTATAACTTTGAAAGGGCGGTGAGATTTTAGTATTAAATAAGGCTGGATCAGAAATTAAAATTGGCTTTCTTGGATTCTAACCTATATTGGAAATAGTATTTTTCATTCCATTTGGAAAGAAAATACAACGATTTTTACAAGTTAACAAAAATTCCGTTTTTTTTTCATTTTGTGTTAACAAAGAAAATTATTTGCGCCATTTTCAACGTAAAATTAAAATTTTAAATAATGGAGCTACAACTCCGGGGATGTTATGTACTAACACTTTAGTTTATTATATTGTTTGTAGAGAGTAGTCGAATGTCACACATTGTCATTATTATTATTATATTTTTGTCATTGTCAAATATATTAAAATATTCAATGATAAAGTATATGTGTATTTCAACTTATTGAAGCATTAATAAAATACATAATAAATTGGCGACGAGTAAAAAAAAGAAGGAAAATTTAATGGCCACTCAAGAGGAATTAATTCAAATTTTAACTGGAATTTTTTCCAATATTCAAGCACAGCAGAGACCTGTAGGTATTAAAGAGCAAATCCAAAATCAAATATTACATTTTGAGGCATTTGATGAAAATGTGGAATGTTTTAAAAACTACCTACAAAGGTTAGACAATTTCTTCAAACTTAAAGGTTTAGATAAAGATGATGCAGATTCAAATGAAGCGAAAAAGATGATTCTTATTAACTGTCTAGGAGCGAAGCTTTATAAATTATTAGTTAGTCTAACTGCTCCTGAAACGCCTGCGTCTAGAACCTATCAGGAAATTATAGAATTATTGACAAACCATTTGTCACCGAAAATAAATATTTTATCTGAACAACATAAGTATTTTAACAAAATTCAATCACCAACGGAGTCTATTGCAAATTATATTGCTTCTCTTAAAGACATGGTTAGGAGTTGTGATTTTACAGTTAAATGTAATCAAAATGAATGTTTAACAAATATAATTGATCAACTATTAAGAGCTCAATTTATAAGAGGATTGTATGATGCTGAAATACGTGAAAAAATTCTTCAACAACCTGATATTTCTTTTAAGAAGACTCAAGAAACTGCTTTAATAATTGAAGCTTCCAAAATTCAGAACAAAGAGGTTTACAAAACAAATTATACAAATAATGATATTAACAGAATTCAAGATATAAAAGCAGGCCCATCTACCAACAGATTTATTAAGAAGAAAAATAATAATAAAATCTCGAATGGTTCTAAAGTGGACTTAAAAAAATTAGGTTTAGCTGGGCTATGTTTACATTGTGGACATAATAATCATTCTACAGAAAAATGTTATAGTGTTAATAGATTAAAATGTCAAAATTGTTTTAAAAAGGGCCATATCAGTAAGGTGTGTATTACTAGCCTAATAAAAGAAAAACAAAATCATATACAAAATATAAGCTCTGATGAATCTGATGATGATGATGAAAATTTTTCTGTTAATCAAATTATTGACATATTTCATCAAAATTCTGATATATATGAACCAAAAATGCTTGTTCAAGTGAAAATCAAGGAAAAACCGGTGAGTTTTGAATGCGATACAGGTAGTCCAGTCACCATTATGTCCCAGCAAGATTTCAATGCTTTAAATCTACAAAATATTTCGTTAAGAAAAACAGACATTCGTTTCCGTTCCTATACTAAACATATTTTCAAGCCAATTGGATATGTCAAGGTTCCAGTTTCTTTTAAAAATCAAAAATATATAGGTGAAATTTATATTGTACCACAATATGGTAATGCAATTGTGGGGAGAAGATGGATTCGGAAATTAAATATTTTACCAGAAATACAAAATTTTGATGTTGAAATTAAAAATGTAATTCCTGATTTAAATCCAATATTTGAAGAATTTAAGGACATATTTGAATAAAAAGTTGGAAAAATTCCAGATTATAAATGTTCTTTGCTTTTGAAAGCAGACTAAAAACCGAGATTTATTAAACCTCGACGCGTTCCATATGCTTTAGAAGAAAAAGTGGAGAAGGAGTTAAACATTTTAGAAAATGAAGGAATAATAGAAAAAGTAGACCATTCTGAATGGGGCACGCCACTTGTGATAATACCCAAAAAAGATGGAAATATAAGAATCTGCGCTGATTATAAAGTAACTGTCAATCCACAACTACAGGAAAATAGATATCCTATACCAAGAATTGAAGATATATTTAATAAAATGAAGGGTAGAAAATACTTTTGTACTCTAGATATTTTTAAAGCGTATTTACATATTCCATTAGATGAAGCAAGTTCTAAAATCCAAGCCATTTCTACTCACAAGGGAACATATTTAGCTAAAAGACTATTTTTTGGTATTAAAACTGCTCCAAGTGAATTTCATAAACTCATTGATCAGGTAGTTCATGATTTAGAAGGTACGGTAGCATATTTTGATGACATAATAGTCCAAGGGAAAACAATTGAAGAATGTAAATCAAGATTAATTCAACTTTTAGAGCGATTACGTAAATATAATTTTTATCTCAACAAAGACAAGTGCAAATTTTTTAAAGAGAAAATTAAATATCTGGGTCATGTTATATCTGCAAAGGGGCTTGAAAAGTCAGAAGATAAAATTAAAGCAATTCTAAATGTGAAACGACCAGAAAATGTAGAAGAATTACAAAAATTCCTCGGGTTAGTGATGTATTACTCGAAATTTATTCCCAAAGCTTCGATATTGCTTCAACCTTTAAACAATCTACTTAAGAAGGATGTTTCTTTTATTTGGTCAACAGAATGTGAAAAAGCATTTCAAAAAATCAAGGTAGAAATAACTAGTGATAGAGTGCTGATGCCTTTTACACCGGACCTACCAATTATTGTAGCAACAGACGCAAGTCCATTTGGTGTAGCTGCAGTATTATCACATAAACTATCAGATGGATCTGAGCGCCCAGTAGCGTTTATTTCTAGATCATTAACCAAATCTGAAAGAAATTACAGTCAACTAGATAAAGAAGCTACTGCTATATTTTGGGCATTTAAAAAATTATATCAATATTTATTCGGAAAACATTTTACAATCATTGTTGATAACAAACCTATTATGACTATTTTTAATCCTTCAAAAGAATTTCCAGTGATGACTGCAAATAGACTTCTGCGCTATGCGCAATTTATTTCGGCTTTCGATTACAATATTATATACAGAAGATCCTGTGACCATACAAATGCAGATTTTTTATCAAGAAATCCTATACTTCAAAATCATAAAGAAGATACTCATGACGATGAATATTACTTAAATATCAATACGATTAACGAAATTTCTGACTACACTATTAATGCTGAAAAATTTTTGAATGAAACTAATAAAGATCCTGAATTATCAAAACTCAAACAAGAACTTATCAATGGCAAGATTAATGATTGTGAATATTCTATGGAAGAAGGAATTTTATTTAGAGGAAACAGGGTAATTATTCCAAAAAGTCTTCAACCTTATCTTCTTAAAGAATTACATTCTACACATGTTGGTATTGTCAAGATGAAAATGCTGGCTAGAAATCACTGCTACTGGAAAGGTATAGATGCAGATATCGAAAACGTAGTAAATAGTTGTCCTGAATGTTGTAACGTTAAGAAAAATCCTCCAAAAGCACCAATCCATAAATGGGAAACACCTAATAAAAATTGGCAAAGACTACATCTAGATTATGCCGGTCCATTTCTTGGGAACTATTTTATGATATTGGTAGACGCAAAAAGCAAATGGCCCGAAGTTCGTGTAATGAAAAGTACTCCTACATCTGAAAAAACAATTAAACATTTGAGAGAAGTTTTCAGCTGTCATGGTCTTCCTGAAACTTTAGTAAGTGATAATGCATCAATTTTCAAATCAGATGAATTTACTTCTTTCTGTAAAAGAAACGGAATCGCACAAAAATATATAGCTCCGGGACATCCTGCCACAAATGGACAAGCTGAACGATACTGTCAAACATTAAAAACTAAATTGAAGTGCATGTTAAACGAAAAAGGAGATATACACGAAAAGCTATGTAAACTATTATTTAGATATCGAGCTACACCGCTAGAATGTGGTAAATCGCCCGCAGAACTTATGTTTGGAAGACAATTACGTACAAAATTAGATTTAATCCGTCCAAATTTTAAAGATTCAGATAAAACTATACCAACACAAATCAAGAAACAAGAAAATTTTATACAACCAAAATTTAGTAAATCTTTTGAACCAGAAGAAAGAGTGCAATCCAGAAATTATATGGGTCCTACACTATGGAAATTTGGGGTAATTAAAAAAAAATTAGGAAAATTACATTATTTGGTAAAATTGGATGATGGGTACGTTATTAAACGGCATTATAATCAACTAAGATCTTGTCAAGTTACAAAATCAGAAACGGATAAAACATTTACCATTAATTTACCAGACAATAGTTTTAAGCAAATTGCTGATAGATGTCCTGACTTGCAAATTCCAGTTAAAAGAACCTTGTATCAATATACATCAACATCCACACAAGCAAACTTAAATGAAGCAACGCAATCAAACCACTCTACAGTGGCTGTAGGAAATGATAGAGAAACTACCGATGGTAAAGAAATACATAGGCACCCCACGACAAGTAGAGAGGAGGACATACTACCAACTACAAGTAGAGAGACTAGGCATCCAACGACAAGTAGAGAGGACGACATACAACCAACCACAAGTAGAGAGACCGATGTTACCATACTAGCGCAGCCATCGACCAGTACCGGATTTGAATTCGAGAATGGGGTTAATACAAAAAACGAAAAGAAATCAAATGAGCTGAGAAGATCAACAAGATTAAGAAAACCCATTAAAAGGTTAAATTTATAATAATTTTGTTTTTTGGGGGGAATACTGTTATGTACTAATACTTTAGTTTATTATATTGTTTGTAGAGAGTAGTCGAATGTCACACATTGTCATTATTATTATTATATTTTTGTCATTGTGAAATATATTAAAATATTCAATGATAAAGTATATGTGTATTTCAACTTATTGAAGCATTAATAAAATACATAATAGGGGATCAAAACTTTTTTTGTAAATTTTTTTCTTTTTTTAGAATCTTTTTACATACAGAAGATATCAAATTAATACTTTGTCGTTCAGACATGTAACTTGTAGTAATGGAATTCTGAGGACTTCTGTAAGGTCTGTAAGCAAAAGCTGTCAAACTTAACATGGCAAACCCGATACCTTACAGGTTCTGCAGTTTATAGGCAATGCTCACAATTGCAATCCCCTTTAAGTACCTTTCATTTCAAAAATGAACTGTTAAATGTTTGTTTTAATTAATAATCTGAGGGGAAAGACCAGTGATTAACTTTTAAATTCAATATATGGGATTAAATAGATATTTGTTTTTTTAGACATTACATCTGCTTTTCTGTCCTATGTGAAACATATAATTTTTTCTTCAAATTTGTTCCAATTCCACGCAAAATCGACTTTTTCATATTTAAATTGCGTTCCATGTCCAAATAACTAAATTATTTTATCAAAGGTAACTGGGTCCTGCGTTACTACGTTTACCGCTGATGATGGTTGTTGAATATGTTTGTTTACTGTGAGGATGAATTGATGCAATTAATCCCTTTACCGGAAAAATCAAGAATTGTATATGAACTCGCATACAGCAGTTTCATGGAATATAGACAGAAGAAAAATATATGATCTTTCTCTGAAGATGTGCTGATTGTCTATTTTTCCGATCTTTCAATGAAAATAAAGCCTTCAACGTTATGGTCTACCTATTCGATCTTGAAAGCTACCCTGATCATAAAAAATAACATTGATTTGGCAAAATACCTGAAGTTACGGACTTTTTTGAAACTCCAGTCAGACGGTTTCCTTGCAAAAAAATCCCGAGTTTTTCAAAGAGAAGAAATAGAGAAATTTTTATCAGATGCCCCAGATGAACTGTATTTGTGTACGAAGGTGGGAATATATTGAAAATGATCTATTATGGATTAAAGAACTAATTTTCAATTTATATTTTAGGGTGTACTTATTGTTGCAGTCGCTTGGGCATGTGGACGTGATGAGCTTTTGCAAATGAAAACAGATGATATAAATAATATGGGCGATGATATTGCTAATTGTGCTACCAAATACTAAGACAAAAAAATCAAGATCTTTTGAAATATTTAAGCGTTTACAGAAAATATGCATCCTCCAAACCCTCGAATTTAAAGAATCGGCGTCTCTTCTATAAGTATGCGAACGGTAAAGCACATCATTAATTCATTGGCTATCACAAATTCGGTAAAAAGCCAGGGACATATTATTATTTGAAATGTTGCCTAGCAACGAACTTTTTCTGTCTAGGCAGTAAAAGTGTACTTGTTCGGCCTAGGCATTAAAAGTACTACTTCTAAGCCTGCCAAGTGTCATTAAATGGCCGCTTTTAATGTCTTTTAGAGAAAAATTCTTTTCTGTTATTAAAACTCCTACTTTATATAATATTTAACGTGTAGGAGAATTATTAAAAAAAAACTATTTAATGCAAGAAAAAAACATTCGACTGGGAAAAAACTTACATAAAATACATTACTAATAATTCTTATACAACTGTGTATCTAAAAGGCACGAATGTTTAGTAATATTTAGCTGAAAAATGTAAGGATTTAACAAAATGATATTTATTTAAATTTAAATTGGTGAAATATATTTTTGACGTGGCAACTACGCATATTTGGATACGTCAAGTAACAGATACAAAACTATAGATACATACAATTCTTTGGTTAGGACCTGTTTGCACCAACAGTCATTGGTGCAAAATGTCATTGTCAATAGTCTTGTCATTAGATTCTTCATTTGTGTCACCAACCATTTAAAGTTATTTAAAAAGTTACATTAAGATACGCAAATGCGTTCTATAATGAAGTGCAAAATATAAAATAGTACATTATATACCGCGGGACTGAAGTAGTACATTTAATCCTGAAGGTAAAGTACCTGAATTAAAATAAATTTTTTGGTCACCCTTAAACACACCTTTTCAATATGTATCTTTTTTTGATGAATTCTTTAAGAAAAAATAACTAAATTCTTGCTTCAACTTCACTTCAAAATAAAATCTCGTATTGACAAAACAGTATTTTGTTCGATCGTTTTCTGTAATGTCATCACATTGGAAGAAAATTGAGTGAAACTGATATACCTATCTTTCTGAATTCCCAAGATGAGGAATTTGACTATGCTAAGGCCTTTTCAAGTATGCGGAAATGTGCTTTCAATAACTAAATCTCCAGAAAGTAATCTCCGGCTCAATAAAGATAAAGAATTTTGAAGGTGTCTTAATATAGAGCATTTATTGTGAATTATAATGAATGCATAAGAATTTTATTGTGGAGTTGATATTAAAAAAAGCAAACAATTGCAATTTCATACATTTATTTTAAAGTAAGGTCTTAAAAATTGACATTGTTAATGCTTATAAAATAGTTGGTAAGCTAATAATGTAATTCATCGAAGAAAGATGTGAACTTGAAAGAAGAACAAACAATAAACTACAACAAATCAAAAGAAATAGGATAAGTGTTAAACACTTTTACAAATAAAATTGTATAATGGTCATTTTTATATTATATTTCTTACAAAATTGGCACAGTTACATTTTGGTGATCTTCAATATATAAAAATATAAAAAAAAATTATTCCAACAACCAAAAACAAGTTTTTCTCAAAACTTTCTTGTCTGACGTCTGACCTTTAGTGTATGGGAGAGATGGTAATGTTTAATTTTTTTTATGGGAGATACGCCGTATTGGGTAAAACGTGTTTTTTCATTTCCTCGCACTGGTATATGTTGTTATAGTGCATATTTCATGTAACCATTTCTGACAAATTATACAACATACTTTTTTGTTGTATGCCTATATTGTTCAAAAATTCAATGCAATTTCTATATTTTCTTCAGAGTTTTCTATTTTATTCAAGGATATTTCTTCGTATGCTACAGGCCTTTCGTTTGTTCTCTTCAACCCATATCAAAATGTTTTTGTTATCTTTTTTTAGTTGCAAGTGCTTGGTTTTCTTTAGGAGAATGTTTTCTGAAGATTTAAGTAAAGTAGCAGAATGCTTTCTTGTACTAAAGGACAATGGAACTTTCTTCTGTCTCTCTTGAGTCATTTAAATTTAAACCTGAAGTACTGGGTTGGGGTTCTAAAGATTGCTGGTTGAAATTCTGTGAATCATCATTTTAATTTGCAATTTCTAGCATTTCAAGGTTAAAACAATGTGATGAATGTCCATCCATGATGAGCAGAGATTTTTCTGTAGGCTTTCTCGGAATAAAATGCTTCCTGAGCCATTTCAAAAATAGTTCAGATTTGATAAAAGAAGAACCCACTGGTAAACCAAATGAAAATTGATGTTTTCGGTTTACTCCTTTTAAAATTAAAACTAGTGGAAAAAATTTACCTTTAGCATTATAGCATCCAATAACCATCATGTTTTCTCCCCATTCTCTTGCTAGGCTTATTTATGAACTGAATTCCAGCTTCGTCAAACAATCAGATTGGTTTCCAATAAAATATGCTTTCCTTTTCAGGAAGGACCTAAGCTAACGAATTCCAGTTTCTTTTGAAGTGGAACAGCTTCGCATTAAAAATATTTTTATTTGTTAATTACTTAATTATTTATTTATTATATTGTAGAAGTTGAACTTCGCCCTTTATTTTCAAATTTAAAATATTATGACAATATTATATATACCAATGTAATACAAATTGTGGGAATAATAAAGACGTTTATTATTATTATTATTAAAAGTAAGTTTCCGGAAAAATTTAACGCCATATTTCAAACTGTAATACAGTCTGATACAAATCCATCTTGACATAATTTATTAATATGGGTCACCATTCTCCTTTCGTTTGATTGTCCAAGTACACATGGAAAAAAACTATTCAATTACCAATAATGTCTGACATACTAGTGGAAACTTTAATTCTAGGTCCGAGAGGACCCTTTGTAAGATTTCAAATTTAACTCTACTATCAATCATATGTGCTGGAACGCCATATCTTCGTTCTGCTTCTCTTAGCGATATCTCTTGAGATTTGACTTTTTCGATTGCTGTGACTAGGAATTAGCCATCCAAAAATATGTTTGGAAACAATAATAAATCCATATAGGTTTCTGATGATGACTAACACTCATACACCCACTAAAGGGGGCTGGCTTAGAATGAACCCCAACGGTATCCTGAATTAATGTAAACTATTCACTGTTAAGGAGACTAAAATCCTTTTATCACAAATTATTTTTAGGCTTTTAGTCATTTTTTTTTAATTACTTAATTATTTAGAAAAGTTATTTTAAATTATCTTGTGAAGGAACTTTGTATTTGATTTGCGGTTGTTTGGTGTAATAAAAAAATATAAAATTAAAAGGTAAAAAAATATAACTTTTAACAAAACCCCAAAATTTAAAATACTGTAAATATAAATAGTATGTATTTAACATATGTTTTAGAGACTTTTTAACTAGGATCTTTAGCTAGGATTGTTTGTTTTCAAAAACTTTTTTTAAATGCATTCGTACTTTGTTTTGTATAATCGATTTTTAGAAAAATTCGCCGCTTAAAATATATTTTAATTATAATGAAACACTTTTAAAATGAGCTCCGTAAGATAAATTTAAATTTAACTTACAAATTATATTATTTAGTACTAAGCGTATAACTATCTTTTGAAATTATATCTCAGTAGAATTTTAGGAACGTTAAGGAAAGCAAACAAACATTAAATAATCAACGAGTTAAAATAATTACTGTCAAAAGACCTTTGAAAATATATGCCTTTAGTATTTACCATAAACTTGAAATATTAACAACGAGAGTGTTCCGAAAAGGAGCTGTTTTATTTTAAAAGTTATTTCAAATTAACATTTCGTTGCATAGTTTCTAAATGCGGAGATTTGTCGTTAGTAATGTTTTAATAATCAATAAGTAAGTTTATTAAAGAACAATATGTCGTTTCTGACAATACACATCGCCATTGTTTCCGTTGTACCTTATTATGTTACTTTTTTTTGTTTTATTTAATGTCGCCCGAACCACGGAGGTTATAAGCGACACCGCTAGTTCAAATATTTTACATTATAATTTTTTTTCTACGCCCATGTCTGTAAACGTGTCAAAAATCGCACTGTCAACATTGCTTGTAAGTGACATTTAACAATAACATGCGCGTAATGAGGTCTCATAACATACACGTGCGTTTAGAGAAGAAAACATAAATATCCTTGTTTAATCAAATCGAAATAAAATTTTTATCTACGTAATACTTTATTTGGTCGATTTACATATTTTAGTAAATAGAAAAACGTTAAAAAACTATTAATAAATATTAGAGACATTCCATTTAAGTAAGTAATTCTCCTAAATGTCGGCAACACATTATACAATTTCTCAAAAATAATTCTCATGTTCTCATAGTAAGTTATGGAAATAAACGTCATGTCACTTACACTGTCAAGTTTTGTATGCGTATGAACATTTTCTCAACTTCACCTACCAAACTGTCTTTTAGTAGTGAAAATGATGACATTATGAGCACTCCGCCGGAGATATTAAAAAAAACTCGAGCTGCCACACAAAATTTGTTACCGCGAAAATCCAAAGAAAGATACGAAATTACCTATAAAAAACATGGATTGGAAACCATTTTCACTATGGGCCATTTTTTCAACGCTGACAACTACACTAAACATTAATAATTACATTAACATGTAACCCTTTTTAGTCCCAAAAAGGCAGGGAGCCAATTTGTAACTAAAAAAACTCTCCAAAAGAGATCCCGGCTAAGAGACCCTCTCCAGGGGTGGTTCGATTCCAAATTAATGCTCACTATAGGAAGGAACGGGGTGTATAAGTAATAATAATAATTGAACGCTATTGATTAAGCAAACAAACTACACAAAAACTAAGGTGAGAAAGACAGAAACACCTTGTAATTACTTTAATTAAACAACAAATAAAGAAGCTACTTGAAATAAAGACCGACCATGCTACACCCTTAAGACTTATAATCTAAGGTATATAAATGAAGCAGTTTTTTTTTTAAATTGATTATTTATTGAAACTGTAAGTACTTGCTGATAATGAACTGGAGTTGTAAAAAGTGGACTTAACTTTAGGTTTCTGTGCTGTCTAGGAGGGCGACTTTAGCTTCTTCGTGGAGAGATGAAAGTTTCTTTAATGGTTTTGGCTGCTTGGGATGTAATAGCTCAGAAGTGGTTTGAAGGACTGTCTTCACATAGGGACCTTCCAAAAGTGGTAACTGGGCTCTAAATTAGCGATAACTTGACTCCAATTTAGCGATAACTTGACTCCAATTTAGCGATAACTTGACTCCAACTTAGCGATAACTTGACTCCAACTTGACGATAACTTCGCAATAACTTGACTCCAACTTAGCGGGTTGTATCTTTCTAAAAGTTTTATGTGTGTGAGAAGGAATCATGGAGATATGGGCGAAAGTATTGGACAGACTTTTCAGATAGGACAGCAAATTACTAAATTTCAATTGTTTTGTTGCCTTCAATGTCGATGTGGAAAGGAATCCAGATGATTCCCATTTGTTTATTTTCTTTTAAGGCTATATGAATTTCCCTGTCAATATCTTTGTGAACTGGGTTATTAGAGTATATATTTTTGATGTCGTAGAGAGAGAGCACTTATTAAGTCCAATATGATTGTAAACTTCTTTTGGTAATTCTTTTAATGAATTTAAGCGCTTCAAGGATTAGAGTTTAGCATTAAAAATATTGCAATTTTTATGCAAGTTAAATTTGTCGCTATGAATGTCGGTGAAAATTGCGCATGTGAAGATGTTCTTTAAATCTATCCATTATTTCTCTGAAGTGGTTTAGTATGGTGGATCTTCGAATTTATTGAATTTAGATATATCAGATATATCTGTGACTATTTCTGGTTTTCTTATGATCCATGAAGCAGCTCTCGTTGGGGTAGTATATTGAAGGAAGAGTTATGGGGTATTGATGGAGTATACGGTTTAGTCGTTCATAAAAAGATAGGTTAAATCTGGGGTGGGTTGGAAAGAAAGAAGATAAAAAGGAAACTAGTATCATAGAACAACCTCTAGAATAACCAACAGTTGCATTGACATTATTATAAGAGAATTAAAAATCGAGCGGAAAAATTCATTTAAAAAATAAACGAAATGATAGTGCTGGTTATAACTATTACACGTTGTGCCTAGTTATTGAGACAAAGAAGATGATGGGAAAAGCCTTGGTTGAATAAAATCATCGAAGCAACATCATCACGAAAGAATTTATATATGAAAATGATAGAAAAAGTTACATACATTTACTTCATACATAGAATGGATGGAAATACTTTTCTAAGGCTATTAAATAAAGTATAACGTAGTATAACGCAGTAAAATACACAGTGATAAACACAGCAAAATTTACAATTATGACTAGCAGCTAGTAAAATTTAAATAAATTGGCATCGCCAAAGTAACCATATTTATAACTGGTATGGCACTTGCAATAGATATTGCGGCAATAAAAATAGGTCCGAACCCACTTCCTACAACTCGATAAAAATCGCAGTCATTAAACTAGGTTGTTGGGATTTGGGGATTTTAATTCTAAATCTATTTTTAAAATAAGTTTAAACCTTGTGATTGAAATTCCGCCAACAACATTTTTATTGGAAAATTAATTGCCTCGAGCAGAACAAATAATAATATGTTTAATTAATTTTTAAGTTACTCAATTTTCTTGAAGATTGACAATTACACTCTTTATACTTTTTTGATTAATCGATATCCTTGATATATCCCAATATCCCTCCAGACATTTCTAAACACGATATCGATGGAAAGTAGGCCAGTAAATTTAATAACGAATACTACCATCATCAATACTTATCAAGTATATATTCTGTTAATAATAATTTTTAATCTTTACTGTTAGTTGTTGAATTATAATCGTACAACGAAATTTTCATTCCTTGATTTTCCTACTTTAAAATGAAAAGGTGGAAAATCCCTCGGACCCGTAAATTTCTGATTCGAAGGGAAACAACTCTTCTACTCTTTGCATCCCCGTAACTTCAACCCTCTACGTGAGTGAGTCGAACACCTTGGTTTTACAGAGGGATGAGGGGTGTTGCGATACCTCATTATAAAGAGTAATGTTTGATCCTGAAATTTAGCTTCAACATTCCATTTCGGTACTGTATATTCGCGGTCATGTTGTACTTGATTTTTATTCTTGATCATAAACTTTAGCTAAATCATTACATAACTAATTTGGTCAAATTATTAGCATAGCATTTTGAATAGTAACCTGGTAAAATTCTCCACATAATTATTAAAACATTAAGAGTCGGTACTGGTTTTAATAGGTCAATTGTTTAAAGCTTGTCCGCAGATTTAGTCACAATGTTCAAGTTGGTGAGTTCCTCTTGATATCAGCTTCATTCGGGTTGCTGAGCAGCATGGCGATTTTTTACTTTTGAAATAGCTGTACGGAATAACTATTGAGATGAGAGCCCATACCAAGTTGCGCAGCCAAGAGATCCTACGTTTTCCAACGCATGATGAATTGCAGAATCCCATATTTAGCATTACGCAAAATATGACCAAGGAACTCTAACTTTTTTTTTCTGATGGTGAATAAAGCCTTTAACTCTTTATTCATTCTATCTTAAACCTGTTGGTTTAACGTGATCCATCCAGGGAATCCTCAGCATGCGCCTATATACTCAAAGCTCAAAGGATTGTAGTTTTTCTTTAATGTCCATCCCTCAAGACCATACAATAATACAGGTAAAACATAGCATCCGATCATTCTCACTCTTAAGGCCAGAGAGAGATTCTGGGCTGTTAGTGGTGTTTTGAATTCCATCAATGATTGTCTAGCCTGCTCAATTTTTGGCAATATATTGCTCTTATGTGTAACAATATGGTAAATTACAGTGCCAAGGTCCTTAAAGAATTATACATTTTTCACAGGTCAGCCGGTTACCGTTTCTTATGGTCAGGTTGCCTGCATTGTTATTTTCTTTGAAATCATCATCGTTTTCATCTTATTGGTATTAATAGACAATATGTATTGCTCGCTAGCCGTTGTTACTTTATCTAAGTCTGTACACTAAGAAAAATGATTCAATAAGAATGTATTACTACTATGGCTGAAAATATTTTTACTGCCATTATATTTTTCGAACTGTGGTGGTAAAACAGCTTTGCAAAATATCCCACGAACCCTTAAAATTGACGCCGAAATTAGTCCCCACACGCTAATCGGCTAATCAACCGGGAAAAAATTATTGTCTTTAGAAGTGTGATTCAGTTGTGATGAGTCACATCGCATCCATATTTTTTCGCATTGTGCATGTGCAGTATAAATATTATTGTTTATTGGCAGTTTTAGAGGTTTTGAGAGAATGACGTTTCCGTTTATCAACCATTTAAATAAATTTAGGAAAATATATACATTGTATATTAATCTTCCAATATTTTTTCAGGACCTGTATGAGCTAGAACCTATAAGTGAAGCAAGAATTAGTTAATAGGTAGGTAAGAGTTATAACATGTTCCTTAATCACTTTTTATTTTTTTTATTAAGCTATGTTCTTAGTTTAGTTGGTTTCTCTTTATTGTTCCTGGTATTATGAGTTGTTGATATGGATATGCAGGATATACAGAATTACTAACTATATGAAAGATATCGTTATACTTCCGCTTTGGTAAAACAATTCTACTACTGCTTAACTGATAAGTCAGAAAGAATTCTGTAAATATATTTTACCACAAGCAACATAGTCAAGATTTTTATTAAAACCTTCTAGCTGAGGCATATACAACAAAATTTGTCTTACTGCCCCAGTTTGAATTTTTTTTCGCTGTAGGTATTCTAGACTGCTCGCAATTTGGACAGTTTCATCGGCATATCTGATGTTGTTAATTGGTCTAATTGGTTGCTGAGTTAGAAGACTTAAATTTGACAAAGCGTTGGTGATTTTTTAAAATATTGTAACCCTTTTATCTTCCATGTGTTCGCGAAGATTACTGTGTACAGTAATTAGACCTATCTTAATTCGTAGGGCCTGTTTGCTCAAATTTAGCAGCTCTCGAAATCTCTTCAAAAAGCTATAATGTAATTGCTTTTGAGTTAATCTCATGCTAGTGCCACTAAGAACGTCTCATCTTATCTACCCAATTCAATATTGTTCCTCAGGTCACGTTATTAGCCATACCTAGTAATGGTTATAAACAAACAGATATTTCTTCAGCAATTTTCCTTAATCGTAATGCCAGTACATCTAGATATCTAAAGTGAAGTTACTTTGTTAATTTCACCTGAACATATTAGATTAATTTCCAAATTAACTTGTTGTTAATTCGATTTGATTTCAGTGACTTCCTAAATATCGTAAATTAGTTTTGAAGATTTGTTTCTATAATATTATTAAGCAGCTTCTGCAAACCCATCCCTATTTGCAAATACCTCATCTGCTTGTGGTTGTGGATATGTTAACCAAGTTCTTCTTCAAATATTTATGTTGCATTGTTTTTTCAGTACTGGATAATTTTTAATAAAATATCTTACCTTTGCTTTACTTAAAATTGACCACAGATTAACTGGTCTAAAATACACTAACGATGTTGTCAACTGACAAGACATGACGGTGTAATTACATCTTGTATTTTGCGTCCTAAGACTTACATCTTCCTGCCACTTACAGGCGCCTTGCTCGCTTAAGTTAATTATTGATTCGATAAAGAATGAGCTTGGAATTTATAAAGACGTTGAAATTTCCACAGCAAGTCCATTGGAAACGACACTGCTAAAAACAAATTTATATACCGGATGTATCAAACTGATTTTTTTTGTTTAAATTAAAAAAAAAAATAGTAAAGTAAAAAATTATTGATGGGAAGTTTCAACTTTCTTTTTTTTTGAATTTTTGGGATGTATTGGTTTGTTTGATAACTGCCGCATTTATATTAATTTGTTTTTCCTAAACAGTTACAACCCCTAATTTTTTAAATAGGAAGTATCGGCTTGCGATATATCGTATGAAAGATCTCTTCATTCTCTATCCAAAAATGGTATTGTTTGTAAATTTATCGCAAAAATTAACATATTTGATTTGCTTCGGAATTTGTTTAAATATGTACAGTAACCAAAATAATGAATTTAATTCATTTGGTTTTTCCACATTGCATATAAATAGCTAACAAAATTCATAAATCTTTCAATCACTTATTTTATTAATTTCTATCTGAAACTGGTGTTAATACCACAACTTCAGTTCCTAGATGATCTGTTTTTTGTCAGTAAAGATGGTTGTTCTTCAAAACTTTATAATTATATAAATGATAGTAATTATGTTAAACTTTGATAATATCTTTTTAAATTTTCTATGAAGTTACATCGGACTAAATGGATTAAACTTTTTAATACAAGCTTCTAATTACACCCCGAAAAAAGTTTTAACGGAGCAAAATTATTATTCTGTCCAGGGTTTATTATAAAGATGCTGTTCTCAATTGATAACGTTTTAGGTTTATGTGCTTTTTAAATAGTTACTTTACTCTTTTTAGTTTTAAATTTAGGGTTATGTCACTTGTCTTGTTTAAAAAAAATGAATTAAGTTAACTAATTAAATATTGTCACCTTTAAATTAAAAACTAAATTTTAATTTTAGTAAAAGTGTTGCTAAGACTGATAAGCACATAAACATGTTAATAAATAATAACAATTGTTTTGCTTGCGACTCGTTTCTGGTAGAAATTAATTCACAAATTTATAATGACCATAAAATAAGCAATTTTCAAAAATATTTATTAAGTAAGCTTTTGTGTTTGAAAATATTGTTAGGTTGGTAGGCTAGGACAATTACAATTTTGAAGGAAAACCATTTTGGAGAAAACGACCAGTAGGTTAGGTTAGGTTAACACGGTGGTTCAGGATGGAACCCACTTAGGCCAGAGGCCCGTTGTGATGCCGTATGGGGTGGTTGCCACCCCCACCACTATCGTGAGAACCAGTAGCTGCTGTCAATGAACAGCATGATGCTTTTGATACCAACCGACTGAAGATCGGATAAGTCAAAATAGGGCTGTCCCAGAGCAGAAAATCTTTGCCTGGATAGGGCAGGGCAGTGACAGAGTAGTTGGACTATCGTCTCTTCCTCCTCTTCGTCTTGACAGCTTCTGCAAAAGTCATTCCTTTGTAGCATTCCCATGCGTGCAGCATGGCATCCTCCAAGCTAGTGTCCAGTGATGGCCGCAATCGCGTTTCCGATGGATTTCCTGGAGAGAGATAGAATATCTTTGGTGCGTCGCAGGTTAAGCTCTGGCCATATCTGTCTTGACGAGTTGCAAGAAGGTTCTTCCCGCCATCTCAGGTTGGTTTGGCGGAGTACTTCTTTCCGGAGGAGCAATCTTCATTCAACGATAGGTGCCACTGGTCTTGTATTAGCGGATATAGTCGTGAGCGTCGTACCAGCTCTTGCTAACTCGTCCGCCTTAAAGTTGCCTGCTATGTCCGTGTGGCCGGGTACCAAGACAAAATTGACTCTTATCTTAATCGCCAGCTCATTTAAGGTTTTGCGACATTGTATAGCCGCCTAGGAGGTCGGGTAGACTGAGTTTAGAGACTTAATGACAGCTTGGCTGTCACAGAATAAATATTTCATTGGACTCGAATCCGGTTTGAAGTACCCATTTTGTTGTTTCATTAATAGCTACCATTTCTGCCTGGAATACACTGCAGTAGTCCGGCAAACGAAATGATAGGTTGAAGGGTGGGGACTTTTAGAAGACTCCACTTCCTACTCTCCCCTCTAGTTTTAAGCCATCTGTATAGAAGAGCGTCCCATTTGGCTTAACTAGGTTCGCCGTCCACTTTGGACGGGATGTCCACCGAGATTTTGCGGTCGAACATCGGGGTGGGTTTCGTGTAGTCTGTGTTGTTTAAGAAAAGACTGAATTCCTTCAGAATCATGGAGTGGCCGTAGTTTACCTTAGGCCATGGTGAGACTACATTGAGTCTGAGAGCAGCGTTGGCCGCGCATTCCTTCCCATACAGGTCTAGTGGAGTCAGATGTAGGATCATTTCCAGGGCTTTTGTCGGGGTTGTCCTAAAACACCCCGTCATGAGAACGGCAGTTAGTCGCTGTAACTTTCCCACCTTTTTCCGGTTGACCTCCAACATAGGGCTGGCCACCATACCAATGATCCATACATGAATGTGGGTCTTACGACCGCCGTGTATAACCAATGAACAATACTGGGTGTCAACCCCCATTGTTTGCCAATGGTTCTTCTGCAGATGTATTGCGCAACTGTCGCCTTTTTCATCCTTTCCTCGGTCAAGAATAAGTCCTAGATATCTAGCTCGTTCGGAGAGTTTTATTTCTTGGCCCCCTATATTGGGAAGGCGATAGCAGGGTATTTTGTTTCTCCTCGTGAAGAGAACTAGCTCCGTTTTGCCGGAGTTTATCCCTAGGCCGCATTTATTGCACCATTGCACGAGTTCGTTTAGAGCTCTCTGCTGCAGATCATGTGGTTGACAAACTCGACGATTGGCTTGTCGATTTTCAGATTTTCCATTTCCCCTGGGGATTATGTTGTTGAACGCCCCCTCAATGTCTGAGAAGGCTATCAGTGAGTATTCGTTGCAGTTTAAAGACTTTTCAACTTCTAGCACTAGCATGTGGAGGGCTGTTTCTGCGGACCTCCCCCTGCAGTAGACATGCTGGGATTGGGAAAGCTTTCCCTCCCCTAATAGTGTGTCTCTTATATACGAATCTATTAATCTTTCTAGCGTTTTTAGTAGAAATTATGATAAGCTTATAGGCCTATAATCTTTGGGGGTGCTGTGCGATTGTTTACCTCCTTTAGGGATAAAAACAACTCTCACCTCTTTCCAATTCTTAGGTACATAAGTTAGACTTAGGCAGGCCTTGTGTTTGACCTCTAACCATGGAGTCGCCAGGTTGGAGACTACCTGCAGTTCCGCTGGTATAATATCATCCCTACCAGGCGATTACGACCAGTAGGTCCAAAATGAATTATCACATTTTTTGATAGAAAATGAACTTCCAACAAAAAACGTTTTCTACAAACCCTCAAATTGACTTCCATGAAACAAACAACAACAAACAACGAATTAAGTATTAATTTATTCATTTATTGAGTAATAAACAAACCTATAATTTTACACATATTTGTTCTAAAATGTTTCATAAACATTAAATATATTATTTATTATCGAAAATAACTTTTAGTTAATTTTCAACAAGCAGAACCCTGCCAATCTATATTATCACATCAATAGGAAATTATAAATAAGCAACCAATACACTTTAGTCCAGAGTCAAAATTTCCCCTGATGAATCGTTTTTGAACGCGGCAACAGAGTGCAGTTTTGCCAGCACATAAAATATTTTATCTACGACCACCAATCTATGTAAGATGTCTTATAACGCACGGAAAAAAACGCACATCTTTAAAGTAACTCGCACGGCTTCCCTAGCAACCACTTAGCAACTGTCAATAAACCCCTCCATTTTACTAAAAAAATCCAATCTACATATTTGAGGTTAAATTTACTAATTTGCAATTATTAAGGATAATAAAAAACTCTTCGTTTTAACAAAACTTCCAATATTTATTACAATCAATTTAATTTGCAATTAATTTGTTATTTGGAGTTATATATTTGTTCCGTTTCCAACCACCCACTTCTTTTATCTGCCTAACTAAATGAATCATAATATAATAGTAAATATATTTAATCACGTTTTTCAGATTAATTATTTAAAATACTAGATCATTTTTATTAACGAAATTCTTTTAAAACAACTGTTTCAACTTAAAGTTACAATCGTAAAATATAAGAAGGCATTTTTTACATGTTTTATAACTTCAATTTCACTATACGAAACCTTTTTAAATATTTAAAATGCTCTAAATGTTAATATTACGCGAGAAACCGATCACTAGTACTATTATCAATCACTTAAAAACGACGAAAATGTGTTTTACTACACTTAGGTGTCCATTTCAAGCCGACATATTTGAAATCTTTTTAGACAATTGAGCATGCGTCTGACTGTATGCGCACACGTTATTGTCCACTAAATTAAGGAATATGTTTGAAATAAACGTTTCTAGCGTTTGAACAAGCAAAATAACCGAAGTATCATTAGTATTTAATAAGACTACTGTTACTATTAACAATTCAAGTAATTAAAAGCTATAAAATAAAATCCATAAAAAATCTATTGTTGTTTAAATATTATCATTAATGGGATTAAAACAAGTACAAGTAGGTCGTAGATAAAGTATAGTACGTAACTCGTATTGTAAAGCATTTTACTCACTAATGGAATTATTACCACACACGTTACGTAATATATTTTAGCATTCATAATGTTAGTATGAATTTTATATTTTATTAGTCCACGAGTCATGTTTTATATAAAATAAACTACTGATTTCTTAAAGCATTTATTTATCTTTTGCAATAACTTGCGACCTAAGAATTTCAATATTTACCAAGTTGTCAGTGAAAAACATATACTGATTAAGGAAAGAAGTGAGTTGAACGAACAGAGCGATCTGCTCACTTTGATCTGCAACCACATTTATATTGAATGAGGTTTGCAAAGACATGTTAAGGCACATAAAAATGGTACAAAAACAAGTGAAAAATTATTATGATTAAAAATGTAAAATCATTAAAAGTTTCTTTTTATTTCCAACCAAATTTTAAAGTCTGCTAAAACTATTTAATTTTAATTAACATAGACATGCTAAAAGAATTTTACAGATTAACTTTTGTTCGAGAAAAATTAAGGATGCACTTTGCCGATTGGATTATCCATTATGGAAAACCGTGTTGCGAAAGTCAATAACGACGTTGACAAATGCGAGTTGTATTATTCGTGGAGGAAATTATTCACCGACAGCAACCCAGTAATTAAAAATTCTTTTTTTAATGTACGGTAAAGTTGTGTTGTTCGACGCCATTATATCGAATTATAATTTTATAGATAATATTTGCCGTTTCTCACATTTACAACTTTTTTATATATTACATAATTGTTTAATTATATAGCGGTCCACGATACATTAACAATGGTGGAAACTGAATTTGTGTAGCATGAAATATTCTACAAATTTTAATGAAAAATTTTACCGAAGCATTTAAAGCTTAAGAGCTGAAGTAGCTCTGGAGAAGGCAATATAACTACTTGTATACGACTAAGTATTAGTTTAAAAAACAAATTGGACACTGCTAACCGAACTGAAAAATAGAAAATTTTTAATCATACTAAGGTGTTCACTAAAAAAGAAGAACGGTCTGAAGAAACAGATCATCGATATTTCGATTGCACTAACAAAGCTTTCGTAGTTGTTTCCATAGCTTAAACATATTTACTTTGTCAATTTAATTTCCGTACTGGATTTTATTTCTGTAATACCTTTTATATTGGATTTTCCGTTTGCTTCGGAAAATTAACTATAATTTTTAAAAAATTGAAACGAGCTTGAATGAATATTTATTTTTCATTAAAGATATCTGCCGATAGCGCTGTTATATGGGATTTTTTTAAAACGTTGCGTTATAATATGATATAATAATTATTTGCCTGTTAAAGGCAAAGGTTAGGTAAGGTTTCAAGTGAATAGTCTGTAATCTTTCCTTTACTTAAATAAAGAATATAATATGGTTGATAAAATTTTCCTTAGAATTTGATTGATAAATTTTTAGTTTCGACGAAAACTTTTTTATTTGGCAAAAATACGAGAACAAACTGCAATTTGATAAAATCACTCTTCCGTAAGGACAATAGTGATTTTATCTTATTTAGTTTGTTTGAGTAGTTTTACATAAAAAAAAATTTGATTTTTCTATAACGTTAACTCAGCCTGAAAGTCAAGATGGTCTCGGCCCAAATCCAGAACCTGCAACAGAAAATACTGATGTTTATATTTTTTGCAACAAAGCTCGTCGAAAAGTAAAAGGCAAGCATGTGCCATTATACTCTATTAAAAAAGATGCTCTGATCAATACTCTTCAATCATATAAAGAATTCCTGGCTCAGTAGATGTAACAGCTCACCTTATTTGTAGAGTTAAATACATAAATTCCTTACGTATATATGACAACAAACCAAAAACCGAGTATCATAAGAAATTAGCATAACGCGATAAAGCTTTTCAGGAAATTTGCTTTTTCATTGATGAAAATATTGTTAAAGACAGAAAATGTTTCTTTCTTTCTTTTTTATGTCAAAACGGATACCTTAAAAAAATATACGGATACTACCATGCGCAGCCTATCTCTATATATTATAAATAAGATTTATTTTGATGTTTGCCGATAATTAAATCCCAGAAAAAGTGTCTGGAATTTTGTAAATAATTTTTGAGTTGAATTACCTAATGGCAACAAAATTCGAATTATAAATGTCAAGTTTACTTCGACAAAAAAAAAGAGCTAGAGTGTAATTCAGTAAGATAATTTAATGAATATCTAAATCAATAAATTAAAAAATGAGATGTAAATTAGTTTATATAATTTAACGGAAAAGTTCAATTGTTAAAAACACAATTATTAAAGATAGCTTGATTTTCAGAAGCTTCGTGTCTTTTGTTAATATTTTGCTGCATGCTAGTATTTTGAGCGGTGGTAGTAACTGTTTCCTGGATGGTAGTACGAATGGAACCAATGGGTACATTCAGGAGGTCCCAGCGGCTGAGATTGCTTAGTAAGGAGTCTCTCTGAATGTAGCGCTGCTTGAAAGCTATTCAACAGCGGCTGACTGTTTTGCTCAGCGTAGAAATTTGTCGCTTTCTAAAAAGCGCATCCCGATTTTGACATTAATGACATATCGAAATTGGGTTATGTAGGTTTGTGTTGATCTTAATTATATTCTAAGGTGTTGATTGTTGGGATAAGATTTATCCAATTGATAATTGAAGATAATTATTGTAGTTTTGTACATGAACACAATAGACATATAAAAACCAAAATAAAAATTGGGTTATGTTTTCAAATGTTTTGACTTTTGTTCCGCTGTCAGTGAGCCACGCATTCAGGCGAAACGAAGGCGCTTATTAACAGCGGCCACAGCATGCTGAGTGGCTAGATCTAGCCGCTGGGACCTCCTGAATGTACCCAATGATTTCTCTATGATGTTCTTCATCTAACTGAAGGTACGGTTTTAATGACGCAAGTTTGAGAAAAATTGACGTAACGTCATCAAAAATTTGTTTACAATGCTGGTTGTCATGCTTTCAAAAGTTAGGTTCGTTATTGTCGCAGGAAAAGTTAGGGCAAACTTTTTTCGCTGTCATAATGACAAAATCACGCGGCTTATGGCTAGCATTTAGCACAGAACATTGAAGATTAAAAGTTTTCATTGGACGAAATCACAAAACTGTGATATTTTGACAGGTGAAAAAAATAATCAGTATAAAACGTATTTCCGCGCACTGTTCACATTTCACTAACCAGTCTATATGATAACTGACTTCCGTTGCGCTGCGTGCACACGCTTTATACGAGTATAGGTACCGCCTAGTGACTCGAATAACCCCTTTGAATGTTCTTTTCTAGATTTTTCAGTTATAGTACCGATGTAAACACCATTATTTAAAGTTTAGACAGGAAAACTTCCGAACCAACTTTGTGACATTATGTTATGTTCGTAATTAATGTTGGCAATAGATGCAACTAGTTTTAAAGGTTTATATTTCCTTCTTTCGGGTAGTGTTATTTCTACTTACTTGTTCTCACACCTAGTTGTCATTCGATATATTTTAATAAAATGTACCTCGACGTCATTTTTTTAACATCTTAAATTTCATAATTCAATAAAACTAATATCACAGAATCTCCGAATTTCCAAATGTTTTACTTATTTCGTGGTATATTATGTAGTATTTTTAAATCAAATTATTAAAAAAGTTTTTAGATGAATAAAGTTACAAAAAAAGTTTAATAAATTACTCTTCTTTAGAAAATTTGTTGATAAAACAATCAGTGCTTTTGCGGCAAAACTAATTTCAAAAGGTTAACTAGGTTAGTAAAAGCCATTAGAAGTTGCCTCCCAAATGTTTGATGAAAATGAAATTAGCTGAAAACCATCCCGAACATCTATATCCATCCTTCTACTATTTTAACTCTATACTGTTCTAGTCATTGCAACGACGAAACTAATTTAAAAATTCACGAAAGTGTTATTAAAAATTTATAAAACTCAGACTGGAATAAACCTAATATAGTTTTATGATGGTCATAACCATTAAATGAATATTGAATACTTTATTGTTAGATTACTTCAAATTTCTCTGAAAATTTTTTATTTGGATTTTTAACTTTGCATAATTTAAACTATAGCATACAGATATTGATTTACTTTAATATTCAACAAAAGACCTTTTTGGTTTATCGATCAAACGAATGAAAACTAGCCTAACCTATGTATAACTTTAAAATGGGATATTATTCGTTTATTGATGAATAAGTGAAAGAAAATTTTTTGATATCTAAATATATATAAAATTTTTTGTCCTGATACATCAACGCATAGCCTAAACTTCTAAAGCTATAAAGAGAAATTCTGGATTATGTAACGTAACCAAGGAGTGTGAAGTTTTTTGGAAGTACGTCGTTTCTTATGCAATGCGCTTCAAACGTTGTAACAGGATTAGTAAGTAGAAGTAACTTAAAACCTGTTTCACAATTTTTGAAATTGTATCCCCTAAGAGATAAGACTCGTGCTGTTAAGCATTTTACGCACTCACGGCCAAACTTAGTGATATAATTATCTCAGCTTTAACTGTGAGGTAATTACCATTGCCTATTTAAAGTAAAGTCAGTGCAGTCACCAATGGTGTCATTTCCCAAGAGTATTTTTTTAATAGATGAAATAGGTATTCGTGGTAACAGAAAAATAATAGAAAAAGAAAAAATTAAGCAAATAAAAAAGTCAACGAAGATCAAGAAATAGTTGGGGAAATGTTTTATGATTATAAATTAACTGGGGAATCATATTTGGACACAGTCATTACAGAAGTGGATAAATTATTAAATCAAAATTATACACAAAATCATTTAAATAGTATGACATAGCAGCAATATGGAGGACCAACACATAATATCGTAGCCATTCAAGAACATGTAAATGATCAATTTCATGTGTGGATCGGCAAGGTTACCATTAAAAGTATTGGATATTTTTGTAAATCTGGTTTCTCTGAAAAAATAGCATTATCTAGCAGAGAACAGAAAACTCCCTTGTAAACTTCACGCCCTTTTTCCCGTTGGGGGTTGTTTCTAAAATGCTTTTAAAGTTATTTCTACTTTTTACACTTATTAAAAAAGTTAAATAAAGTGACAAATTTTCTTTCAAACCTCAAACCACAAAGTAGGAGTTGAAATTTCAAAACAGCTGAAACACTCATTTACTTTATCATTTGTCTTATTACAAATCTTATTCTTATTCTAAAGTGAGAAATCCTTTTTTAACCCTTTAGGGGATGAAATTTAAAAAATAGTGAAACACCTTTTAAGTTGCTTCCACTTTACCTACGAAATAATTTTTAAATAAAATTGCGACGTCGATTGACGGTTGCTAAGTGGTTGCCGTGCGATTTATTTTACAGCTGTGCATTTTTTACCGTGCACTATAAGACATATTACACTGATTGAGGACTGAGTGTTATTGACGGCTTACAGGGGTGGTTGTGGTTAAACTATTTTTCCCGTAATTATCCTTTGAAAATAAACTTAATTCAAAATTTCAGCATAAAAAGTTCAAGCCTACGAAGTAGATGAAACCTGCTATGGTTATTATAATAACATTAATTAATTTAATAAAACTTATTTATTTATTTTTTATCAAACATCTGTATAAAAATATATTAACAAGATATTCATATAAAATCACCTAAAATTAAGTATTTCGGACTTTATGCTTAGATAAAAATAAATTAAGAAGCATTAATAGAAATAAAAAATATATATGTATTCAATAGGGTTATTATCATCGTTTCAAACAAAAATCTGTGTCTTAAAATAAGAAAAAATTGGTAAATAGTTTTATGTAGAGAAATATTAGAATTATTTCATAGTAAATAAATTAGTTAGGCCTAGCCTAATCCTACCTTACCTATCCTAAAAAACAGATTATATATTAAATTCCTTAATAGTACCTAGTTATCCCAAAATAATAGTAGAAATCATTGATAATTCCTTTAAATTTATTAAACGATGTAATATAAGACGATACTTGCTTAACTAGTTAGGTAAACCCAGAAAACCAATAATTATAGTAGTTTTCACAATAAATGGTATTGACTGAAGGATAATAATAAAACCAATTAGGTCCTTAAGTTGTCAAATCCGAGATGCACATCATAGATGCAAAAGGACCTGATTCAGGTAATTTTGTTTCTCAGAGAGGGATTGTAGAGGACTACAGCTTACATTTCTTGTTCATTTTAGTCTTTGTATTTCATTGGAAGTGTTTACTTGTATTATGGCGTGCAATAATTTTATAACATTTATTTGTTATTACACACATTAATAGCAAATATTTTATACAGAATAGGCAGTATGTGGCGTCCGTGAATAAAAATTAATAGTGCTTCTTCCAGTGGTTCGTTAAAGAAGAATCACTTATCTTGTGACGCGAAAATCATTATAAAAAATGTGTATAGTTCCTTACTTCAGCAGCGGGTGCTGCAGCAAGAGTAACCAGTAATTTGACGAAGGTGCCTCTTACTTCAGTTAGACGAATTGTTGACAATTCCATGGAATCAAGAAAAAAGCGTAAAGATTCCGTTGTCACGAAAAGTCTAGACGACTGGGAATAAGATTTGATAAGGCGAAAAATCTACACTATGTACGATAAGCAGCGTGTCCCTACAATCAAAAGTCTGAAACAGCGGCTCATCAATGACGAAACTCACATCAACTGTGGCCTCACTACTCTTTGGCGAGCTCTGTCTGCAAAGGGCTTTAAATATCGCAAAATTGACAAGAGACAAGTAATAATGGAATCCACACGTTTAATAAACTGGCGTTCTGAATATACAACGTCAATAAGAAAATACCGGTCTGAAAATCGGCCAATACTCTCCCTCGACGAGACGTGGTTTGACACGCATGACACCCCTTCCAAATGATGGTCTGATTCCTCTGATAAGTGTAAAACAAAGTCATCATCAAATAAAGGGAAGAGAACCACAATATTACATACAGGATCAGAAAATGGTTGGATCCCAAACGCTATGTGAATTATAATAAATTTGGATGAGGATAGCGATAGCGACACTGAGCTTAATATAGAATAGAATTATTGTAACATTTAAATAAATTACTTGTATATCTCCTATATTATGCAAAATTGAAATTTCTTAATTTTGACCCTGTAGAACATTTGCATCTTTTACCTGATGATTTTCTTCACAATGAGATTAAATCGGGTAGTTTTTAAGCCAATACCATTTACTGTGAAAAATACTATATATTTTGGGACAGAGTTCATAAATGTAATAATATAGATTTGGACAATACAGATGTGGATTTGGATATGCATGAAATAAAAGATGCTCAGACACATTAAAAACAGGTCTCGAAAGTAACATTTTAAATGCTTAAGTTGCAAAACTTTTAATTTTACTACTTCTACTACTAATTAATATTTCAGTTTAAACAAATGACACGTTATTATTTACTTATTCAGTATTATAAATAATTACGTAAATTAAAGAACATACCCCTACTATAATTTTTTATTCTTGGATGATTTATAATCTTATTATATGCCTTAATACTTCCCAATATCACTTAACGCCCTGTTTCCAAGAAAAGCCGATGGAAAACGAATAAATCAAAAATAATATGGTCCAACTATTGTTGGTAAACAGACGGTTCTACGATCAAGAAAAATAATGGGAAGCGGATAATGTACAGAGGAAAATCAAGGATGAGGTTAGGAAATTAATATATCAGGAAAAATGTACCTGAAAATAATATCGTAGCTGCTTTACTGTGAATATAAATTTTTGCAGTGATAATTAGGTATTAAGTGGTAAAAATAAATATATTTTTAATTGGATCGTAGAAAAAGTTTTTTTTGAGGTGAGCAGATAATGAAGCTTTCGAAAATGTTTATTTTCTTCTTCAGTACAAACTAAAATTATAATAAATTTTTAACATAACACTATAATAGTTCAATTAAAAATTTATATAATAGAAAGAGTTGTCATTAATTGCCCTTTTATATTTGACTGCTCACCTCAAAGAAGCTTTTAATTTCATATATATCAGTGAGGTGAGCAATTAATGAAAACTCTTTATATTTGTGAAGCTTTCGAAAATATTTATTTTCTTCTTCAGCACAAACTAAAATTATAATAAATTTTTTACATAATATTATAATAGTTCAATTATAAACTAATATAATAGAAAGAGTTTTCATTAATTACACTTTTATATTTGACTACTCACCTCAAAGAAACTTTTAATTTTATATATATCAGTGAGGTGAGCAATTAATGAAAACTCTTTATATTTGTGAAGCTTTCGAAAATATTTATTTTCTTCTTCAGCACAAACTAAAATTATAATAAATTTTTTACATAATATTATAATAGTTCAATTATAAACTAATATAATAGAAAGAGTTTTCATTAATTACACTTTTATATTTGACTACTCACCTCAAAGAAACTTTTAATTTTATATATATCAGTGAGGTGAGCAATTAATGAAAACTCTTTATATTTGTGAAGCTTTCGAAAATATTTATTTTCTTCTTCAGCACAAACTAAAATTATAATAAATTTTTTACATAATATTATAATAGTTCAATTAAAAACTAATATAATAGAAAGAGTTTTTATTAATTGCCCTTTTATATTTGACTGCTCACCTCAAAGAAGCTTTTAATTTCATATATATCAGTGAGGTGAGCAATTAATGAAAACTCTTTATATTTGTGAAGCTTTCGAAAATATTTATTTTCTTCTTCAGCACAAACTAAAATTATAATAAATTTTTTACATAATATTATAATAGTTCAATTATAAACTAATATAATAGAAAGAGTTTTCATTAATTACACTTTTATATTTGACTACTCACCTCAAAGAAACTTTTAATTTTATATATATCAGTGAGGTGAGCAATTAATGAAAACTCTTTATATTTGTGAAGCTTTAGAAAATATTTATTTTCTTCTTCAGCACAAACTAAAATTATAATAAATTTTTTACATAATATTATAATAGTTCAATTATAAACTAATATAATAGAAAGAGTTTTCATTAATTACACTTTTATATTTGACTACTCACCTCAAAGAAACTTTTAATTTTATATATATCAGTGAGGTGAGCAATTAATGAAAACTCTTTATATTTGTGAAGCTTTCGAAAATATTTATTTTCTTCTTCAGCACAAACTAAAATTATAATAAATTTTTTACATAATATTATAATAGTTCAATTATAAACTAATATAATAGAAAGAGTTTTCATTAATTACACTTTTATATTTGACTACTCACCTCAAAGAAACTTTTAATTTTATATATATCAGTGAGGTGAGCAATTAATGAAAACTCTTTATATTTGTGAAGCTTTCGAAAATATTTATTTTCTTCTTCAGCACAAACTAAAATTATAATAAATTTTTTACATAATATTATAATAGTTCAATTATAAACTAATATAATAGAAAGAGTTTTCATTAATTACACTTTTATATTTGACTACTCACCTCAAAGAAACTTTTAATTTTATATATATATCAGTGAGGTGAGCAATTAATGAAAACTCTTTATATTTGTGAAGCTTTCTAAAATATTTATTTTCTTCTTCAGCACAAACTAAAATTATAATAAATTTTTTACATAATATTATAATAGTTCAATTATAAACTAATATAATAGAAAGAGTTTTCATTAATTACACTTTTATATTTGACTACTCACCTCAAAGAAACTATTAATTTTATATATATCAGTGAGGTGAGCAATTAATGAAAACTCTTTATATTTGTGAAGCTTTCGAAAATATTTATTTTCTTCTTCAGCACAAACTAAAATTATAATAAATTTTTTACATAATATTATAATAGTTCAATTAAAAACTAATATAATAGAAAGAGTTTTCATTAATTGCCCTTTTATATTTGACTGCTCACCTCAAAGAAGCTTTTAATTTCATATATATCAGTGAGGTGAGCAACTAATGAAAACTCTTTATATTTGTGAAGCTTTCGAAAATATTTATTTTCTTCTTCAGCACAAACTAAAATTATAATAAATTTTTTACATAATATTATAATAGTTTAATTAAAAACTAATATAATAGAAAGAGTTTTCATTAATTGCCCTTTTATATTTGACTACTCACCTCAAAGAAACTTTTAATTTCATATATATCAGTGAGGTGAGCAATTAATGAAAACTCTTTATATTTGTGAAGCTTTCGAAAATATTTATTTTCTTCTTCAGCACAAACTAAAATTATAATAAATTTTTTACATAATATTATAATAGTTCAATTATAAACTAATATAATAGAAAGAGTTTTCATTAATTGCCCTTTTATATTTGACTACTCACCTCAAAGAAACTTTTAATTTTATATATATCAGTGAGGTGAGCAATTAATGAAAACTCTTTATATTTGTGAAGCTTTCGAAAATATTTATTTTCTTCTTCAGCACAAACTAAAATTATAATAAATTTTTACATAATATTATAATAGTTCAATTAAAAACTAATATAATAGAAAGAGTTTTCATTAATTGCCCTTTTATATTTGACTGCTCACCTCAAAGAAGCTTTTAATTTCATATATATCAGTGAGGTGAGCAATTAATGAAAACTATTTATATTTGTGAAGCTTTCGAAAATATTTATTTTCTTCTTCAGCACAAACTAAAATTATAATAAATTTTTTACATAATATTAAAATAGTTCAATTAAAAACTAATATAATAGAAAGAGTTTTCATTAATTGCCCTTTTATATTTGACTGCTCACCTCAAAGAAGCTTTTAATTTCATATATATCAGTGAGGTGAGCAATTAATGAAAACTCTTTATATTTGTGAAGCTTTCGAAAATATTTATTTTCTTCTTCAGCACAAACTAAAATTATAATAAATTTTTTACATAATATTATAATAGTTCAATTAAAAACTAATATAATAGAAAGAGTTTTCATTAATTGCCCTTTTATATTTGACTGCTTACCTCAAAGAAGCTTTTAATTTCATATATATCAGTGAGGTGAGCAATTAATGAAAACTCTTTATATTTGTGAAGCTTTCGAAAATATTTATTTTCTTCTTCAGCACAAACTAAAATTATAATAAATTTTTTACATAATATTATAATAGTTCAATTATAAACTAATATAATAGAAAGAGTTTTCATTAATTACACTTTTATATTTGACTACTCACCTCAAAGAAACTTTTAATTTTATATATATCAGTAAGGTGAGCAATTAATGAAAACTCTTTATATTTGTGAAGCTTTCGAAAATATTTATTTTTTTCTTCAGCACAAACTAAAATTATAATAAATTTTTTACATAATATTATAATAGTTCAATTATAAACTAATATAATAGAAAGAGTTTTTATTAATTACACTTTTATATTTGACTACTCACCTCAAAGAAAATTTTAATTTTATATATATCAGTGAGGTGAGCAATTAATGAAAACTCTTTATATTTGTGAAGCTTTCGAAAATATTTATTTTCTTCTTCAGCACAAACTAAAATTATAATAAATTTTTTACATAATATTATAATAGTTCAATTAAAAACTAATATAATAGAAAGAGTTTTCATTAATTGCCCTTTTATATTTGACTACTCACCTCAAAGAAACTTTTAATTTCATATATATCAGTGAGGTGAGCAATTAATGAAAACTCTTTATATTTGTGAAGCTTTCGAAAATATTTATTTTCTTCTTCAGCACAAACTAAAATTATAATAAATTTTTTACATAATATTATAATAGTTCAATTATAAACTAATATAATAGAAAGAGTTTTCATTAATTACACTTTTATATTTGACTACTCACCTCAAAGAAACTTTTAATTTTATATATATCAGTGAGGTGAGCAATTAATGAAAACTCTTTATATTTGTGAAGCTTTCGAAAATATTTATTTTCTTCTTCAGCACAAACTAAAATTATAATAAATTTTTTACATAATATTATAATAGTTCAATTATAAACTAATATAATAGAAAGAGTTTTCATTAATTACACTTTTATATTTGACTACTCACCTCAAAGAAACTTTTAATTTTATATATATCAGTGAGGTGAGCAATTAATGAAAACTCTTTATATTTGTGAAGCTTTCGAAAATATTTATTTTCTTCTTCAGCACAAACTAAAATTATAATAAATTTTTACATAATATTATAATAGTTCAATTATAAACTAATATAATAGAAAGAGTTTTCATTAATTACACTTTTATATTTGACTACTCACCTCAAAGAAACTTTTAATTTTATATATATCAGTGAGGTGAGCAATTAATGAAAACTCTTTATATTTGTGAAGCTTTCGAAAATATTTATTTTCTTCTTCAGCACAAACTAAAATTATAATAAATTTTTTACATAATATTATAATAGTTCAATTATAAACTAATATAATAGAAAGAGTTTTCATTAATTACACTTTTATATTTGACTACTCACCTCAAAGAAACTTTTAATTTTATATATATCAGTGAGGTGAGCAATTAATGAAAACTCTTTATATTTGTGAAGCTTTCGAAAATATTTATTTTCTTCTTCAGCACAAACTAAAATTATAATAAATTTTTTACATAATATTATAATAGTTCAATTATAAACTAATATAATAGAAAGAGTTTTCATTAATTACACTTTTATATTTGACTACTCACCTCAAAGAAACTTTTAATTTTATATATATCAGTGAGGTGAGCAATTAATGAAAACTCTTTATATTTGTGAAGCTTTCGAAAATATTTATTTTCTTCTTCAGCACAAACTAAAATTATAATAAATTTTTTACATAATATTATAATAGTTCAATTATAAACTAATATAATAGAAAGAGTTTTCATTAATTACACTTTTATATTTGACTACTCACCTCAAAGAAACTTTTAATTTTATATATATCAGTGAGGTGAGCAATTAATGAAAACTCTTTATATTTGTGAAGCTTTCTAAAATATTTATTTTCTTCTTCAGCACAAACTAAAATTATAATAAATTTTTTACATAATATTATAATAGTTCAATTATAAACTAATATAATAGAAAGAGTTTTCATTAATTACACTTTTATATTTGACTACTCACCTCAAAGAAACTTTTAATTTTATATATATCAGTGAGGTAAGCAATTAATGAAAACTCTTTATATTTGTGAAGCTTTCGAAAATATTTATTTTCTTCTTCAGCACAAACTAAAATTATAATAAATTTTTTACATAATATTATAATAGTTCAATTAAAAACTAATATAATAGAAAGAGTTTTCATTAATTGCCCTTTTATATTTGACTGCTCACCTCAAAGAAGCTTTTAATTTCATATATATCAGTGAGGTGAGCAATTAATGAAAACTCTTTATATTTGTGAAGCTTTCGAAAATATTTATTTTCTTCTTCAGCACAAACTAAAATTATAATAAATTTTTTACATAATATTATAATAGTTCAATTAAAAACTAATATAATAGAAAGAGTTTTCATTAATTGCCCTTTTATATTTGACTACTCACCTCAAAGAAACTTTTAATTTCATATATATCAGTGAGGTGAGCAATTAATGAAAACTCTTTATATTTGTGAAGCTTTCGAAAATATTTATTTTCTTCTTCAGCACAAACTAAAATTGTAATAAATTTTTTACATAATATTATAATAGTTCAATTATAAACTAATATAATAGAAAGAGTTTTCATTAATTGCCCTTTTATATTTGACTACTCACCTCAAAGAAACTTTTAATTTTATATATATCAGTGAGGTGAGCAATTAATGAAAACTCTTTATATTTGTGAAGCTTTCGAAAATATTTATTTTCTTCTTCAGCACAAACTAAAATTATAATAAATTTTTTACATAATATTATAATAGTTCAATTAAAAACTAATATAATAGAAAGAGTTTTCATTAATTGCCCTTTTATATTTGACTGCTCACCTCAAAGAAGCTTTTAATTTCATATATATCAGTGAGGTGAGCAATTAATGAAAACTCTTTATATTTGTGAAGCTTTCAAAAATATTTATTTTCTTCTTCAGCACAAACTAAAATTATAATAAATTTTTTACATAATATTATAATAGTTCAATTAAAAACTAATATAATAGAAAGAGTTTTCATTAATTGCCCTTTTATATTTGACTACTCACCTCAAAGAAACTTTTAATTTTATATATATCAGTGAGGTGAGCAATTAATGAAAACTCTTTATATTTGTGAAGCTTTCGAAAATATTTATTTTCTTCTTCAGCACAAACTAAAATTATAATAAATTTTTTACATAATATTATAATAGTTCAATTAAAAACTAATATAATAGAAAGAGTTTTCATTAATTGCCCTTTTATATTTGACTGCTCACCTCAAAGAAGCTTTTAATTTTATATATATCAGTGAGGTGAGCAATTAATGAAAACTCTTTATATTTGTGAAGCTTTCGAAAATATTTATTTTCTTCTTCAGCACAAACTAAAATTATAATAAATTTTTTACGTAATATTATAATAGTTCAATTATAAACTAATATAATAGAAAGAGTTTTCATTAATTGCCCTTTTATATTTGACTACTCACCTCAAAGAAACTTTTAATTTTATATATATCAGTGAGGTGAGCAATTAATGAAAACTCTTTATATTTGTGAAGCTTTCGAAAATATTTATTTTCTTCTTCAGCACAAACTAAAATTATAATAAATTTTTTACATAATATTATAATAGTTCAATTAAAAACTAATATAATAGAAAGAGTTTTCATTAATTGCCCTTTTATATTTGACTGCTCACCTCAAAGAAGCTTTTAATTTCATATATATCAGTGAGGTGAGCAATTAATGAAAACTCTTTATATTTGTGAAGCTTTCGAAAATATTTATTTTCTTCTTCAGCACAAACTAAAATTATAATAAATTTTTTACATAATATTATAATAGTTCAATTAAAAACTAATATAATAGAAAGAGTTTTCATTAATTGCCCTTTTATATTTGACTACTCACCTCAAAAAAACTTTTAATTTTATATATATCAGTGAGGTGAGCAATTAATGAAAACTCTTTATATTTGTGAAGCTTTCGAAAATATTTATTTTCTTCTTCAGCACAAACTAAAATTATAATAAATTTTTTACATAATATTATAATAGTTCAATTATAAACTAATATAATAGAAAGAGTTTTCATTAATTGCCCTTTTATATTTGACTGCTCACCTCAAAGAAGCTTTTAATTTCATATATATCAGTGAGGTGAGCAATTAATGAAAACTCTTTATATTTGTGAAGCTTTCGAAAATATTTATTTTCTTCTTCAGCACAAACTAAAATTATAATAAATTTTTTACATAATATTATAATAGTTCAATTATAAACTAATATAATAGAAAGAGTTTTCATTAATTGCCCTTTTATATTTGACTGCTCACCTCAAAGAAGCTTTTAACTTCATATATATCAGTGAGGTGAGCAATTAATGAAAACTCTTTATATTTGTGAAGCTTTCGAAAATATTTATTTTCTTCTTCAGCACAAACTAAAATTATAATAAATTTTTTACATAATATTATAATAGTTCAATTATAAACTAATATAATAGAAAGAGTTTTCATTAATTACACTTTTATATTTGACTACTCACCTCAAAGAAACTTTTAATTTTATATATATCAGTGAGGTGAGCAATTAATGAAAACTCTTTATATTTGTGAAGCTTTCGAAAATATTTATTTTCTTCTTCAGCACAAACTAAAATTATAATAAATTTTTTACATAATATTATAATAGTTCAATTAAAAACTAATATAATAGAAAGAGTTTTCATTAATTGCCCTTTTATATTTGACTACTCACCTCAAAGAAACTTTTAATTTTATATATATCAGTGAGGTGAGCAATTAATGAAAACTCTTTATATTTGTAAAGCTTTCGAAAATATTTATTTTCTTCTTCAGCACAAACTAAAATTATAATAAATTTTTTACATAATATTATAATAGTTCAATTAAAAACTAATATAATAGAAAGAGTTTTCATTAATTACACTTTTATATTTGACTACTCACCTCAAAGAAACTTTTAATTTTATATATATCAGTGAGGTGAGCAATTAATGAAAACTCTTTATATTTGTGAAGCTTTCGAAAATATTTATTTTCTTCTTCAGCACAAACTAAAATTATAATAAATTTTTTACATAATATTATAATAGTTCAATTAAAAACTAATATAATAGAAAGAGTTTTCATTAATTGCCCTTTTATATTTGACTGCTCACCTCAAAGAAGCTTTTAATTTCACATATATCAGTGAGGTGAGCAATTAATGAAAACTCTTTATATTTGTGAAGCTTTCGAAAATATTTATTTTCTTCTTCAGCACAAACTAAAATTATAATAAATTTTTTACATAATATTATAATAGTTCAATTAAAAACTAATATAATAGAAAGAGTTTTCATTGATTGCCCTTTTATATTTGACTGCTCACCTCAAAAAAGCTTTTAATTTCATATATATCAGTGAGGTGAGCAATTAATGAAAACTCTTTATATTTGTGAAGCTTTAGAAAATATTTATTTTCTTCTTCAGCACAAACTAAAATTATAATAAATTTTTTACATAATATTATAATAGTTCAATTATAAACTAATATAATAGAAAGAGTTTTCATTAATTACACTTTTATATTTGACTACTCACCTCAAAGAAACTTTTAATTTTATATATATCAGTGAGGTGAGCAATTAATGAAAACTCTTTATATTTGTGAAGCTTTCGAAAATATTTATTTTCTTCTTCAGCACAAACTAAAATTATAATAAATTTTTTACATAATATTATAATAGTTCAATTTAAAACTAATATAATAGAAAGAGTTTTCATTAATTGCCCTTTTATATTTGACTGCTCACCTCAAAGAAGCTTTTAATTTCATATATATCAGTGAGGTGAGCAATTAATGAAAACTCTTTATATTTGTGAAGCTTTCGAAAATATTTATTTTCTTCTTCAGCACAAACTAAAATTATAATAAATTTTTTACATAATATTATAATAGTTCAATTAAAAACTAATATAATAGAAAGAGTTTTCATTAATTGCCCTTTTATATTTGACTGCTCACCTCAAAGAAACTTTTAATTTCATATATATCAGTGAGGTGAGCAATTAATGAAAACTCTTTATATTTGTGAAGCTTTCGAAAATATTTATTTTCTTCTTCAGCACAAACTAAAATTATAATAAATTTTTTACATAATATTATAATAGTTCAATTATAAACTAATATAATAGAAAGAGTTTTCATTAATTACACTTTTATATTTGACTACTCACCTCAAAGAAACTTTTAATTTCATATATATCAGTGAGGTGAGCAATTAATGAAAACTCTTTATATTTGGCTTTCGAAAATATTTATTTTCTTTCTTCAGCACAAACTAAAATTATAATAAATTTTTTACATAATATTATAATAGTTCAATTAAAAACTAATATAATAGAAAGAGTTTTCATTAATTGCCCTTTTATATTTGACTGCTCACCTCAAAGAAACTTTTAATTTCATACATATCAGTGAGGTGAGCAATTATTGAAACTCTTTACAGTTGTGAACCTTTCGAAAATATTTATTTTCTTCTTCAGCACAAACTAAAATTATAATAAATTTTTTACATAATTTTATAATAGTTCAATTATAAACTAATATAATAGAAAGAGTTTTCATTAATTACACTTTTATATTTCACTACTCACCTCAAAGAAACTTTTAATTTCATATATATCAGTGAGGTGAGCAATTAATGAAAACTCTTTATATTTGTGAAGCTTTCGAAAATATTTATTTTCTTCTTCAGCACAAACTAAAATTATAATAAATTTTTTACATAATATTATAATAGTTCAATTAAAAACTAATATAATAGAAAGAGTTTTCATTAATTGCCCTTTTATATTTGACTGCTCACCTCAAAGAAACTTTTAATTTCATATATATCAGTGAGGTGAGCAATTAATGAAAACTCTTTATATTTGTGAAGCTTTCGAAAATATTTATTTTCTTCTTCAGCACAAACTAAAATTATAATAAATTTTTTACATAATATTATAATAGTTCAATTAAAAACTAATATAATAGAAAGAGTTTTCATTAATTGCCCTTTTATATTTGACTGCTCACCTCAAAGAAACTTTTAATTTCATATATATCAGTGAGGTGAGCAATTAATGAAAACTCTTTATATTTGTGAAGCTTTCGAAAATATTTATTTTCTTCTTCAGCACAAACTAAAATTATAATAAATTTTTTACATAATATTATAATAGTTCAATTATAAACTAATATAATAGAAAGAGTTTTCATTAATTACACTTTTATATTTGACTACTCACCTCAAAGAAACTTTTAATTTCATATATATCAGTGAGGTGAGCAATTAATGAAAACTCTTTATATTTGTGAAGCTTTTGAAAATATTTATTTTCTTATTCAGCACAAACTAAAATTATAATAAATTTTTTACATAATATTATAATAGTTCAATTAAAAACTAATATAATAGAAAGAGTTTTCATTAATTGCCCTTTTATATTTGACTACTCACCTCAAAGAAACTTTTAATTTTATATATATCAGTGAGGTGAGCAATTAATGAAAACTCTTTATATTTGTGAAGCTTTCGAAAATATTTATTTTCTTCTTCAGCACAAACTAAAATTATAATAAATTTTTTACATAATATTATAATAGTTCAATTAAAAACTAATATAATAGAAAGAGTTTTCATTAATTGCCCTTTTATATTTGACTGCTCACCTCAAAGAAACTTTTAATTTCATATATATCAGTGAGGTGAGCAATTAATGAAAAACTCTTTATATTTGTGAAGCTTTCGAAAATATTTATTTTCTTCTTCAGCACAAACTAAAATTATAATAAATTTTTTACATAATATTATAATAGTTCAATTAAAAACTAATATAATAGAAAGAGTTTTCATTAATTGCCCTTTTATATTTGACTGCTCACCTCAAAGAAACTTTTAATTTCATATATATCAGTGAGGTGAGCAATTAATGAAAACTCTTTATATTTGTGAAGCTTTCGAAAATATTTATTTTCTTCTTCAGCACAAACTAAAATTATAATAAATTTTTTACATAATATTATAATAGTTCAATTATAAACTAATATAGGTAATAGAAAGAGTTTTCATTAATTACACTTTTATATTTGACTACTCACCTCAAAGAAACTTTTAATTTCATATATATCAGTGAGGTGAGCAATTAATGAAAACTCTTTATATTTGTGAAGCTTTCGAAAATATTTATTTTCTTCTTCAGCACAAACTAAAATTATAATAAATTTTTTACATAATATTATAATAGTTCAATTAAAAACTAATATAATAGAAAGAGTTTTCATTAATTGCCCTTTTATATTTGACTGCTCACCTCAAAGAAACTTTTAATTTCATATATATCAGTGAGGTGAGCAATTAATGAAAACTCTTTATATTTGTGAAGCTTTCGAAAATATTTATTTTCTTCTTCAGCACAAACTAAAATTATAATAAATTTTTTACATAATTTTATAATAGTTCAATTATAAACTAATATAGGTAATAGAAAGAGTTTTCATTAATTACACTTTTATATTTGACTACTCACCTCAAAGAAACTTTTAATTTCATATATATCAGTGAGGTGAGCAATTAATGAAAACTCTTTATATTTGTGAAGCTTTCGAAAATATTTATTTTCTTCTTCAGCACAAACTAAAATTATAATAAATTTTTTACATAATATTATAATAGTTCAATTAAAAACTAATATAATAGAAAGAGTTTTCATTAATTGCCCTTTTATATTTGACTACTCACCTCAAAGAAACTTTTAATTTTATATATATCAGTGAGGTGAGCAATTAATGAAAACTCTTTATATTTGTGAAGCTTTCGAAAATATTTATTTTCTTCTTCAGCACAAACTAAAATTATAATAAATTTTTTACATAATATTATAATAGTTCAATTAAAAACTAATATAATAGAAAGAGTTTTCATTAATTGCCCTTTTATATTTGACTGCTCACCTCAAAGAAGCTTTTAATTTCATATATATCAGTGAGGTGAGCAATTAATGAAAACTCTTTATATTTGTGAAGCTTTCGAAAATATTTATTTTCTTCTTCAGCACAAACTAAAATTATAATAAATTTTTTACATAATATTATAATAGTTCAATTAAAAACTAATATAATAGAAAGAGTTTTCATTAATTGCCCTTTTATATTTGACTGCTCACCTCAAAGAAACTTTTAATTTCATATATATCAGTGAGGTGAGCAATTAATGAAAACTCTTTATATTTGTGAAGCTTTCGAAAATATTTATTTTCTTTTTCAGCACAAACTAAAATTATAATAAATTTTTTACATAATATTATAATAGTTCAATTATAAACTAATATAATAGAAAGAGTTTTCATTAATTGCCCTTTTATATTTGACTGCTCACCTCAAAGAAGCTTTTAATTTCATATATATCAGTGAGGTGAGCAATTAATGAAAACTCTTTATATTTGTGAAGCTTTCGAAAATATTTATTTTCTTCTTCAGCACAAACTAAAATTATAATAAATTTTTTACATAATATTATAATAGTTCAATTAAAAACTAATATAATAGAAAGAGTTTTCATTAATTGCCCTTTTATATTTGACTGCTCACCTCAAAGAAACTTTTAATTTCATATATATCAGTGAGGTGAGCAATTAATGAAAACTCTTTATATTTGTGAAGCTTTCGAAAATATTTATTTTCTTCTTCAGCACAAACTAAAATTATAATAAATTTTTTACATAATTTTATAATAGTTCAATTATAAACTAATATAATAGAAAGAGTTTTCATTAATTACACTTTTATATTTGACTACTCACCTCAAAGAAACTTTTAATTTCATATATATCAGTGAGGTGAGCAATTAATGAAAACTCTTTATGTTTGTGAAGCTTTCGAAAATATTTATTTTCTTCTTCAGCACAAACTAAAATTATAATAAATTTTTTACATAATATTATAATAGTTCAATTAAAAACTAATATAATAGAAAGAGTTTTCATTAATTGCCCTTTTATATTTGACTGCTCACCTCAAAGAAACTTTTAATTTTATATATATCAGTGAGGTGAGCAATTAATGAAAACTCTTTATATTTGTGAAGCTTTCGAAAATATTTATTTTCTTCTTCAGCACAAACTAAAATTATAATAAATTTTTTACATAATTTTATAATAGTTCAATTATAAACTAATATAATAGAAAGAGTTTTCATTAATTACACTTTTATATTTGACTACTCACCTCAAAGAAACTTTTAATTTCATATATATCAGTGAGGTGAGCAATTAATGAAAACTCTTTATATTTGTGAAGCTTTCGAAAATATTTATTTTCTTCTTCAGCACAAACTAAAATTATAATAAATTTTTTACATAATTTTATAATAGTTCAATTATAAACTAATATAATAGAAAGAGTTTTCATTAATTACACTTTTATATTTGACTGCTTACCTCAAAGAAACTTTTAATTTCATATATATCAGTGAGGTGAGCAATTAATGAAAACTCTTTATATTTGTGAAGCTTTCGAAAATATTTATTTTCTTCTTCAGCACAAACTAAAATTATAATAAATTTTTTACATAATATTATAATAGTTCAATTATAAACTAATATAATAGAAAGAGTTTTCATTAATTACACTTTTATATTTGACTACTCACCTCAAAGAAACTTTTAATTTTATATATATCAGTGAGGTGAGCAATTAATGAAAACTCTTTATATTTGTGAAGCTTTCGAAAATATTTATTTTCTTCTTCAGCACAAACTAAAATTATAATAAATATTTTACATAATATTATAATAGTTCAATTAAAAACTAATATAATAGAAAGAGTTTTCATTAATTGCCCTTTTACATTTGACTGCTCACCTCAAAAAACCTTTAATTTCATATATATCAGTGAGGTGAGCAATTAATGAAAACTCTTTATATTTGTGAAGCTTTCGAAAATATTTATTTTCTTCTTCAGCACAAACTAAAATTATAATAAATTTTTTACATAATATTATAATAGTTCAATTAAAAACTAATATAATAGAAAGAGTTTTCTTTAATTGCCCTTTTATATTTGACTGCTCACCTCAAAGAAACTTTTAATTTCATATATATCAGTGAGGTGAGCAATTAATGAAAACTCTTTATATTTGTGAAGCTTTCGAAAATATTTCAGCACAAACTTAAATTATAATAAATTTTTTACATAATATTATAATAGTTCAATTAAAAACTAATATAATAGAAAGAGATTTCATTAATTGCCCTTTTATATTTGACTGCTCACCTCAAAGAAACTTTTAATTTCATATATATCAGTGAGGTGAGCAATTAATGAAAACTCTTTATATTTGTGAAGCTTTCGAAAATATTTATTTTCTTCTTCAGCACAAACTAAAATTATAATAAATTTTTTACATAATATTATAATAGTTCAATTAAAAACTAATATAATAGAAAGAGTTTTCATTAATTGCCCTTTTATATTTGACTGCTCACCTCAAAGATACTTTTAATTTCATATATATCAGTGAGGTGAGCAATTAATGAAAACTCTTTATATTTGTGAAGCTTTCGAAAATATTTATTTTCTTCTTCAGCACAAACTAAAATTATAATAAATTTTTTACATAATATTATAATAGTTCAATTAAAAACTAATATAATAGAAAGAGTTTTCATTAATTGCCCTTTTATATTTGACTGCTCACCTCAAAGATACTTTTAATTTCATATATATCAGTGAGGTGAGCAATTAATGAAAACTCTTTATATTTGTGAAGCTTTCGAAAATATTTATTTTCTTCTTCAGCACAAACTAAAATTATAATAAATATTTTACATAATATTATAATAGTTCAATTAAAAACTAATATAATAGAAAGAGTTTTCATTAATTGCCCTTTTATATTTGACTGCTCACCTCAAAGAAGCTTTTAATTTCATATATATCAGTGAGGTGAGCAATTAATGAAAACTCTTTATATTTGTGAAGCTTTCGAAAATATTTATTTTCTTCTTCAGCACAAACTAAAATTATAATAAATTTTTTACATAATATTATAATAGTTCAATTAAAAACTAATATAATAGAAAGAGTTTTCATTAATTGCCCTTTTATATTTGACTGCTCACCTCAAAAAACCTTTAATTTCATATATATCAGTGAGGTGAGCAATTAATGAAAACTCTTTATATTTGTGAAGCTTTCGAAAATATTTATTTTCTTCTTCAGCACAAACTAAAATTATAATAAATTTTTTACATAATATTATAATAGTTCAATTAAAAACTAATATAATAGAAAGAGTTTTTATTAATTGCCCTTTTATATTTGACTGCTCACCTCAAAGAAACTTTTAATTTCATATATATCAGTGAGGTGAGCAATTAATGAAAACTCTTTATATTTGTGAAGCTTTCGAAAATATTTCAGCACAAACTTAAATTATAATAAATTTTTTACATAATATTATAATAGTTCAATTAAAAACTAATATAATAGAAAGAGATTTCATTAATTGCCCTTTTATATTTGACTGCTCACCTCAAAGAAACTTTTAATTTCATATATATCAGTGAGGTGAGCAATTAATGAAAACTCTTTATATTTGTGAAGCTTTCGAAAATATTTATTTTCTTCTTCAGCACAAACTAAAATTATAATAAATTTTTTACATAATATTATAATAGTTCAATTAAAAACTAATATAATAGAAAGAGTTTTCATTAATTGCCCTTTTATATTTGACTGCTCACCTCAAAAAAACTTTTAATTTCATACATATCAGTGAGGTGAGCAATTAATGAAAACTCTTTATATTTGTGAAGCTTTCGAAAATATTTATTTTCTTCTTCAGCACAAACTAAAATTATAATAAATTTTTTACATAATATTATAATAGTTCAATTAAAAACTAATATAATAGAAAGAGTTTTCATTAATTGCCCTTTTATATTTGACTGCTCACCTCAAAGATACTTTTAATTTCATATATATCAGTGAGGTGAGCAATTAATAAAAACTCTTTATATTTGTGAAGCTTTCGAAAATATTTATTTTCTTCTTCAGCACAAACTAAAATTATAATAAATTTTTTACATAATATTATAATAGTTCAATTAAAAACTAATATAATAGAAAGAGTTTTCATTAATTGCCCTTTTATATTTGACTGCTCACCTCAAAGAAACTTTTAATTTCATATATATCAGTGAGGTGAGCAATTAATGAAAACTCTTTATATTTGTGAAGCTTTCGAAAATATTTATTTTCTTCTTCAGCACAAACTAAAATTATAATAAATTTTTTGACATAATATTATAATAGTTCAATTAAAAACTAATATAATAGAAAGAGTTTTTATTAATTGCCCTTTTATATTTTACTGCTCACCTCAAAGAAACTTTTAATTTCATATATATCAGTGAGGTGAGCAATTAATGAAAACTCTTTATATTTGTGAAGCTTTCGAAAATATTTATTTTCTTCTTCAGCACAAACTAAAATTATAATAAATTTTTTACATAATATTATAATAGTTCAATTAAAAACTAATATAATAGAAAGAGTTTTCATTAATTGCCCTTTTATATTTGACTGCTCACCTCAAAGAAACTTTTAATTTCATATATATCGGTGAGGTGAGCAATTAATGAAAACTCTTTATATTTGTGAAGCTTTCGAAAATATTTATTTTCTTCTTCAGCACAAACTAAAATTATAATAAATTTTTTACATAATATTATAATAGTTCAATTAAAAACTAATATAATAGAAAGAGTTTTTATTAATTGCCCTTTTATATTTTACTGCTCACCTCAAAGAAACTTTTAATTTCATATATATCAGTGAGGTGAGCAATTAATGAAAACTCTTTATATTTGTGAAGCTTTCGAAAATATTTATTTTCTTCTTCAGCACAAACTAAAATTATAATAAATTTTTTACATAATTTTATAATAGTTCAATTATAAACTAATATAATAGAAAGAGTTTTCATTAATTACACTTTTATATTTGACTACTCACCTCAAAGAAACTTTTAATTTCATATATTATATCAGTGAGGTGAGCAATTAATGAAAACTCTTTATATTTGTGAAGCTTTCGAAAATATTTATTTTCTTCCTCAGCACAAACTAAAATTATAATAAATTTTTTACATAATATTATATAAGTTCAATTAAAAACTAATATAATAGAAAGAGTTTTCATTAATTGCCCTTTTATCTAATATACAGGGAGAACCACTTTCTTGTAATGACGTCATCACCATTTTTTCAAATGGAACCCCCCCTTTTATTTCAATTTCAAAATTGCCTTTGCTGAGCTTATTCCAAAAATGTATAATATGTTGCTTCAAATTGGTACAGGGTGGGTAAAAATGCAAAAATTTACCTACAAAGTAATGAAAATAACGAATAAACGTAATAAACACATTAAATGAAATTACGTATTATACAACTACTTTGATAAACTATCAAGAAAATGAGAAAAGCATTATTCTTAATAATTGTATATAACAGCTTCTATTAGTGATCCCAGCCCCTGGACAAAAAGCTTTTTGTTTAGCATTATTTTTTACCATTCTTTTTATTTGACAAAAATGTCAAAAACATTGAAGCACAGTTTCGTATTGTTAACGCTTTAGAAAAGGTACGTGAATTTTTTTTATAAAATGCCTTTAACCGAAAGTGACAGGATTAAAATATTAATGATGACTGGTATTGGCGATAAGATGCAGATAAGAGGCAACAAGAGGTATTCCATGAAATGCACCCAGATCGTGAACCTATTTCACAATCTACAGTAAGTAGAATAGAGCGAAAATAGAGAGACTAAGGATATGTGAGGGATGCAGCAAAGCAAGGTAGAAGAAAAATTGATGAAAATATTCAACAAGACATAATTTTGTCGGCTGTAGAAAATCCACACTGTACATTGCGAGGATTATCTAGGGATTTTGGTAATAGAAAGTCTTCAGTATCATTAAGAATAATAAAAAACTCTTCGTTTTAACAAAACTTTCACTATTTATTTAAAAAACTGCTAGCCGTTTCGCTAGACAACTAGCATCGTCAGATTGACATATTGACATATTTGTTTGTTTGTTTGTAACAAGGTACCTGATGTTTATTAGGTAGTTATAAGGCTAGACCAAGTATGGAAGTAATAAGACATAACAATATTAAAGCCTAGATGTTATTAGCCCTAAGGGATTATCTTGGATGTATTTCCCTCTAAGATCAGTATAACTGTGCAATGATATAGAAAAAACCAAGAAAAAACTATATCATGCTGATCTTTACAATAACTTAATATAATTGTGTTACAATTACGTCTTATCTATGTATAAAATGAAGACTCAATTAAAGCAAACACTTTAAAAGTGGAAAACTTCCCAGATTTATTTTTTCATTAACAACATTAAATTGTGGATCTGCTAGATGTCTTTTTATTTCAAGTTCTTCAAGGAAATCTAAATTTTGTTTTTTATTACAAGTGTGTAGTATTTGGATATCATTGATGTGTAATAGTGAGGTTGGATGTTCAAGTAGGTGTTTTGCATTATTTGACTTATCTGGTTGTTTTAATCTATATGCTCTTAAATTTTCGTTAAATCTTACTTCAAAATTTCTTTGTGTTTGACCTATATATACAGCATTACACATTGGACAATTAAGTTTGTAAACACCAGATTTTTTAATTTAGGTAATTTTGTTTTGACTTTTAACAATTTTGTACCAACATTATTTTGTGTTTTAAATGATATTAATACTGATGTTGCCGATGATATTATTTTTGAAATTTTATTGGAAATACTTCCACAATATGTAATATTTTTATAACTTTTAATTTCTTTAGTTTGTTTAGGAAATATTAGTTGTATAGTGACAAATAAATTTAAAAGTCAAAGTCTACTTAAACGGAGTCTACTTAAACAGATCTGGAAATATTCCTCAACTACAAGATCGAATCAGACAATAAATACAGAGAATAACACCCGCTATGCTACAGAATGTTAGAGACGGAAGTAATACCGGGTTCAGTCATTGTCTAACGGTCAATGGAGAACAATTTGAACATTTATTGTAAATTTGATAATGTGATAAAAGAAGACAGATATATTTGTACTGAGTTTGTTCTAGAAAACTCCACAGTGGACAGTGTTAGTGTGTCTAGTTGTATGTAATAGGGAAGACAGATATGCAGATAGTGTCAACACGACGATGGTAAACTCGGCTACGACCAACTCGGCGAAAATAAATAAAATAATATATTATGCAATTATTTATTTTAATACAATATAATCTACTGAAGAAACTAATTCATATTGTTATTGTGTGATATCCCTCTGAGATATTCGATCAAATTTTGCCTGTTATAATCGGCCACTTCATTTAAAATTATCTCGTCGGCTTCCTCATAAAGTCTCCTTTTTGATGCGCGATTGCGCCCGGCAATTGCTCGTTCGAAGACTTGGAAATCGGATATAATCTACACTAAAGTAAAATAATTATAGATCAACTAGGTATATTGTGGCCCGGTACGAGGAACATGCATTTTACAAGTTATGGTCAGATAATTTTGTAAAATTCTAAATAAATTTTTTGTGTAAGTTAGTTTAAGTTAAATAATTAAAAACAAACATAAATTGATTTTCTTTAATAAATAAATTTTGATATATTTATTATAGATTAACCAAAGGTAAACTAATTGCATGAATACGTATTAGAATTGTCTCTATTATTACAGTTTGGTGGATGCGTTAAACGTAAGGAAACATAACACAGGATTCGGAATATCTATGTAGGTATTTGCAGTATTAGTACAATCACTATTGTTTGCTAATAAATTAAGGATTAGATTGTGGAGACCAAGCTGCTAAATCATATCAAATATTGACAACGGTATCCATTATCATTCAATTTTGGTAAAGTCATACGTATTAAGGTCAAACCATGTGTTTAGATTTACTATAAATAAATATACATAATGTCAAATTTGCGTTAAATGTAAATGCATATACTTTGATTATTTTATTTAAATTTAATGAAACGGTCGACAAACTGAGAAAAGATTCACCCTATGATCTTTACCTTATAACCTTACTTATTACCCCTCCCTGGGGTAGTAAGTTTGGCATCAGTTGAATGAATCTCACCAAACATAGGATAGTTTAACTGTGCACTTATTTATTGTTCTTAAGTAAAAAATTGTTCGTTTAAGTATTATTTAAAAAATTAGTGGAAAGTCGGAACTACCTTAAGTGATGATACAAGAAAATTTGTTATGTTTTTTATTTATAATAAATATATGCAGTTACCAGGTTAAAATTCAACAAGAATCCTGATCCGGATGATGATATTCAGGCAGAATATTCTAGGCAGAAATACATCTGAAATATTATTAATTATTCTGAATGAAACATAAGAAAAAGGAATATTTCAATATGGACGAAACTATGCCTAATGAAGAAAAATAATAAGCCCCTCAGTTTTGGGCCCAACTGTATAATAGACTCTATGGAGAGAATCTTAGAACCTAAAGAAGGCCTCAGTAAGGACCAACATAGGGATTAAAAATAAAATCCACTTTGAATGTTGTGGGTGAGATAGTGGAGATCACCAATGAAGCCAGAATAGGGACGCGCAGAACTAGAGAACTCATTTTAGTTGTAAGAAATGCCTTCGATTCGGCACCTTGGCTACACAAACTAGCCGAACTTACTAAAAAGTATATATCACTATACCTAAGAAGGATAATAGGAATCTACTTTAGCGATAGCAAAAGAAAGGCGACTTAAAAAATTACTCGACATGGGTCGGTTTTGGGACTCAATCTTTACAATATTCGAAAAGACAGAAGCGATTATGTTGGTGAAATTAAAACAATTTAGAGAAATTCAATACTTAGCCGTAGGCAAGAAAAAGAACCAGATAAAATGTCTAGACGTACACCTCGACTAAAGCCATAAATTCAGGTTTCATAAAGGAAAACAGACCAACTTACTAGGGCTCTATACAGAATGCTATCCAAAGTAGGATGTGTGAAGTCATTGAAATGAAAAATTTTATGTTGTGGTAGTGTTGAAGGATGCATTGGTGGTGGCCAATTATAGATCAAAACTAAAGGCAATACATTGTAGATTAGACCTAAGGGTGTCAGTGGACATTGGACTTTATTCAAAAAAACCATCATTGGCGGTGATAATCCACTTCATTTCCTGGTGATTAAAATAGTCCGCAAACATGAAAACCAGCCTAATGATAGACGCCCAAAAGCTAAAAAAGGTAAAATAGTTAAAAAATGGTAAGCTGAATGAACGGTAACAACAAAAGAAACATGAGCTGATAAAATCGCACAGGAAGTAGATAATGATAATGATTATGATAATTTAAAGATTACTCCGAATGAAAATCATTGAAAATATCTCTTAAAGTTTCAATTAATATTACAGGAGAAGATGTAACCAACTTAATAGGCAAACCTACAGGACCAGGAGCTTTATTTTTCTTTATAAATTTTATTATTGTTGTTATTGGTCGAATCTGATTGTTATGACTTTCTAAAGTAAAATTTTGTTCCACAAAGATTTGTCTGTTTTCATTAATTAGGTTTATAGTAGTCTGTCCATGCCTCCATGCCAATTGGGTCTATTGTTGACAACTCCTTGGTATTAGATTTGAGGGATTCCAGAGTTTTCCAGGCTTGCCTTGATTTTGAGTACCCATAAGGACTAATCCACCCCCATATTTTTTTTTTCCCAAAACCTATTTTTATTTTTTGTTTCACTTTTTTTCTTGGCCCTATACACTTGCATCTATTATAATCTCTTGCTTGTTTCAGCTCCATTTACAAAATATTCAAAAAAACAAAATTTGAAAATTATGGGGGAATTAGCGTGACATCTTCAATGGGTAGATTGTATGGACGAATTCTGAAAAGAAGAATTGAAGAAGAAATTGAGGAATCGATAATCGACAATATCTTCTGTTTAAAACAGCTGGCTGAAAAAACCGTTGCGCATAATAGAGAGTTGCATTTGATATTTATTGATGTGAGAAAAGCGTATGACAGCGTACCAGTTAATCAAATATTGATAGCAATAAAAAGCAAAAATATAAATGAAGGATATATAAATGCAGTAAAACAACTTTACAGAGGAACGAAAGAATAGGGGAAAATATATCAGAGGAATTTTTAGTAAATAGAGGACTGCGTCAAGGTTGCTGTCTTTCCGCTACTCTGTTCAAAATATATATAGAAAAAGCGATGGTAAATGGGAAAAAGAAATATAGTTTAATGGGAACAAATATTACAAATGGCGATCATATACACTATACACAGTCTATTTTTTACCGATGATAAAGTCATTTTGGCAGAAGACGAAGAAGATGCAAACTATATGCTTCGGAAATTAATAGAATAATTATTAGATTTGTGGGGATTAGAAATAAATTTATAAAAAACAAAATATATGATTATTGGTGCAAATGACTACGATTTCATAACAGATAAAGAAACCATAGAACATATGGAGTTACACTAACCAGAGATGGATATCCAAAACAAAATCAGGAACGGTAAAAATATAATAAAACAATTACACCCCTTAATCTGGAAGATAATCTCTCAAGAAAAACCAAGAAACAAATTTTCAGTACGTTCGTAGAAAGGGAATTGCAAAAATGATCGAGACAAAACATTACAGCACAGAATGTTATTAATGTTATGCTGGTAAAAAAGATATTTGGAATAAAATTAACGAATTGCTGGAAGCTAATAAAGTCCACCAAAGAAAGAAATGAATCTAGTTGGCTTTAGTAAAGTTTTGTTTACTTTCTTGACAATTTTTTTAAGGACTACTTAATTTTTTCACCACTAAATAAATATTTGATAGTAAGAAGGTCAATATTAGAATTACGTTTCTCAAATAATGTCTTTCATCGAAATTGTATTTAGAGTAAAATTTTACAACCACTTCCATGTCATTATAATAATCGAAAAATTAGAAGACTACTATTTCATTATTTTAAATATTTCTTAAATTTTTTTTTAGAGTTGTATAGAAATGATCTGTTCAATTATCTAGGCAACCTTTATAATTACTAAAATTTAGGTATACTTAAAGTCGTAATAGGACTTCAGTTAAAGTGTGTGTAGGTGTAATGGTAGTGTAAACGGTTTTGGTTTAAAAACCAAGAAGTCAAGTATGTTATTTTATTACTCTTATTTAAAATACTAAACAATCAACTTTTCAACAAAACAACTGTTGTCATAAAAGTTTTTTTTTAAATAAATTCGTTTTATTCACAAGTTTTTTGTTTGGTGTTATCAGTATGATATGGACTTCCATAAAGTAATTCTATTGTTAATCAGTTGTTGATTTAGGGTCCTTAACGTAATTATTTGTATAAAATTTGTATTTTAGACTGTACTTAAATGTATTTTTTTAGTAAAAAGCCATATAAATTATATGTTTTTCTATGCAGAAACAATGTATTTTATATTCACTTTTAATACCTAATACCTTTATTTGGTATGAACTACCTCTTAATTTTCATTACAAGCTTGCTGACAATATCCATTACAGAAACAATCGACGCATGTCACGCCCGATTTCACAATATCCCTGGATAATGAACTCCCTTTATAATCCTTAATTTAACGAGGATCCATCCATATAGAGCAACTGCAAGTTCTGATTTTATTACTGATTTATCCATTCTGCTTGTTGCCATGCATTTAATTATGAAGAAAAATACAAAAAATAACAGTTAATATTTTTTAATTTAGGAATCAATCAAAAGTTTTAATTTTTCTCTTATTTATTCTTTTCATTATGATTATTATTTTCGGCTGCATTATTTCAAATGTCAAAATAAATTAAACTTGCCATTGCTCATAATTAAACAAACCGGCTTTCTCTAAAATTTCCAATGACTGCAGAGTAGGTATACATAATGAATCTTAATTAACCTTATAATGCAGTTTCTATTTGCAAACTTTCCAGGACAAATTTCTGGATGGCTAACTTCCAGTGATTTAATAAGGGCGTAAAGGAAAGAAGCAGATAAACACCAATGCTTACTAATTAGGGTTCGATCCATTACAAACCGACATCTAATCTTATTGCGCCTGGTTCCTTAAAACGTGTGGAGATTTTTAATTATCGGTTTAAAATTAAATACTCACGTAGCCAAAATTGTTGGATTCCCTTATGACATACTATTATTAAGTCAAGAAGTATATAACATAATTTCTTTATAGATTCTATGCAAATTGGGTAAATACAATTTTAACTGAACAATAACAAAATAGGTAGATATGAAAAATATTGTATAATAAAGTTATTATCAGAATTTAAAATATAGAAAAAACACTTAAGAGCGAAACCAAAATATCCTGTGTGTCCTCCTCTGTTCAGTAGTAAGAGAGTTAAAGGTATCCATTGAGATGTTCTTCTATTCTTCTTGGGTTGCAAGTGTGAGCTTCTGGATGGTGCTGTTTGATATTGCTCGTCCAACGAAATCCCACATGTGCTTTATGGGCTTCATGTCTGGAAAATTTGCTTGCCATGGTAGTCGTTAAATATTCCCAAACTTCAGTGCATTTTATACTTTACTGGTGCGATGAGGCCAAGCATTGTCCCAATTCCAAGGTGTAAGATAACGTGCCGAAGGATGGATGGCCGCTGGGGTATAAGCGGTCGCGAACGTTCCCCTGGGGGAACCGGGCGAAACCCCCTTGTATGTAGCATTGCTTTGGCATGCGGGGCTCTGCCGGAGTGGACCGACATTCCCTTGCTACTTGTGGGAATAACCATGGTAAGAAAAATGGCGGAAATTTATATCCTTCAGATAAACGCCCATCACGCCAAGGGTTATTTCAAGGACGTTTATCAGAATCCAAATGGAATTAGTACTGATCCAGGAACATGGGTCCGTGATGGTCAGGTGAGAGGACTCGCATGTAGGGAAGCCAAACTAATATATTAGGTGAGTAATGTAGACATATCCTGAGCATGCATCTTGGTAAGTAACAGCATTGATCACTTTTGTGTTTCAGAGTTTATGACGAGAGACCTCGTCCCGATTCGAGCAAACCTCGAGTTCGAGAATAGACGTTAAGAAGTCATCATGCTATTTTGCAGGGGACGGGACTGCACCGCCTACAGAACTGCAAAGACTAGTCGAGTACTGTGAACAGAAATAGCTGCCGCTTCTCATAGGATGCGACCCTAACGGTCACAATACCGTATGAGGAAGCGCAGACACCAACGAAAGAGATGAGAAAATTATGGATTTTATACTTAATAAGAATCTTATACACAATATAGGGAATACCCTTACTTTTGTAACCAGAACAAGAAAGGAAGTACTAGATATAACACTAAGTACACCGAATCTTAAGGATCGGGTGAAAGATTGGAGAGTATCGAACGAACCATCCCTTTCTGATCATAGAATGGTTACGTTCAGATAAGAGTCTAATCCTCCTGAGCCAGCACTCAGGATAAACCCCAGGAAAACTAACTGGGAAAATTACAACACTAACCTGAACATAAATCTTGCAAGTCTCAAGACTAAAAGAAATGCCAGGAATCACCTGGCATTAGAAAATGATCTCATAGAACTGAACGGGGCAATACTCGATGCCTTTGAATCAAGTTGTCCTCTCCAGAGGACTAGAAAAGCAAAAGATGTGATATGGTGGAACAGTCATCTGTCAAACTTAAGATCCGAGACGCGACAGCTCTTCAACAGAGCCAAACGTAATGGAGATTGGCAGAGCTACACCGAGAAACTTACAACATATAATAAGGAGTTTAAAAAAGCTAAAAGAAACAGCTTCAGAAAATTCTGCGAAGAAATAGACGCTACACCCTCTGCAGCAAGGCTACACAAAGTCTTGGCAAAAGGAAAAGTAGACACTGTAATGGCACTACGGAAGCCAGATGGAAGCTTCACAGAAAACGAAAAAGAACGAGCTCTGCTCCTATTAGAAACTCACTTTCCCGGCGGAATTGTCCCTTCGGGAACAAGTGGGAAAGCTAAAAGACCTACCAGGGAAGACACTGCAATGGCAGAACACATATGCAGTGAGGAACGGCTGAGATGGGCTATGAACACCTTCCAGCCGTTCAAAACCCCTGGAACGGATGGAATATTTCCTGCCCTACTCCAACAGGGCCAAGAGGAAATAATTCCACACTTGATCCGAATTAGTCGGAGCAGTTTTAAACTGGGATACATACCAGAAGCGTGGACAAGGGCCAAAATCACCTTCATCCCAAAAGTAGGGAAACGGGACACTACGCACCCCAATTCTCTTAGACCGATCAGCCTTACATCGTTTGTTCTCAAAACGATGGAAAAAGCTGTAGACAACTACATTAGAACAGAAATCTTGGAACAGGTGCCATTGCACCCCCGTCAACATGCGTACCAAGCGGGAAAGTCCACGGAAACCGCTTTAACACAATTGACATGAAATCCAAGATGCTCTGAATAAAAAAGAGACCGTAGTATGTGCCTTTCTAGGCATAGAAGGAGCCTTTGACAATACGCCATATGAGGAAGTCAAAAGAGCACTGAAATTGTTTTCAATTTCACTTCGGATGGGATAAATAATGGGTTCAATAATGATTCGAACTTACTTAACCCATATCGTAGTGCCTGGAATAGGAGGAATAAACTGCGTAGGACCACCAGGCCTTATGTCTTCCCTTGGTATGGAACGACTTTCCTAGCTGGTCTTTCTTGTCGTCCTAGATATCCCCAAACTCTTTGGTGTTGTTGCTGACTATTGCTGGCTAAACCAAATCTGGTTTCTTCCGAAAAATTGACATTTCGTCATTGAGCTAAAATCTAGTTTCTATGTTCCTGTACCCACTGTAGACGAGCGGCTATGTGACGGGGAATTGACCTGGGTACTCAGCCGTATCCAGTCTCAGCCGTATTGTGGTACTGAAAATGAATCAACCATACGTTCTTCTTAAAAGAGTCAGCTGAGATGATTCCGAAGTATATAACTTGCTAGATATCGATATTCTCTTGCATTCATCATCTAGGTGGCGCTGTTTGTTTCCTAGTACACTATTCGGATAACTGATGAGCGAGGAATCCCTAGTATATCCGCCTTTCGATGCTATGCCACTATTCCTGCTCTATGAAATATTGATATTTTATTGCCAGGCATAATAGCAAAGAACAACTCGATATGTAAAAATTTCTATCTAAAATTATAGGAAATTGTTTTTGTAATCTTTCTTAGATGTCCAGCACTGGTGAAATGTATAAAGGTTAAATGTACAAGTATTAATGGTGTCGGTTGTGCATTTACGTCGCTGATAAATATTAAGTGTTCATGGACTAAACAAGGTAAGTTTATTATAAATTTGCACTTATCAACTATTATATTTGTAGTAGGAATATAAGCATTTCGATTTAGCCATATGTTAAAATAATATGCTTAAAAACAAATTCCGGCACTGTCTAACCTCAAAGTAGGAAGGTTTTGTGTCGTTATCATAGGTAGTAATAATTATACATGTGGGTACATTCGGCAGGCAACAGTGGGGCAGATTCGTCATACTGCCGAATCCATCCCGAAAGATATAAGTGACATTCATATTTCGGACATTGTAGCCAAACTACAAACTCGGGCTCAAACTGGTACTGCAAGAACTTCTTCCATGTATATTTTCAGTAATAACTTTAGTTCTCTTACTGTTAACTGTTTATTGATTACCTACAATGTAAATATATCAAATAATTACCCCACACCTAGGCCGAAAGTACGCAACCGAAAGATTCACTTTTCTACATTTTCCAAAATTTCAAATTAACAATGAAATAAGCAATATAGAGGGAGAAGTCCCTGTGCAATCCTTACTTAGTCTATGTATGGTAGGTATACATTTTTTTTATAATAATCCATGTTCATGTGACCAATATTTTTATAAAAAATAGCCGAATGTACCCCACTTTAAAACAAATCGACAATATTACACAATTAAAAAAGAAGTTATTTGAAGTTTAAACTTTCTACATTAAGTAAATTCTTTAAACTTCTGTAAATTAGGTGAGAATATTGTATCTTGTTGCTACTATTAATCGTAAATTTGTGTGTGTTATTTTGTAACATACTTCTCATATAAAGTTTGTTTATTATTAACAGTCGTGGATACATTTTTTTATACTTATAACTAATTATGCCCGCAAGACAAATTTTTGGTTTTAGCAATAAAGCAAAAGCAAGGATTACGTAAAACGCATTTACATTTTTTATTAAAGCAAATTGTATACAAGCTTTTTGAAAATAATTTTTTAATATAACATTTATATAAACATTTTTAATTACCTTTTCGTCTGACAAACAGATTAAGAGTTTAAAATATTTTTACTTAAATTAATTAATGTCGAGATTTTGTGGACAATTATAAAAATTACGTAAAAGGAAAGATTTTGTTCTACAACTTAATTTATTTTTATTTTGACAAATTAAATATTTCTATTTAGAAATCGAGAGAATTTAATTAAGCTTTTGATATTACAGTTAGTTTTGATATAATTAATAGAAAAATTGAGATAGAATTCCTTAAAAATATGATACAAAATTAATTATAATTCATTTAAAATTGTTATGAAATTTAAATGAACGGTTGGCTTATTTAAAATTTAAGTACATCCATCCATATTATAATTGAAAAACCTGCTAGTCTCCACAGTTAGCTGGCCACAAAATATATTTGAGATGATAAAAAATTATATAAGGTACATTTTTAAATTTACATGTTAACAGATTAAGACGTATAGCTTCTTTGAAATAATTTTCATATTTTGAAATTGTTTACTATTGTAAATGTTGTAGTATGAATATATTCGAGATAAGGTACATTCGCTAAATATGGCCCACTTTCACTTGAAAATTTAATAAAAATTACACGTATGAAAAGAAATTAAAACAATCTTTATTTTTTAAACAGTTACAATATAAACAATAATTTTGGCATAAAGAAACAAAATTAAAACAATTCTAAAATTGTAAAAAAATAATTTTTATAAAACATCTAAAATGGGCCGTATTTCCGCCCTTAACTTAAATATGGCCCAGATTATTTTAGTCCGGCGGAAATATAGCCCATATCTACGGCATGCAGATTGGGCACTGAAAATCGTCCAAATCGTCCTTGGTAAGGCTTACTCACATTTCATGGACCCATACGTTACAAGTTACACATCTACGCATATCAGCAACCACGTCTTCTTTGCACAGTGGAACATCCAATTGTCTTCTTTCTTCGTGGTGCCTAATTTTTCGTTTTTCTTTTTGTCCATTTTTTCCTTCTTTGCTTCCGGCTTAAAAATATTTCTTTTAAGCAACTGTGCTTTATAGTTTATAGCTTTCTTCCTGGAAGCACATTGTTTCGTCACGGTCAAATCAGGTGTCGGTATTAGATTAGAAAATGTCTGACTATTTTCTTTGTTATTGTTATTGTCTGATTTATCTTGTTTCTGCTTTTGAACCGATGCTAATGGCTTTATTATTTTTATATCAAGTATCTTTATCTTTTCAGAAGTAGGAGAAGGGCTAAGGTCCTTGGAACAGCCAGGTTTTGGTGAACTGTTGATTTGGTTAACTTTTCTTGTTATGTCTCCATCTCCATCTGTCATATCTGGTGGACGCGTAGATTCTGAACAAGCCTGAGTTTTTTTTTTAGTAGATTACTTAGAGGGGCGTTATCTTCGGAGTCACTAGACTGTGATTCGGGGTTCTTATTATTTTTTAAGTCCTTACGAGAAACCGTGGATGGTGTAAATGCCACTTCTGGTATAATTCTCTAATTTTCTTTTGGAACTTCCTGTTTTTAAGTGGTTTCTGAGAGTAGTTCTTGGAATACCACATTCTTTCTCTACATATCTTTGACTTTTACCTTGTTTCAACAAGTTCATAACTTCAGTCATCATAACTTTTGTACAATTTGCCCTAATACCCCTGCACAATGTTCCCATGATCTGAAAGATCATGGAAATACAGCCCATTAATTAGAAATATTTCCGTCCTAGATATGTTGAATATTTTGAGGTTAGAATAACTGTTGCAGTGAAGAGAAAATCGCATGATCACAAATCTATAATAATGGTAAAAATAATAATAATAATTAACACACTTAAAAAAATTTTAAAAATATTAAATTAATTATTTTTTATTTTTCTGGATGTTGCATTGGGAACTTCAAAATATTTATTACTAGAAATACTTCTATAACTACATCTGTAGTAAATATCCGTTAGGTGTTTAACTGTGTTTTCTTGTTTACAAAATAATCCACCTCTATTTTGTCGACACAAACAAAATTTATATTTACAAATAGAATATTAGAAAATGTACGTATATGACACACAAAAGTAGCTGGTTTTGCGTTATTTTTTTGCTCTACATAGGCCAATAATCTTAAAAGAACATCCGTTCTGTTTGTTGACATCCAGTGCTCTTATATTTTTATTCCTTGATACATATTGTGTACTCGTTCGCCCGTTGACTAGACTCGAGAATGTGAAAGGATTTGCAGGATTTCTCTAACCAAAATAGATTATAAAACTATTCGCCTTCCTTTTTACAAATATGTAATGTGCATTAATACATTTAATATAAATATTATTATGGTAAATTATTTATTTTAAAATACATGATAGAAAATTGAATAATAAAATCAGTAGTACAATTTAATATTACACTAAGTATAAGTGTAATAAACTAGCTGATGGTTGAATACTATTTAATGCTTAAATTTTAAATGAAGTATAACTACAAAGTATAGTTGCGGTAAAATAGGAATACCCAAGATTTTGAATAACCTAAAACCAATAATTTCATCATCATTTATAGTTCACTCCAATCTGCGATAACTATGCAGTGACAGTTTGCTTTTTTTGTTTACAACTCCTATTTTTACTAATTATCAAACGACCATGAAAATTTAAGCTGACGAAATTGGGAAGCTATAAATCAGCATAATCATATTTTAAAAAATTGTAGCACTAATCGTAAACTTCTTACACCAGTCCTTCACATTATCGGACCTGTTCGTCCAATAAAACTTTTCACGAACTCTCTGAAGAGTTTTCTTCACTCCCAGATGACCTTCCGATGGACTGTCGTGTAACTTTCTTAGTACCTTGGCTACTCGGGATAACTATTTTTTTTCTGGTCTCGGAACCATCGTAGTTTTTAATGATTCGTTTTAACAGGCCTTCTTCCAGGATAAAGTAGTCCCAATAAGCTCAATATGTCTCAAGTGTCGGTGAGAATCTCGACACTTGCCAGGTAGGTTACTGATCTTCTTTCTTCTATTCTTCAGATAGGGATCATTCTCTTGGTCTTCTCTGATCCTTAGAGTTGACCATTCTTCACTTCTTTCCGTGGAACGTTGGGGGCTTGACTCGGGCAAAATTGCCAATTTATTCAGTCTTCGGGTGTATTTCTGGCTTGTAGGATATTATTTGCTCAAACTTCTCTTGACGTGCCCTGTGCTCTTAAATCTGCCATATTACTCTCAAGTCCCTGGATGTTCTCGATTATTTTTGTCATCTTAGTCTCCATTTTCTATATATCTGATTTTAGAGGGGATATTTTATTTTCGACTTCCACTGCAATGTCATTTTTAATTGACCAAATATGGTTCTTCAAAGTAGAAATCTTGTTCTTCAAATTGGCAGAAATATCGTTTTTATACTGGAAATATTCGCTTCCATACTGTTCTTCTTGCCGGAAATCTTCTCAACCAAACTAGCAGAACATGACAAGATCTAGATGGATAACTCGTCGTTGAATAAAAATGTTTCCGGATCCAATTCGATACTTATCAATGCCATTTGCAATTTTTCCTCTAGTTAACCCTTTTTCCAGACGTTTCTAGTTAACGATTTTCCAATTACGCTTTTAGTTTTGCCACTTTAAGGTCGCTTAGTCTCTTAGCCATTTTTTTGGCGTTGGAAAATAATCCCATTTAGCCACGATTAATTTTTTATCAATCAATTATTATTTAATTTGTTTTGATTTATAATCTAATCAGCTGCATTCTCTCTCACAAAACTTACGCTAAGGTGCCCTTCGTAGCGACTTAAGTACACAAACAAGACAGACAACGAAAAGTAAGGTGATTACACATACGGAAAGACAATAGGTTTACAAGACTTTTTACCTCCGAGTAATAAGTAAAGAATAGGTATATTCCCTACTACTTGTCGTCGAGACAGATTTGTTTACCAGCAGAGCATTGCCAGACGTTGTGTTTTGTAAGTACAAAGTAGGAAACAAAAACGTAATTGTATAATTTACAACAATTTTATCTTATTTTACGAAAAGATTTTTATTCAGAAAAAAATATTCTTTAATACATTTTAATATTCACTTTCTTACCTTTCTTTAATACTGATAAAAAAGCTCTAGACCAATTGTATCACATACCCACACCGAAAATTTGGCATCAGTGCCTTTGTTTGTAATTGTCTAGAGGTGATTAGCGCATTGTTCGATTTTTCCTGAATTTTTGTGTATTTAAGTAAACTTTATAAAGTGTTTTTATTTATTTTCATTATTAAAAATGGTGAAACCCCAAAAAGCGTGTATAATTTGTGGTACTTCGCAAAATGATAATCTAACCTATCACCGGTAAGTTATTCACTACATTGGCGTACTAATTAGCAATTTCAATTAAAATTTATTACAATTAAAAAAACCAATTAATAATGAAATAAATATATCCTTTTGGATTTCCTTCCGATAAAAATATGTTAGAAGTGTGGTGCCATGCCATAAGTGTAGATATAAATTCCTTACCAAAATATGCGTATTAGATTATTTAACTAACATTTATATAGGTATTACGGTGATAGTCTAACCAATTACACGCCACTGTACGGCTGTGTTTACCTACACCTCTAGATTTTCCATCTCTCTCAATTATAGGTTCATTGCTATTGACTACAAACTGTATGTTATTGTGTTGTTGTGGCACCTCTATATTTATTTATTACTCTGAGCTTTTTAGCATATATTTCAAACATACTTTCAAACTTTTCTTTTACAAGATTTTAAAAACACAAAATATTACGAATTTTTATATTTCGACGTGCTAGTAGAGCAGTGAAATATGATTCTGAGGCAAGGTTGTATGTTCATTTAATAGAGAATTAATCAAATAATTTGTAGCGACCCTATTGTGAGCAGAACTAAACATCCAGTGATTTAAATCATCATAATCATAATTACAATCACAAAAAGCAGTATCACTTAATCTAACTTTAGATAAAAAAACGAACTGTTGCTTGACCGACAAGGCATCTAAAGTACATAAGATTAATTGACCTGTTTTGGTGCCATCTCTCATCTAATGAAGAAACAGGAAGGATTGGATGAATCTTGCATTACGAATTGTTGCTTCTGTTACAAAAGCGCAACCATTCTATTTCCCAGTTTTGTTTTAAGACTTCCTTTCTTTCTGAAACAATATCTCTCCATGGGAACCAATTAAATTCTGCACCAGATGAGATGGCTTCTTTAGCTAATTGGCCAACTTTTTCATTTCCAGGAATGTTGGAAGCCATTTTTAAGTAATTATTATTTCCCCACACCTGTCACCAATTTAATATTTTTCTTATTTATTTAAACTGTTTTCGTAGGTGGGATAAATTATACACACTTATTTATATTTAAATTATATACACCTTTACTTTATTCTTCGTCTTCCGCGCTTCCTAAGATCGTTAGATTTTCACTGACTGCATTCGCGCCGCCAGTGCGTTTTATACCCGTCCAATCCATTCGGATACATCCAAAAACTTCCTGATTATTCTTGACATACATACTCGGGAACATTCGAGTATAATGCCGAAAAAACCGGTGTATTAGACCCAGCGCATTCACCATTATTTAGATAGAGAAATCAGTGTCGTCGAATGAGTTTGGGGAGATTGTAACAATACATTTGTGTTACATTTACATATTATCTTAGTTTTTTTCTAGTTTTTCTATAGAATTGCACAGTTATACAGATCTTATAGGAAAATATACCTATCCAGGATTATTCCTTAGGGCTAATAACATCTAGGCTTTAAAATTATATCTTATTACTCTAACGTTTGCTCCGTTTATAACACTACTTAATCAAAATCAGATAACTGTTATATTAAACAACATTTAACTTCAGTATGTTAATTGGCGATGAGCGTATATAGAAACAGCTTTCATTAAATTAAATAAATTAATCTTTTAAATAAGTGGAAGTTTTGTTCAAAAGTTTCATTATTTAATACTCACCGAGTTAAAATTCGATACATTCAAAATATTAATTTATTTAAAAAGGCTCTAACTTCCGAACGCGGAGGCTGATTTCTTTGAATTTTTTGCAACTTGTAGATAAAAAATTTGTGACGGTTTAAAGAAAATGAAACATTTCAGATACAATCGTTATTTAAATGACTGTAGAGAATAAACTACAACATGTCAGGACGTCTATTCTTGAACAATGAGCGGCATAGATTTATGACGAATGATCACATGGGCGATCGTCGTTATATTCTTGACTCGTGCTCCGATATTATCAATCGCATGAAAATCATACGCCCCGGATCGCATGGTCCGACATAGGTGAGCAAAGTCGAATGAATTGGCGCGTGTGACGTAGAGAGGTTTATTTATTGAAATTTTTTTCAATACTGTCATTACACTGTCATAGAGAAATTATAATAAGTGAGTTTGAGTGGTTTTTTCGGTGTTTTTAATCGGATGGACATGGAGAACTATTATTTTTGGCACGTAATGATGGAGGATTTACGGGAGGCAATTTTCGGAGGAGATCCACCGCCAGTTTTTTGTGATTCTTTCTTGAACCGTATGGCTTTGCTTGTAGCATTTTTTTTCATCTCAGCCCATGTCTGAAAATATCAAATAATGTGAATTAAGTTAAGCAGAAAATAATTATTGTGTTAGTACACTTTAACAGTGCGATGTGCGACTATTATTTACCAACTGTTTGAAGGGCCTCTACGCGGTAGTATCTTATATTATTGATAAACTCCATAAACTATCATATCAAATTATGATTCAAAAGCTTACCTTTCTCCACATTCGCCAATCGTCTTTCTTTGCACCTCCTGGCACGGCGTTTAATTTAACTGTGATTATTTTTTAAAAGTGAAATCGGGACCAAAGGTACCGGCTCTTAATTTGGGATTTTGTTCCATATATTCGATCAGCATATTTTTTTGAATTCCGTTTGTGGGGGCACTTCTTTTGGAAGGAGTGACACGCGACTGACTCATATTTATATAATTTCAATGCTAACGAATTTACTAAATAGACTACCTTTTTTATTATTGGTAATATGACATAAAAAATACAAGAAATAATTAATGACATAAAATTATGACAGCCGTACAAAAAATATATGCAAAAAATAACTAAAAAGTAGATCTTTTGTATCAAATAATGCTGGCAACAACGCAATAATTTTGTACGTTCACATGAAGGTTCAAGAATTAGTCGATTTCGACCGTGGGATCCGATAGATCGCACGGGATAGATCCCATCGATCGAGAGAAACATCGGATCGTATGATTTTCAAGAAATGGGCCCCAGTACAGTGCTGTGGCCAACTCACAATTTAACAACTGTCAATATTGAGTTACTTGTCAATTGCAGTTTAATTGTCTACATAACAAATATTTATTTCTTGGAAATAATTGCTGTTTAAACTATCACTGATGCAGCACGAGCAGTTGCTCTAGTACAAGACGGTAGGTCTCAATATTATGCTACTAGAATACAAGGTGTAGCGTCCAGAGAGATGTAAAAAATTTCAATGAAACTGGTAGTTTCTCCAGACAAAGAGGATCTGGCAGACGACGATCTACAAGTACTCGAGATGATCGTTTTGTAACATTAAATGTTTTGCGATAAAGAAATACTACTGCTATCATAGCTCGAAATCGTTTAGAAGAAGTAGGTACGTCAAAAAGCTGTTAACGAAATAACTACCCGAAGGCGATTAAGAGAAAATGGTCCAGAGTTATTTAGAAATCACAGAAACCCGCGTCTTCGATTTGCCAGAGAGCATCAATATTGGAATGTAGATGACTGGAGTAAGATTTTATTTTCTGACGAGTCAAGGTTTTGTTGACGTTCACCTGATGGCTGTGAAATAATATACCAAAGAAGAGGCCAAAGGTTCGATCAAGCAGATTTTTCTTAAACTTAGTTATGTGGGAGGATCGGTAATAGTATGGGGAGGCATAAGCATGGACGCTCGTACTGATTTAGTCATTGTTGTGGTGAAGCAATAACAGCTGACCGATATATTCGTGATATCCTAGAATTACATGTCATTTCATTTGCACCACTTGCAAGGACGCTCGTCCACATATTGCAAGGACTGTATATCTATATTGGGACGAAACGGAAATTCAAAGGATGAACTGGCATCACGTAGCCCAGACCTCAATCCAATTCAACACGTCTGGGATATGATGGGTGGACAAGTTCGTAACCGAGTTTCTACTCCAACTAATTTAACTCAATTGAATGATGCTTTGTATGGAATCAGATTGACCAGATGTAGATTCGACATTTAATAGAGGGTATGCCACGACGTTTTGAGGCGGTTATTCGCGCTCGTGGGAGAAATACCCGGTTTTAATATTCGAATTTATAGTTTCTGTTAATGATTTGCTTATTATTATTAATGATTTATTTATAAAATTATGTATTAGTCTGTTAAAAATTAAAAATGTTTCATTTTCTTTAAACCGTCACATTTCACAAACAAATCAAGATGTTTGGATAAATAAAAAAATTAAGTGTTGGAAACAAATCAGACTTCTTAAAAAAGTAATATATGTGCACAAATACTAGCAGAATTAACCTACAGGTCTAGTCAAAAGTAGAAGAAATCATTCTTTTCTTTTCTCCCCTGTATATGAGGGGAGTATGAAATTATTTTGAGACGTCAGAATAATAAACTTAAAAATACAGTTTTTTATTTACAAGTTGCAAAAAGATTTATAGAAATCAGCCTCTGCGTTCGGAAGTTAGAGCATTTTTAAATAAATCAATATTTTTAATGTATGGAATTTTAAGTCTGTGAGTATAGTAAGATAAACCTTCTTGATGTAAGGCTGAGGCCGCACTGCAAGTGGGTAGTGGCTAGGTTGGATGGTGGTGGGTAGCGGTAGGAGGGTAAAGGGTGGATGTATATCGGCCGCACTGCGAGATATATTTTATTCCATCCACCGTCTGTTTTTATAGTTCCAGAGTGTAAAATGTCAATCTCCAGAAAATTACTTTTAAGTGAGTGTAGTCCTTATGTACGGAATGAGATCATGTCTAATGTGAGGTCTATGTGGGTGCATCAGTATTATACCGACAGACAGTGCGATGGTGAATTTTTGCGTCTATATAAAAAAATAAGAAGTTATCCCGATCAGTTTTATAAGTATGCAAGTTAACAACAAAAGTATAACTCAGAAACACACAGTTATAATAATTAAAAACACAAGGTAGCTCAAGGAAATTTGTCTTATGACGAAACACCGTCCTTGGTGGGTCGATGGAATTAACCAACTGGACTGTTTACCTAGCGACATGCCAGGCGACTCGCTAGGCGGTATCCATCCGGTGGAGGGAGCAATGCGGTCGAGTCCATTCCAAAGCACGCTGCAATAATTTGCCTCGCGGGTCGCTTGGAGGGTAGCTACTATCTACCCGCGAGGTAACCATCCTGCAGTGCGGCCTTAGGTTAAGGGTTAGTACTTTAAAGTTGATTTACAGCTTTTGCTACTCTATGCCATATTTCTACAATTGCCGGCTTTCACTACTGCTGCGGCATTTTTCTGGATATCGCCGATTTATTCTGAGTTGCATTAAAACTATAATATCAGTCTGTGTTTTATTTAAAGTTTGCCGCAACCCCATCTAGTCGCGTATTTAAATAATACGAATTAAACTAATGTAGACAAATAAAAATTTTACTGGATATCGCCGATTTATTCTGATAGTCTTATATTCTATAATTTAATAAAAAAGTCCAAAAAAAAGGTTTTCAATAGTGTACGTGGTCGTGGATTTTGATATATTGATTCACTGTAATTTTTCACAACTTTATTTACTAATAAAATATAAGGTATAAACATAAAATAGTGGACTGTATAAAAAATATAAAAAATCGTGGTTCTTCCCTTCGTCTTATTCGAGTCGGGATTTTAAAAATTGTTTTTAAGTACGAGTCTAGGGAACGAGTGCTGTACTTCTCCTATCGGCTGTTGCTCCAACGGAAAATACGCTGTTGCCGCGCGCTCGCTAAATTCTAGTGGATGAATAAGAGTCTGAACATGCCGCCCCTGTTGAAAAGTCCTGCTTTTCAAAAGTCTCAACTGGTAACACACACAACTTACGGGTTGAGCGTTTCAACACGGAGCGGTTTGATAACTTTACCGACACTACACGCACAATATTGTCACTTCCGGGGTGTAGATCGATGATTCTTGCTAATGGCCAACATAAGGGAGGCATGTTTTCTTCCTTTAGTATCACCAACATGCCTACTTCTACTTGAGTCTTGCCGTTCTTGATCCATTTGTTACGATTTTGAAGACTAGTCAAATATTCCTTGTGCCAGCGGTCCCAAAAATGTTGGTACAATTGCTGAAGTCGTTGATATCTGGATAATCGATTAATTTTAACCTCTCGGAGATCAGATTAAGGAAGGCTTGCGAGTGAGCTCCCAATCAGGAAGTGTGCAGGGGTTAAGGGTAAAAAGTCGTTTATATCATTGGAAAGAGGTGTTAAAGGTCGGGAATTGAGACAGGATTCGATTTGGGTAAGTAGTGTATTCATTTCATCATAATTTAAATTTGAATTTCCTAATACGCGCCGTAAATGAAATTTAGTTGATTTAACTGCAGCCTCCCACAGACCGCCATGTGAGGTGCATGCGCAGGAATAAAATGCCAATTTATTTGAAGTTTTGATAGAGATGAAGAAATAATGGAGTTACGGTTTTCATCAATTAAGAGTTCGTGAAGTTCTAAAAATTTGTTAATAGCTCCGACGAAACTTGAGCCGTTGTCAGAGTAAACATCACTGGGTTTTCCCCGTCTGGAGCAAAACCTTTTGAATGCGTTTAAAAAACTGTCCGTGGTTAAATCGGGTGCTAACTCAATATGGGTCGCTTTGGTTACAAAGCCGACAAAAATACATATATAAGTTTTAATTAACCCACTTCTTCGTTGAGTACCTTCTTTTACGTAAATAGGCCCTGCGTAATCTAAGCCGATAACTGCGAAAGGTCTGTTAAATTTTATTATATTATTATGTTTATTTTATTATTTTGTTATAAGCAACGACCCTGTATATGAACACTTAATAGTGATGATTATGAACTTTTATGAAATGCTGAGTTGTAACTAAATAATTACACATGTATAAACTGCTGATAATAAAAATGTTTCTTTCATGTTTTGATAACAATAACATATTCAGTCTGATGTAAACTTTAAACAAGTAAAGAATATAAAATATTAATGTTAGTTTTTTTGTAATCAATTATATTTTGTAAAAATAAAGTATAAAATTGTTTTTTAAAAAGAAGTTCTCTAGTTAGAGACTTATAAGTGGCGCAGTCAGTAGGATATTCGTAGAAAATCCATCGCGGACGTTCGTGAGTGTTAACTCTTTGACGAATATTCAAACCAGTTCCTGTGGAATCCATCGTGGAAGCCCTAGGCCAGTCTTCGTAGAAGCTGTTTCAGCTGCAGATAGGAAATGCGGTAAGATTTTAATTCATGTCAGACTCCTCTTCTCCTATAGAATCCTTAAGTGAAATCGATAGTTCAGAAGAGTTAGATAATTTTGATAATTTTCTTCTAAGTTCCAATAATATTGTAGAAGATAATATAATTAACAATTTTAGTAAACTTTCTATAAACATGCCTGTACCAAGTTTAGATATTAAAACATTGTCCATCATTCCAAATTTTGATGGTAATTCAAATAAATTACATAGATTTATAAGTGTCACTGAGTCTATATTAACTCACTATTTTGATAATGAAAATTTACATAACTTCCAAAATATACTTCTTTTAAATGGTATATTAAATAAACTAGAAGGTAGAGCTGAAGAAGTAGTCGTTATAAGTGGTAGTTCTACTAACTGGGCAGATATAAAGAATACTTTAATTTTAAATTTTGGGGATCAAAGAGATGAGAATTGTTTGAATCAGGATTTAGTAAATTTGAGACAAATAAATAATGAAAGTCCATACCAATTTCATGAGAGAGTTTTGCAGTTACTTAATACTATTTGTAATTATATTGATTTACATAGCCAAGGTACTGAAAGAGATTCGAAAAGACAGTTTTTCACTAAACAGGGTTTAAAAACATTTCTCGCGGGATTAAAAGAGCCATTAGGTCCTATAATTCGAGCTATGAGACCTAATAGTCTAGAACAAGCTGTTCAGTTTATAAGAGAGGAAGATAATATTAAATATATTCAAAAAGGTCATAATTTTTCTAATACTATGTTAACTAATAATGGTATACGAAATAAACAAAATTACAATAATAAATATAATAACACAAGGTCGCAAGACAATATGCAAAATTATTCGCAAAATCGTAATCAGCCTCCTATAAGAAATTCTTTTATTCAACAACCTTCAACGTCCCAACAATTCCCTAAAGGACCAATCCAAATACAGCAACGAACAAACTTTCCTCCTCCTAGATATCCTACAAATAATCAAGTTTTTGGAAAACCTCCTAATGTATGGAAACCAAATCCTTACCATAAACCAAATAACCCTACACCTATGAGTACCTCGACAAGAAATACAACACCTCACTTTAGAAACCAAAATTTTAATCAAAATCGCAATCAAATCCCGAATTTTACTTCTGAAGAGTTGTTTAATAATAATGTTAGCGATGCATCAGGGAATGAGTATAGAGTACCCAGCCCTCATGATCAAAATTATTATGAATTTTACAATGGTGAAACAGATGATTTTCATGTGGAAGATTCAAATTTTCAAGTAGCTCAAGAAAAAACCTACGTAACGTAATTGAATTAAATATTTCTATGAAAACTCCAGAATTGCCTTACATAAAAATTTTAAATCCTCCTCTTAAATTATTAATAGATACAGGTGCTACAAAATCTTTTTTACGACCCAAACTTGCAGAAAAATATTATAAAAATAAAATTTTTAGGGAACCTTTTGTTGTTACAGCAGTGTATCAATCCTCAACTCACCAAAACTGTGCTAATATTCCCTTATTTCAAGAATTTAATCAACTCGGTAATATAAAATTTCATTTATTTGATTTTCATGAAGAATTCGATGGCCTTATAGGGTCAGACGATTTAAAATTACTTAATGCTAAACTTGATTTTGGAAAATGTAAACTCGACACTCCTTTTACTTCTATACCTATTAATTATCTTAAAAGTAACCGTAAGTGTAGTTTTAGAACGAAAATGGAACCATATAGTAGAATTATAGTTAATATCCCAGTAGCAACATTAAATGGTGACATTTTAATACCGAAACAAATAATAAAAAATTGTGAAATTCCTTCTATACTTTCAACAGCAAAGAATGGCTATGCTTTAGTTGAAATTTTTAATAAGACAAATGAGGAAATTATTTTTGATATATCAGAACCCATACGATGTTCTAATTTCGATAAAAATTACTATGAATTGTTTCATGCAGATGTTACGGACAGTGGTTACACTGAGAAGAATGACATCGAGTCTTTATTACGAACCGATCATTTAAATTCTGAGGAAAGACAACATATATTAAAACTTTGTCGCAAATATAATGAAATTTTTTATAAAGAAGGAGAACCCTTAACATTTACTAACCAAATTAAACATTGCGTAAAAACTAAAGATGAAATTCCAATCTATTCAAAATCATACAGGTATCCATTTGCACATAAACAAGAAATTCAGAAACAAATTAAATCCATGTTAGATCAGGGTATCATTCGGCCTAGTACAAGTCCATGGTCTTCTAACGTTTGGGTTGTGCCAAAAAAGGCGGATGCATCAGGGAAGAAAAAATTTAGAATTGTAGTAGATTTTCGCAAATTAAACGAAAAAACTATAGACGATAGGTATCCAATTCCGTTAATAAGTGACGTAATGGATAAGTTAGATAAATGTAATTATTTTAGTACGTTAGATTTAGCAAGTGGATTTCATCAGATAGAGATGAATCCAGAGGACATACCTAAAACAGCTTTTAGAGTTGAAAATGGTCAATATGAATATTGTCGCATGCCAATGGGAATGAAAAATGCCCCGGCAACATTCCAAAGGGTCATGGATAATATTCTCAGAGATTTACAGAATGAGATTTGTCTGGTATATCTCGATGATATAATTATTTTTTCAACTTCCTTACAGGAGCATATATGTAATTTAGATAAAGTATTTAAGCGTCTTAAGGAAACAAATTTTAAGTTACAGTTAGACAAATGTGAATTTTTAAAAAAAGAAGTGGCCTATTTAGGACACATAGTAACACCGGAGGGCGTAAAACCCAATCCGGATAAAATTTCTGCTATTAAAAAATATCCTATTCCAAAAACTGCTAGAGATATAAAATCATTTTTAGGTTTGCTTGGGTATTATCGAAAATTTATCAAAGATTTTGCGAAAATCACAAAACCACTCACAAAGTGTTTAAAAGAATGCTAAAATAATACATAATTCGGAATTCATTACATGTTTTGAAAATTGTAAAAACTTTTAGAAAATGAACCCATTTTGCAATACCCGGATTTCACTAAAGACTTTATTTTGACTACGGACGCCAGTAATATTGCTTTGGGAGCAATTTTATCACAAGGTATAATAGGCAGAGATAAACCTGTAGCTTATGCTTCTAGGACTCTTAATGAATCCGAAGCAAATTATAGTACTATAGAAAAAGAATTGTTAGCCATAGTATGGGCTACAAAATACTTTAGGCCATATTTATATGGTAGAAAATTTAAAATAGTTACCGATCATAAACCACTAAAGTGGCTTATGAACTTAAAGGAGCCAAACTCTAGGTTAGTTAGATGGCGCCTTAAATTGGAAGAATTCGATTATGAAATCGAATATAAGCGAGGAAGTGCAAACAGCAATGCTGATGCTCTTTCTAGAGTAGAAATAAATTCTAAAGAAATTTTTGAATATATGGAAAATTTTAATAAATCATTTTCAGAAACCCAACAGAACGACGACGATAATAGTTCATTAATAGTAAACATAGATGACGATCAATCAATATTAAATGAAAATCACTCAATTATTATAAATAAAGACAATGACAATACAAATACAGATGACTTAACAGATCATACTAGTAAAGAAGATCCTATTTTAGGGATGTTGATTTCAGAAAAATGTGTAAATAGTTATGATCATCAGATTATAGTAGATTTTGTTTTGCATTCAGCAGCTAAACCTAAACTAGAAAATGTTTTTCAAACAAAGAAACGGCTAAACGTACAAATTGCAATAAATAATTTACAGCAAGATATTATTAATTTGTTTAAAAATTATATTGATCCGAAATATACCTATGGGGTATATTTCTTAAAAGATGGCCCCATCTCTCAAATTATAGAAACTTTGAGAGAAACTTTTAAATATTCCGCTTATAAATTAGTTCATTGTAAGTTAAAGTTGGAAGATATAAAAGAAAAAGATGAACAACATAACATGATTAGATACATGCACGAGGGTAAAACTAATCATCGTGGTATCAGTGAGACAGAAAGTAGATTAAAAAGAACTTATTATTGGCCTAGTTTAAAAAATGATGTAACTGACTTTATTAATAAATGCGAAATTTGTCAAATTAATAAGTATGATCGTAATCCACCTCAGCAAAAACTAATGATAACTCCAACTCCTTCTAAACCATTTGAAATTATTTATATTGATTGTTTTTCAGCTCAAAATCAGAAATTTTTAACAGTAATTGATAGTTTTTCTAAATACGGACAAGCTTATCCGATTTTATCAGTATCTGGTTTGGAAATTATTAAAGCATTTTTAATTTTTATGACACATCATGGTAAGCCAAATTTAGTAATTATGGACAGAGGTAAAGAACTTAAAAACTCTTTAATACAAGAATTTCTTGATGTTCACAAAATTAAAAGTCACTATGTTTCTCCTAACAGTGCACAATCAAAAGGTGCCATAGAACGTTTTCACTCTACAATAATTGAACATTTGAGAGTAATTAGAGCAAAAAATAAAAATAAAGTTGATATTTTGACAGATATGCCTTATGCAATTTTAGGATATAACAATTCAATACATTCAGTAACTAAACAAAAACCCATAGATATTATAAATGGACATTTTGACTCAAAAGACATATTTGATTTAGACATTAACAAAACTCTGATAAATAACTATATACAAGAGCATCGCGAAATGACGACGGAACTTTACAAAAATTTAAACGAACAACTTATTAAGCAAAAAGATAAAACAATAAATTATCACAATAAAAACAGACACGAACCTCTAGAGTACACAACCGATACAGATATTTATAGAAAAAATACAACATTTATTAGAAATAAGTTAAATCCAAAATTTAGTAAAGATAAAGTCGTTGAAAATAAAGATATTCATGTTAAAACACAGAAAAAGATTTTACATAAACAAAACTTAAGACGACCACAAACTAATAAGAAACAACTTTTACAGGGTGCTACTAGTCCTTACGATCCTGGTCCTTCAACCAGTAAAGCCCCAGGAAATTCAGCTGACGAATCTGAACACTAACCCTGGAATACTTCCTTATTATTTAGGTAGTGCTAAAATTAAATCTATAACTCATACGTTTCTTCATTATTATGATCTCTTACCTATAGAAAACGAAATTAAAATTATAAAATTAGCTTATAAAAATGTAACTGATGCTATTCAAAAAGGCCTTAGTTATCCTTATCATGTAGAATTAGAAAATTTTATTCGAGCTATTTCTTATCAGCTGAACAGTGCAGAAAATAAAATAAATTCTTTAACACATGTCGTTAGGGTTAAGCGAGGTCTCATTAACGGACTTGGTAGTGTAATCAAAGCCATTTCCGGCAACTTAGACGCCGACGATGCCATACGATATGATCAAGCAATAGAAAACCTGCAAAATTCTCAGGAAGAAATTATAAACAATGTAAATCAGCAAATTTCATTAACAAGCGATATTATTCAAAATTTTAACAAAACGATGACATTAATAAAAAATAACCAGGATATTATTTCATCCGGTATAGAAAAAATTAGAAATACACTTAATACATTTATTTTTGAATTTGATGATTATTTACAAACCAGAAATATTTTAGATCAGTTAAATTTAAGTTTGAATATAATTTTACAAGTATTGGGGGAAATAGAAAATTCATTAGCATTTGCACGACTTGGTATTTTACATGCAAGTATAATAAAAATTAATGAAATGAAATCAATTGTAAATACAGTTTTAAAATATCACACAATGGACGAAATACTTTTTCCAAATATCGAACAAGACACTTATAGATACTATGATATACTAAAAATAGAATCATTTTATTCCGGCACCAAAATTGTTTTTGCTATTCATTTTCCCATAGTTTTTCCGGACGTTTTTTCTTATTATCACCTCTATTCTATACCCACCGTAAATTTCACAACCATAATCCCTCCTAGTACCTATCTGATTATGAATGACGATCTGTACCAATATATACCGCAACCCTGCACTAACTTGGAAACCACGTATTACTGTCCAAATGAAAAAATTTTCCTTGGAAAAGACAGCGAAGATTGTGTATTTGAAATGTTACAATTGCAGCAGCCCAAGCCCAGAAACTGTCAGAGAACCCCAGTCAAAATCGTTAGAAACATAATTCAACAAATTGACGATTCCCACTACATCGCCATTTTTGTCAACCAGACCAAGGTAGAAACTATTTGTGGAAAAACGGACTTCACATTTCTAAAAGGAAATTATCTTATCAGTGTACCTTATAAATGCCAATTTATATTCGATAATGAAAATTTTATTAATGAAAAGTTAATATCCAAAGGTCAACCACTAGTACTGCCAGAGATAACAATTATTTCCTCAAATAAAGAAAAAGAAATACCTCAGATTGTTTTAGAAAATATACCACTAGATGAAATTCACATACTTCAAGAAAAACAGAAACAATTAGAACCAGTAGTATTAAAGCATATTAACAAAAATTCCAATTCACTCTGGAATATAATTATTTACTTATTAATAGCAATTTTATTTGGAATTCTAATTGCTTATAAAATTAAATTCATAATAAGAAAGATTGTTAAGACATCTATAGAAGAAGACGTCTCCACAGAAGAAGCTGTTCAACCGGAACCCCCCAAGCCACACTCAAGGGCATTTTTTACTCCATAAAATATGCCAAAATCTAAGGGCGGAGGTGTTATAAGCAACGACCCTGTATATGAACACTTAATAGTGATGATTATGAACTTTTATGAAATGCTGAGTTGTAACTAAATAATTACACATGTATAAACTGCTGATAATAAAAATGTTTCTTTCATGTTTTGATAACAATAACATATTCAGTCTGATGTAAACTTTAAACAAGTAAAGAATATAAAATATTAATGTTAGTTTTTTTGTAATCAATTATATTTTGTAAAAATAAAGTATAAAATTGTTTTTTAAAAAGAAGTTCTCTAGTTAGAGACTTATAAGTCGCGGTCACCCGGTAACGATCCCATCAAATATTGTATTGGTGTCGGGTTTGCGCGAAAACATTTTATACATGTACTTGTAATTCTTTTTACTGCGTTTTTACCATTGATTGGCCAAAATTTTAATCGCAATATGCTTAACAAATTTTGAACACCTGCGTGTAAATGTTCGATATGAGCCTGTCGTATTATTAAATCTGTGAGTTTGTGTTTGTAAGGTAAGATTATTGGATGTTTTTGATCAAAATCAAAATGTGAGTTTGATAATCTACCTCCTACTCTCAGAATACCCTTTGAATCTAAGATTGGTTGAAGAGATAAAATTTTACTATCGTTTAAACTTTGAGATTTCTCTAGCCTCGATATTTCGGATTGAAATTGATCTCGTTGCGCTAATCGAATTAATATTAAAAGAGATTCGTTTAATTCCTGTACTGTTGGGTTTTTAGATTTTGATTTGTTTTTAAATCGGTAAATGTATGAAATAATTCTCTGTAATTTCGTTAAGTCAGAATATTTTTCAAACCAGTTTATTTTAGTAAATGAATTAATAGCGTTTAGCGTTATAGTTTGTGGTTTTAGCTCAGGTAATGTTTCCAAGTTTTCAAAATTATCGTTATTTATGTCATTACAGTCGCGTTTCAAAAATCTGGGTCCATGAAACCACATTTCGCAATGCATTAATTCTTCTGGGTTTAAACCACGCGAAATTATGTCGGCGGGATTATCCTTGCTTTGTATATGTTTCCATTCCGAAATATCACTAATGTCGATTATTTTTGATACTCTATTACCTACGAATGGTTTTAATTGTGAAGGTTCAATTCTGAGCCATGCCAAGACTATCGTGGAGTCTGTAAAATAGGTTGTTTTGTGAATACCCATATTAAGAGTATTTTTTATTTTGTGTACTAGCTCGGCTAATAGTACGGCTGCTAACAATTCCAAGCGAGGAATAGTTACCTTTTTAAGTGGTGCTACTTTTGATTTGGCTGTCAAAAGTCTTACCTTTCGTTCTCCGTTTCGTTTAGTCGAACATAAATAAACGCATGCTCCATAAGCTTTTTCCGAACTTTCGCTGAAACCAATGATTTCTACCTTATGAGAGTCTTTTTCCAAAACATGTCTTTCTATTTTTATATCATTCAAAGTGTGTATTTGTGACGTGAAGTTTAACCATGATTCCTTAACATCCTTAGGAACTTCTTCGTCCCAACTCAGATTTAAGCACCATAATTTTTGTATGATTAATTTTGCCTTTATAATTACTGGTCCGATTAAACCTAAAGGATCAAAGATTTGTGCTATAACCGATAATATTATTCGTTTTGTGATATTGGTTTCGTTTGATTTTATATTGATAGAATATTTCAGCAAATCTGAACTTGCGTCCCAAACTACACCTAGCGCCTTAAATTCTTTGTCGTGATACAATACTAAATTATCGTCATCTTTATTTTTAATATTTTTTAATATATAATCGAGAATTGATGTGTCGTTTGACGACCACTTTCTTAATTCGAAACCCGCTTGTGTAAGAATATTCGTTATTTCGTGAAAAATGTTTTTTGCCTCGCGTACCGTGTCCACGCTTAATAATAAATCATCCATATAAAAGTTATTTTCAATTATTTCCGAAGTCCGAGGATATTTATGACGATTTTGTATAGATAATTCTTTTAAACATCTCGTAGCTTGATATGGTGCCGATGATGTACCATAAGTTACGATGTTGAGTTTATAAACTTTGATAGGTTCGTCCGGTGTGTCGCGCCACAAAATTTGTTGAAAGTTTCATTCACTTGGCTCTATTAAAATACACCTACCTATACATCATTTTAATATCCGCGATTAAAACAAATTGTTTAAGCCGTAATCGTAATAAAAGAGAAAAAAGATCTGGTTGAATTGTCGGTCCTGTGCAGAGTAAGTCGTTTAAGGATATGTTTGTACTACTTTTTGCGCTAGCGTCGAAAACTACTCTGCATTTTGTAGTCAATGAATCTTTAAATACAGCTGAGTGCGGTAAAAAGAATGACTGATTATCTACAGAATCGTCTGCATCTAAATTACATTTAAAGGTCATATGATTAAGAATTTCGTATTCGTGCATAAAATTGACATATTATGATTTTATATCTAAGTTTTTATGTAGCCGTGATTCTAAGTTAATAAATCGTTTCAATGCAGATGTTTTTGAATCGCCTAGTTTATTTTCGTAATTTTTTTTTTTGTACAAAAGGATAAGTTACTATAAATTTTCCAGTTTCGTCCTTACGAGTGGTCGTTTTAAAATTATCTTCGCAATATTTTTCGGTTTTCGATAAAACCTTTTTTTGAGGCATTTCCTCTAACTCCCAAAACTTTGTGAGAGAATCGTGTAATTTTTGATTTGTAGTATTTGTCGATAAGTTGCATAATAACTTATTGTTCGCGTTATTTTTAAAATATAAATTTCCGGTTATGCAAAACGGGTAGATTGACTCCTAATTTTATCGTTTGGCTTTTAAGTAATTCGAAGAAAATCCCTACCCCGAGTAACAGGTCTATATCTTTTGGAACGTTATATTCTTCGTCGGCAAAAATGATATTTTTTGGACATTTAATTTGCGATTTTTCGAATTCTATTGATGGCAACTTATCTGTGATTCGAGGTAATATTAAAAACGATAGTTCTCTTTTAAAATTTTCTGTTCTCGATTTTATTTTAGCCTTTGTTATATAGTTTACATTTGTTTCGATTTGATTTACACCTCCTAAAGGTATACTTATTTTTTCCCGTTTTAAATTTAGCTTATTGCTTAATGATTCGCTTATTAAATTTGGTTGACTTCCCGAGTCCAACAAAGCCGTGCATTTTATCCAGTTTTGATTTTTGCTTTGAATTAAAATTGTCGCGGTAGACAGTAAAACTTGATTTGACGCTAATGTTTTTTCTTTGTTAGAAGCTAATTCATAATTATTATTTTTCGTGCCTAAACGATTATTTACATCAAGACTACAGAGCGCGTGTATTTCCGAAACTCTGCCGGTATCGTTTGTAACCTGAGATGTGCTTGCTTTCATTTCGTTTTTATGCATAGACCGCTTAGATTGATCTTCGCTCGTTATTAATGTTTTGGCGACGTTGTCGTTATTACTAACTAAATCTGCTCTTTGACGACTTTGATTGTGGTTTCTATAATTGTCAACATGTAAGGTTGTGTTGTGTTTTAAATTGCAATGTTTACAACCTCTCGACCTGCAATCTGATTTTACATGACCGGGTCTTAAACAGTTACTGCATAATTTATTTTTATTAATTTCGGAGTATTTTTCGGACAATGATAAACTCATGAATTTAGGACAGTGATAAATAAAATGTTTTTCTTTACATATAATACACTTGAGAAAATCATCATTGTAATTAGTAGCGTGACAATTAATTTTTTTGTTAGTTTCTCGATTCTGAATTTTTGTTTGCGAAATATCTTTATAATGTTGGATATTATTAGATTTAACATCATTCATTTGAACTGCTTCTAAGGTGAAACATTTTTTCGTTAAAAAGTCATTTAGATCTTTTAGAGTTGGCAAATTTTGATCGTTTTGTTTAAGCTCCCACTCACGCTTCGTTTTATCATCTAATTTTCTTAAAATAATCGGTATTAATAACGCGTCCCAATGTTCGATAGGTAATTGTAGTTTTTCTAAGTTTTTTAAATGTTGACTAAAAGTGTCTATAAGTTTCCTCAACCCTTGCGCCGATTCTTTATTGACGTCTGGAAGGTTAAAGAGTAAGCAATTTATGTGAAAATTTATAATTATGCGCTTGTTATCATATCTTTTTTCTAGTAATTCCCTCGCGATTTTATAATTATCTCCCGAAGATTCTATAATTTTTTGTGCCTCACCCTTACAACATAATTTAAGGTATAAAAATTTATCAATGTCATTAAGATCAGTTCGTCGGTCTACTACTGAATTGAATATATCTTTAAAACTTAACCAGGTATCGTAAGTTCCGTAAAATTTCGGTAGTTCGATATCTGGCAACTTTGCAACTGCGCCGCCGTGGTTTACATTTTGAATATTGTTAGGGGGTGTTGTTTTCGTTTCGCGTTTTTCGGACTCGTTTTTTAAATAAGTTTTTCCTTTACCTATAACATTATAAAACATTTCTTCGATATCATCTCTATATTGAGTTTCTTCGTGGTTTAAAAACTCTAATCGTGTCTGACAACGATCAAATTCCGCGAAATCGTCTTCTATACTTTTCAACCGAATTTCTAATTGAATAATGTTTACATCTGTTCTGTCTAAATACTTACTGAATCTATCTAAACGTGCAGAAACTACCTCGCGAATATGAAGTAATTCCGATGTTTCTTCATCAATAGCTTTTTCGTTCGATTTATTTTTTGATTTTGGCATTATTATTCGATTTCCGAAATAAAAAATTAAATAATTAAATTTATTAAAAGCGAGTACTTAGTATTTGTAATTTTCGAGTTACTAACTACAATTAATTAAAATAAAACGTGTAAGAGTTTTTTGGAATATGATAATTTAGGAAAATGGAACGAGCTCACCCTTGTTATCCTATAAGCACATGTAGTAGTTCGTGTATATCTTGAAATTCTTGATTTTCTGGTTTTTTCATCTGGAACGATGGACCAAAATGTACGTGGTCGTGGATTTTGATATATTGATTCACTGTAATTTTTCACAACTTTATTTACTAATAAAATATAAGGTATAAACATAAAATAGTGGACTGTATAAAAAATATAAAAAATCATGGTTCTTCCCTTCGTCTTATTCGAGTCGGGATTTTAAAAATTGTTTTTAAGTACGAGTCTAGGGAACGAGTGCTGTACTTCTCCTATCGGCTGTTGCTCCAACGGAAAATACGCTGTTGCCGCGCGCTCGCTAAATTCTAGTGGATGAATAAGAGTCTGAACAAATAGAATTGTATATAAAATAAAATAAATATACTTATTCGTAATATCAGCGGTGGAGAATGATCAGACGTTGGTCCAATTTACATCCAGAGTTACAGTACAGCACAAGTAGAACCAGTTTAGGCAACATCCAAGCATCAAAGTCCAAATAGCGAAGAAACGATAATAAATGGAGACAGCAAAACGAACGAAAATGATAATAGGTGTGAAAATATGCAGTAACTATGTAGTGACTACGTAATAACTAGGTAGTAACTAAGTACCCTCAAAAAAAGGTAAAATAAGAAAAATTAAATAAAGAGATTTAATAACAAAAAAAATATGTTCTTTTCCTATCACAAACCAGTGGTGGGAAGTAAAATATGCATTTAAGCAATTATTGTAATAGTTATAATAAAATATAACAAACTTATTCACTTACCCGGGCCAAGGGGTAAAATGTGTTCAACAATATAGTGCCTACAATAAAAGGGGACTGATGGTAATAAACCACTTTTATTGCGATCGTCTGTCACGGATTATTGCTTATGGTCAAAATTTGCACACAGGATCGATTCTTGTATTTGTATAATTTGGGTTAAGTACAATCATTTATATTTGTGTTCCCGTAGTGAAAGTTAGTCTGTGCTGTTTAATATTTTTTGTGAAAAATGTTTCGTCCTTGGGAAACTGCATCAGTGGCGCTAATGTTCCTATTCGACGACGAGTTTTCTCCCTTGATGCCAAAGAAATCCTCAGACATGTTCATCAGAAGCTGATCCAAAGGGGTTGGGCTTTTACTCCTTCTGTAAGAGTAACCAGCGATTTGACAGGGATACCGGAATCATCAGTGAAAGTTCACATTTCGAGGCCAATTCCGAGAAGAAAAAGAAACGATAGTAGTGTTTCCAGAACCACTAATGGCGGTAATAAAGATTTGATAAGAAGAACTATCTACTCTATGTACGAAGAAAACTTGGTGCCTACTATCAGATCATTGCAAACAAGACTAAGGAGCTCCACTGAGATAAGGATATCAATTGGAAACCTATGGACACTTTTATCCCAACTAGGTTTCAAATACCGCAAAATTGACAAAAGGCAAGTTATTATGAAATCCCAACGGATTAACGACGTTTTGAATATTTGACTGCCATAAATGATTACAGGTCTTGGCAAAGACCAATAATCTATTTGGATGAGACCTGGTATGATACCCACGATACACCGGCAAAAGGATGGATCGATGGAACAGTGCGATGCCAATCATAAGTTCCATCGAACAAAGGAAAACGGATCACGATTATTCATGGTGGATCAGAAGATGGTTGGATTCCAAACAGTTTGGGACTTTCGGCGAACATTCAAGATTCGTCGTTGGATTACTCCCAAGATACTACAGCTGAATTGTTCGAAGATTGGTTCAAAACCACTTTACTGCCAAATATTCCTCCGCATAGTGTCATAGTTATGGACAATGCCAGTTACCATAGTCGCCAATTGAAGAAGGTTCCAGGCTCTTCAAATACAAAAGCGGAAAACCAGGAATTTATGCTCCAAAACAACATGTACTTTGAAGAAGGGTATAAAAAACGCAGCTTTTAGAGCTTCTAAGGACATTTAACATACAGAAAACATATGTATGTGACACAATTGCAGTATCCAAAGGATATACAATTCTTCGTCTTCCTCCTTACTACTGCGTATTCAACCCGTTTGAGCATAATATGTGGAGAAAACTAAAGAATAAAGTGCGGACCCAAATTACTGTACCTACATTATGTCCTTCTGTAATTGCATTAATCCGGCAAAATATAGAATATAGATAACCCAGACGATGATTGTTGGAAAAGAACAATAAACCATGTTTTAAAAGTGGAGGATTCATACAGGGCATTTCTTACTAACATAGATCCCCCTATAATTAATGTAGACGACGATAGTGATAGTTAAACTGAATTGATATATTAACTTATTTAAATTTTTATTAAATTTTATTGTGAATATCCTTTAATATGCGTTTCTATTAAAAAATTATTTTTGCAAATTTAATCCTGACCTGCATTCTTTACCCAAACTTGCCAATACCTGAGATAAAAGTACCTAAAAAGTTTATTATCATCATAAGTCCCTTGTTATTGTAGGCACTATATTGTTGAACACACTTTACTATAAATATTCCTAATAATTTAATGGATTAGAGGCGCTTCCTTAATTTGTGTTGTAAAACTTGACAATTTAAAAAGTTGCCGTTGTCATAGTAGTGTAAAAACTAATCCTCAATAAGAAATTATTTAGGCAATCCACATGGACATCCAATCACAGCCCACAATAATTAAAAGTAATTTTCAAATTCTAGTTCCAATAAAGGCTGACTAAAATGTCACTATAATCTGAAAATTTTATTACACCAACCTGTAAACTTATCGACAACGTGGCAGGTAAAAATTCTCTCTTTTCGGTCAAAACTAAAATGATACCTAATCGCAGTCGTGCGCACATCCATCAGTGGCACCTACCGAATTATGTTTTACTTACACTAATTATTAATATAGAGATTAGGCGCTATTGAATTATCTGACCTTATTAATTTCGTTATTAGTCGATATAGGGCACTATGGCCAAATAATGTAAATTATAAAAGTGCTATAATATTTATTTTATGTACTAGGATTTTAGACCGTTACAAAAACTTTTGAATATATTTGTATGTTCAATATTAGTAGTCAGGGTAATGCAAATATGATACACTCTTTTATTCAGTATATATCAGTCAATATTATGTAACTTTAGTTAAAAGTGTTTGGTGTATTTCTGTGATATCAACTCTATAAATATTCAAACGCTTAATTCTAGTTAAATATAGTTGGTTTAACGTGTTACTGAATGGCAAACCATTTCGATTAAATTATTATTTATCCAGAGCATGTCGGAAGTTGGCGTAAATATAACGAGAAGCGGGAGATAGACAATTGTTATTCAATACGAGGTAGAAATGCAGATGCCTTTTGCTGCCGTTCGTTGTTATTTTGTACATGTTTGTCAGAAGATCTATCCTCTTTATATACTTTGAGGGGAAATACAACAATATAATTGTCATAATTACAATATTTTGTTTACGTTTAAAGTATTTTAAACATCATAGCTGAAAAAATAAGATATAGATTTAAGATAAAATGTATTACCATTATTCAAGATCCTGACTTCCTGAATGTACTGAGTTGTACTGACAATATTACAATTACAAGAAAAGGCAGCTGGAATTATCAATAGTAATAATACCACTATTAATCGAATGTTCCTGGTAAAGTCTAGTTTATGCTCATACGAATTTTGAAAACTTTATGCAAATCAGAAAATATTTTGTTACTCACAAAATTTGATATTTATACTCATCCGATGGGAATTTGACAAAATGGTCATGTCAGACAATTATATAATTTCTGAAATTATTGTTTCTTGTTTGTGAAGTTTGTAAACAACCAAAAATGAGTAGTCTTATTACTAATATATCTGAGATAAAACATTACCCAAAATAATAATGATAGATTCAGAAGGAGAGCAGGTATATTGAATTCGCTGAATTGATTTCCTGTAAATACCTTCAGAAAATTAGTACATTCTTGAGTTTGCTTTCGAGGTATCAACATTAAAGCAATATTTTATTCATACCATTTAATATTTTTTTTACTAAGAACAATAAACAACTAAATGATTGTACTAAACTTCCACTATTTATTCGCAAAATACGTTTTTAAATGCAATGACAGCTGTTTCGCTAAAAACTAGCATCGTCAGATTGATATATTGAAGTTAAATTTTGTTTGCTTGTGGCTAGGTACCTGATGTTGATAAGTAGTTACGTCTAGACTAAGTAAGGAAGTAATAAGACATAACAATATCAAAGCCTAGATGTTATTAGCCCTAAGGGATTATGCTGTATGTATTTCCCTCTAAGATCAGTATAACTGTGCAATGATATAGAAAAACCAGGAAAAAACTCGGTAAAGGTAAACTGTGCATTTAATCCTTTTTACAGAAATTGTGGATAACAACCCATATATTGAACTTTGTCGTATGGTTGGTACACCCTGTATAGAGGTGTGTTACTTATTTTCATCCAGTTTAAATATATATGCAGATACCAGACTCCAACGCACACACAATCACATTTGTGATCAAAAACGAAATTTAGATTTTCTTGGAGAATTCGAAATAAAAAGGCATCTAGGAGATCCACAATTTAAAGTTGTTAATGAACTAATACGTCTTGAAAGTTCTCCACCATTAAAATGTTTACTTTGAATGAGTCCTTAATTTTTTATACATAGATAAGATGCAAATGAAACACAAATATAGTAAGTTCAAAGAGTTTATAAACACTAGAGGCCATATGTAAGAGAGATAGACTTATGAGGAATCTGGATAAATCTCCTGTGGGTAACATTACGAAACTTTGTTTTGATTAGGGCTACTGACAGTATTACAAGAGGTATTGCATCGTTCAATAAGTCCCGGAACTAACCCACAGATGGCGTGATTCATGTCAAATCAACCTTATTTTTAAAAGTACCAACATTCAAGTGACATGTGTCAAAATTTCATGTCAATCGAACTATGAACAACAAAGCTACTGTGGGGAAAGTGACGCTCATTTTACATTTGTTCAAAAAATGGAAAAAAATGAATATCGTCTGTTAATAAAACATTGCTATTAAATGGAAAAAAATACAGTGCAAGCTCAGCAATGGCTTGAAAAGTGTGATCCAGGCTCTGCTCCTTGGAAAACAACGATTTGTCGGTGGTATGCTGATTTCAAATCCGGTCGAACTGATACAAGTGATGCAGAACGCTCGGGAAGCCCAAATGACGCAGTGACTTCGGGAAATATTAAGCAAGTTTTGGAAATAGTATGGATGATCGCAAAACGAAAGTTTCTGAGATTGCTGAGATCGTGAACAGATAGACTGGAAGTGCGTTTACGATTTTACATGAAAAATTGGGCATAAAACAGGTATTTTCCAAGTGGGTACCTCGCTTGCTCAAAGTTGAACAAAAGCAACAACAAATAGACGATTCAGAGACCTGGCACGGTTTGTATGTATGTATGTATAAATTAGGGGTGATAAGTACACTGCGACCTATAGGATCTATTTTGTCCCCCCTTGCCAAGTTCTGATGTTTTCTCAGATTTATAGCAGCTTTTCGAGTCCTATTTTCCTGAGGAAGTTTAGGACATCGTCGGGCTTCAAATCAGGTAGATCCCCCTCGTCTATTTCATGTGCTCCTAGGTATCTGGCCCTAGAATTCTGTAAGGCAGGGCATTCTGAGAGTATGTGTATTGAGGTTTCATCCTCTTCCTCACAGAATCTGCACTTTGCTTCATCTGCTAACCCTACTTTCTTCATGTGGCTTTTTAACCGGCTATGCCCGGTTAGTATTCCCGTTAAAATTCGGAGCCTTTTTTTTACTGAGGTTGAGGTAGCTAAGTGATCCCTTCTGGTTATAGTTCCCCAGTAGTATCTTAGATTGCCTCAGTCCTTCCAGCTGATTCCAGTACTTGCATTTTTCCTTCTCCATTTCTTCCCTTAGTTTTCCTAACCAGCTTGTCTGCTGTTCCCCTCTATTCCTATTTGTCCCGGGACCCATAGGAGGGTGACAGTGTTCTTCTAGCCTAGTTCATTTAGTTTGCCCAGGCATTTCCAAACCATCTTCGAACTGTTTATATTTGAGCTCAGCGCTTTGATGGCTACTTGACTATCCGATATAATGACAATCTTTTGTCTACGATGGTGCGGACTTCTGCTTGAAATATGTTCGGGTATGTGCACAAGATTTTTGAGTATTTGGCTCTCGATCCAAAAACTCCTATCCCAGTTCCCTCGTCTAGCTTGGAACCGTCCGTATACCACTTTATGGCATTTTGGTTTAAATTCTGTATGGTGTCTTCATTCCATTCAGATTTATTACTCAACTTTGTGATGAATTTTCTCACAAAGTTAAATTTCTTTGGCATATCATCTTGGGGCATTTCCCAAGTTTTATCAAATTGAAGTGATCGAGGTTTTTCCCTGATAGTTCCTTCTTTGATCATTCTATATATTGTTTTCTTTCTTACACTTTCTAGCAGAATGTGCAATGGGGTCAAGTTTAAAATTACCTCCATTGCAGCAGTGGGGCAAGTTTCCATTGCTTCAGTGGTACATGAACAGGCTAGTCTCTGAATCTTTGAGAGATTTTTCCTCATCGTACTCTGATTAGCCGTTGCGCCCCAAGCCACTGTCCCATATGTGATTAATGGTCTCACTATTGATGTGTACATCCATTGCAAAATACGTGGGTTACATCCCCAGTTCTTCCCTGCAAACATTAGCATTTGATAATTTAAATTTAAAACTGTAAAATGTTATCAATTACACAGTGCTACCAACATACTTTTTACAATCAAAATTTTCGTAATTTACATACAAAATAAAATTGATTTAAAAAATTATGGCAAAATATAAAATATATTATAAACAACTTATTTATAATATACTATTAAAAATAGCAAACTAAAGACAATATTGTTTAATACTTTAGCTTATTTACTCTATGTATTTTTTATGTGGGGTAAAATAGAAAACAATTAAATATTATTCACTAGGTGAAATGAAAATTAAATCAACAAACTTACATAATCAACACTGCAAATTCTCTTTTTCTTTGCTGGATTCAATTTAAATAAATCAGAATTTTAGATTAGAAAATTAATTTAAAATTTCTATATCGTATTCCTGATTACAAATTCAAGATTATTTGCAGTTAGCTATAACTTTTTAAAAAGATGGAGAATTGTATCAAAAAGTTTTTGTAATTTGAAAAATTTATTCCTATGGAATCGTCAATATGGAATCGTGAACAAATAAAGTAATTTTTGGTATTAAAAAATGTAAAAAAAGTTTTTTTTACCTAATTTATAAAAAAAAGGTTAATATATACAATCGGTTTCATTGTTATCCCAACAAATGAAATTGATTAGGAAAATTTAGATAAATTTTGATACATAAGTTAAAGAAATTAAAATCAATTGAAAAAAAAAAGTTAAAGATTTGTCTTTATGTAAATAACCTTAATTCAGTTTCTTCATAATACCTCTTGTTTACCATTAAAAATCGGAAATTTTTATTGAATACTTTCTGTTCCTTTTTCCAGCTTTCGAATTAGGTACCGTATTTGTAGCATACCTACTTATATTTTTATCTGTGTATTTTTTAAAACACCCAATAAATATATAATTAACTGTATCAACAATGCTACAAAAATATTTCATATTTTTTCCAATTGCTTACATAAGCATAATTTGATATACCTTTACTATATACTTTTATAAATAATCTTTTGATTACTATTTACCGTCTACTATATCTTGTAATAAAAGCAATTTTTTAATAAAAATTGTCTCACATATTATCACGAGAGCATAATTTATTTCCGGAAATATTTTTGAGGACACGCGAAGCGACGAGGAATAATTTTTTAAAAATATTCGTGTCCGAAAGAAAATTTCCAAGAATAATTTAGGCAAAATTAAGCCATTTTATTTGTTAAAAAGTAGATTTGTGAAATTTAATTATAGTATCACAAGAGATTAAATTATTTCAGGAATTTTTTTTGAGGGTACGAATATTTTGTCAAAATTTCCAGGAATAATTTAAGCTTGAGTGGTATGAGGTAAGGAAATTTTATATCATAATTTGGAAAAAAAATTATTAACCTAATCTAACATCTGTCACAAAGCTTAACAATTACTAGTTTAAACGTTTGTACCGTAGAGAAATATATTTTAATTTTATTTGTCTATGGTCTATGTTGATGTTTCAGCTGTCAAAAGATTTCACTTAAATATCGTGACGCCAGGAAAAAAATTTTTTAGTTACTGTAGTAACTACACCAAATTAAGGCATTTTATAGGTTAAAAAGTAGACGTGTGAATTTTTTACAAGAATTATTTTTATTTTATTTTATAAGTAATTCAGGTTAATTTATATAAATTAAAAATTTTTTTGCTTTTAATTTATTACCTGTACCTTAAAATATCTTTTATATATTGCACTTATAAAAATCTTCATTATAAAACGCATTTGCGTATCGGAATGTAGCTTTTACGAACGCAAATTTTTGTTTAAAATGGTTGGGAACGTGACTGAAGTATCTAATGACAAAACTAGTGACAATGACATTTGTGGCTAATAGCAATTTATTAATTTTATAAGGTACTTTAAAGAAGTATTTGTGAAAATGAATATTATCTGTAATCAATATTATGATTTATTGATTATTTATAGATTAATTGTTATTATTTATTTGATTGATTAATATTATTTAAATGTTTTAATAGTAGTAAGATCTTCTTTTTCTCAGGGGTGCTTTGTTCTGCAAGCTTCTAGTTGGACAATTAGGTGTATATGAATGAAAAATTGATTAATTAAAATTACAAATTTTTTATAAAATAGTTAAATTAAAACAGTAATATATTGAATGTTTGATAATGAAACTAATTAGTGGAAAAAAGAAAGAAGATTAAATAGAAAAAAACTTACTTGATGTTGAAATTATGCTAAATTAATTATTGTTATTTATGTAATGGTAAATAAGTTTTTATCGAAATACTGTAATTATTGAATATCAAATAAATTCTTTTGTTTTTAAATTATAAAACTTAACCAACTACTACAATAATTTTAAAATGTTTACAATGTTATCTGACCTTAACACACGTAGAGTCCTGCTGTCTGATTGGTGGAAAAAATCCGTAGTCGCTCTATGAAAACCGGAAACCAACAAAGGTATTCGTGGAATCTCCGACTTTGGCAAATTGTCGTGATTGTTACACGTTTGGTTTCTTGTGTAATATAATTGTTACTTGTTTGTTCCTCCAAATGGATATAGTTCAGTGTTTGTTGGATTTTATTTCTTTTAATTGTATTATAAATAGTAAGTACACTTATAATTTCTTCTTTTTTATGCGTCGAAAATATTTTTAATTGCACTTTTGATCATTTTGGTATTAATTTTAAATTTATGTTCTTAATGTCAATATTTAGTACTTTATTTACCATCTTGATTGTTTTAACTTGTATTTTTAATGTCACTAACACTTTATTTTTACAACTTTTAAACTTTTAAAAACTGTTTGTTCACTGACTGTTCACTCTGACTGATCTTCCATGGTTGACTTCCAATAATATACTACCTCCCTAACGACCTCTGCTCAAGTCCTTTTATAGGTTTTTTAACCTTTCCAGAAACTTCTTTTATGTTTTATGAATTAGTCATTTCTTGGATAATATGTATATCTCTCTCTTTCCTATGTATAACTAGACATACTCACTTCGTCTACTGGCGATCTTTCCAGATCACAATACAGTAAAAATATATCTATCTCCTTTTTACACATTATATACTTGGTTTCTCGAAGTTTCTGGTAGGTTTAAATAATATATTTATGTACAAGATATAATAAATAATACTTTTCATAATGAAAATTATTTCTAACTTAAAATTCTCTTACAAATACACAAAATATATAATAAAATAACATAAAATAATAAAAGTTATTTGAATAAGGTAATATTAAACAACTTCTGTTGATATAATGCTCATTATACTATCATAGCATATTTAAATATTACGTATCTTTTACTTATATAATATATTATTATTGATGTATCAATGATTTTAAAATATTTCTAAAAAATTAATATTTGATAATTTAAATTTCAAAACTGTGGAATGATATAAATTACAAAGTGGCAAAATATTATAAAAAACTTATTTCATATGGCTTTAAAAAATCGCCTCGTGATTCGTTTTTTAAACTTGAACTCGTGTCATAACAGAAGGCTATATGAAATGCATTGTTTAATATACTATTTGACTAAATTTATTGTACTAACTCTTACTTTTTGGAAGTCCATCTTATTAAGAATAATAAAAAAAACTCTTCGTTTCAACGTATTTGAAAAAATAAACTTACGTCGAAACGAAGAGTTCTTTTATTATTCTTAATACTATTTGACGCTATTCCATCGCATTATTTCAATCAAAGAGAGTTTTTTGCATTATGAAATAAACGATCGATTTATACCCGTCAACAATTTATTGATCACTGTTACTAAAATAAATAAATATTTCTTCTTCGCTGGTCAGGTGCAGCTTAAACTAAATAAAATATTGGAGCATACTAAAACCAGAGCTATCGAATAACAAATTAAATAATTTTAGATAAATTAAATTTTTGTTTAAAAAAATAAGCAGTCAGTCATTATTGAACATTATGGGTATGTGTTCTTACTGTAATAATCAATGGCGAATGCGCCTGGTTTAACACACCGGATCTATTCGAAAACATAATGTCCTTCTCACTGTTCGACTTGGTTCTAAAAGCCATTTAGAGGACTACATACTGATCTCCATTTCCATAACACCTTAATATGACGTAGAAAAAATTATGCCCTAAATATTCATCCCTTAGTTACAACCCCTAACTTTAAATTTCTTAATAGCACCCTGTACATTTTTTATAATTTTGGATTTGGTCTTCCATCGTCTATTCCACAATTTTTTCAAAAATTAGATGTGTTCCAACTTAATCAAAAAAATTTCAATTTATTTTTTATTTTTGTTAAATTAATCAAAAAAACCTTAAAGCTTAAGGGAACAATAAAAATAACAATTACCTAATTAATATTATTTACATTAGATGTTAGAATTGTAGTCGACCTGCTACAACACACATTTCAAATCTTGACAGAAGATTTCTTGTACAAATGGCTTAAATAATTGCAGGAGTAATTTGGCGACATGCTTGTCTTATATTTTCTTTTAATTCTTCTACAGTTTGCTGTTTTGATTGATAAACAATATCATATCATCGCTTCCCCAAATAAAAAATAGTCAAGAGGTGACAAGTCACCCCACATAATTTCTGGAGAGTTATTTGGTATCCAGTGATTATCGAAACAGTTTTGTAGGTGGTCGCTAACGATTCTCGCATTGTATGGAGATGCTCCTTCCTGTTGCCACCACATTTCTTAACTTTCATTGAGAGGAATATCTTCTAAGAAATCGGCAAGTATGTTTCCTAAAAAATTAAATACCTACCAAAAAATTAGCAAATTAGTTATTTGTTATTTTTATTGTTCCTTTAAGCTTTAAGGCTTTCTTGATTAATTTAACAAAAATAAAAAATAAACTAATATGTGCTTGATTTCCTACGAACCCATTTTATTTTTGAAAAATTTGTTGAATAGACGATGAAGACCAAATCCAAAATAATAAAAAAATGCATTGGGTTTTATTAAGAAATTTAAAGTCAGGGGTTGTAACTAAGGGTACACCGGTACACCCAGAAATTATTTATAATTGAAAGCTCAGCCGTGGTTTTTGAGATTTACTTGCGTTTATTTTATTTCATCTTCTATGTTTCCTTACATAACTTTGTTGTTGACTGGAAAAAAATCTTTACGATAAAAAAATCTCATACTAAATAAACAATTATATTTGCAATAAAATATTTGTTTAGTATAAGAAGCATTATTACAAGTGGGCTTAATAAAAACACGTGATGACAAAAAAACCAAATCTTTTCAATTTACTACGAAATGTACTTTATTAACTTTTATAGACAACTTTAAAATATATTAGGAATATCTACGAATAGTCTCAGAAAATTTCGACAAAAAACATGCAAAATGTTTTTATGAGACTTCAACATACCAGGTAATTATGATGTATTTGTCGAAGCATTTACACCTGTTTGAAGTATTTATTAGATAAAAAGCCATAATTAAACTGAAATAAAACTAAATGAGGTATTTTGATATAAAGTACGGCGAATATCAGATTAAAATGACAATTCAACAAAATGCATTTAATTGTTTCAGTTGTTTCATTTATTTGTTTGAATGTTGTTGGTGTCAGATCAGAAATTGTAGCTGTAGTACAAGTATGTGATTTAGCAATTTACTGTTAAATGCTAAAATTACCTGTATTATGTAAAAATATCAAAAAAATGTCTATATTACTACATTTTTATTACTGAATTTAACTTTTAATTTTCTTTGAATTAATTTTTTGCTATTTACTTTACATGATGTATTTTATTTTTTAGGTTATAAGTAATGGAAAATCTACTCCAAAATCATTTTATAAAACAGACAAATATAACCATCCCTCTTATTGGGCAGACCTAGATAAAGAACAATTGACAAATGTAAGTTTTATCGATATATAAAAGACCATATATACATTTCTTACATTAATATTATTCCAATGGAAAAAGTATTAACCTATTGAGGTTTCAGTACGGGTAAAAATTTTGAGCTTCACTCTCCTTCATCTACAAAAATGTAGGAAAAACATTTGTACTTTAAATTTCATGTATTAGTTGTATGCTTTTAGTGAATTACAAAATTACAATATATGTGATTAACTTGATTTAAAATTATACTTGGTAGAGAGAGATATGCAATTGACGACTTTTTTACATAAAATATTTATAATCATCTCACGCACTGGATGTTTATTGTCTGATATTTATTTATTTTCAATGTTTAATATTTGTCTTGTTGATTAAATTAAAAAATTTAGGTTTTAATTTTTTTTTTATATATTTTATTCTTCTCATTGTATAATGTATAAAGTTAAAACATTTTTTTACTGACCTTTGGTAATGCTTTACACTGTGAAGTTTTATTTGTTTGTATGTTATACATTACTACTTTTTTAAATATTTTTTTAATGTGATTTGTTATTTTTAGTTATATTTGATTTGTTATTTTTTACAGGTTTGTCTACAAATTAAAAAAAAAATTCGACAATAAAGCTAGTTATTTTTCTGTTTCTTTCTCATAAACATTAAAAATAAATAAAATTTATGTTTTTTTCATAGCTAATGTTAAAGTATTGCTTTAAAAACTGTTTTGACACTTTAACAGCAAGTGTAGATAAAATGTTTTAACTTTTTTTATTCAATAAAATTTACAAATTCACGTTAAGGATTAAAAATAACTGAAATTTTACAATTAATATTATTCGAAATATCTATTTTTGGAGCATCACAACTTGTACTCGTTTACTTAAACACTTGATTCGAAGTACTGGATTGATTTTCAGGTACGCCAAGTATATCTTATTGCTTATTGACTCTTCAATGTAGGATTCTTCAACGGATGACGATTTCCATCCACCTAAACGTCAATAGTCTCTGCAAATATCGAAACGTAACATTTGTTTGACATTTGTTGAGAGAGTAATTCATATCTCTAGCAACGGAGCAACACAATAGCGATTTTTGTGGCCAAAATTACAATTTTCTTTGAAATTCTATTTTTCACCTGAAATTAAAGTCTTGCTAAAGAAAAAAATGTTCTCTCGAGCATAATTAATTAAACATAATTAGCTTCTCGACGCTAAAAAACACTCTCGAAGATAAAGTACAATTTTATCGTCTTGTACAATAAATACCTATTTGCTCTTGCATTAAGCAATACTTTCATTTTAAAGCATGAAATATAAAACTATAGAAAGTTCTTATTAAAGTAATTGGAAAAATATTTTAATTGGGGAAAGATGGCGCAAAAGCGACCTCTGATTAGTAAAATAATGGCAGGTACTTTCAAACAACAGCTTAATACACTTGTAAAAGGTCATGCCTAGATTAGTGTGCAGATGTAGTAAGGTTCAGAACACCAGATCAAACTGTTACTGGAAAATACCTGCACAACATATTATGTGTGTAGATTAACCTGTTTTCAAATTAATAAGTATATGATCAAATCGATGTAACTGTTTACTTTGGTCTTATTTTTGGGCTTTCAAAATTAAAAATACTTAAAATACACAATGCTGTAAGTGACAACCAGAATACATATGAAATTGATTGTGTTAACCTTTACTTTGTGGAAGTTCATCTTAATATTGTTATGTCTTATTACTTCCTTACTTGGTCTAGCCTTAACTACTTATTAACATCAAGTACATACCTAGTTACAAACAAACAAAATGTAACATCAATATGTCAATCTGATGATACTAGTTATTAGCGAAACAGCTGTAATTGAATTTTAAAGCGAATTTTTCGAATAAATAGTGGAAGTTTAGTTAAACCGTTCTCAGAATACATATGTTTGAGGTTAAACTTAATACTGAGTTAGGTGTAAAAGATGCGTATAAGTTAAGGTAATTTACAATATTGATTCTGACATTCAAATACATTTTTCTATTCTTTACACTCACTCATGGCTGTCATTACTTATGACCACTGCAAGAACCCTATTTGAAAATAATGGATCCACTTAAATATTTATATATGGGGCATTCCATGCTAACTCATCCTACCGATTGGATTTGCATCTCCGATTTCGCTGAAATTTGGACAACTTTTTATACTTAAATTGATTGTACTATCCCTTACTTTTTGCAAGTACATCTTATTAAGAATAATAAAAAACTCTTCGTTTTGACAAAACTTCCACTATTTATTTAAAAAATTGCTTTTTTAAACTCAATGACAGCCGTTTTACTATACAAACAGCATCGTCAAATAGACATATTGAAGTTACATTTTGTTTGTTTGTAGCTAGGTACCTGAGGGCTAGACCAATTATGAAAGTAATAAGACATAACAATATTAACGCCTAGATGTTATTAGCCCTTAGGGATTATTTTGGATGTACTTTCCTCTAAGATCAGTATAACTGTGCAATGATATAGAAAAACCAGGAAAACACTATATCATGCTGATCTTTACAATAACTTAATATATTTGTGTTACAATTACGTCTTATCTATGTATAAAATGAAGACTCAATAAAATTAAACACTTTAAAAGTGGAGAACTTTCCAGATTTATTTGTTCATAAACAACTTTAAATTGTGGATCTGCTAGATGTCTTTTTATTTCAAGTTCTTCAAGGAAATCTAAATTTTGTTTTTTATTACAAGTGTGTAGTATTTGGATTTCATTGGTGTGTAAGAGTGAGGTTGGATGTTCAAGTAGATGTTTTGCATAATTTGACTTATCTGGTTGTTTTAATCTATATGCTCTTAAATGTTTGTTAAATCTTACTTCAAAATTTCTTTGTGTCAACTTATTATATAATCTTCTCTCGAAGAAAAGGTGTAAGGCATCCCAAAACATCTGGTTTAACCAAGAATGTCTGAAGAATAATTTAATACCCAATTATGTAAACATAAAATGTAAAACTCAATCAAAAGAAGCACAAAAAGTAGTTAAAAAAGCACAAAAAATGTGGATAAAAGAGGAAAGTAGAAAGTGCTTTAATATTGTTATGTCTTATTACTTTCATAATTGGTCTAGCCTTACCTACTTAATCAACATCAGGTACCTAGCTACAAACAAACAAAATGATACTTCAATATGTCAATCTGACGATGCTATTTGTATAGCGAAACGGCTGTCATTGAGTTTAAAAAAGCAATTTTTTAAATAAATAATGAAAGTTTTATTTTCACTATTTGTGTATTACTGGCGACTCTATTAGATGAGATTCGAAAAAACCACACATCAATGTAATAAATAATTGAGGTCAAAATTTCAATTTCTAAGGTAAATTTGATTTATAACTTTTTAAATTTTTTGTGGCTTTTGAATATTTTACAAGTTGTATTTGAGCAAGAAATCAGTTTCATTGTGAGTGATCCATCTGTATTTGGTATAACGCAATGATACTTTTGTGTACCTGTGATAGTTTTAGGTTTTGAATAACGTATATTTAAATTATCTGTAGGTTTTTTATAATCTGCAATAGTTTAATATCTTACATCGATTTTTGGAAGGTTATTAGATTGCGCAGCCCATTGATGCAACTCTCGGGGGTTTGAAATTTATTTATTGAATGGTAACTGAAGACTAGCTCTTGCTGCACCTCTTTTTAGTGTTGAAGAGTAGAAGTTTTGAGAATTTTTTAAAAAAATTTGAAGATTACAAACAATCTTAAAATTCTTGTTTTAACTTTGGAATGAAAAAAAAACAATCAAATTTTTGATGAATAATTTTTTGCATAAATTTTTCAAAAGATCATCAAAAAACACCAAAAATTAAAAAAATCCCAAATCGGACAATTTTTCACCAACTTATGGCTATTTAAAAGAAAAATACCCGAAATTTTTTAGAAGCATATAAAAATGTTTTAATGTTGACATGATTATTTTAATTTTAGGAAGGAAAGCGTCAGCACTTTAACTTGGGTCAATATACCAGAAAAAGATATGGAAACTTTTTACCGTCAAAATACGACAATTCTGTTTTCTACGCCCAAACAACCGACGTTGATACAAGCCATATGTCGATACAAACCAACATTTACGGATTATTTCCTGCTGAAAGTTCTCAAATATGGCGTAAGAATGTAGATTGGCAGGCTATTCCTGTACATCCAGCAGACGAACGTATTTTTGGCTATTCATATCCAAATGATTGTAGAACATACACGACGCTCTTGATCCAAATATTAAACAACTCTTATGCATATATCAATGAATTAAACACTGAATTGTTTGGTTATTTAACTAAAAATACAGGAGATAAAATCACAGACATAATTTCACTGTATAACATTTGGGATACATTATATTCAGAAGATTTAGCTGGATATAAGTTACCCAATTGGACACAGCCAATTTATCCCGAACCCATGAAAACCGTAGCTGGAAAATATTTTCAGTTATTAACATACAACGCGCAAATGAAGAAACTAGGTAAATGTTCAATATCTCAATAAAAAATAATAAGCGAAATTCTTAGCCTATTATGTCATAATCATTTTAAATACTTCACGCAAGTACTATTACGATTTATTAGTATTATTTTGTTAATTTTATTGAAAAGTTAAACTACAATTCTTTTTTAAGTTTTTACTTCAACGTTTCGTTAGCGGTCCAGTTATCAAAAAAATATTTAGTTTTTAAATTTTTTGGTCCCTATCTGACACCTAACCATCTTTCAGAAAGGAACCAAAAAATTTAGAACTGCTAATGATTTTGTTTGTTGAAATTGATTGTGTTAACCTTTACTTTGTGGAAGTTCATCTTACTATTAACAATAAATAACTGAACGGTTAAACTAAACTTCCACTATTTATTTAAAAAATTCGCTTTAAAATTCAATTACAGCTGTTTCGCTAATAACTAGCATCGTCAGATTGACGATAGTTAAGGCTAGACCAAGTAAGTAAGTAATAAGTAAGTAATAAGACATAACAATATTAAAGTCTAGATGTTATTAGCCCTAAGGGATTATCCTGGATGTATTTCCCTCTAAGATCAGTATAACTGTGCAATGATATAGAAAAACGAGGAAAAAAATATATCATGCTGATCTTTACAATAACTTAATATATTTATGTTACAATAAAGTCTTATTTATGTATAAAATGAAGACTCAATCAAAGTAAACAGTTTAATAGTGGAGAACTTCCAAGATTTATTTGTTTATAAACTACTTTAAACTGTTGATCTGCTAAATGTCTTTTAATTTCTTCGAGAAAATCTAAATTTTGTTTTTTATCACAAATGTGTAGTATATGAATGTCATTGGTGTGTATAAGTGAGTTTGGATATTCCAGTAGGTGTTTTGTATAGTTCGACTTATCTGGTTGATGTAATCTATTTGCTCTGTGTTCATTAAATGTTATTTCAAGTACCCAGTTACTAACAAACAAAATGTAATTTCAATATGTCAATCTGAAGATGGTAGTTATTAGCGAAATAGCTGTAATTGAATTTTAAAGCGAATTTTTTGAATAAATAGTGAAAGTTTAACCGTTCAGTTATTTATTGTTCTTATTTTGTTTGTTGTTTATAAAATAATTTATTTTTTTTTAGTGACAGGTCCATTTTTTAACAAAATTTTAGAATATTTCGACAATAAGGCCAACGATTTAAATTCGTCACAAAAATTTCAAATGTATAGTGGCCATGATACAAATTTAGCTGCATATTTGAACGTTTTGGAAGCCTTCGATCCAACCTACCCTCCTGAACCTGCTAGCAGTATGTATTTTGAACTTCACAAAGAAAATTTTGTTTACAATGTTAAAATATTTTACAAAAATAATGACGATATAAAACAAATTAAAATAAACGGAAGTGACACAACTTGCAGTCTCAAGAAGTTTAGAAAAATACTTGGTGATCTTGTGATAGACGAAACAACTAGAGATGCTGAATGTTCAACAGGCTAAATCATATATTTTAAAAACATTGTTATTTTGTTATTTTTAAATAAATTTTAGAAAATAAAATAAGTTTTTGTCATATACCAATAATAACTAAAAATATCACATATTTTTATACAGGGTGATTGATAAGTGCGAGGAAGCTCAGTAGATGTGTAATTGTAATAATAAAAATTACAAAAAAGTTAATGCAAAAATTTGTATGCAGCTTTATACTTCACAATTTAAAATTAGTTACACAATCTTACAGGGTATTCCATAAGATGGTGGCACACCAAACTTATGGCTTTTTAAACGGAACACCCTGTATTTTATTTTAAATTTAAAATATGCTTCACTTCCACATCACAAAAATGTACAGTTTTATTATGTTTAACCGGGTATTTAAGAAGTTATAACTTATCAAGTTTAACTCCCTGTATAATTAAAAAAGACTATAAGGAACATTGATCTATTGCAACTACAGAGTAATAAGTAAACATAGAGTAGGCATATTCCCTACTACTTGTCGTCGAGACAGATTTGTTTACCAGCAGAGCATTGCCACACGTTGTGTTTTGTAAGTACAAAGTAGGAAACAAAAACGTAATAGTATAATTTACAACAATTTATATTTTACTTTTAAGAGGAGACTTTTAGTCATAGAAAATATTCTTTAATATATTTTAAGGTAAAGGTGTATTTTAGGTTACCCCCCTAGGCGCATGCGGCAATTTGAATTCTTAAATTAATTTTATTGGTCGACGAGAGCAGTAACCTAGCGGTAAACTTTGAATTTTAAGCTACGTTGCCACATTTTTGTGAATAAATAAACTGAGTGAAAGACCTTGAAAAGATGAAAATTACATAGATCAGTCTTTTCAGTTATAAATTACTAATAAATCATAAAAGCATAAGTTTTATCTAAGGCTAACAGTTATGAATTTTAAAACATCAATACTAAGGAAACTAAACAAAAAAATTTGTCAATGTGACAATGCTAGTATATCAAAATAGATATTGAATGGAAAATTAAGTTTTTTTATAAAGAGTGAGTCAGAACATTAAATTTTGCATCTGAAAACATTTCTGGATTTAAACTTGAGGTACATATAAACATATGAATCACTTACAAAAGTTTTTGCTAATATTTTTTATACTGCATTTACATTAATACTTTATATTTTTTAATAATTTTAAACCCTAATTAAAATAAGTTTTATAAGTAAATATGTCATTTACATAAATGAAAACATGTTCTATTTCTAATTTTATTTGCTGTTTTAGTACTATTTTTAATTGCTGTTTTATGATTTCTATGGCATTTATAGCAGAAGTTTATTTATTTTTAATATTATTAAGCCTTAATAAATTAAAATCACAGAATACCATAAAAGCAAGAGATTTATAGTTATATTTGCCAATTAAAAAAATAAAAAAAAGAAGAACGCTTTTTATTTATATTTTTAATTACTAATTTCAGCATATAATTTATTATTTATGGATTTGTAGAACTCCTTTAATCTTTAAATATTTACCAGCTTCTTTTTTTAAATCAAATTTACTAAACCCAAACCAATCAATTCGGTTTAAGGAAAAAATTATTTAAGCCGACAACACCGCAACTTCAAAATCGTGTAAAAATCAATAAAATTAAAATTGTCGCGCATGCGCCTAGGGGGGTGACCTAAAATACACCTTTACCCATTTTAATATTCACTTTCTTACCTTTCGATAATACTGATAAAAAAGCTCTGCACCAATTGTATCCAATATCCACACTGAAAATTTGGCATCAGTGCCTTTGTTTGTTATTGTCTAGAGGTGATTAGAGCTTTGTTCGATTTTTCCTGTATTTTTGTGTATTTAAGTGAATTTTATAAAGTGTTTTTATTTATTTTCAACATTGAAAATGGTAAAAACCCGAAAAGCGTGTATAATTTGTGGTACTTCGCAAAATGATAATCTAAACTATAACCGCTAAGTCTTTCACTTCATTAGCTTAGAAATAGCAAATTCAATTAAAATGAATAACAAATAAAAAAATCAAATTAATAATGAAATACATATTATGTATAAACTTGGCGCTAAAACTGACATTTACGGTGATACTCTAACCAATTACACGCCACTGTACGGCTGTGTTTACCTACACCTCTAGATGTCAATTTTATTTTCCATCTTTTTCAATTACAGGTTTATTGCTTTTGACTACAAACTGTATGTTATTATGTTGTTGTGGCATCTCTATGTTTACTTATTACTCTGAGATTGCAACCATAGTTTATTAATAATCCCTAGTCTTCTTCTCCAGGCCTATTTACGGCAAGTAGCCACCTATTTCTTCATTCAATTTTTGTATTGGTCTGCCTTTCCCCATATATCAAGCTTAGCCAACTTTAAGGTTTTCATGTTCGAATAATCTCATCGAATTTTCTGTTTTTTTTTGGTTTAACTCCTAATCTCTTTCTTATTTCTACATCTCTTACTTTGTCTGTCTGTATTATATGTTCCATAAATATTATCTTGTGAATCAAATAATTACTATGGTAGAGGGCGCTCCGACGTCAACAAAAATGGCGGAGAAGATGTGAAGGGTATTTGAAGTTTAAAGCCCATTGGCATATTGAATTGACTTTACTCTCCTGCTAATAATTATCAAATACATCAAGACGATAGTATTGTAAAGTTAAAATACTATTATTTTATTTAGTATTTCGCATCAACCCGGTGGGTCATTAGCGAGAGGCATAGTTGGACATGTTAGAAATCTTAAATTAGGTTAACACTGTTAGTGTCCTTTAAGGAAGGAAAGCTTGGTCCTAGAGCTTGCTTTAAAGTTGTAGGAATGCGATGTTTGCTCCTTTGTACTGTGAATTTGGGACAATTAATCATGAAATGTTCCACCGTTTGTTTCTCTTTACACCTGTCACAAATCGGTTAGCGGTCTTTACTAAGTAAATAGGAATGTGCTAAAATTGTATGTCCGAGTCTGAGCCGGTTTCACTTATGTTTTGGTTGCCTTAAGATAGGAAGTATGAAAGTTTCATCGCTCATTTTAAGATTTGTCGGATATTGTTTGTTCGTTTTCAGTATCGGTAGTTTCAGTAGATATTTGTAGGTATTTCAATAAAGTTTTCTTTAATCTTGTGCTTCATTTTTAAGAGATTTATCAGGCAAAAATGAACGTATTTTTGTTAACATGTCAATTAGGGCTGTATGATTTTCAGTGTAGCCATTTACAATCGACAGTTGAAACTTTTATGTTTATTCAATAAGGATGTTATTTGATTATAGTTTACTATTGGGGAAGATTGTTTATAAATAAAGTCCTTGAGTATAGTGCTACGATTATCTAGATTAGGTGGACTGGAAATGTTTCTTGGTTTTTTTGATGTATGTGGTGTTTTCTCAGGTTTTGGAAATCGGATAACAGATTCTTCCGTAGGAGTTGGAGTGGTTAGGATTTCTTCAATATTTCTTTTTGGGTGTGTTTCTAATTGATTACATTCCATCTTTTTGTAGTTGACTATTGGTTTTTTCCTGTGTTAGCTCAGTTGATAGAGTCTCAGATGTATTAATGGTGGGAGTGGGTAATAAGGTGGATGGTGCAGGTATTTGATTAGTGTGTGTCTGTTCAGTAATTGTTTGTTGTTCTCTTGATACCTGCTGGCAATTGGCTGCTGGATGTCCTGTTTGTTTACAATTATAACAAGCTGGGAAAACTCTATATGAAGTGTCATAGTAATTGATTATAATTGAATTTGGAATTTAAACAGTTGTTCGGGGATGTAAATACTTGTCTTCGAAAATTTAATACATGTCGTAATTCTGGAAGCGATGTATTAATTCTCACTGTAGTTAGTGTAAAGACTAAAGTAAGCCCAATTCTTTGCAATTCATTAATTAGGATGTCACAAGGTATTGTTGGACAACCATTGGACAGTATAAGCCGTTCTGATGGGGTTACATAGCGACAAGCTTTTACTGTTGTATTTTATATTTCTATATTTCATCCGTGTCTTGCCATAAATCTTTCAATTGCGATTTTTGATGATAGGTATATACATATTCTATTATTTGGAAGCTTTGATGCATTAAGAATATTTTGTGGTTGCACAATCTCGAAACGAAACTAAATATTCTTCTAATTTTGTGTTTTCAATATAAGGAAAAATGATTGCTTGGTGTTTGAAGGGTATTTTGGTTGGTTTAACACGGTAGAGTAGATTTTAGTAGTTAAAGATTGTGAGTCGGTGCCTCCATCCAGAGATGCACCCTGACTTGATTGTAACATTTTGTTAATAATTTGTGTTCCTAATTACTGTCCTGTCTAAAACTAGACTGGTCATAGAAACTGGTTTGATCAGTTTTTATTGCTGGTTTTTGTTAAGTTTTTTGATGAAATTTTAATATTGATGTTTCAATATAACGAGAATTTGATATATAATTTGTAACATGTCTATCGTCATGTCACCTTGTACTATTATCCGACCGCAAATGATTCCGCTATTATTAACGTTAAAACAGACCCCGAATGCTACTGTACACGGGACACCCCTTATAAACGCTAACTATTTATCTGTTTGAACGAGGCCAAATAAAAAACGCGCCCCTCGCTTGTAATTGAATAACGAACTATTCCTTCTGACAAATGACACAAACACGATTTCCGTTTTGAGCAAGACTATATATAAGACAAGTAAGACAATTTCATTCCCTTTCTGATCTACCAGGCCGACTTGAAGAGTCGGAAGAAAAACGTTCAAGTATCCCATCTTGCAAAATTTTCCCTTTTGGTTATTGAAAGATACAACCCGCTAAGATATTACTAGATTACCGCTAAGCTACCGCAAATTTAGAGCGCAGTTACCGCTAAGTTGACAGCATCTTTTGGAAGGTGAAGACAGTCGTTCAAACCACTTCTTAGTCGTCAAGAAAACCACTACATATCAAGCTGCCAGAAGCAATAAATCAACATCCAGAAACTTTTATCCCCAATTCTCTACGAAGAAGCTGAAGCCGCCCTTCTAGACAGTACAGAAACCTAAAGTTAAGTCCATTTTTTTACAATTCCTTTCTGTTCATTATCGGCAAGTACTTACAGTTTTAATAAACAATTTTTAAAAACCGTTTTATTTATATACTCTAGACTATAAGTCTTAAGGGTGTAGCGTGATCGGTCTTTATTTTAAGTAGCTTCTTTATTTGTTGTTTAATTAAACTAATTATAAGGTGTTTCTACCTTTCTCACATTAGTTTTTGTGTAGTTTGTTTGCTTAATCGAAAGCGTTCAAAAGATAGTGGCGCCCTTATTACTTATACATCTCAATCCTTCCTATAGTGAGCATTAACTTGGAGTCGAACCACTCCCTGGAGAGGGTCTCTTATCCGGGATCTCTTTTGGAGAGTTTCTAGTTACAAATTGGCTCCCTGCCTTTTTGGGACTAATAAGGGTTACAAGTTTGTGTTTGTACTTACAATTCGCACATTTCACTTATTACACTGTGATATGCACTTAGGCAATATAACACAAAAAACTGATAATATTAGAAATCGCCTCGTCCATAGTCAGACACTTAGTACAGTTGCAACCCCCTGCCAGGCACTCTTAAAGTAGGGTTAATTTTAATGATACTTTAGTTATAGTATAAAATCTGAGCTTTTTATAAGTATGAAATAATATTTTTTCAGTAGCTAGACAGTTTGGTTAATTCCCTTATAGTGCTAGACACATTAAAGATCTATTTGTAGGTGCGAGTGCGAAGGATATATGCGTATGCGAGTAAGATAGTGAGTTCAGCGATCTTTTACTATGCATAAGTTGTCTTTTACTCTCTATTAAACTTCTTATGAACCAGAAAATAATGGTTGGGCTCTGGAAAATGACCAATAATATTTTAAATAGTTTAAAGGAGACCAACTACCGAATTATGTCAGTGATTCTTTAACAACCGTGTGAGGTATGTGATTATGGTGTTAAATTACTATAGATACATTTGAAACTATTCGTTGGGTGTTATTGTAGATCTTGTGTAGAGTAAGCAAAACCGTTAGAATAGAACAAAGTTACTATACCAAATGAAATAAATCACATATAACTTTAAAAAGCTAAAAATATCCCTAACGGAAGAGGAAGGGTTTAGAATCTAAATAGGAGTAGTTATTATATGACATAAAAGAAATCATCAAGTATAAAACAAATAAAACAGCAGGCATATTGATATAAAGGTTATACCTTTTAAATAAATTTAGGTTTCTTTTGTTCTTGACTTTTTCTTATTCAACCTCTAACTTGTTCCATACTTTTTGGGTTTTTGTTTTTAATGACAAAACCACTGTATGCATTGCTTTTTATAATAAAGTAATAAATATTTTTGCACGATTGATCATTTTTGACTGTTTACCGAGACAGATTTTACGTCAGTAGGTGACATTTACTAGCAACTCGACGGTAAGTAATCCAACTCGACGGTAAGTACTCGAACTCGACGGTAAGTAATTCACTTACCGTCAAGTTAGAAAATCTCTTAATTTTAATTTATTTTTTGAAAGAATAAAGAAAACTAACGAATTAATTAAGAATAATAAAAAACTCTTCGTTTCAACGTAACTTCCAAGTTTATTTGAAAAAAATGTTTTAAATCACAATGACGGCCGTTTCGCTAAGAAGCATTGTCAGATTGACATTTAAGTTACATTTTGTTTATAGGTACCTGATGTTTAGGAGGTATTAAGGCTAGACCAAGTATGAAAGTAATAAGATACAACAATTTTAAACCCTAGATGTTAATAGCCCTAAGGGATTATCCTGGATGTAATTCCCTCTAAGATCAGAATAACTGTACAATGAAACGTTGAAACGAAGAGTTTTTTATTATTCTTAATAAGATGGACTTCCAAAAAGTAAGAGTTAGTACAATAAATTTAACGAATTAATTATTGATATTGAAACTTATTGTACAATTTGTTAAATTATTTAATAAAATCCCATTTATTTTATTTTGAAGAGACTCTTCTACATAGGGCAATGGTTTCACTTCTAACAGAAACTTCTGCAGAATCGCATACATTAGTAGTATTACTAGTATTGCACAATATTTTTTCGACAAAATCTATTTTATTTCCTTGATGCTTTAATCCGAGGACATCAACACCTCTATTAGCCAAAAGCGTTGCTGATGTCCTCCTGAACGAATGGCCTGTGTAGATCTCGAGATTAGACAAATTTAAGAATTTGACAATTTGAGAAGGCCAGCCCCCGATTGTCCCTTTCCCTATATTACATTTCCCTTTGGCGTATCTTAAGAACAAATGATTTTATTTTACTTGTAATGCAGAATTTCTAAATATGGAATTTTATCGTCTGGTTATTAACGACTGTAAAGTTACGCTGGATGTTCGTTTTTGTATTGGGTACTTTTACAATAATTTTACCATCGGTTTGTTGGATGTCATAGTAATATTGTATAATTCTTCTCTTCTACAGGCACCAGATATTCCCTATATCATTGCGACCTATAAATTATTAAAAAATCTTCATTAGAGTATTTCTTTAATCTAAACTAGCTTATATTACCTTGTGAATTAGAAATTCTTGATCCGGTGCTTCCATCAGAAATTTTTCAAATTGCTCCCGTGTAAAAATGCTCGCTTTCTTAGACCTATAGTCAACATTTTTTCTCTTCAAATACACGATCAAAGTTGAAAACTTGGAAATATCAATGCCATTATAAAAAAACGGTGGATTTAATCTTTGAATATTCTGCCCAGAGGCTTCCAGGAGCCTTGGATTTCAGAAGCCCGTTAAATTTTTTCAAACTTACTTTGATCATTGATAACTAAACTTAATAATTGATAACTAAATAAAAACTCAATTCTCCATTGCTGTTATGCACCTTAGTTATTACCTGACAACCAAAGTATTTATCTTATCTAAATTAATATTTAATTTTATAATTTATAATGGTATCAATCGTGCAGAAAACGTTATAAGCATGTCGAACGTTAAGAGTAACCGATATCAGACAAACAATTGTCTTCGATCGGTTTAAACCCTTACTGTTCTTCATACTTAATATACTATTATGATGTTTTGATATTCGATTCAGATTATTGTAACTCGGCTTAATGTTGTCTCTTTTAACTTCTGTGAAGATATTAAGAAATGTTGTTCTTATGATGATGATGGTCTGATAAGGCCGAAAGTAGTTGCAACATTTCAGAAACTTTAGTTTAACAACGTTAGATCAACATTATGTTTTTCTTTGAACCCTTTTTTATTATATTAAAGTACCATAACATAACAAATAATATAAAAGCAATAAATCATATCTATTATTGTTTATGTATTTATATCATATCATACCATAGCGGTATTTGTATCAGACTCCGTGATATTTAGAATAAATTACCTAATGCATTAATATTTACTTTTACAGAAATGTTTTTTTTGTTAAATTTATTGCTAAATGCTGAAACTTAACTCAATATTTAGATTGTATTTATGTTTAAAGAGTTTGCTTTATCAATAAAATTTTAATCAAACTCGTGTTTGGTTATAATAATTTGCATTATTTGCTTTCTTTATTCATTCTAAACTCGTGATATTCGTAATCATATTATTTATGACATGTTAGTTATTCTAACAATATGTAATTAAATTTAAATAAATGTTGTAAAATTTTTCATACACTTAAAAATATGTAAGGTTTTTAAATATTTGTCTTATGGTGTAATATTGTTTTATTTTCATTGTATAAAGAGAGATTAAATGTCACGTTTTTGGTTTTATATGTATAATTAATGATGGCTTATTTTATTATTAATTATTTACTTACTTTCAACTTATATATTACAAAAACTGCGGGATTTTCTTTTTTACTTTCATTTTCCTGCAAAGATATAGTTTTTTTAACCATCCTTTTTCGTTACGTCATTATCTGCTGTTTTATTATGGTCTTATTAGAGCAAGAACCCGCGACAGGGTCAGGTGGATCTGAGCCAGGGTAATCTATCCACAATTTTCCAAGCAGAAATTTTTGCAATTAAGCAGGAGATGCTTAAGCGTGACTGCTGAAACAAAACTAAAAATCATTTCCGATAGCCAGGTGGCACTAAAGTCGCTGGAATCAAATCGAATCGAGTCCATGTTAGTTTGGAAATGTCTTTAGGATCTAAATAAGTCTAGGGAAATAGAAAAAGGTGCTGAAGGAATTTTTATAAGCCCAGGGCTATTCCTAGGCATAGCGAATAGAGGATAAATATCGAACTGGGTAGATGGGAGGAGACGTTCTTACTGATGCGACCTAGAGGGTTTCTTGTTCGCGTGCCATACTCCGTAGAGAGCATAGGCAACCTCTTGCAATGATCTGTGCTGTGCGTATTTCAAGAATTCTCGACACAGATAATTGGGACCTACAGTTTTACGACGGATCCGAACGGAAAAGTGAAAGACTTTCCTGGGCAGAATACGTTCTGTGGTTTGTCGAAGAAAGGTAGTCGCCGACCTATATTTTTAAATATTTTTCACCGGTACTGGATATCAAACCCAGAACCAGCCAATGCACTGGACCAGCACACCACGGCGACTACTAAAAGACACTAAAAGGGACTTGTGAAAAATCTCTCTAAAAAGAGGTTTCAAGAGCTGCTGAATATGAGCACACAGGACCTACGAATTATGATAGAACTACTAACTGAACAGCATACAAAAACAATTGGACTGTCAGATGAAACGGCCGAGCATATCCTATGTAACTGCCGAGGGCTCGAGAGATTTGGTCGGCATCAACTCGAGCCCAAGAATTCGAGCCAACAAAGATAAGCTTGATCAGAGACATAGGGTTGATAAAACGACTATAACTTAGGGGTGAGCAACATTAGATCTTTCAGGTCGCAGTGGAAGGTACGTTGAACGACCACTCTCATAGAAGCTAACCTACAATAACACAGGCATTTATCAATGGAAACTTATTTCTTGCTTTTGGTGTCCTTAGTAAAATTCCCTTCAGTAAAAATGCAGTTACTTAAATTCTGGGTATAAACAATCTATACACATTGGTAATGCACTGATTGTCCCTTAATAAACACATATCAGGGTCAGCACCAGAAATATGTGCAAACTATGTAATAGGGAGTAAGAAACGCTTTTTTACCTTCCCACTGATTACCTATAGTCAAAGCATTAACGGTCAAGAAGTACTGCAGTTTTATGCAGACTGCAATTTTCATCTTTAAATTATCTTTAGTAACTACTTAACATCACAACAAATCCGTAATAGTCAGAGTGATTGTCTGCGTCCCCGAAAATCGACAACCAAAAATCTTGAAACTAAATTGCTTGACTTAATCTAATTTTTAATATTTTTACAGCATATCATAAAAAAACATCTTTTTTTTGTCGTGTAAAATAAAAATATTATTTGATTTAATTCAATTCATCAAACACACATTATCTAATACAAAAGCAAACTTAAAAGATGATTTTGAAGTTTTGTTTTCATAAACGTATTTGAACACTTTGTTAAAATCACATTGTGCAACTGCCTAAGACTATTTATCTAACTCTAATCCTTACATTACGATATAATATGTTATTTTAAGTCACTTATCTCTTATAAAATATAAATAAATTTATAATATATAAAAATACAAACTATTTCATTTTGCAAGCATACTTTAATCAAGATGTATACTTTGATCTCAATAGCTCTCCTAGTTTCATTGATAATCAACAAAAGTGGAGGAGAGCTCATAGCTGTTGTACAGGTAAATTAGTGTATTGCATTGACTGCTTTTGTAGTATAAATAAGAAAAATAAAAAAATAACATGTGACTGTAGTACCATCCGTTTATAATTTAGACAAAATTATATTACATAGTATAAGACAGTTTAAAATCTTGAAGTTACAACATTAGAATAACTTACAATGTATCAAAACACTACATACACATTAAAAGATATATCACGATTATGGTGTCCAACTCAGTACTAATGGTATTGATTTGTAAAAGTCTAATTTGTTTTTAAACGTTATGATATGGCATACGGGTGTATAAAAATAATATATTCTTTAATTTATCAGGTTTTATTTAATAATTTTTAATAGATATTATTTAGTTGGTTCCTGTCAGTCTTATAATTTATTGTATTCTTATTTTTATTTATGTAGTACATTTGAAAAACCAATCAGGTATGTGATCTAAGATTTTTTTGTTATTATGATAAAACTTATGCTTTGTCTTTTGATTATGGGTAAAAGTGGCACATGTGTTTTTTTCTGGTCTACCCTTTTTTTAATCATTGTCCTCTTTGACCTATGTTTGAGTTTTGACATGCCATAAGCATGGTGTTTCGTAAATGACGTTACTTTGGAACATTAATGGGGTTTTGTCTTTAACTTTTGAAAAAAGATAGGCATTTTTTATCAGGTTATATTTTGTAATTTTTAAATTAGAAATTTCCTTAAAAATAGATGGTGTATTGTGTGTAAGGTATAATAGGTAGTTTTTTATTAATTCTATTGTTATTAGGTTTGTTCCAACCAAGCAAAGAACCGTTCTAGAACGGTAATATTTCCACTCACGAGACCAAATTAGTGCACTGCGCAACTCACTACACCACTGCGCACAAAAATTACTGTTTTGGAACGGTTCTCTGCTTGGTTGAAACAGACCTATTGTCGTCCGTTTGACCATATAAAAATTCATGTTGTATTTTAAAGAAGTTAAAATGTTTTGGGTATCCGTTGTTACAGAAAATTTTGAGGAGTTTAATTAAATTCTTATTTAAATATAAAGGGTAACTTATGTGTATTATTCAATTTCTCATTGCAATAACACTAGGAACTTATTGGTTTATTGGATGATTTGAGTGGTAATTTAAAAATCTTCCAGATGCGTTGGTTTTCCATACCAATCCATAATGATTTGGTTTTCTTTGATTCTAATAACTTTTGTGTCAAGAAATGGTAAAGTTCCTTCATTTTCTATTTCAATGGAGACTTGTATGTGTTTATGTGTTAAATGTCTTAAGTACAGTTTGTGTGCTATCGGGTGTAATTGCACATAATATGTCATTCACAAACTTGAATATGAATGGTAATTCAAATGGTAGTTTTAATATAATTACGTCAAATAGATGATGCATGATTAATTTAGTAATTATAGCACTAATGGGGGATCCCATTGGTGTTCCAAAACTTTGTTGGTAAAATTTATTATTGAAGTATTGTTGAAAATAAAATGTACTAGAGCAATGCAATTTATTTTTGATATTCATGTATATTGTTCAATTTTATGCCAATTATTGTCAATAGTATTCGTGATTAAGTCCAGTGGAATATTTGTAAAAAAGAAAGATTACATCCAGTGATATCAGTGTAAAAGATAAATGCGTTTTAGTACGGGTTAACTCCCTTTCATTTGTTACATAATATATATGTTTTTTTTATATTGTTTTTTCAAAGATAGTTTATGACATATAGATAAAAATGTCAAGTCGCATTGTATTTGTCAAATAATAAAGTTAAAAAGTTTAGATATTCTACCTATTTAATTGGCAAATAAAAGTTACAGTAGTCCTTCGAAGTAAATTTTGAACCGCTATGGATAAAAACAATGTAGCAGAACAATCAACAGAACTTCAGAAAGTGCGAAAAAGTGAGAGATGTAACAAGGGAGTTCCACCGCTACGATATGCATCAGAATTGGACAAAGCAGCTCAGAATTCAAGTATTGTCACGAAAGATAAAAAATCTGTTGTAAGTGACCATACGAGACAGGCAGAAGTCGAGTCTGGTGAATTAGAGTATGGGTGCATTCCCGACAGCATTTCCGTTAGAAGTAGGAAGTCTGTAGTTGTTTTACATTTTCCGTCCAATAAATCCAACACCAATTCTGAAATTTCAAGTATTACCCGGAAAGGGAAAGACAATATCTTATTAAAGGAGCTGAAATACAAAGAAAATATATGGAAAAGAGCAAAACAGGTAGTGTGCTGGGAGATGAACAAGCTCCATTTGCCTTATCTGCCAGTTTCTACCAATCCCCAGCTATCATAAATGAAAGGGTGGATGAATCAAGGCAATACATAGACGAGGTGAATGAAAATACCCCAAATATGCATAAAATATCATCCGAATGTCACTTCGCCACATCTGAAATCGATTTCCCAAACTCTGCTGGGGGTGGAGGAGATGCGCTGCGGGATATTGCTAGAATGTGTATCGAAAATACAAACACAACCAACAAAATTCTTCTGCGCAACAGGATGAGAGATCTTCCGAAATTTTTCGGAGATCTTTCTGAATGGCCCATTTTTATGAATGAATTTTGAAGATCTACAGAACAATTTGGTTTATCGCAAGATGATAATTTGCTCCGTTTAGATAAAGCACTCAAAGGTAGAGCAAGAGATTCAGTCAGAGCGCGACTTACCTTTCCGAGTAATGTTCCAAAAATTATGAAAATGTTGGAAATGAATTTTGGAAGGGCTGAGTGGGTTGTTTTATCTCTTATTGATAAGGTTAAAAAACTTAACAACGTTAGAGAGGATAAATTAGATTCATGGATACAATTTTAAAATGCCGTCAAAAATATGGTGACCACCAAGAAGATTTTGCGGATTGGTTTGAGGAAGAACTGAGTTCAATGGCAGCATTCAGTAATCCTTTCCAAAGAACAAGCTCCAGTAAAAATTGTCTAAGGAGAGAAAATGTTATGATTTCAAAAGGGAAACAAGCACAAAAATATGATTTCAATCCATGCAATTTCTGTACAAAAAAAAGAACATTTTATTTCAAAATGTACAAAATTCATAGATCAGTTCAGAAAAGGAGAGAAAATGTAGTCAGTTTAAATTGTACTTTCTTTGTCTCAAACTGGGACACATGGCCACCAAATGTTTTCTAAAAGCTAGATGTGGTGAGGATGGCTGTAGAGGTAGACACCATTCACTTCTTCATGTTTCAAGAGATTAGGAGAATCATAACGATGCAGAAACCATCACAAGAATCGAAAATGAAATAACAAATGAAACTTCTGCTCCTGATTTTTTTGTTAATTTGACTAATAAATCTTCATCATTGGACACAAGGATCGTATTATTGCGAATTGCTACGTGGTCCCGCTGGAGAAATCAAGACGTATGCTCTTTTCGATGAGGGATCCACCTGCATCATGATTGAAGAAGATTTGACTAAAAAAATTTAACTTACCGGCCCTGTTGTGCCACTTTGCTTCCAATAGACGAACGAAATCACACACCATGAAGATAAGTCACAAATGGTAACTTTGGATGTATCTGCTGACAAAGATACTCCGGTATTCTTCAATCTCCAGCAAGTGCGAACTGTCAAAAACCTTAAACTAACAGAACAGCGAATAAATGTTGATGATTTATCACGAAGATTCCCTTATTTAGACCATGATATTTTGAAATCTTTAGAAATCACGAAACCAGAGTTATTGATTGGTCAAGACAATTGTGGTTTGATAATACCTAGACATGTTATCCAACCCAAGTTAAATCAGCCGATAATGTCTTTATCAAAATTAGGTTGGACAATTCACAGAGCCACTGGTGAAACCAACGTTTTACCCTATGTTGATCTTGTTTCGTAACTACGGAAACGAAGTACATATTTGGAAAATATTCAACAAAATCATGCTATTAGTTTCCAAGTTCTTCCAGTTTTCAATACTTGTACTAATTCTCAAATAACAGTAAATATAACAAATAATAAGTAATAATTTTAAAATATAATGTTAACCTTGTTTGTGCTGAAAGTTTTAAAAATAAAATTGTTTAGAAAAAACCTGTTCGCATTTATGTTCTAAAGTTAACTGTATGGAAATAGCATTTCCTTACAGTACAGAAATGAATATATCCTGACTGTTATTTTCGGATGCCAGGCAACAAACAAGTTGGAGGAAATATTGACTTTTTCTTTCAAATATGTTGTCAAAAATGTTATTTCTTATCGATTTTCGGAAAAATGTATTATTGTCCAGGTCCATTAACCTTTAATAGATCTTAAATGAATCTTAGTTTCATTATGTTATTAAGCATTTTAGTAAGTATCCTTTAATTAAGTGATGATTTACAGAAACAATATTTTATTAGATATTTAGACATGGACATCGTACACCTACAGATACGTTTCCAACAAACCCATACAATAACCCATCCAATTGGGATGGACTTGGAGAAGGACAGTTGACAAATGTAAGTAAATATTATAATTTAAAGCAAAGAAATAAAAATTTTATTCGAGCCTAAAAAATGTGTAATATCTATGTTACTACAAACCAGATATGAAGGGTCTAATTGGATAAAAGCAATGTTATTACGTACTCAGTTTTTTGGGTTGTATGGTGGACATACTTCTCCTGAAAGATGTTCATTGGCCTTACATTCTAGTTCCACAGAATTCTATTGAATTTTATAATTTTTATATTTTATCTCCTAGAGGTAACTACTATTAGAATTCTATGCTTAAAAACGCATACTAATAATTTAAATAGTTGATATTCATTTTTTATTATTTTTTTTTTGGGCTGAGGTGGAAAAGCGGAAAAACTCATGTTCGAACGGGTCCAGGACCCGAACAGTGTTTGACTCATCATCGCTAGGATGACGCCTACCAACCGTCCTAAACCTCCGCCCTCTCGAGTCAACCAAAACCCGCCCCGTCAGATAATCCTCTACTAAGTTTATTATACCCTCCCCCACTCCAAGTCTAGCCAAGGCTCTCAGCACTGCCATTTTACTGACCCCATTGAACGCATTCCCAACGTCGAAGAATACAAGTAGGGCCAGTTTTTTTTTCTTCAACTACCCTCCCTAGCATTTTCCACTAAGCTCATCACTTTGCCCAATGCGGAAATACAAGACTTCCCCTTCACAAACCCATGCTGGTTTTCCCTAAATCCCCCATTTCTTTCCACGCTTCCGGAAACTCTTTCTCCCTCAGCACCTTATTGAAAAGTTCTAACACCCAGCATCCAACAGCCATTTTACTAACTCCCCTGTCAAACCATCTATTCCTGGAGCCTTCCTCTCCTTGATACCACGCCATTCCTTCTCTATTTCCTCTCTCTCTACCGGCCTTATCCCCCTCATTTTATCTCTTCCCCTGAAAACCTGCTCTACCCGAATTATATTATCCCCTACTGCTTCTCCCACTGCAAATAGTTTTTTAATAATTTCTTTCTCCCAATCTTCGTCTAGCACAATATTTCTAGTTCCCCTTATTCTTTTCACTGCAATCTCATATGCCTTACCCCATGGGTTATTGTCCAATTCCCCCAATAACATTTCCCGCTTACCTCTTTTCGACCTTTTGACCTTCCGTTCAAGCTCCTTTTTTTTCGCCTTGTATCTCTCCTTATCCTTACATTTACCTTTTATCCTTACCACCCGTCTTCGTTCTTTCTTGCACTCCTTCTACAACTTTTCTATTTCCTCATTCCACCAATAATTAGCCCTTTATATACGCCTGTTGCCACACTTCCCGTCCCTTTTACAGCCTTCTATCACTTCATACAAAACATTCAAATCATGCCTGAGTCGTCTTTCTATCTCCCCACCTAGTTTCTTTCTCAGTCTCTCCGCCTCGGTCTTCGTCCAACATTACCTTCCACCTTCAGCAACCTCTTTATCCATCTTTCTTATGTCTGTCTCCACGTAACTATGCAAGTCAAGCTTTTTACTTACGGTGGATACTAATAACCTCATTCCTAGTGGTGAGAATATTTTCATTCTGCTGATTTTAACTTTAAATAATTCAACCAAATGAAAAACCCAAAGTCAATGTCACAGATTTTTTTTTAAAAACCAACAGATTAAAATTAAAGAAATAAAAGTATATATAATTGTTTAAAACTTAAACTAACATTTAAATTCAATAACTAGAGAAGTATGTTTGTTTCCAATCAGTCAAATTTGAGATATTGATGATTTATTGCGTTTAAATAATTCATTTAATAATAAAATCGTTTTCTCTTTACATTAAATCTTACATAAAAAAGAAAAGGTACATTCGTTTTCTTACATCTAGTCTAGGAAACGTCATATTTTATACACAATTTTTTTTAGATTGGAAAACGTGATCATTTTAACTTGGGACAATATACTAGAGAGAGATATGGTGATTTTATTCCCAATAAATACGACAGTAGTTTTATACACGTCCAAACCACAGATGTAGATAGAACTCACATGTCAGCTCAAACCAACTTATACAGTATGTTCCCTGCTGCGGGTACTCAACAATGGCGAAAAAAAGTAGATTGGCAAGCTATTCCCATCCATCCAGCCAATTCTTCTGTTTTTGACGGTAGCTATATTCCAATGAAATGTGATGCTTACGTAACTTTATTAACTCAATCACTCAATGGCGAAGATTATGCAGAATTAAATGAAAAATATACTGATTTTTATTATTACTTATCGGTTAACACTGGGAAAAATATAAAAGATTATTTGGATGCCCTTATGATTTGGGATACTTTAAAAGCAGAAGATTATGGAGGCTATAAACTTCCCAGCTGGACGAAGTCAGCTTATCCTGAACCCTTACGAACTTTGGCCGGAGTATTCTATGAAACTTATTCACACACCCCGACACTAAAAAGATATCGTAAGTTTTATTCATTTAAACCTTTTTTTGTATTTTATTGATATCAAGATACTTATTTTATTGTATGATTTTTAGTTACAGGAGTATTTTTAAACGAAATTGTAGAATATTTGGAAAATATGTCTGTGAATTCAAGTTCAACACCAAAATATAAAATTTACAGCGGACACGATACTAATATAGCTGCCACTCTTAGTATATTGGGAGCTTTTGATCCTCCATATCCACCCGCTTTTGCGAGCACAATATACATTGAACTTCACAAACAAAATGGAAAGTTTTTAGTAAAAGTTTTTAGCAAAGATGGAGATACTATAAAACAGATCAGTGTTAATGGGTGCAATATCAACTGCCCTCTTTCAGAATTTAGAGAGCATCTTAGTGACTTTATCTTAGACGCAGAAACTAGAGCATTTGAATGTAGTCAACCTGTTACCGGAGGCAAGGCTTTGATTATTGGACCGTATTCGGAGGAACAAATTAGAGATAAATGGGCTGGCAAATATAGTTAAACTAATACAATACTGAACTATTAATACTCATAATTTTGATATGCCCTTTATAATAAACCTTAATAATTTCCTAAAAAGGTACTTATTTTTAAGATATTTATGACAAAAAAATCATTTTGATTCTCTCTACAAGTAAAACTAATCACTTGATTAGTTTCGAGCATAAATAATGTTACATTACGAATAATATATTACATTGTAAAAAATCTTGTAGATTAACATATTATATTAAGATAAATAAATGATAGAATAATTTAAACTTTATATTATTAATAAATTATAAGCATAATAATTGGCAACCAGCGTGGGGCTCAAATGTGTAGAATAATTTTAAAATGAAATAAACAAAATTCAAATTTTTAATATTTAATAACTAAGACTTATAAATAATTAAAAATGAATTAAACTTATTGGCAGGTTAAACAAAAACAAAATGAAAGAAGAGAGAGTTGCTATAATTTTGAAGAATTAATGAAAAATTTAAGATAGATGAATAATATGGGAAACATTAGCAGAATCAACCAAATAATAACAATATGTTGGTTTAAAAATAATACAAATTTGGTGTAGTCACCTATAAAATGTAATTTTGGCCAAAAGGTATAAAAAGACTCAAAAAATGAAGGTCATGATCCGTCGAAATTTGAAACTTGTTGAATCCACGTCTACCGTTTAAGCATTTTAAATAAAAATTACAGTATTACCTAAAAAAATAAAAGTTTATGCAAAATTATTAATGTTAATTATTAATTTAAAAGTGACCAAATTATATACATTAAGTATAAGAGTAAAAATAAATAAATAATAATAACCGAAAGCCAATCTGAAGTCGCCATTGTTCCTACGCTGCCATCTTGGTTTGCAAAATGTTTACTGTCAAATAGGAGGATCATAAAACTTTTGAAATCATGAGTAATAACTATTTTTAACTCTGAAACTAATTTCTTCTGTGTACTATATCACTTTTTTTTAATAATTTCTAAATAATTACCTTGAATCAAATATTTGTAAAGAGATTTTTCATATATTGTTTAATTAAATTTTGTTATTTTAATATTTTATTTCAATACAAAACAACTGTATAAATGGGAAGGTTGAGTAAACATTAAATGAACATTTATATTATAGTGTTGCCCCATCAGAAATCGTATTATTTATTTTAAATTATCCAAACTAATAATTTTTTTTTTAATCTTGATAGTAAAACAAATTTAAATAAGAGTATTTATAATCATTTCCAATCATACTCTGGCAAAAAATTGTCTTATGTGTAATTAATTTATCTGAGCTAGCTAAATAATAAAATAAATGATTAGGGCAATTAAATAAATTTAAATTATTTACCTAACAATAATAATATTAAAACTATTGAGTTTAAATATAAAATAAAACATCTCAAAGCATAAAAACATAAATAAAAAGCATATCAACTGGACTATAAATCATAAGGCAACAAATAAAAACCATATTAAAATAATAAAACAATATAATGAAATAAAGGTCCTTTAATTTTCTCTTCTAATAAGATAATAAAATTGATATTAAAATAAACGACAAATAGAAACACTTCATGAACAATATTATTTTGATGTTATATTTTAAGTAATCCTTTTATTTGAATAAAAATCATCTATATCACTAAATATTCTTTTATATGAATACTAATTAGAACTAGACCAAATTGGGTAAGCTTTTATTTATTTGCTCGTTATTTTTAGAAGGTTTTTATGTAAAAAAAAAGTAATAGAAAATATTTAACTCCGAAAAGTTATTTTACGAAATAAATATATATTAACAAAATTCTGAAATTGAACAAGAATACACATTTCGTTCAGATTGTCATTTTAAAAACAATAAATTTGTTAAGAACAATAAACAACACAGTTGAACAAAATTTTCCAGTTTCTAGAGTGTTTAATTTGTAACAACTACACTCAGTGACATTAGAAGTGTTACACCCAGAAGGAACCATTTCTTGATCTTAATTTTTTGGCAAAATGGTACCTAGATTTACATCGAGAATAGAATGATGACGTTTTTAAGAATTTTTAATAACGTATAACAAAAAAAACTGGTATTTCAAGAACATGTCTTTCAAGAACAAACCTGATATCTCAGCGCTCTCCACGGCGATGGTCCTAGGTCAAAGGTAGAACTAGTCGTGAGCAGTATGCAAACGGTTCAAAGGCTCGAATACGACGGTATAGTTTACGCATAGTAACAGGTTTACCTTCCTCTCCAAACCATTGATCGGCGATTTGATGCGTAGTAGCAAAACGATCTCGCAGAGCAAGTAGTCTGAAGTGCCTACCTTGACGCTCTGTGGTACGCCTTGGTTGGCCAGTTGGTCTTATCTTCGTGTTTCTCTACCTTCGTTTATCCACATAATAATAAATAAAAATAATGAATTTTTATTGTTCACACGTAAAGAGGTTACATGAACAACGAGATCGACCAATACTATATAATTTATTGTACTAACCCTTACTACGTGAAAGTCCATCTTATCAAGAACAGTAAACAACTAAAAGGTTGAATTAAACTTTCACTAATTATTTGTAAAATACTGTTCTTTACCAATACTATGAATAAACAATTACAGTGATAAACATAAAATGCCTACAAATTGTAAATATAAAACATTCAAATATCGAACAAAAATAAAATTTAGAAGGGAACCCAAACAGTAGATGATCACATCAGCATAGAGCCGCTAGGCACGTTTACTGGGATCTCATTCATTTATTACAACTGATCTAATGTTCATTGCTCCACATATGAAACGATATACTTGCATCAACGTAGATCTATTGAGGATAATAACGAGTCTGAAGCTTTTATAGATAGGACAGATCAGAAATATGTTTTCAAGATTTTCAGGCTTTAGAAAGTAAAGGTACTCATACATTTCAGCCTTTTGCTCGCAATTCTATTGCTAGCTTTTTTTGTGAAACAACTGCGCAAGCGTTTCAGACTTTTGACTGCAACAAAAAGGCGCATAAAAGTATAGAACCATTTCTGTTTATTCAAGGTCAAATCCGCGCAATCTCGCCTGTTTTTAGGGAATTTTTATCTAATAAACCAAGATCTATGTTGGCAGAAATGTCAGTTTACGTCAGCTGATTCTATCCTGTTGTCCTATAAGCATAATAAACATTGAAGTATTTCATGATAATATCTATATGTTTATTCCGAAGTTCGTGTGTACTTACAGTTTGTATTTGTATGAAAATCCATGTTTTAAATTAAAGGTAACGTAACCTCAAACATTCAGAAACTGACAACACTTGTCAAATGAAGAAAAAAGATCTCAAAAGTTGCGGCAATGTACGAAGGCATGGTCAAAATTTGCTAGCAATTCAAAATAGATTTGCAGGAAAAAGGCTGAAATGTACGAGTACCTTTACATATTGCAAATATTGGTAATTTTAATTTTATATGAATTATTATTGACATATATGTACAATTTGTCTGAATTTGTGGTCCTGAGTTGAGCTATTAGTCTCTTAATATGTAGGGGAATTGTACAGGTTAAATAATTGTTTTCATTAGGTTCCATTCTGTTGCAAAAAAATTTTTATGAAGCTTGATGAGTGCTAATTATTATTCTATTTTAATCCTGTTCAAAAGTTTTATTTATGTAACGAGTTAATATAGTTTCTTTTATGTTTAGGTCAATATTATTTATATTAATTTCTATGTCACAATACTTGGTATTCTTCGTGTTTCTCTACCTTCGTTTATCCACATACGACACACACGCATCACCTTCATTGCTGTACAATTAACACGAAGGGCAATTAGGCAATACGTCAAACCCATATCACTATTTATAGGCAACAATTCTACCTCTGTCAAAATTGCTAATATGGTGGTAATTTTGATGTCTTTGAACTTGAGCCATTTTGTTACACTGAATACAATTAGACAAAAAAAATAATTAAAAAATGTCTTTACCAACCAATCTGTAAATCGTTTTTTTTTTTTAATTTAAGATTAATTTAAGATTAACTTTAAAAAAAAACTAGTAAAATTAAAACTTTAATATTGTTATCATGACATTCTTTAAATATAGTCATTCTGTTGACAAAAAATTAAGATTAAGAAATTATTCCTGGGGTGTAACACTTCTAATGTCACTGAGTATATTAAGAAGTTTATGGTGAAACCTTAAAGGTAATTTCAAATTTTGAATATTCTTAACAGCCGTGAATAACGGGTAACAGTTTTAATCGATAATATGAGACACTAAGTAATATAATGTAATAATAAGCTACCTTTTTTGATCAAATAATCATACATTCTTATGAACTGTACAGATAAAACCAAAAACGTGACATTTAATCTTTATCCAAATAAAGAAAATAATCCAATACTACACCATAAGAAAAATATCTAACAATCTTGCACATTTAAAAGTGTAATTTAAAACAATTAATATTTATCTTAATTAAATTAAATATTGTTCAATTAACTTAGATTCATGCGATAAACATGACCACGATAATCACAACTTTAAGTGTATACCCAAAAGTTAAGTAATAGAAAAATATTACAAAAAAATCTATAATTTTAATGTTGATTCTAATCATTTTATAGATAAGTTAAATCTTAAAATTAGGTAACATTGAAAGTTCATTTTCGTTAGAAAATAATAAATTTAAGAATAATAAACAAATAACTTTGCAGCAAGATTTATCTTTTTAGTCAATGACAACAACAAATTAAACTAACGAAAATGACAGAATATTTTGTTTAGTGTTTATTAGATATTTACTAGTTGTCCTGTTAGGTTTAGTTGATATAGTTATATACAGAATGATATATTGTCAAAAAGTGACATACATCATTCTGTATATAACTATATCAAATAAACCTAACAGGACAACTAGTAAATATACACAAGGGAAAAGACTCACAATGGACGAAGTTCAATTTAATACATTCATAAAAGTTTTAACAGAGAATTTAAAAAGTACAAAAAATATTGCGGGCGAGTCTACAGAAAGTTTTACTTTAGAACCATTTTGCAAAGATAATGAAACGTTTGAAATCTTTATCAAAAGATTGGAAAATTTCTTTAATATGAAAAAGTTGTTTGGAAACTCTTCAGCTGTAGAAGACAGAAAGAATGGTTAATTCATTGCATGGGTACAAAAACAATTCAATTGCTTTACAAATTAACTAGTCCTGAGGAACTGACGTCCAAGAAATATTCTGAGTTAATTACTATGATCAAGGAACATTTACATCCTTCACCAAGTGCTATTGCGGAACAAAATCGCTTCTCAAAGCGGATCCAAAGAGAAGGCGAAAGTGTAAAGGAATTCATTGCGGATTTAAAAAATCTAAGTAGAAATTGTAATTTTAAATGTGATGCATGTTAAAGCTCTACGGTAAATACGCATTTGCGACAACAATTTATCAGTGGTTTGCGTAACCCAGCTTGGGTAGAAAGATTGATACAACTGAAGGAACCAAATAACACGTTTGCAGATTGTGTAAATACTGTTGTAGCAAGTGAATCAGCTCAAAAAGAAGCCAGAGAAATTTTTACATCACAGAACTCGGAGACATTAAACTTAACACAACAAAATCAAATAAAACCATTACCATTTGCTACGAGACGCCAAAGTAAATTTAGAAATCGTAGTTGCTTCAGATGCGGAGAAGAATCACACCTAGCCACAGACTGTAAACATATTCAATCTAAATGTAATTTTTGTTCAAAAATAGGACATCTGGCTAAAGTTTGTCGAGAGTTTCAACCATGCCTGTAAAAAATGTTCCTAGTACATCCAGAGGTACAAGTTTTAGGAATCAAAACCAGTTGCAAGACTTTTGTCCAGGGGAAGAATGCAGTTCAAATGATACACCTAACAGCAACGAGGTGGCAGATTTTTTTTATATCAACAATTTGGAATATGCTATGTTACCTGAATTATTAAAAAAACCTTCAAAATTTATGTTACAAATTGGAATCAATGGACGAAATGTGTTTTTTGAATATGACACAGGAGCTGTGGTTTCATCGACGTCACATGAGGACTTTCTTGCACTATGTCCCGAGGTCAAAATTTGTCCGTCTGTTTTACCACTTCGAACTTACACTGGCGAAGTTATTTGCCCAATTGGATATGCTACCGTAGAAGTTTCCTACAAGAATCAAAAAAAACTTGCAAATTTATACATACTGCCTGGCAAAGTAGAGCCAATTTTCGGAAGAGAGTGGATACAAATGTTTTTTAACTTACAACCGTTGATTCATCAGGTTGAAGAAAACATTACGGAAGAACATGCGAAAATATTGTTAGAAAAACTAAAGGGAAAATTTACTGAAGTTTTTAGAGAAGGAGTGGGTAAAATTAAAAATTATGAAGCAAAACTCTATCTAAAAGAGAATACCAAACCCATTTACTGTCCAGCTAGAAAAGTTCCATATGCGTTACAAGAAAAGGTTGAAGAAGAGCTCGATCGTCTTGAAAAAAAAAGGAATAATTTCAAAAATGGAGTACAGCGAATGGGGTACACCTGTTGTGCCAATTGTTAAAAAAGACACATCCATTCGTCTTTGTGCAGATTATAAAGTCTCGATTAATATGTTTTAAAAGATGACCATTTTCCAATACCAAATTTAGAAGACATTTTCGCAAAAACGATGTTGGGAGGCAAAATTTTCACGACTTTAGATATTAGAGAGGCATATCTGAATATGCCAATCGATGCTAAAAGTGCGGAGATTCAGGCGATCACAACTACGAAAGGAGATTACAAAGTAAATCGACTCATATTCGGAACCAAGGTAGCACCTGCTATTTGGCAACGATATATTTCTAAAACATTGTCAAATATTCCTGGAGTTTGTTTATTTTTAGACGATATTACAATACAGGGTAGTAAGTTGGATGAACATTTGGATAGACTGGAACAAGTTTTGAAGAAATTACAAGATGTGGGTCTTCATGTCAACGAAGACAAATGCCTTTTTTTTAAATCTTCTATCGTTTATTTGGGACATAAAATTACTTCACGTGGTTTAGAGAAAACTACAGAAAAAATTTAAGCTGTTGTTAATGCTGAAAAACCAACCAATGTTACGCAATTGAAGAGTTGGCTGGGTATAGTAAATTTTTAGATAATTTGGCAAATAAATTACAACCGTTGTATAGATTATTGCAGAAAGATATGCCCTTAATTTGGGACGAAAATTGCAACAAGAGTTTTCTCACAATAAAACAAGAAATCACTTCTGACAAAGTTTTAGTTGCTTATGATCCAAAATTGCCGTTAGTCTTAGCCACAGATTCGAGTTCGTATGCGTTAGGAGCAGTTATTTCACACATCATAACAGATGGGTCAGAAAGACCCATTGCTTATGCTTCGAGAATGTTATCCAAGTCGGAAAAAAACTATAGCCAGATTGATAAAGAAGCAACCGCTATCTTTTGGGGATGTCACAAGTTCTTTCAATTTATCTATGGTAGAAAATTTACGTTGATTACTGACCACAAGCCGTTGGTGTCAATTTTTCATCCTCAAAAACATTTACCGAATATTACTGCTACTAGGTTATTGCATCACGCACAGTTTTTACAAGGATTAAATTATAACGTAGTGTACAGAAGCACTGAAAATCATGGTAATGCGGATGCTTTATCCAGAATTTCAAAAAAAATGAGGTAGGCCTAGAAAACAGAGATGACGTCACAATGTACCAATTATAACAAATCTTAATTTTACCAGTTACCCATAGAAATAAATTTTCGGCGCCTTATCACCCGGCTACTAATGGTCAAGTTGAGAGATTTGTCCAAAGGGGCTTAAAAGATTGGCTTTGGAGGGGAAAAATAGTGATATCGAATTGAAATTGCAAAATTTTTTAATACATTACCGTAAGACAATTCATTCAACCACTGGATTATCCTCAGCAGTACTTCATCTTAAAAGAGATATTAGAACAAGAATAAATTTAATTAGGCCGATCCCCAAGCAATAAATCGACAGTGGAGAAACGATTGCAAAGAAAATATTTTCTGTAGGTGAAACATTACGTTTTCGAAATTACGATTAAACAGCTATGTGGAAATTTGGGAAAATTATTAGAAGAGAAGGAACTTTACAATACTGGATTTTTTCGGAAGGGACAGAGGTTAGAAGATATATAGATCAAATAGCGAAAACTGAAGTTGACTGGACCGATACCAACTTATATTATGCGGAACCAGACAATCGGCCAGAAAACGTAATAAATACAGACATTGATGAGAGCCAAAACAAATCAGATGATATTAGGAATATAGAAATTATGAACGAAAACAAGAATCAAGCCAAAATAGACGATACTGGCGATTTAAATTTAAATGAACAGAACGAATCAGATGGTGAAAGCACTACTGGGCCCAGAAGAAGTTCAAGAATTAAGAAGCCTGTCGATAGATGGCAATATATTTGACAAGGAAGAATTATTAGATATTTACTAGTTGTCCTGTTAGGTTTAGTTGATATAGTTATATACAGAATGATGTATGTCACTTTTTGACAATAGTGTTTTACTCCTTATTTGATAAAGTGTCAATCAGAGAACAAAAATATCGATATGTTTATCTCTTTTTAATGACAACAAATAAGAAAGAGAGAGAGATAAGTTTCTCGGTTAATATTAAAACATATCGACAACATCGCAAATTTTCTACCAATCTTATTGAAACACGTCACTTACCACTTATGACGTATGTAACCATTAAATTAAAATTTCAAAAGCCGATTATGGCTAGAGGATTAATTTTATAAAAATTTTATTTGTACAGTTGAACCACTAAAAACCTATCTTATAAGAAGCAAATATAAAAAAAATCACTAAACTAGTCCATTGTGGAAATTTTGTTGCAATTAATTGGAGAAAAATAATAATTTATGTTGAAATAAACGTTCATATAATTCGGTATGTGCTAAAAAACGACATTGAAAAACTAGAGCTTTATTAAACATAAAAAATTTAATAACATTCAAAAAATGCAAATTTTAAGTTTAGCTTCTGTAAGAAAAGTGTTCAAAGTGCTTTCCATTGCGTTTCAAGCAGTACCTACTCATAAAGCTTAACAAGATTGCTTAGCATGTCTTTTGAAAAGGTCATCAATAGTTGCCGGTGAGTTTTCTGAAAAATGGCTTGTTTCATTAAACATCATACGTAAGCATCAAGAGTGGTTAGATCAGGTGAATGAAAAAGGTAAGGAAAATTCGTGTTACGGGAAATGACGGGGTCTTCAAAATTTTCTTGAATCAGATCTAAGGATGCTGTCGTGGTATGACAAGTAGCCCCATTTAGTTGAAACCATTGGGTATTCAACTGTATGTTTCTGGTACGACAGAGTTTTCTGAGATTCAATAAAAAATTGTGTCAAGATTTGTTCCCTATATTTAGTCGTTCAAAACTAAGAAAAAAAATTTTCTGTCGATTGATAAATCCATTCAGATAGATGTGACTGAAGTACAATAAACAACTCTTGATTTCTCGTCTTGTCTTGTCAAGTGTTGCCCAATCTGTATTTTATAGGGATAACCACCAATCTTCATAAACATTCTTAGAGTAGATGTTTTACTCAAATTCATTTTTAGAGATGTTCTGCGGAGACTTCTTTTTTGTGATTCTAACACCTGTAGAAATAGCCTTCCTTGATTCGTATTTGCTGTCACGGTAACTGGACGACCAGTACAGCTTTTGCTTTGAGTTAGAACGAAATTTTACAACGACTCTGAACAAGTCCTTATTAGTCCGTGCTGGCTTCTGAAACTCTTCCCGAAATTGATTGGCAACTATTAACAAACTAGCCCCATTTGATCGTCCACTCCCGTATTAGCGGAAATAAAAATTCCTAATAAATACTTTTTCTTGCATTGACAGCACCATTTCGAATCTTTTTGGCAGTTTGTTAGAATAATAAATGGGTAAAAATACCATGATAACTATTGTAACTTGTTCCATACAGGGTGTACCAACCTTACGATAAAGTTCGGTATATGGGTTGTTTTAAAAGATATCAAAAGATGTTATCAACAAAAATAATGGATGTATTTAGGGTCCATATTTTGAAATTACCTGAAACTATACAGAGTGTTGTATAAGTCCGTTACAAACCAAACATGTGATTTTTTAAATGGGAACCCCTGTATATTATACCAAATTCGCACTGCTCACATTTTTTTGAAGATTTTGATAAAAGGTTTTGATACGTTATACAGAGTTCTTCAGAAGTTGTGGACACGTTTGTGTCTATCTTATTGTACGTTGAAGAAAAAAAGTATTTTGCTTAACAGAATTTCGTAATATACAATATCACCATATTCTATTAAATATTAATTATTTTCTCTTATGTATACAGGGTGGACGTTAACTCGAACTTTTCATTTTCTATCTTCTTTCAAATGGAACACCCTGTATTTTATATCATAAAGAGAATATTCGATTATGTAACTTTAATTTTTGTTAAGCATTTCCTACACCCAAAGTTTATGAAAACAGAGTTATTTGGTAATATTTATTGTAAACCATTATTAACCTATTATGTGAAAGAAACAAACGTTGAATGTAACAAACAATCCTTAAAAATAATAAATTGTAATAAACAACTTATTCTAATAACAAGTACCCAAAAGTATAATTCTAACCATAATATTAAACTAAATGATCAAAGAGCTCACTGTTAACATTATCTCAATACCGAATTCCATAACAGATGGATTGGAAGAGAGATCCCAAATAATTGGCCAGCCCGGTCTACCGATTTAACTAATTTGGATTTTTTTTTGGGGTTTTATAAAAAATGATATTTATAAAACTTTCCCAACTACTAGACACAACATGAAAGAAAGAATCACAGCGGCATTTAAATCTGTTAACGTTGAAATGCTAAAAAATGTTAGTCAATTATTTGTACTTAGACTGCAGCATTGCATTGTTGTTAACGGTGAACACTTTGAACATTTAGTTTAATATTATGGTTAGAATTATACTATTATACTTTTGGAGACTTGTTTTATTTAGAATAAATTGTTTTTAAGAATTATTTGTTACGTTAAACGTTTATTCCTTTCACATAATAGGTTAATAATTATGTAATAAATATTACAAAATAACTCTTTTCATAAACTTTGGTTGTAGGGAATGCTTAACAAAAATTAAAGTTACATAATCGAATATTTTATGATATAAAATACAGGGTGTTCCATTTGAAAGAAGAGAGAAAATGAAAGGTTCGAGTTATCGTCCACCCTGTATACAAAAGGAAAATAATTAATATTTAATATATTTGAGTGATATTGTATCATATTACAAAACTCTGTTAGGCAAAATACTTTATTTTTCTTCAACTTATAATAAGATAGAGAGCGTTGATTTACCTACGATTTTCACACAAACGTGTCCATAACTTCTGAAGGACTCTGTATAACGTATCAAAACCCTATATCAAAATCTTCAAAAAAATCTGAGCAGTGAGAATTTGGTATAATATACAGGGGTTCCCATTTAAAAAACCATATGTTTGGTTTGTAACGGAGTTATACAACACTCTGTATAGTTTAAGGTAATTTCAAAATATGGACCCCAAAGACATCTACTATTTTTGTTAATAACATTTTTTGATATCTTCTAAAACAACCCATATACCGAACTTTGTCATAAGGTTGGTACACCTTGTATGACGCGTTTATCTCACAAGTTTCCTGATTTCAGTGTCCGTTGCTTTGGCGCATACCATATTAAATCTGAATGTCACGGGACCTAAAACACTAGTCGCTGTAGTATTTAATTATGAAAAACAATACTACTGTTATGAGACTCATCTGCCTGACGCTATTTGAGGACCGCCTAATGTTGAGAATACGAACTGGTGGAAATTGTATGATAGGCGTCGAAATAAACGATTGTAATAATCGTGTTTCTTATATTATGTTGACTAGTTCAGAATAAGTACTGACTCAACGCTTAAAATACAATACATCTGTGGCATGCATTTGTTAAAGTATGATAGACGCCTTTATAGATTATCGTGTTTTATAGATTTCTGGGTCCCTTCAGAATTCCAAAATTACAGGAATTTTTCTTTAACAATACTTCTATATTTGTTTCACACATTACAATAATAGGTATGCACGTAAAATTAATAACAGTTTATGGAAAGTTTCATTTTCACAAAACTTGCAATAAGATTACAAGTAGATAAACTTATAAAGAATAATAAAAAACTCTTCGATTGAACGTAACTTTCAAGTTTATTTGAAAAAAATTATGTTTTAAATTACAATGACGGCTGTTTCGCTGATTAGCCATGAAAGGTTGCTTATCATTATCTAATTATAATTGTTTTAGTAGCAAATTTTAATGTACGAATTTTAATTCTTTAATATTTTTGTAACAAAAGAATAAAAAATCTTAGTATTTGATTTATTTTATTCATCAAACAAACACTTATACAAATCAAACAGTAAATATGATTTTGAAGTTTTGTTTTTATAAACGAATTTAAAGTCCTTTTAAAATCACATTGTGCAATAATTAAGATTATTTAACATATCCTTTAATCCCTATACTACAATGTTATGTTATTTTAGTGTACTATCTTTATATGCTGTCATAAAGTATGAATAAGGTCGATATACATAGTATATAATGTATAATATATTGTTTCACTCCATAAGTATTTCAAAATGAATAATTTGCTACCAGTAGCTCTCCTAGTTTCACTGGTAATCATCAAAGTCGGTGGGGAGCTCGTAGCTGTAGTACAGGTAGGTAAAGTCCTTTAGTTAAGTAACTCCTTTTATTAAATTGGTATTAGCATGATTTTAGTACTAATGTTCACTTTTCGTTCTTAGTATTCCTAAAGAAGAATTAAATTTTAATTCGAAAACTTGATAATTGGCAAATAGTTTAATCACCTTTGGCTGTAATCCTGACTACATCCCCAGATCTGGTACCTGTTTCTTTCTGGGTTCTTCATCAGATCAAGAATATTTTCAGAATTTTTTAGTCAATTTTTCAATATTATATATATTGAGATAATTTACTCAATACCCGAATTTTAATTTGTAGATTTTCTTTATTTAATTAGGGTAGGATTCAAACAAAAATTTATTATAATATTTAATTTAGAATAAATATCCACATAAAAATTGAGCTACCTATGATACCTAACTAATTCCTATCTATTTTTTTAGCTACCTAAACTAACCTTATCTACCGCAGTATCCTTTTATTGTCTTATCTATCCAATAGTTTTTTTTTTCAAATTGTTTATATGTCTACCATATAACTAGTTAGACACCTTCTTCTAACGTTCCAATACTATTATCTTCTTCTTCTATATTTGTTTAGTTTATTCTGATTATATTTTTACTTATTGCTTTAATTTTTCAATGGTTTACTTTTAATAATTGATAATTATATTAACTTTTTTACTTTTTTCTTCTAAAATCTCCAATCGGAAACGTAAAAAAAAATATTTCTCCATAAACCGTATTACTGTTATAGCTTTTCTATAACTGGGTCCTTCTTTATTTTTTATTAATTAAAACTTCTTTTATTCGACTTTTACTTTCTTTTAAATTATACTTTTTCAATTTATATGACTTCTTTTAAAAAATTAAATTAATTTCATTCTTTCTGACTTTATTTCATAACTGTCTGTCAAATTCTATCCCCTGGCAACGAAACTTCTTCATCACTACTCACTTGCACTTCATTTCTTCTCTATACTTAACCTAATACAAGTTTTGTTTACATTACATAAATTTTGTATAATCTAAACTAATAAAATTTAAATTTGACATTTCTCCGAAAATAAAAAAAATTAAATTAAAATAAATTTTAAAATGGCCCATTAATATATTTTTTAAATATATATTATTTTTTTTTGGAAATTACTTCTATATACCAGTATTAAAATATTTCCTATTAGTTTAATTTACACAATCAAATTTACCAAAATGTGTACCAATGTTAATAATATATTAAAAAATATCGGTTTAATGTAACACCAATGTTAATGAATCATTTTAATCATATTTTAATCGCATTTTTTTATTTTTTATTAATAAACTTCGTTTTATTGTCTTGTTTAGCAAATAAGTATTCTTTATAGTTTATAGTGATGACTTACAGAAAAAATATTTTACTAGATATTTAGGCATGGACATCGTACACCTCTAGAAACGTTTTCAACAAATCCATACAATAAACCATCCTATTGGGATGGACTTGATGAAGGGCAGCTAACAAATGTAAGTAGATACAAATTTAAATAAATAAATTAAAAAATTCTTAAAATGAAAGTCTGTTATATTTATTAAGGTTTTTCTTCTATATATAAAGTAATAAGTAAAGGCCGGTTCATGCAACGTTCATTATGATTACATTAACATTACATTATCATTAAGAAAAGTTGAGCACCTATTTTATAGTGGAGGCGTTCATGCAACACATTAAGGCATTACAATTACATTAAGCCCACTAAGAAGTTGGGAACTTTCAACTTTTCATTTACATTATATTCTTAGTGGAAACAGTAAAAGCGCATGCGTAGTATGATAGCATGGAAATGTGAATTAGTATTTGTCAAAATTCCTATGTTTAGGTAATGTTGATATTGAAGGCCGGTTTTACAAGCAATAAAAAATATTTTAACAAAATCAAACAATAGTGGACAATATACGCAAGCGCTAATAGAGAATTTATAATGTAATGAAGTCTTGCATGAACGACAACATTTTTGTAGTGAAAGTGTAATTATAATGTAATGTTAATGTAATTATAATGTTCGTTGCAAGAACCGGCCTTTAGTAACAAAAAGATTTTTATTATAAAATGGCATTTAATATAAATGTCCAAATGACAACAATCACAAATATTTTAATTCTTGCGAATCTTTTAAATGTAACAAATATAAATATATAGAAGTCAATCCAAAATTTCTAGTAATTGAAAAAGCACTGCTGAAGGGACACTCTAATGATAGACTGAGAGTGAAAGTTTTCAGCCTGGGCAAGTTCACTCTACCAAGCAACCTTCTATAAATCGACTGTGTAAGGATTGTCTTCGATACCACCTGATGTAAATAGGTCTAAATAATACATCAGACTGTTATTTCTGCAGTATTTAAGATAAAAGGACAGAGCAAATTCTGTGCCACTGCCGTCCCATGCAAAAGCACAGACTTCATGCATTTGGTTTAGAATTTCTCGAATCTAAGATAGTCAAGAAGCTTACATCTTACCGATTTTAGGTTGCAAGCTGTACTATCAGCTCTACTGGTAAGCCACAATAGGCCAGAGCTGGCCGCAGTGAATGATTGAGCTAACATCTCACTCACGTTGAACCTAAACCTAAATAGGTATACAGGGTGATTCATTACTAATTGGAAATAATTTAATATTAGAATCCTGACTTCAAATTATGAAGATTTAATCCAGAACACCTAAATAAAATGTAGCTGCTTACTTAGTTACAGGGTGTTTTGTGTAAAAATTTAAAAACTATTTGGGTTCAGTACTTTAAGACTGTTTTACATATTCATTTCATATTTGGCAGAAAATGTAGACACTGTACAACCTACAAAATTATATTAAACAAACGTTTCTAGCTACCACCAGAGGCGTACGACAGAGGCAAGTGACAGGTTAATCGTTCCCAAATTCTACGCCACTGGCGGAATAGAAACTTTAGCACAATTTGTCTCTTCTCCAATACTTTTTGCGTAAATAAAGTACTCTCTTTTCATAACGATAAAGTCAATATTTCTCGAGATATTTTTAGTTAAACATGAAGCTGCCCAATTTTAATGTGTGATAACTGTCGATGTTTTCGACCAGTGAATTGCATTTAATACGCAAATGAAATTTTAATCCTTAGATAAAGATATAAAATTATTGACAAAACACTTAAAATAATATTAAAATGATTTTAAAATATTTTCATACAAATAAACTGATCTCTATTTTGAAGTACAATCAGATAAGTGGCATTTGATGGATAATTTTTCAATATTAGTTGGCTCTGGTCTGAATCAATTGCTTCGATATAGGGTGTGTTCGGGGAGCACGCTTTCGAGCTATGTAGCGCCAAGCGCCATATAACGCAAACGAAGAATAGTACTAGATAGCGCCAACTGGCGCAAATAGCGTGCTCCCCGAACACACCCATAGTGGGGTGCTGTCATTGCCGCCATAGCTATTAATTAGTTGTTGCTTATGTAACTTGAAATTGTGATTGTTGTAAAATTTAAAGCAGCAAATGTGTCCTTTATTGTTGACACGGATTAAAGTTTCATTTGCGTGTTAAATGCAATTCACTGGTCGAAAATATCGACAGTTGTTTTGGTTGGCGTTACTTTAACAGCGATAATAACATCGATATAAATTACAGTAAGAGCGTACAGAATAGCATTTTCATAACATCTCTCGACCTTGAAAGTTTACAGCGCTATTACCGCTAACATTTTTGTACAGAATTAAGCTGCGCATTTTAAGAACCCGTTAACAAAACAAAACGGGTACGTTTTTAAAAAGGACCCGCTTTTTAAACGGTTCCGTTTAAAACGGACAGAGTGCAATGTATGGACTGTAATGAATCAGTTTGTCAAAAGCATCCCAGCTCTTTCCTTCGGATAGTAGAAACAATATTGGTTTCGTGTTTTGTGCATCAAATGAATGTTACTGACTTTTTGTTATTAAATTTAATAATGGAGGAGGATGAAGAAGAGAGGCAGTTTTTGGACCAAAGTTTCTTCATCTTCAAGAGAAAGGAAAACATTGCGCGTATACGTTTTCTTTATTCCATTCCCACTACACATTTTTCTGGGTAACTACAGATCTGTAAATAGATTATTTATTTTGGTTAAAGTAAGATAGTAAAATAAATAGTAAAATTTTAACGTACCTTATTTTTAAAACCACGTGCTACAAAACGGGTGGTCACACTATGCGGTCCGAATTTTAATGACACATTTATTAAAATCGGGTGGTGAATCGAACGGTACCGATTTCATTTCGGATCCGTTCATTTACAATGCACATTGATTCAATTATAGGCTTTTATTATTTAACTAAACGGATCCTTTTTATATATCTACGGAAGCAAACGGATTCTTAAAATGCTTAGCTTTACCCCATAAATGTACCCGTGCATCTAGTCCTTTTATATTACTTATACTACTTAGATATAGTTATTCCAAGCTGATCTAGGAAACGCCATATTTTATAAACATTTTTATTTTCAGGTTGGAAAACGTGATCATTTTGCTTTGGGACAATACACAAGAAAAAGATATAAGGATTTTCTACCAAATAAATACGACAGTAGATTTATACACGTCCAAACCACAGATGTAGACAGAACCCACATGTCTGCTCAAACCAACTTATACGGCATGTTTCCTGCTTCAGGTACTCAACAATGGCGTAAAAATGTAGATTGGCAAGCTATTCCTATACATCCAGCCAATTCTTCTGTTTTTGATGGTAACTACTTAGCAATGGGATGTGATGCTTACGTAACTTTATTAACTGAATCACTCAATGGAGAAGATTATGAAGAATTAAATGAAGAATATACTGATTTGTTTAAATTCTTATCGGCAAAAAGTGGGGAAGTTATTAATGATTGGGCGGATATCAATATAGTTTGGGATCCTTTAAAATCAGAAGATTATGCGGGCTATAAACTTCCCAGCTGGACAGAATCCGTTTATCCTGAACCCTTACGAACTTTGGCCGGAAAAATGTTTGAATCTTTTTCACACACTCCTAAGCTAAAAAGATATTGTAAGTTTTACTAATTTTTATTTATTAATTGGTTAGAATGATCTTATATTCCATTTTCAGGGTCTGGAGTATTTCTCAACGAAATTGTAGAATATTTGGAAAGCATGTCTGTGAATTCAAGTTCAACACCAAAATTTAAAATTTACAGTGGACACGATACTAACATAGCTACCACTCTTAGTGTATTGGGAGCTTATGATCCTCCATATCCACCTGCTTATGCGAGCAGTATATATTTTGAACTTCACAAAGAAAATGAAAAGTTTTTAGTAAAAGTTTTTAGCAAAGATGGGGATACTATAGAACAGATCAGTGTTAATGGGTGCAATATCAACTGCCCTCTTTCAGAATTTAGAGAGCATCTTAGTGACTTTATCTTGGACGCAGAAACTAGAGCATTGGAATGTAGTCAGCCTGTTACCGGAGGCAAATCTTTGATTATTGGACCGTATTCGGAGGATCAAGTTAGAAACAAATGGGCTGGCAAATATAACTAAACTAGAACTGTATGTAACTACTGCAAATAAAATGATGTTCAGACTAGTTATGTGTGTTTTAAACAATTACAAATGTATATTATTTAGATATTTGGTTTTTGGGGAACAACTGGTTTGAAGATAGACTAGGCTCAATCAAATAATAAAAAACTCTTTGTTTGAACGTAACTTCCAAGTTTATTTGAAAAAAATTAAAACATATTTTTCAAATAAACTTGGAAGTTACGTTGAAACGAAGAGTTTTTTATTATTCTTAATAAGATGGACTTCCAAAAAGTAAGAGTTAGTACAATAAATTTAAGAAATAATTCAGAACAATAAACAACTAAAAGGTTGAATTAACTTTCACTATTTATTGGTTAAATACTTTAGAGTGAAAGTTAATTCAAACTTTTAGTTGTTTATTGTTCTGAATAAGATGAACTTTCAGATAGTAAGGGTTAGTACAATAAATTTCAGTAAGAAACAATAATAATATAATATAATAATTATAATAGTACCCCTACATTCCAACCCTTTAAGAGTGGACCTCCAGAAGTCACAGACGTGCGGAGGGAGAAACGGCTATTATTAATATTTGCCGTTGCGGTCCAGGCCCACTTACTGATGATTGGTGGTAGCATTTACTCTAGAGGTGAGGGAAAACCTGGAAAAACCCTACCTACCACCTCCCGAAGCCAGAAGCTAATAGGACGCTGTCCATAGTGAAGCCACATGATGCGTGTTGCTTCCAAGTCTGGTCCTGCCTATCGGCTCACTCACCGAGAAATATCAAATCTCGGCTAGGAGCGGGCTTGAACCAGCAGTGTGTTCGCCGATAAAATTCTGTTTGATGAGAAACAGACGCTTAACACACTGAGCTACCGACTTCGGTAAATAATTAAAGCATAGTATGTACATATGTACATGGTATACAATTGTGGCAAAAGAGATTTAATCGATAATAAATGAATGGAAATGTATATGAAGATTTGGTACAGTTAGGAAGATATGCGACGAAAGAACATAAAGAAGGTATCGGTGTTAACATAATAGTTATTTGTAATTAAAAACCAAAATATACCCTTTTAAAAAATTAAAGCAGAATTTAAATTATATTCAAATAAAACTTGCTGAGCGAATCCATATCAATATATACCTACGTTTATTGAAAAGATAATTTTCATTTAAAAGAGAATTTAATAAGAAAATAGTCAGTCTTAGGATTAAATATTTAAATTTTTTTAATGCAACTTTTTTTTTAGATTCCAAAATTCCACATAAAACTTTATTTTTTACTTATCAACAACTATTATTTGTTACCTTAGCAACCCCTTCACTATAGAGCATTTATTCATAAGCAAGGCAAAAACCCAACCGACTCCAAAAGTTCCAATGCAAATAGTTTTGTTAAAGTTACAAAACCGTCCCAACTAGATCATAAATTGTGTCTTGTTCCTGTCAAAAACCTACATACAGGCTTGGCCCATAATGTTACGTAAATTAAATAAACAATATAAATTAACTTAAATCATGTACTTTTCATAAGTTCATTGTACTTTAACTATAATTTTTTCTTACATTTTAACCGCTAAAGTCTAAATAATTCAATCTAATCGGCATTTTTAGTAAATGTAATAAAATTTCAAATTAATGAGGCTAAAACCGTACTCACTGCATTGATAGTAACAGCATTACGAGGGAAACATTGGAGCTCTTGTTACGAAACCGTTTCCCAGGATCAACAATTATTGAGACGCACAGGCGAATTTTAGACCTAGGACGGTTGCCTCGATCTAGAAAGAAAAGTTGGAAAATATCTGCTTAAACTATTAAACCGGAGAATCTGAAGTGGGCTATAAATCACTTCGATTTATACAAATCACCAGGGGAGGATGGACTTTTTACTGCCCTACTACAAAAAGAAATGGACATTCTGCTGCCCATTTTGACTAAGCTTTTTAGAACAAGCTTAGCTCTGGGTTACATACCCGAGGCCTGGTGCACTGTTAGGGTAGTTTATATTAACAAGGTAGGACGAAAGGATAGCGCCTTACCTAAATCCTACCGGCCAAAGTCTCACTTTATTTCTGTTGAAAGCACTTGAGAAATTCTTGATAGGCATATTAATGAGGGACCATTAAGGAAACATCCTCTCAGCACCCACCAGCATGCATAACAGGAAGGAAAATTCACAGAAACGGCGCTGTACGAAGTAGTCCACAAGATCAATCACTCCGTGATTAATGGAGAGATTGCTCTGGCTACCTTCCTTGATATAATAAGGAGCATTTAATAATGCATTACCTAATTATCTCTATAATGCTGCTGCTTCTAGAGGGATATCCTTTACAATATGTAACTGGATCAGAGCTATGCTAGAAAACAAGCTGATCCTAACATCATTGGAAGGCGAGGAGATGAGAGCGAAGGCTGCTAGGGGCTGCCCACAGGGAGGAGTACTTTCCCCTCTCCTGTGGTTGCCACTGGTGGATGACATGATCTCGGACCTCGACAACCAGGGGATAGAGGTAGAAGCCTACACAGACGATCTGGTGATATTGGTAAGAGGAAAGTTTGAGGGGATCATCTCTAAAGTGATTCAACGAACACTTAACATTGTTACTAGGTAGTTACTAGATCATATAGAGAACATTTGCAGTAAAGCAAAACTGTCCCTTTGGACATGTTATAGAGTATGCGGTAAGTCATGGGGAATGAAACCCAAACAAATATATTGGCTATATTTGACAATAATAAGGCCTATAACTACATATATGGTGCTCCGGTCTCGTGGGCTAAATGTCAGCAATATACCACAAGGAAGAAGCTGAATAAGCTTTAACGGCAAGCATGCTTAATCATAATGGGAGCTATGTCTACCACTCCCACCGCTGCCATAGAAATTTTAATAGATCTTTCTCCACTCCACATCTGGATGGAAAGGGAGGCGATGGCTGGTGCATACAGAAGAGTAGCGAACTGTCAGGATGCAGGGCAGAGCAGTGTCAGAGCCAGGGCCAGAAAGATAATAAAAAATCATCCGATACTGGAGATGGTACCAGATACAATGCAACCTAAATACAACTACCACAAGCCATTTACCGTCCTATTCCCAGGAAGAAGAAGGAGAGAGGTATTGAAGCTGGAGTACATGGAGTGAAACCAAAGGTGGACCTGGGGTACATGGAGTGAAACCAAAGGTGGACCTACCCCAGAACTTGGGTAACTTATCCACAATTTTCCAAGCGGAGGTTTTCGCGATGGAGATGTGCGTACAGGATATGCTTAATATGCAGGAATAAAACTATAAAGATCATTTCCGATAGCCAGGTGGCACTAAAGTCACTGGAATCAAATCGTATAGACTCCAAGTTAGTTTGGAAGTGCCTTCAGGATCTAATACGTCTAGGGGATAATAACAAAGTAATCTTACTTTGGGACCTGGGCACACCGGCATTGAAGGTAACGAAAAAGTAGGCTTTCTAGCCAGGAAAGGTGCTGAAGGAATATTTATAGGCCCGGAGCCATTCCTAGGAAAAGCGAATAGCGTAGCCAGAGGAACAATATCTGGGAATCAGAATAGATCAGCAGTGGATGCAGTACCATTTTAGTGAAGAAAAATGTAAACATAGCAACTTTCCCAAAAGTTATCGCGTTTCTTAAAAGGAAGAATATTGGTTATAAAGCAAATAAATCAGAAGTCTTCAGCAGCGAGCAGATCAACAAATTCATTAGGGAAGCAGATAATGAAACATATCTAATGCTAAAGGTATTTTAACAAAATATTACGATTACAGGATATAAAAGTATCAACTCAATTTGCTTAAGGTAGCAACAATTATTGGGTTAGCCGGTGCGTGTAGACGGGAAGAACTAACAAAACTGTCACCAATAAATGACAAAGAAGATATGTTGCTTGTGAACATACCAGGTTCCAAAACACATATTGAGAGAACTTTTGTTGTAATTGGGCAAGAAAACCTGCTGTTGTATAGGCAATATTTATCTTTACTACCATCCCATACTCCATATAACAGATTATTCGTGAATTACAAAAAAGGAAAATGTTTGATTCAGCCTGTTGGTATCCACAGTTTTGGTAATCTCGGATTAAGAATCGCAGAATTTTTAAATTTACCCAATCCTAAAAATTACACAGGTCATAGCATTCGTCGAACTTCAGCGACGTTATTTGCTGATAAGGGTGGAAACATCACAAATTTGAAGAGACACGATGGCTGGAAGTCTACCAATGTCGCTGAAGGAGACATAGACAATTCACTTACAAACAAAATTAAAATTTCCGAAACCATTCAAAAATCATCAGATGAAAACGATCAGTGTCAAACTGAACCTGTACCTTCTTGTTCTAACTTCAACATAAGGGATTTAAATATACCAAACATTTCAAACAAATTGAATACCTTCAATATTACCAATTGCTCGAATTTTAATATAAATAAGAATTAGAAATTAAAATGTTCGAAATTTTGTATTAGAAAGAAAAAATATAATAAAGAAATGTGTCTAAATGATTCATTATTCTACACGGTTGCCGAAAAAATAGTGTACGCAACACGTCCGAAAATAGTTTCTTTGGACTCGCTACGCTCGTCCTAGAATTTTGTCCACTCGTCCAAAAAAACAGTATTTTCCGGATTTGTTACGTAAATTACTTTTACCTGCCTAGGCAGGTAAAATACGTACTTTACCTGCCTTGGCAGATAAAGTGGCACTTTCTCTGATACCCATTTAGTAGGATAAAATTCTACTTTCGATAGTGGTAGGCGATAAAATAATTTTTCTTACTTATTTAATAGTCATATCCACCTAATTATTATTCAAAAATAAACATAAATTTTTGACTTATCCATGCTTTTTCATAGCGAATTTTACAACTCAATAGGTACTTATTATCAAATCAAAAGAAAAATTGGAAAAGATTCAATGAAACACAAAATCAAACCGCAGACTTTTATTGAGTAAAACAATTATTGCAACTAGTGTCGGTCTAAATCAGACCATCATGAGGCTGTAAAAAAAAACAATAAATTGGTAAACAAGAAAGAATGTCTGATTCAGACCGAAACTAGTTGCAATAATTGTTTTATTCTGGGGTTTGACTCTATTAGATTCAACCACGTTAGAGATGGATCACCTATCTAATTTAAAACAAAAATTATTATTATAAAAGTATATTGTTGTATCGGATCCATTGTCGACCTCGACAATAATAAACCACTTTTCTACCTTAGCGCATAATCACTGTCATTTCTTTATTGTCATAGAAAAATAAAAGAGCTTAATATTAGATTTACTTCGATTCATCAAACAAACACTATCTAAAACAAAAGCAAACATAAAATATGATTTTGAAGTTTAGTTTATTTAAACGTATTTTAAGGCATTTTTAAATCACATTGTGCAATTACTAAAGATTATTTAACTTATTATAATCCTTATATTACAATATATGTTAAGTATATTATCTTAATATGCTGTTGTAAAATTGAATACAGGTGATACACATGTATATATATACATATTTTATATGTTTTCATTCAGTCCATAAGAAGGCCTTACTAAAGATGCATATTTTGCTACCAGTAGTTCTCCTAGTAGGGTTGATAATCATCCAGGCCTCTGCGGAGCTCGTAGCTGTAGTACAGGTTGGTTTACTCTCTTTACCGCAGTCTATTTGATTGCTACAGGTACATTGCTTTATAAACTAGATAAAAATGTATATTTATATGGGTTCATGGGCAAAACTTTTAAATTTATTGAAAATTATTACTATTGTACCTGTAATAAAATAATTTATTCTACAGATTCAATCATGATAATCGAATTAACCGAAATATTTGTCAATGTAAATAATTTATTGAAAATATCGATTAACCAAATAGAAACGAAATTGTAAGTTGAAATATATTTTTCATATTAATTAAAAAATATATTTTAACCTTTCTGTCATACCAATTTTACTTAAGTAATGAAGGGGTTTGAATGTATATTATTGGTTTGTTGTTTTTAGTTATGATAATGTGAAAATTAATGTTGAGATATATTTTTTCTAGTTTTGACACTTTTTAAAACAACGTCAACGAGTTTTATAAAGTGTTATTTTATATGTCAAAATTAAAACAAAATACTTTCAAATAATCATATCCCATTTAAAATTTAAAAATATTTAAAAAGAAAAAATAATGGGTGAAACAAGTTGGGAACACATTTCGAATACATGCACAAATAAGTAGTTGTTTTAATTAATTTTAGTTACCAATTATTTTATATCGTCGAAATTCCCAAACAATTTTATTAGCTTTTGTTTTATAACAATTTAACGAAAAATTTTTTATTAACGGTAACTGTTTCCTAAACATATTGCTTAGGTTCTTAATTTCATAACCTTATTTAGCAAATACAATTACAGTTTGTGGTGATGATTAACAAAAAAATTTTTTTTTAGATATTTAGACATGGACATCGTACACCTGTAGAAAAGTTTATAACAGATCCATACCATAACCCATCCAATTGGGATGGACTAGAAGACGGGCAATTAACAAATGTAAGTTGGTACAATTTAATGTAAAGAAATAGAATAAATAATATCTTAAAGAACAATTAATAACTGCACAGTTAAACTAAACTTCCACTATTTATTTGAAATAGTGGAAGTTTAGTTTAACTGTGCAGTTATTAATTGTTCTTAGTAAGATGAACTTCCAAAAAGTAGAGGTTAACACAATCAATTTCATTAAATATCTTAAAGTTTACAATATCCAATTATGGATTTTTAGGTAGATTATAAAGTAATAAACAACTATTCGTTTAAACTTAACTTTTTAAAGATCAGCATGATACAGCTTTTTCCTGGTTTTTTTATATCATTGCACAGTTATACTGATCTTAAAGGGAAGTACATCCAGGATATTCCCTCAGGGCTAATAATATCTAGGCTTTAATTTTGTTTTGTATTATTACCTTCATACTTGGTCTAGCCTTAATACTACCTAATCAACATCAGGTACATAGCTACAATCTGACGATGCTAATTCTAACGAATCAGCTGTCATTATAATTTAAAAACGAATTTTTTAATAGCACATGGAAGTTAAGTTTAATATAATAGTTGTTGATTATGCTTAATAAGATGAACTTTCACAGAGTGTTAGCACAATCAATTTAAGTAATAAAACGTTATTTTCATTACTAGCCTCTAAACCAAACCTTGACTTTTTGTTAAGGAAGTTAAGTTGTTCATTATTAACCAAGGTAGAAAAATACAGAGACTTCTTGATTAGATCTAAATCTCAATCCATTTGAGAGAATGTGAGCTTAGCTGCAGCGGGATCTCGTACTAATATATGGATAAGTGAATTTATTTTTATTTTATAAATGTTTTATAAATGTTTGCAATTAACGTCACATTCTGTCCAATTTATTGAGATTCAGTTCTAATCAAGTAGTCCTTCTCGTTTTTTTTTTTTTTAACTTGGTTAATAAAGAATAACTTTACCATGTACCTCAACAAAATTCGATAGGTAAAGTTAGGTAGGCGAAACTATAGGTATTTACTGGACCTCGACTATGACAACTCACTTTTCTACCTTGTCGCATAATTACTATTTTTATTATGACCTTTAAGACCAAATAATATAAATAACTAAATTCCAACAGGTCACATACAGTAATTTGTTTAAATCTGATCTTTTATTTTTAACATAATGCAACAAAATGATACGAAACCTAGACAAAATTATTTTACCGAGTCCTTATACAGCGTGCCCACGGATGGGGTATCCTATAGGTGAAAAATGTTTAAATATTAGTTTTAGTGAAAAATGTCATTCTTGATAAAAAGTTTTGCCGGTTCTTAAACCCCATAAAATATAATAAAATTCAAGTATTCAAAATCCGTCTCATTTTATAGCCAGTTGTATGAAAACCATATGAATTTGTGCACTAAGTTCGTAAATAATGTTTTAATCTAGTGAGTGACTTTTACGTTGCACCCAGTAACTGCCAACTTTTATAAATAATTTTTAAATTGTTATTCTTTAATAAATATTTGAAAACAATGTTAACTATTCAAGAATAATAATCACTATCAAAAATAACAATACAGAATAATAATGTAAGAAACACTAAGTAAATAAAAAAATATATTCAATATATCCTCCCCTAGCTCCAAAACACCTCTCAATTCTTTTTCTAAATTCTTTGTATTTCGCAGCATTTCCGGAGTAATTTCGTTAACGGCATCAGTAGTAGCTCGTTTCAAGTCTTCGATATTATGGTTTAAATTATTTGCGTAAACTTTTTGTAGCCCCATAAAAAAATCAAAAATAGTTAAATCGAATAATTAAATCGATTAACTTCCCATCCATCGCACAGGAAAATATTCATCCAGCCATCCTCTAGTCAGCAAAGTCCAATGTGACGAACATCCATCATGTTGAAAGTTCATTAGAGCTTTGCTCCAAGGGAATATTTTCTAATTCAGGTATTAAGACGTTGTCAAGCAAGTGCAAATATACCTCCTGATTTAATTTATCTTCCAGAAAACACGGTCCGATTATTCGATCCGGTAAAACCGCACACCAAAAATTAACTTTTTTAGCAAATTGGCTATTACAGATAATCCTGTAGCTCGGGTTTTCATTAGCCCAATATCGACAATTTTGGGAAGAAACGACACCGTTTGTTGTAAACGTTGCTTCATCAGAAAACAAAATATTATTATGAAAGAATCGGTCATGCATAAGTTTTTTACCAATCATCGCACAAAAGTCCAACCTTGTGTCATAATCATAATCTTGTAAGGTATGAATGAATTTCGGTTTGAATGAATAAATTTTGTTTTGCTTAAATATTTTCTGTGACTCTTGCAAAAACCAACCTCCACTGCTCTTTTTCGTAGACTCTGGGATTTTCCTTTAAGGAATGCATAGCTAGTGCAGCAGCTGCATGATCCTCCCCAACGAACGCTTTTTTCAATTTCTTTTTTTCTTGTACAGACCCTGTCTCATCAAACTTCCTTATTAATTTTTTGTTTTACAGCTATAGAATAATATGTCTATTATTTACGGTTTTTCTTTAAATAGTAGTAGCTATATTTACCTGTTGGCTTATGAACCATAAGCCAACGGTATTTTGACCAATCACAGGCCACGAATTTCATAAACCAACAGATATTCTAAGGTTTTATTAGTTGTCCGTGGCAACGGAAAAGGTTCTACAATGATGTACAATAATTATATTAAATTTAGTACTTTTTGATTCTAAAGGCATATTTAGTACCTCTTTAAAACATTTGGATGAAATTTTGATGAAATAAAACTTGCTGTCAAAATACATTTTTTGTATGCGAAAGATACTTTAATTTAATCTGTTGTTTAATTATTCCATAATTGTGGAAAAAGTATGTTATTACACGAGCGATTATGTAGGCCATTATTCACGAGGGTGAAGATTGAGATTTTTCGTAAAATTTTGCAATTGCATACTGGTACGAAACTTCCCCAATACCATAACACTTAATAAGATATACTCTTTTTTAAATAGTTAACATTGTTGTCAAATATTTATTAAAGAATAACAATTTGAAAATCGTTTATAAAAGTTGACAGTTACTTGGGACACGTAAACGTCAGTCACTAGATTAATACATTATTTTCGAACTTAGTGCAAAAATTCATACGGTTTTCATAAATAAAACTGGCTATAAAATCAGACGGATTTTGGTAAACTTGAATTTTGTTTTATTTTTAGAACATTCAGAACATTTTTAGAACAAGCAAAACTTTTTATCAAGAATGAGTTTTTTCACTAAAACTAATATTTAAACATTTTTCACCTATAGGATACCCCATCCGTGGACACGCTGTATTACTACGAAAGTTTACTCAAAGAATGTCTAAGAAGCGCCCGTTTTTGTAAACTTTTTAAATTCTAGATTGGAAAACGTGACCATTTTACTTTGGGACAATACACAAGAAAAAGATATAAGGATTTTCTACCCACTAAATACGACAGTAGATTTATATACGTCCAAACCACAGATGTCGATAGAACCCACATGTCTGCTCAAACCAACCTGTACGGCATGTTTCCTGCTTCAGGTACTCAACAATGGCGTAAAAATATAGATTGGCAAGCTATTCCTATACATCCAGCCGATTCTTCTGTTTTTGATGGTAGCTACTTCGGTAAGAAATGTGATGCTTACGTAACTTTATTAACTCAATCACTAAATGGAGAAGATTATGCAGATTTAAATGAACAATATAGTGATTTGTTTAAATTCTTATCGGAAAAAAGTGGGGAAGTTATTAATGATTATACGGACATCAATTCAGTTTGGGATCCTTTAAAAGCAGAAGATTATGCAGGCTATAAACTTCCCAGCTGGACAGAATCCGTTTATCCTGAACCCTTACGTACATTGTCCGGAAAAATTTTTGAATCTTATTCACACACCCCTAAGCTAAGAAGATATAGTAAGTTTTACTTATTTATTTTTCAATGTGTTACAAAGATCCAATATAAAAAAATTTAATTTTTGTATTATTTTTTTAGGGTCTGGACTATTTATCAACGAAATTGTAGAATATTTGGAAAGTATGTCTGCGAATTCAAGTTCAACACCAAAATTTAAAATTTACAGCGGACACGATACTAATATAGCTGCCACTCTTAGTGTATTGGGAGCTTATGATCCTCCATATCCACCTGCTTATGCGAGCAGTATATATTTTGAACTTCATAAGGAAAATTGGCAGTATTTAGTTAAAGTTTTCAGCAAAGATGGAGATACTATAAAACAGATCAGTGTTAATGGGTGCAATATCAACTGCCCTCTTTCAGAATTTAGAGAGCATCTTAGTGACTTTATTTTGGACGATGAAACTAGGGAATTTGAATGTAGTCAGCCTGTTACCGGAGGCAAATCTTTGATTATTGGACCGTATTCGGAGGATCAAGTTAGAAACAAATGGGCTGGCAAATATAACTAAACTAGAGTTGTATGTAACTACTGCAAACATTTAAATAAAATTATGCTCAGGCTAGTTATGTGTGTTTTAAACAATTATTATTCTTAGTCAATTTTTATTTACAACTTTAACCAATTCCTCCAATAAAAGTATCTAAAGTTAAAACTCTATTGAATTTTGATATTCTCTACGCGTATAAATAAGAAATAATAGTTTCTAGTAGGTGTGCTCTACAATCGACATGATATACGGTATCCGCCAAAATAAATAGTACCGAAACAGAGAGTGCTGTGGAGTTGTTTATGTAATATGGATTTGTCATATTTGACTTTTTTTGTCATTAGTTGATATATTAATAGTACGCTGCAGTTAAATTTGATTTAAAAATAGTTCTAACAACGGATGAAAAATTGTTTTTGGTAGAGCATTATTTTTGTTCATCCGGAAAGGTCGTAATTATAGTCCAAGCTTAGAACAGGTGTCAATAAAATATCAATAAAAATTTAATAAAGCAGCTCCTAGTAAAAGTGTAATGTTAGGTGTTGTTAAAAAATTTCGTCGCACTGGTAGTGTATTGGGTCAACCTAAAGGTTCTTCAGGTCGTCGAAAAACAGTATGCACTAACGAACATTAAGGACGTGTTTTTAACCAAGTTGTGCAATCACCTCAAAAAAGTCTTGTAAGAACTGCATGTAAACTCAACATTATTGAAACGTCGCATGTTCAAATCAATTGGGAGTTATCCATACCGTATTCAAGTTGGACAACGACTAAATGCAGCGGACAAACCTGCAAAAGAAATTTACTGTGGTCGCATGTTGAGTTTAATTTACGAAGATCCCGAATTTTTGAAAAACATATGGTTTTCAGACGAGAGTCACGTTCATCTTAGCGGCTATATTAATCGACAAACAACCAGATTCCTTGGATTTGAACGTCCTGTCATTGTAGAGAAACCACTCCACAGTCTTCGAGTTACCGTCTGGTGCGCGGTATCTGGTAATGGAATGATTGGTCCTTATTTCATTGAAGATGATAATCAGAATCCACTTACTGTCAACCAAGAACGTTATAGAGAGAAAATTATTATACCTTTTGTGAGAGATCTAAATAACTTTTGCCATGCACGAAATCTACAGTTTCGCAAACAATGGTTCCAACAAGATGGTGCAACGAGGCATACAGCTGTGCGCACCTTAGACTTACTCCGTCAGCATTTCGATAATAGAATAATTTCTCGGGGAACAGACTTGGAATATCCTTTTCATTCACATGATCTGACGCCACCTGACGCATACGTTTGGGGCATAATGAAGGAAAAAATATTTCATTCAGAAAATCCGCAGGCGAATATTGCCGAACTACGGGAAAGAATACAAAATATTTTTTATATTTTGCACTTATAAAAATCTTCATTATAAAACGCATTTGCGTATCGTAATGTAACTTTTGCGCACGCAAATTTTTGTTTTAAATGGTTGGCGACTTGAGTGAAGTATCTAAAGGCAAGACTATTGACAATGACATTTGTGGCTAATAGCAATTTATTAATTTTATATTGTTCTTTAAGGAAGTATCTGTGAATATGAATATAATATTTTACTTATATAATATATTATTATTGGTATATTATTCATTTTAAAATATTTTAAAACATTAACATTTGATAATTTAAATGTCACAACTGTCAAATTTTATAAATTACACAGTGCTGGCGACATACTTCTTAAAACAAAAATTTTCGTAATTACATAAAAATAAAAAATTAATTTAAAAAATGGTAAAAAGGGCAAAATACAAAAAATATTATAAACAACTTATTTCATATGGCTGTTGTGATACTCGTTCTTTAAAAAACTCATCGCTTCGCGATTCGTTTTTTAAACTTGAACTCGTGTCATAACAGAATTCCATATGAAATGCGTTGTTTAATATACTATTTCGGCAGTTCCATCAACCACTTTTTATAAATATGTTTATTGACTTACAAAATCGATATGAAGCTTGTTTGCGTCGAAATGGTGGACATTTTGGACACTTACATTACAGAAATTAAAAATTAGTTTTTATTTTTATTTTCGGTAGGCACTGTTTATTTTGGCGGATACTGTATAATAATTTTTTTTAATTGGAGTGAGTATAATATATTACTTACACAATATAATCAAATTAAGTCCATTTGTCATTAAATGAGATAAAAGAGAATAGAATATGTTTTATTTTAATAATTTTTAGTAGAAAAATAAATATTTGTAAAAGTGATACCTTTTTTGAATAAAAAAATCTACATCATTTTTTTATTCTATGCATATTATAACAATGTTCATTCTTTGGATATGATTTTTAAAAGCCTATTCATTTTAATTAGAAAGAATATTTTTTATATACATATAATTTGTATGCAAAAAATGTATCTATGGCATCCCATAAAGTCTACTACCAAAACAAAATAAAATAGCATCAACAGGATTTAATTTATATCAACCAATTAAAAGGATGTGACTGTCGAATGGATTGTTAATTATAAGTACCTACTAAGACAATTATTACTTTTTACCAATTAAAAAAATGTCCTATTATTAATATTACAAAGTTTCTGTACATAATTTAATATAAAAAGTTTAATTTAAGTAAATTAGTTCTATATGTCAAATAATGATTATTACCTAATAAAAATTTGTTTATCGTGTGACAAATGGAATGCTCTCCAGTATCAGACCACACTTTTAACTCATTTATTATTTATACTTAATTTTTATTTAAAAAGTTAACTCAAAACTCCTGCAACTTTTGAGAAGTAGGTATGCATAGCAAAACTCTGTCGAATTCTGATTTTTTCTACGCCTGTAAACAAGGTAGTTACTTAAAAAGTTTTTGAGTTGGAGTTTTTGCTTCACAGCAAACATGATAAAAAATTACTGAAAATTAGTTGGTATAAAAATCCCATTTTGTAAGTTATTTTAAAAAGTTTCATTTTTTAATGTTCTCAGTAACCTTAATAACCTTGGAGCAAATTACAAAGTAACACTACTCTGGGTTCCAGGGCATGCGGGAGTGATTTGGTGTTCTGCATATAAAACTGTGATAACTTATTTTTAAAAATTCGTAGCTCAAAAATAAAATTCTTCGTAAAGTTCATGTTTTAAGTCAAGTTCTTAGTATATCGCCAGCCGTTTCAGATTCATCAGTAGAAGTAGAAGTGGAAGTGGAAGTGGAAGTGGAAGTGGAAGTGGAAGTGGAAGTGGAAGTGGAAGTGGAAGTGGAAGTGGAAGTGGAAGTGGAAGTGGAAGTGGAAGTGGAAGTGGAAGTGGAAGTGGAAGTGGAAGTGGAAGTGGAAGTGGAAGTAGAAGTAGAAGTAGAAGTAGAAGTAGAAGTAGAATTAGAAGCAGAAGTAGAAGTAGAAGCAGAAGCAGAAGTAGAAGTAGAAGTAGAAGTAGAAGCAGAAGTAGAAGCAGAAGCAGAAGTAGAAGTAGAAGTAGAAGTAGAAGTAGAAGTAGAAGTAGAAGTAGAAGTAGAAGTAGAAGTAGAAGTAGAAGTAGAAGTAGAAGTAAAAGTAAAAGTAGAAGTAGAAGTAGAAGTAGAAGTAGAAGTAGAAGTAGAAGTAGAAGTAGAAGTAGAAGTAGAAGTAGAAGTAGAAGTAGAAGTAGAAGTAGAAGTAGAAGTAGAAGTAGAAGTAGAAGTAGAAGTAGAAGTAGAAGTAGAAGTAGAAGTAGAAGTAGAAGTAGAAGTAGAAGTAGAAGTAGAAGTAGAAGTAGAAGTAGAAGTAGAAGTAGAAGTAGAAGTAGAAGTAGAAGTAGAAGTAGAAGTAGAAGTAGAAGTAGAACTAGAATTAGAAGTAAAAGTAGAATTATATATAGTAACATCCAATTACACTACAAAATACATAGACACATTTCATGTACATTTTAGGACATTTTTTATTATGTACTTTACTAAAAAATATTTTTTGCGTTTGAAATGGATATACTTTCAAAGAGTAGATATTTTTATCAAGGGTAATATATAGAAATAGTCCTTAAAATCTTAAAATTTTATCGTCCTACGGACTCGTGATTGTATTCATTTATTTAGTAATCTTTAACAGGATTAGTGGTATTTGAGAAGATTAATTTTTAAAACATTCTGTATAAAAACAACTTTAAAAAAATTTCTTAAACAAATTGTATTTCATAATTTACACAAACAAATATACAAGTTGAAGTTTTTTAGATTTTTGACAGATCTAGTTTGATCAGTATTAACCGAATTGGCTAGCATTTAGCACAAAATATTTAAGATTAAGCTTAATGAAATTTATTGTACCAACCCTTTTTCTGCGGAAGTCCATCTTAGGTTTAATAATGGTTTAATGTGAGTGGGGCGTTTCCCACTCTTCCACTGCGGATAACCTCGGGCCTATTGTGGCTCACACCGAACGAGCTGAGCCTGTTCATTTCCAAAGCAGGGCAGTAGCAAAGAATGTGCTCTGCCGATTCGTCTGCCTACTCAGACAAGGTTTCCTCAGGTGGTTTCTGAGACGACAGTGTCCAGTCAACAGTCCAGTAAGAATGCGTAGGTTACTTCTACTCAATTCCGGGAGGTGCTGTTTTGCTACTTGAAAGTTAAGATATAAACGCTTTCGAGTGGGTAAGCTCTGGTAGAAGGCCCAGTGCAGAAGGGTTTCCCTCGCTGCCCAGCTGGAGATAATGTCCTTGGCAGTGCTTTTTGCTATGCCAAGTAATGGTTCCGGTCCAATAAACGTGGAATCCGTTCCCTTTTTTGCCAGAGTGTCGGCGCTTTCATTGCCCTTCACTCCCGCATGCCCTGGAACCCAGAGTAGTGTTACTTTGTAATTTGCTCCAAGGTTATTAAGGTTACTGAGAACATTAAAAAATGAAACTTTTTAACATAACTTACAAAATGGGATTTTTATACCAACTAATTTTCAGTAATTTTTTATCATGTTTGCTGTGAAGCAAAAACTACAACTCAAAAACTTTTTAAGTAACTACCTTGTTTACAGGCGTAGAAAAAATCAGAATTCGACAGAGTTTTCTAATTCGTGGTCATAGTTTTCGAATTTCTGCAATCTGCTCACTCCAACTATTCTAGCAAAATCGGTAAAAGTTAGACTATGTAGAGCTTGTGATTCATTAGAATTTTGTGGAAGTTTGTCTTTACCTAAGCATTTATCAAACTTGATAGCGGATGGATTCCAGGGATAGAACCCACATGTTTTAAATTCACTGATAATTGTCTGTGGACGTAGACTTGTAGATAGCACACATTTCAATAATGAAGCAAATGCTTTTAAGTTAGTTCTTCTAAAGGATGATTTCGCCTCCATTCAAGAACACCTTTTCTCCAACCATTCTTGAGTGGCTTAAAAGTTGACACGTCAGCTGGTTGAAGGATTCTTGTTGCATTCGGATAGAGTGCTATAAGAATGATTCCAAGTTTGGAGCAAAGACTGCTCAGTTTTCGATCTGTGTCTTATGTCCGTCAACGAATAGTATATGATGGGAAATGTGATGCCTTGGCTTTTTATATAAGGATAAAATACATTACCGATATATTCGTAAAAAATTTCGGATTTCATCCATCCAGTGTCACTACAGGCGGCTTGAAAACCTTCGAGTTTAACTGATTCAGCAATGTCTTTCGGTAATCTTTTATACGGGAATATTATTAGTGGTGGTGTAGAAATACCAGAGGCACTAAAACAAAATAACACGGTAAGAGATGCCTTGGCTTGAGCTCCGTCTATCTCGTACACATCCTTTGCTCCTTTGGGAGCCAAAACCTTTTTATTCTGGGGACACAACTGGAAATTTGTTTCATCTCCGTTGAAGATTCGTTCCGGAAAATTAAGAATACTATCGTAACCTTTCACTTTTAAATAAGAACTAAGGTCTTGGAACCACTTTCTGATATCCGATTCACTTATTTTCGAGGACGCTGAAGTTATAGCTTCGAATTTTCTCTCTGTTAGTTCCTGATGCCTATTGAGAAATGCCTTATACCATCCATCACCGGGATAATTGTTGTTAAAAGGGTTTTCACGTTGATTATCATCCAAAAATTGCTTTACTGAAGTCTGGATGTCTTTTTTACGCCTAGGGAAACCCTTTTTCTGGCAGTCTATAATCCAATCAACCAATTCTTTTTCTTCAGTTACATTGAGAATGGGAGATGGACCTTATAAAGATTTAACGAATTTATTTGATAATCGAAATTGTAGCGTGGATCTTGGAATATTGGGATATTTTCGACACACCGCTCTAACTGGAACTCCACTATGAATCTCCTCGATAGCTTTTAGAATATCCTCCTCTCCCCATTTTTTTATATATCTCGTACTATTCAACGTTTTCGGCATACCTACCTAAAAACTAAAAAGAAAAAAAAATAGTTATAGCGCTTTCTAGTTAAGGGTTAATGGAAATTGACAAAAAGTATTATTCCATCATGGAACTAATCATACGGTACAATGATTGGCCCACCTATTTTAATAGTTATTGGCCACGGCCAACCACTGTGTACATTGATATTTTCAAATGAATCTTACCTAAAAACCGTATAAAAATAACAGAGGGATTTTATAAAGCTAATTTGACGAAAAATCTTGAATATGTGAAAATTTAGTGATTGGCCACAAATATATTTTTTCTGGTTTTTTTTATATCATTGTACAGTTATATTGATCTTAGAGGAAAATACATCAAGGATAAACCCTTAGAGCTAATAACATCTAGGCTTTAATATTGTTATGTCTTATTACTTCCATACTTGATCTAGTCTTAATACATCAACATCAGCTACCTAACTATAATTGTAATTTAAAACCATTTTTTTTAATTAAACATGGAAGTTGCATTAAAACGAAGAGTTGTTTTTTATTCTTACATAGAATCTTATTTTATTATTTAATTAAAAGATTGTAAAATTCCATAACTGCACACGAAATTATTTAGCTAGTTAAACTTTCAGCGGTTATATATCGATAATTTTTTCATTACAGATCACAGACTTAAAAAAGATACCAGAGATAATTATTAATTGTTTAACTACAAGGAATATTTATTAAATTAGGAATATCTTTTTAAGATGGACTTCCACAGAGTAAGGGTTAGTACAATAAATTTTATCTTTTATTTACTTTTTTAATTACAATTTATTTGTTTATATATTGTACAATGTAAATGTAGATCATTGGTGTTTAAAAACTCCTATCTTTTAAGAGTTTTTTTAGATTTTCTGATTCATTTGTGAATTTTAAAGTATATCTTATGGAATGGGCTCTCTTTCTACATTCGTTATCTCTAGTTGATGCGTCAATAATAATGTTACTAAGTTTAGATTTAAATTCGGAAAGAGGACAGCTTAGATCGCATCCGTTTACACTGATTTGTTCTATATTATCGCCATCTTTACTGAAAACTTGAACATAATAGTCTGAATTTTCTTTAACTAATTCCAAATAAACGCTGCTGGCAAAAGATGGGGGGTGCGAAGGATTAAAAGCTCCAAAAGAATTAAGAACGGCCGCAATGTTAGTGTCATGCCCGCTGAATATTTTATATTTTTCAGAAAACGTTGGATCTTTTGCCATTGATTCAAAATATCTCAATATTTGGTCGAAAAATGGTCCCATAACTAAAAGGAATAATACAAATTATATGACATAAACTAAATAATTAAACACATTATAACATACCAAATCTTTTCAGTTCAGTTGTGTGTGTAGCTACTTCAAAAGCATATCCGGTTAAGGTTCGTAGAGGTTCAGGATATACTTCTTTTGTCCACTCAGGTAATGGTAAACCAAAAACATCTTCAGATTTTAATGGATCATATATTTCCAAACAACCTGCAACATCACTTATGTTTTTCCCGGTTTTATCCGTTAATATTTTGTAAGTTGCAGCATATTTTTCATTGATCTTTTGATATTCTTCACTGTTTAAGATTTCTGCTAATACATCAAAATAAATATCACAGGTTTTCGGATTATATGAACTGCTCCAGATTGATTCATTCGAAGGATGAATTGGAATCGGTTGCCAATTTAAATTTGGTAGCCACATCTGGTCACCGGAGGCTGGAAAAATGCCATAAACATTTATTTGGGCAGACATGTGGGTTCTATCCACATCGGTAGTTTCTACACGAAAATGTGAGTGATTATAATTTTTTGGAAGAAACTCTGAGTACCGATTTCTTGTATACTGTCCCAAAGCCAAATGCTCACGTTTTCCTGTCTAAAATAAACGTTTAAAATGGTATTAAGGAGGTATGTTTTAAAAAAATACAGAATCGATTAATTTAAAATGATAGTTTAATTAAATTATTGATATAAAGAATTTTCCCCTATAATAAATAGATTAAATATTAGAGCAAGAGCCCGCGACGGCCAGACTTTAGTTAAATTATAAACCTTACCTACCCTAACCTAACCTAACCTAACCTAACCTAACCTAACCTAACCTAACCTGAAAATGTATGTGCTCTACACAGGTAAGAACAAACTTAGACTAAGACACTTGGGTTGCGGTGGCTTTAGCTCTACGAACAAAGCAAATAACCGTGATCCAGTTGTAATAACAAAGAGTTATAATGGAAGAGGAAAGCCATAAAATAATTTGTTTTGTTTGTAAGAAAAGTTCGTTCTTGCCTGTGTAGAGCACATACAGTAAGAAACTTTCAGTTTTTATAATTTATAACTGTCTGACCGTCGGTGGGTTTTTAGATTATATTAAGTATAAACAAAGCAATATTGAAAATTAAATAATATTGATTAAAATATAGGTAGTAAAAATAGTGGTAAAAAAACATTTCATATACTTAGCGCCTTATAGATACATTTAAATTTCAGATATTTAAATAATATAATTAATACTTTATATTTACAACTACTTACGACGGTCAGTTCCCCAGGATCCATTCCTTTCCAAAAATCAGAGTTTTTGTATGGATCGTTAGGATAAAAAGTAGTTGGTGTACGTTGTCCATGTCTAAAAATCTTATGAAAAATGTAATTTGTTTTATTTTCAAATACATTATTGGCTAAATACCTGCACAACAGCAACCCGTTCAGCAGTAACTGCTGAAGAAGCAAACATTAATACAGCTATTAAAATCATTTCGAAATAAGTTTAATTTTTGATAGAAAAGTATAGTTTTATTAATGGTTCGAGTAAAAAGATTTTACCCAGACTGGTTATCTATAATGTAAAATTCTATTATAAAGTAGTTAAAAAGTATTGATAACGTTGTTAATAATTTAATCTAAATATTTTTGTGAATTTCATAATTATCTTTAATCTATGAATATTTCGACTTTAATAGCTACTCTATTTAGATTAATAATATCAAGTTGAATGGTTGTAGAATTTGGGAAGAAACACCTTTTTATCGCTCATTGTCAATATAAATTAAGTAAATTACTTCCATTTTTATTCCATAAGTTTTCATTTATGCTTAAGGGTTTATCTTTTCCGAAATTGATTGTGGTAACCTGCACTTTGTGGTTCATCTTACTAAGAACAATAAATAACTGAATGGTTGAACCAAACTTCCACTATTTATTCGAAAAATCGTTTTAAAATTCAATTACAGCTGTTTCGCTAATATAACTAGCATCGTCAGATTGACATATTGAAGTTACATTTTGTTTGTTTGTAACTAGGTACTTGATGTTGATAAGTAGTTAAGGCTAGACCAAGTATGGAAGTAATAAGACATAACAATATTAAAGCCAAGATGCCTAACCTAAGGGATTATCCTGGATGTATTTCCCTCTAAGATCAGTATAACTGTGCAATGATATAGAAAACCTAGGGAAAAACTATATCATGCTGATCTTTACAATAACCTTATTATCTTATCTATGTATAAAATGAAGGCTCAATCAAAGTAAACAGTTTAATAGTGGAGAACTTCAAGATTTATTTGTTCAGTTATTTATTGTTCTTTATCTTTTCCCTTTCGGGAATAGAAAGCATTTCCCAAATTATGGAAAAACTGAATATTTTAAAAAAAATTCCAAAACTCTTCTTAAAGAATGTGTTTAAATCTAAGTAGAAAAGTGCCTTACAAAAAGTAAATAAATTTCCAGTAAATCGGAAAGTGAGAGCTCTTCGCTAAGGAAATGACGGAACATATACTATACGAATGCGTAGCAATGTTCTGCAAATAACTTACGTTCCTAGGAGTTGCTCTGAATTTCGTTTATTTTTTTATTTCTTTCATTAAAAATAAAACACAAATCTAAAAAAACATATACGCCACATTATTGTGACGTCACTGTCATTATTGCTTGACATAAGTCATAGTGTTGTGCGAGTACGCCCCTGGCGCTATGATCAGACGCGAAGGAAACAGATGATACGAGAGTCTTCGAGAATATACGGCGCCCGATGAGCGAAGCATCTAGACTCGATACGATCGAGAATAGACTGGAGTTCTGGAGTATGCTGGAACAATACTTACCTATATATTAAGGACCGATTTGAATATTTTAGTTAGTTAGTTAGTACCTAGTATGTTGTTAGATAAATTCGAATAGAAATATTGTCTTACATAAATTAAAGTATTGTAAATAAATTGTGTTATATAAATTAAACAGTGTTAGTGATTTAAATAGTATAAAAATAAATTAAAAAGACTAGTAAAAATAAATAAACGTTACATTGGTGTCAGAAGTGGGATATTGTAAATAAATAAGGTAAAAAAAATAAATAAATAAATATGTCGAAAAAACTTTGTGACTTGAAAGTGACAGAATTACGTCAAGAGCTGGAGGATCGTGAATTGGAAACAACAGGAAGGAAGACTGAGTTGTTGCAGCGACTTAAGCAAGCATTGGAAAATGATGGGTTAGATCCAGAAAATCATATTTTCGTAGACGACTCTTCTGCTACAATTATTTCTTCCTTAAACAAAGTTTCTTCTGATATTTCTTCTTTGGAAAATAAAGTTTCTTCTGATATTTCTTCTTTGGAAAATAAAGTTTCTTCCGATATGTCTTCTTTGAAGAGTGATATCTCTTCCGACATGTCTCCTTTGAAAAGTGATATTTCTTCTTTGGAAAATAAAGTTTCTTCTGACATTTCTTCTTTGAAAAATAAAGTTTCTTCTGACATTTCTTCTTTGGAAAAAAGAGTTTCTTCTGATATGTCTTCTTTAAAAAATGATATTTCTTCTTTGGAAAACAAAGTTTCTTTGGACATTTCTTCTATGGAAAATAAAATGTCTTCATTTGAAAAAAAAATTGAAGAGAAAATAAAAGAAATGGAAAAGCAAATGGAAGAGATGGAAAAAGGAGGCAAAGAAGATATGGAAGATTTAGGAGAGGAAAACGAGGACGAAATGAGAAGCTTCAAAGTGGAGCGGAAACCGAAATTGGAAGGCAACGAAAGTTCTGTTCGTGTTAAGGCCCCAACCTTTGACGGAAAGATGTCTTGGGAAAATTATCTCAAACAGTTCGAAACAGCTGCAAGAGCGAACGGATGGTCCCAAAAAGAGAAGGCAATAAACCTCACCATCGCTCTGAGAGGAGACGCTTTGGATGTTCTTCAGACCATACCAGTGGAGGACGCAGATAATTTAGAGCAACTAAAGAAAAGCTTGAACATGCGATATGGTCACGAACACTTGGAGAACTTGCACCGATCGCAGTTGAAGACTCGAAAACAGAAGCGAGAGGAGACACTTCAAGAGTACGAAGTAGATATTGCCAGATTGGTAAGATTTGCTTACCCTTCAGCTCCAGAACAAATGATGGAATGTTTAGCTGTTGAAGCATTTCTTGATGGACTTCGTGACGACGAAATGGCAAAGACACTCCGTTTAGCCCACCACAAAACATTAGTGGACATCCTGTCTGCCGCGCTTGAGTATGAAGCGGCTTCGAAAGCTTGTGGAGGATACAGTAAAGTAAGGTCCGTAACGGAAGAGGAAGATGAAAATAAGTTAGACCAATTAGTAAACATGATGAAGAACTTTACTGATAAGAAGAAGACCATCAGGTGCTGGAATTGTGGTGAAATAGGACATGTTCGCAATTCATGTAAACGCCCTGGGGTCACTACGAATCAAGAAACTACTCCACAGGAAAACTAAAACGGGTCGGCCTAGAGGGGGCAGCTTCGACCCGGAACGTTTCCAAAGACCCTCTCATACTAATAGCCTCTTTGAAATGCCGCGAAGACAGTGTATATGTAGATGGTGAAGTCAACGGTAAAAAGTATACACTATTGGTGGATACTGGAGCGACCAGAACGATTATACGGCCAACAACTATAAATAGCCGTAAGAAGCTTTTACCAACAAGGCTACGACTTCGAACTGCCACAGGTGACAGAGCTAACATCCTTGGAGAAGCCCAGGTTCAAATAGGAATTGGCTCAGAAAAGTTCACGCATACTGTTATTGTCGCTGATATTGAGGAAGATGTCATATTAGGAATGGATGTGATGAACTTACATGGTTTCCAACTGGATTTCAAGAACAGAGTTATCAAAGTCGGTTCTGAAGAAATATTCCTTCATCCATATGATGACAAAACCGTGCCAGCCGTTGTCCAGGAGGATACTGTGGTACCTGGTAGAAGCGAAACGATCATAGTGGCCAGACTGCAAGGAACTATTGACGAAGGAATACCTGTGATGATGGAACCATGGAACCATGATGAGGAGGTCGGTCGAGGAATTTTGATAGGAAAAGGATTGGTCACTTCTGCTAAAGAAATTCCAGTACGAGTTATAAACGTCAATGATCACCCAATTACGATCAAGAAAGAGACCAAAGTTGGAACCTCCGTACCAGTAACATCTATAATGCGACAAACAACTATTCCCGATAATTCCAACGATAAGTTTGAACAAATGGTGGCGGTTGCTGGTACATCTTTAAACCGAGAAGAGAAAAGAAAAATGAAAGATTTTCTTCGTCGGTATCGCAACATTTTTGTACCAAAGGGAGGTAAGACAGGATGTACCTCTGCTGTAAAACATAAAATCGACACGGGTGATGCCAAGCCAATTCGTCAATCAGCTAGAAGATTACCACAGGCGAAGAGGCAAGAAGCTGAAAGGATTGTTCGAGAAATGGAAGAAGATGGAGTGATAGAACCTTCTACCAGTCCATGGGTCTCTCCGGTAGTCTTGGTCAAGAAAAAGGATGGAACTACGAGGTTCTGTGTAGACTACCGTCAGTTGAACAATGTTACCAAGAAGGACAGTTATCCTCTGCCTCGAATCGACGATACCTTGGACACTCTAGCTGGAAGTAAATTATTTTCTACCTTAGATTTGAAGTCTGGTTATTGGCAGGTAGAAATGGACCCAAGAGACAAAGAAAAGACAGCCTTTACCACCGGTTCTGGATTATTTCAGTTCAATGTCATGCCATTCGGACTATGTAATGCTCCTGCGACATTTGAAAGGCTGATGGAGAACGTATTGAGAGGGTTGTCTTGGAAAACGTGCCTGGTCTACTTAGACGACATCATAGTCTTGGGGGAGACATTCGAAGAACATCTGAAAAACATAGAAGATGTTTTTAAAAGACTTCAAGCTGCCCAACTGATGCTAAATCCAAAGAAATGCCAGTTATTCCAAGACAAAGTTAATTATCTGGGTCATATTGTCAGCAAGGAAGGCGTGTCTGTAGATAAGGACAAGGTTTCTTCTATCAAACAATGGCCACAACCAACTGATAAACATCAAATAAGAAGTTTTCTTGGTCTATGTACATACTATCGCAGATTTATCAGAAAGTTTTCAGACATTGCTAAGCCATTAACACGCCTTACAGAGGAAACGAGAGAGTTCTGCTGGGATGAAAACTGTCAAACGGCTTTTGAAACTCTGAAGAAGCATTTAACCGCAGCACCGATATTAGGCTACCCACAACCGGAAGGAGAATTTATTTTGGATACAGATGCCAGTAATGTCGGAATTGGAGGAGTCCTTTCACAGATTCAAGATGGACAAGAGAGAGTCCTGGGTTATTTTAGTAAAGTACTCTCCAAACCTGAGCGGAATTACTGCGTTACGAGAAGAGAACTTCTGGCAGTTGTGAAATCGGTGGAACACTTCTACCAATATCTTTATGGAAGAAAATTCTTAATCCGGACGGACCATGCAGCCCTAAAATGGCTAATGCAGTTTAAGAACCCTGAAGGTCAAATTGCCAGGTGGATCGAACGACTCCAAGAGTACGACTTTAGGATCGAACATCGAGCTGGGATAAGTCACAGAAATGCAGACTCCCTTTCCAGAAGACCGTGCCCAGAAGAGTGTTCTTACTGCAGTAAGACAGAATTAAAAGAAACTGCAATACTACGAACAACTGTAGTTAACGACGACTGGGCACCTACTAAAATTAAAGAAGAACAAGATAATGATCCTGTCTTAAAGAAAATGAGAGAATGGAAGATCGAAGATCGTCGACCTACTTGGCAAGAAGTGTCAAAATTCTCTACAGTCCTTAAATCATATTGGGCTCAGTGGGAGTCTTTCATTTTGGAAGGCGATTTATTAAAGAGAATAATTGAAAATGATGACGGTTCCGTTAACAGAAAGCAATTAGTTATACCAAAGAGTAGAGTAGCCGAAGTACTACGACAGTTACACGACAGTCCATCAGGAGGTCATCTTGGTGTCAAGAAAACCCTGCAGAGAGTTCGTGAAAGGTTTTATTGGATGAATAGTTCCGATGATGTTAAGGACTGGTGTAAGAAATGTACCATCTGTGCTGCTAGTAATGGACCTCAGAAAAGAGGAAAGGCTCCCATGAAACAATATAACGTTGGTAGCCCATTTGAGAGAATTGCTTTAGATATTGCTGGACCGTTCCCCACTACTGAGAATAAGAACAAATACATGTTGGTGGTAATGGATTATTTTACGAAGTGGGTTGAAGTCTACGCCATTCCAAATCAAGAGGCAGCAACTGTCGCAGACGTGCTAGTGAAGGAGTTTATTTGCCGATATGGAGTGCCCTTGGAGATTCACAGTGACCAAGGAAGGAACTTCGAAAGTCAACTCTTTCAAGGAATTTGCGACAATTTAGGAATGAAGAAAACAAGAACTACAGCATTGCACCCACAATCAGATGGAATGGTAGAACGCATGAATAAAACCATTGGCAAATATCTATCAAAAGTAGTATCCAATCACCAAAGAGACTGGGACCAGTATATTTCGCTCTTTGCAATGGCTTATCGATCCGCCGTCAATGAATCAACAGGTCAAACACCAGCAAAAGTCTTGTTTGGACGCGAGATGAGGTTACCATGCGACCTCGAGTTTGGATGCCGACCTGGAGAGGATATAGCTGGAGAAGACTATGTAATCCAGTTACGTAGAAAAATGGACGACATGCATGATTTGGTTCGCTCCCATCTCCAAGTTGCCAGTGACAGGATGAAGAAACGGTATGATACCCAAGCTATAGAAGGATGTTTCCAAGAAGGTGACAAAGTCTGGCTCCATAACCCGAAAAGACGGAAGGGGTACTCACCAAAGTTACAACAATCTTGGGAGGGTCCATACATCATCAAGAAAAGAATCAATGACGTCATATACCGTATAATAAAGACCCCGAATGGAAAACCTAAGGTAGTACACCGAAACCGACTGGCGAAATTTGAAGGAGATCATGACCAGGAAGAAGAAGTCGTAAATCAAGTCCAAGATACACCCGACCTTGCTTTCGAAGAATTTATGGGTGCATATGGAGGTACTGGGAAAGCTAGATACGGCGTGACTATTGAGAGACAGCAAGACCTGTTCACACTTCCTGATGACTACTCATTAGCCCATAGCGTTTCCGCCACTATCAGCGACGGCCGAGGATTAGCGTCTGTCTTTCGAAGGAAGTTTGGTCGATTGTCAGAACTTCGAAATCAGTTACCAGCCACTGGGAAGGCTTTGATACTTCGAGATGACTCCCGTTGCCTCTTCTATCTGATTACCAAGAATACCTACCAAGACCAGCCCACTTATCGAAATATATGGGAATCATTACTTAACTTGAGAGAGCACATATTGAAGTCCAACGTACAGAAGCTAGCCATGCCAAAAATAGAGTGCAACTCATTGGATTGGAGGGTCATCCGAAATATGGTGGAAGTAATCTTTCAAGATACCGAAGTCCAAGTGTTGGTATGCAGCCATTCGCCCCGTGTCCAGCTGACATCAAAGACCATTCCATGTTATTTCCATGCAACTGGAAATTGTAGACGAGGATTCAGTTGCAAGTATCTCCATCGTCTCAATTCCGTAAAAGTTCCAGGAGGAACTATCTCTTAAGGAGGGGGCAATGTTGTGCGAGTACGCCCCTGGCGCTATGATCAGACGCGAAGGAAACAGATGATACGAGAGTCTTCGAGAATATACGGCGCCCGATGAGCGAAGCATCTAGACTCGATACGATCGAGAATAGACTGGAGTTCTGGAGTATGCTGGAACAATACTTACCTATATATTAAGGACCGATTTGAATATTTTAGTTAGTTAGTTAGTACCTAGTATGTTGTTAGATAAATTCGAATAGAAATATTGTCTTACATAAATTAAAGTATTGTAAATAAATTGTGTTATATAAATTAAACAGTGTTAGTGCTTTAAATAGTATAAAAATAAATTAAAAAGACTAGTAAAAATAAATAAACGTTACAATAGCATTATATCCAAACAAACTGTGGCCATATGAGGTTATGAAGTTATGAGGTTATGAAGTTTTCCTACGACCACATATGAAAGTGTTAGTTTTCACACTTACTTGTACTTAAGAAAGTAGCTAATATCAATACACGTATTGAAAAGTAAATATCAATACACGTATTGAAAAGTAAAAAAATATAGTTCTATGATCTGTGACATTTACGTCAAATTTATCAATAGTATAAACACATGCATGTCAAAGCAAGGACCATTTAATTTTTTTTTTAAATCTTCCTTGTGTCAAATATTGTATTGTAATTGCCAATACAAATTTTTCTGTATAAAGTAAGAATAAAGAATAAAGTTTCTTATAGGTTTTTAAATTTTTAAAAAATAAACATATTTTCATTCAGTATTATTATTTTTATAAAAACACTTTTAGAAAGAAGAACAGTTTATTCTTCTTTTTTATATTGTGTTTATGTTCCGTGTATGTGTCGAATGTGGATTTTTGAAGTTATGTTTGTGTTTCTGTTTACAATTATCTTTGTGTCCCACAAAAAAAATAAAATGTCATTTATCTAATAAAGAATTTTGATGTGAATTCCTGAGAAAGGTGGTTATTTGATTTTAATTAATTATATTTCCATGCAATATATAAACTCGTTTAAATCCTAATTTTTAACATGACTAACAATTAAAATAAATTTTATAAATAAATTTAAAATATTTATTATAATAAGAAATATTGGGGTCGTAGGAAAAATCGTGTACACAACGCGTTGGAAAGTGTATTTCTTGCACTCGTTACGCCACTACGCGGCTCGTGCTAAACTTCACTTGCGCGTAATACTTCACTTTCCACACTCGTTATGTAATATACTATTTTTGTATTGTGGATTTTCTTGTTTTTTGTAGAGTTTTTGACATTATAGTGCTATACAAACACATTATTATCATTAAGGAATAGTTTAAGTTATATTTAAAGAAATTTTTATTTTGTTCTAAGGTGAGAAAAAAATGAAAATAATTTTACTTAACCTCAAAAGCAAATTTATTGTACCAACCCTTACTTTTTGGAAGTCCATATTACTAAGAATAATAAAAAACTCTTCAATTGAACGTAACTTCCAAGTTTATTTGAAAAAATTATGTTTTAAATTACAATGACGATGCTAGTCAGCGAAACGGCCGTCATTGTAATTTAAAATATAATTTGTATGTGGCGTATTGAAACATACAAAAAGAGAGTATAAAAGAAAAATTATGTAAACAGTAAGATATTATATAAACATTATTATGGTCAAGAAAGAAACCGTGGTATGTGCCTTTCTATACATAAAAAAATACGCCACATGAGGCTGTCAAAAGAGCGCTGAATGAGAGAGGAGTAGATAGAACGACTTTCACCTGAATGTCACTATTGCTATCTACAAGAATCGCAGAAATGGAGGCAGGAGAAGACACTATCTTCATCAATTTGACCAGGGGGTCGATTTTTCACCTCACTCGTTATTTAACGAATTCCTTATTTCTCAGTTTTGCGATAACGAGTACTACTGTACGAATATACTATTTTTCACACCATTCTCTTACCCAATAACGATCTACGCATCGCAAGCGAATATTAAGCTTTGCATCATTGCAATATTTTGTGTTCTATGATAACAAAACTGTAATAGCCTAAAATTAAAATTTTCCCTCTCTTGTCGACCAATCAAATTATTTTTAAGAATTCAAATTACCGCATGCGCCTGAAATCCACCTTTTAAATTACCTAAAAGCCACCATTTAAATTATTATATTATATACTTTGAAAAATGGATGTTGTAACCTTAGAACAAAAAGAAACAGGAAGGAGTCTGTCATATATTAACTTAAAGAAAAATTTGCGACGTAAGTCGGCCATCTTGAAGCTCCTTGTATGACTCATTGTTTATGTTCACAGTACGCTGTCAAAGCTATATTTGCATATAAATGTCAAAAATGAGCGCGTAGGCGTATCATTCGGTTATTATAAACACAAAATGATTTACAACACTAAATGTATTCACATACTTGATTGGTTGGAATTTAATCAAAATAAAAGCCCTAATATAAATTTTATTTTTTTACGGTACAGCATTGGAAACGTAAATCAAAATTGACAATTGGTCGCCATATGCAAGCTACATTCTGGACTCAAGGTCATTTTCCATATACTCCTTCCTGTTTCTTTTTGTTCTAAGGTTGTAAAAGAAATAAACAAAAGAGCATTAAAAATAAACGAAAAACAAAAAAATATTTTGGTAGAATTTATGAAGACCAAACCTTTTCTCAGTAGCGGTAGATTTACACAAAATTTTACCCAGAGAGGTGCCGAAGCCTTATGGATAGAAATAGCAACTATTTTAAACAGCATGGGAGCAGCTATCAAAACCTGGCAAAACTGGAGAAAGGTAATGTCTTCAAGATATTTATAGATTAGTCATTAAATTATTTTAAAAAATTGTAGTGTTGGCAGGATATGCGCTCACGAACAAAAATAAGTAAAATATAATTATATGCGAATAAAACTGGAGGAGGTTTCAATAGAAGGACATAATATCCAAGAATCAATTGTGGATTTTAATTTTACTGATGAATCAAATAATGTTTTGGTGATAGAAAATACCAACAATGACAATAATCGTAATAACATGACAAAAAATACTGATGTATTTGTGGAAGAGTACTTGGATTAATTCATCCATTTTAAAGATTTTAAAAATTATAAAAAAATTTAAAAATGGTTTAGGTTCAATAACTTTATCGTATCATATACGTCATATATGATATATATTTATAATTAACTAACCTCACTTAATTCCTCAAAACAAGGAACAATAAAAAAATAAGTGTTCCGAGCCACAAAGACTACTAAAACTGCGCTCGCTGTATTGCGAATAGAATGATTCGCTATATTACGAATTCGTTACTTAGCGAACGGTTAAAAATTGAGTAACACGGTCCTTCGCTTCTTAACGATCGATTTTTAACGAAGCGAGTGGTCAAATATCGACCCCCAGAGGTTGAATGAAAATGTAAAGAAGAAAACAATATACAGAATGATCAAGAAAGTAATCATCAGAGAAAAAGTAGATCAAAATTGGAAAATGCCAGAATGATATGCTAAGGAACTTTCTAAGAAAATTCATTACAAAGTTGAGTAATACATCTGAATGGGACGAAGACACCATAGAGAATTTAAATCAAAGTGCCATTAAGTGGTATATGGACGGTTCCAGGCTAGAAGAGGAAACGGGAGTAGGAGTTTTCGGGCCGAGAACCAGATACTCAGAAAGCTTGGGCACATACCAAACATCTTTCAAGCAGAAATCAGCGCCATCGAAAGATGTGTGGAATTCAATATGGAAAGAAACTACCGCAGATTGTGATTATGTCGGATAGTCAAACAGCCATCAAAGCACTGAGCTCACATACAATCAGTTCGAAGATAGTTTGGAAATGCCTAGGAAAGTTAAATGAATTAGACCAGAAGATCATTGTTAACCTCCTATGGGTACCAGGGCACATAGTAATAGAAGGGAACGCAACAGCGGATAAGCTGGCAAAGAAAGGAGCAGAAACCCCACATCTGGGACCAGAACCATCTTGTGGGATAAGCAGCAGCGCAATCTTAGAACAACTAAGAAAAGAAATAAAGAGGGAAAAATTCAAGTACTGGAATCAACTGGAAGGACAGACAAGCTAAGAAACTTCTGGGAAACTACGACCAGTAGTGATCTCTTAGCTGCCTTAACCTTAGTAAAAAAAGGCTCTGGGCGAATGTGAACCAGAAGGAATTAGAGCTAGGGTGCCCGGCTTGTGTACGCGTCTTACCAGAGAGCATCGTGCTGCACATTTTGAATTTGCCAGAAACCATGTTAATTGGAATATGAACGATTTGTCCAATGTTTTATCTTCTAATGACTCCAGACCGACGTATTCCTATTTATAGACATGGTGGTAAACGATATTTTCAGTAGAGCATCAAAGAAACAAAATATTATGGTGATGGATCTGTTATGATATAAGGAAGAGTTTCTATAGCCGCCCGCACAGAGTTAGTGCCAATAATTGGAATAAATTTTACCGCTGCAAGATACATTACAGAGATTCTTGAACCTCATCCTTATGGTCCATTTGTAGAAGACAATTTGGTATTTTATTCCTTATGGATGTAACACTTCTGTCACAGATAGACCAGGAGCCAAGAGGAGTTTTGCATGTATCATCGCCCCCACGATGGGGGTTACTTTGGGGGTTGATAGACAACGTTATTCCACACCTTTAATTCCCGGTATGGCACTTTTAAAGTGTAGCTTTTAGGGGTGTAAATAATATTTATGCCATTGGATCATAGACCCCACTTAGCTTTTTGTGAACTGTAGACGGTGAATATGGATCATTGGCCACACGCTGTTGTTTCGTGATTCGTGTTAAAAGTTAAATATTTCAAAACGCCATACCGCTGGGGTGCCAAGTGGCCGCCATACTGGACCAAACATGTTATTTTTAGCAATGAAAATGTATAATAGGTATGGGGTTTTTGTTTTAACATGCTTTGTTGGGTCACTTTAGCGAAAATTACACTGCCATACCGATAGCGAGTCGCTAAAGGGGTGCCATATCGAAAATTTTTGTTTTATTTTTGTTTTACCGATGCCATGGGATAAGTGTTTCCAAACTCGTATTAATACGATACTATTAATTCCTATTTAAATTAAATATGTCCCCGACTTCTACCCTCAGTGGGAGAGAGATAGCTAGAGTCAATCTAATACCCCCAGATCAAAGGTGCTGCTACCAAGTCCCCTAGCTGTTTGTTATGTAAGCTGTTTTTTGTCGACAGCACTAATATAGCAACTTACTGGCATACTCTTGTTTATTTTGCTTGCATATTATCGATTCTGGCGGATAAATTAAAATCTAGCAATTGTTTAATCTTTTTTTTTATGCAAAGTGAGCAAAAATATTAATCTAAATATTGTTTCACTAAACTTTTTAAAAGTATATTAATTATAAACAAACATTAAAAACAAACGAAACTTATTTATCTATATATCCCTAATTTGATAGAAAATGAATGAAACCAGAAACTTATTGTGTAAAATTGTCACATCTAAAAGAAAACTAAGACGTTCGACCATTTGAGCACTGGGTTAATATTGTAACCGGACTAGAGTTAATCCTGCTACAAAACATTTTCTTCTCTTAACCGATTTAACACTGTTTTAGAGGTAATCCAATTTTGATGATGAAAATTTATTGAAACAACATAAGTTCGTCGAGAATGTATCTCGTATATTCTCTAAGAAATTTAACAGAAGAGTGGTTAGAGAAATAAGTATATTGGTCTATATTGTAGCCTTAGCATATTTGAAACAAATTTTTTTTAATAAAGTAAAAGAATAGTTTGCTAAACTGTTTATTAGTCTAGTGGAAAAAATAATTAGTATAAATTTTAAATAATGGTGTTTGATTTATCTGATTCAGAATTGAATTCTGAAAAAATTTCAATAGTTAGTATACCTAACAAAAATGAAAAGACAAAAAGATGGTCCCCGTTTTTTAGCAATAACTATAAAACTATTAAAGATAGCGCCAATATTAAAAAATGTCCTAAAAGAAAAGGAAATTTTACAAAAAAAGCGTTAATCACTGGGGTTCCAGCTTCATTATTTATAATTTTTATTTTACCTTGAAAATAGGGTTGCGCCGCCACCAAATAAAGCGGAAGTCGAAAATTATTTTGTAGTGTGTAATATAACTTTAATAATCTGAAAAAATTATTGTCTTAACTTAACTTAAATCTTGTTGTCTGTGTAGTTAACAATTGAATAACTTGTGATGTAGTCCGGGTAACTCAAACAGGGTTTAAAATAAAATCCTTTATTCACTATAAAATAAATAAAATAACAAAATAAAAATATTCTATACGTAAAATAAATAAAAACTAAAAATTGGAATTCTTCTCCTAGTATCGTACCTCCCTCGTGCTAGAATCGGGAACGGCCATACGTCGGCGGCGCGGCGGCTGTAAAATAAAATATTGTGTTAAGAACGGAATACGTATAACGCAGAGCGGCTATCCTTTAAATTGGTCTATCTCGAAAACTCAGCACGTAATCGTGACGACGGCAAAGTGGGCGACTCAGCACGTCTACCCTCGGGTGCTAGTATATTCACGAGAACTCAGCACGTAATCGTGATTACTGGCGGAACCAACGGACTCAGCACGTCTGTCGGTAGGTATACTGCAAGGCCCACGTAAACGAGGCCGCAGTGGCTTGGACGTCAACCCAGGAGAGTTCCTTCCAGCTCAACACGCTAGACTGAACTCCCGTTCTGGTGAAACGGTCGGTCTTTTACACCAGTTAATGATCTTACAAAAACTAAATAGGTCTTACTATAGGCGTACTCCTGGTAACGGGCTGAAGTTCGTTACAAACTTTAACAAAAATAAACTTAATCTAATTTTCATAGTAAATTAAAATTATAAATAATGAAGCTACAACTTTTTAACTTTGGCGTTTCATAGTAAAAAAATCGAGACCATTTTTTTGTTTTTTTTTATGTTTTTTTGGTAATAACCATTAAAATTTACAACAGAAAAATTTTAAACAACCACATCATCCTGGCGCCATCTATGTGGAAGTAGATAGAGTACTACTTACCGACTGTATTTTTACTTATAAGCATCTGCATTACTCGTCACTCTTTCCATTTCTGCTCGCTCCAACCAGGCATAAAGAACCAAAGTTCTAAAATCTTTCAGGTCCAGTCTTGGTATAAAGTCCTATTACAGGACTAAAGTGAGAACTTCTGGTCCACCAACATTTCAAATCCTATTTCCCTCCTCTAACAATTCCTCCTGCACCACTAAAAAAATGGTTATGGTTTTATCTTTCAGCTACCTGTCCAAACTGGAAAATGGCCGACACTGTAGTAATTCCAAGATTAGGAAAAGATCGCACGAAGCTTTCATTTTATAGGCTAATATAAATCACCTATTTATTATTAAGTAATTAACTAATTATTTTTTTACAACGCAAAATAATCATTATGACTGGGAGTTATTGCCATGTCCGACATAGTCTGTGGTGGCTGGAGTATTTATCACATACGAATACCGATGAGTACGTCGAGATACAGCGGCTGGTCCCCATCGCGACTGATCTCTGGCTCGCACATACAGTATGACGCAAATGTATGGAATAAATTCATTATTTCAGAAACAGACGATTTCCAAAAAAAATCTTAAAACACGTCAATTTAAATTTTTTAATGGCCATCAACTGCTATAGATGTGTTGGACATTACGTCATTAGTGATGTAATGTACGTGATTAGTGATGTAATAGTACATAAAAAAGAATATAACTAACTTATGGTGTCACAAATATTTTTTAAGTTTATTTACAATACGACAGTCTATGATTAATATCAAATTAGAACAATTGACAATTCTTATTAAGATAAAAAAATACTTAAAATATGTTTTTATAACACTTATAAATATATTTCTTAATTTTTATTAAAAACATTTTAACCTTTACTTTTATCCAAATATTATTTGCATATCAAAAAAGCCGTTAATCTTAATTATTTACACTTTTAGATTCTGAAAGAAATATCTCTTTTTCGACGCCTTGTTAAAAATAGAATAATTTCGACTGGAAAAGCTGGGAAATCGTTTTCCAATTAGAGATGTCTATCAAGATGTAGCATCTGTAGTAATTCCAGAGCATAACTTCGCGAAGATCACCAGAGAATTACAGATAATGAGTAATTTCCTGTTCCATTGAATTTCTACTTCTGTTAGTTTTCACTGTAACAACCATTTGGTTTTATACAGGGTGTACCATAACTAATGGGCAATATAAGAACTGTAGAAAGGGGTGATAAAAATAAGTCGTTTGATACAAACATGCACCAGTAAAGTGTTAATAGTAAGCGAGATATGGGGCTTTAGGTTAGGTTAAGTTGACAAAATATTTTTAAAAATTCGTAATATTTAGAAAACAACTAAATTCATTGGTCTCAAAATTGGTACACTATGGTTTTTAATTGTAATAAGCATGATATTGCCTTAATTTTTAATAATACTTCTAGATGGCAATGGTTATACAGTTAAAATTTTATAGATCAGCAGTATTTTTTTTACCCCCTGTATAATGTGCATTTTATTACAAGATAATAAAAACTACATCATTTTGAAACAAAAAAGGTATACTTGTTCAATTCCCATATTTTAAGTCGTTTTAAAGATATTGCTATTTTAATACTGCTTACCACACAGGCATTTAAAAATTATTACCTAAATAAAACATTGGTTGTTCAAAGAATACAATTTGATTGGAAAAAAAAGAAAAAAAAATAATTACATTTATTTCATTAAATGTTGAAAGTGACCACCGTTTACTTCAATACATTTTTTGTAAATGTTGTCTTACTTTAAAAAACATAGTGTTGCCATTTTTTAAGGTATTTGCGGCTTCATGAATTTTTGCTAATAGTTTGTTTTGGTTATGAATTTCACTATTATTGTAGACTAACGATTTTAGATATCCCCATACATAAAAGTCCAAAGGATGAAATTCTGAGGAACGAGGCGGCCAAGAAACTCACTGCCCCGTCCAATCCAACGATGCGGAAAATTGTTATTTAAATTCTCCCGGACTATAAGTGTATAATGTGGGGGAGCAACGTCCTGCATAAACCACATATCCTGCCTTACAATTAAGAAAACTTTATCAAGTAAAATGCCTAAATCATTTTGCAAAAAATCTAAATAATTTACCGCATTTATTCTGTTAGGGAGTTCAAATGGACCAATGAAATTATCGCCAATTATTCCACACCAGATGTTGATTGAAAACTCATGCTGAAAATGAGTTTCTTTGTATTGATGAGGATTAGCAAAATAGTAATAGTGGTTATTTCTCCAATTAAATACTCCTCTGCGTGTGAATGTAGCCTTGTCCGTAAACAGTACCTTTTTTAAAAATATTGGATCTTGATTGATCTTACCGAGCATTGATTGACAAAATTGTAGTCTCCTTGGTAAGTCATTGGGTAATAAATTTTGTACAGGCGTGAAATGATATGGGTACAATTTTTCTGTATGTAAAATTCTTGACACAGTTGATTTACTTACACCAGTAGCTGCCTGCAAGCGCCGAGTACTTAATTCACTCAATTCTATAATTCTTGTTAAAATTTCATCTTCCATATCAGCTGTAATTATTTTAGGTCGACTACCAGAATTTTTCTTACGAAAAGATCCGCTTTCACCTAAATTGAAGTACAATATTTGAAATTTTTTACGATTGGGTACAATTCGGTTTGGATATAACTGCACATATCGTCTAACTGCACATGCGTTATAATTTACTTGTGCATAAACACAAATCATATCCCTTAGTTGATTATTTGTAAATTCATTGCCTCTAGGCATTTTTAATAAAATCCGTTCAGAAGTTAAAAACACAGTAATGATAACTTTTAGATTTTAACTAGTAAATTAATGACAGTTCTTTTAATAGTCACAGCCGTCTTTACAATATTGTAGTAATTAAGTTGCACTGCAATATTAAAATAGCAATATCTTTAAAACGACTTAAAATATGGGAATTGAACAAGTATACCTTTTTTGTTTTAAAATAATGCAGTTTTTATTATTTTGTAATAAAATGCACATTATACAGGGGGTAAAAAAATACCGCTGATCTCTCAAATTTTAACTGTATAACCAGTGCCATCTAGAAGTACTATTAAAAATTAAGGCAATATCATGCTTATTACCATTAAAAACCATAGTGTACCAATTTTGAGACCAATACATTCAGTTGTTTTCTAAATATTACGAATTTTCAAAACGTATCTGAAAATTTTGTCATTTTTCTTATGTAAGCTAACAAAAGTGCAGCGCAAACGATTTTATAAATAATGCATTGTCTGCAGCTTAAAAGAACTGAGAGTGGAATAATAAAGGAATCCGAATTAAGGACCAATCAACTTTAAGCTTTTTAATATCCTGGTTTTAATTATAAATAGTAACAAGATCCAAAGGCACTAGAAAAAGCAACGGATTACTTAATCACCAAAACTTTTACTGGAGAACTAAGGATTTCTTTCAAAACTCAGTATCGAAGGGGGAGACGTTTTCAGCTCTCCAAAGGAGAGCGACGAAGAAATCTACTAAAGGAGGACAAGAACTTTGAAACGTCCACTGGAAGTGTTAAAAAACAAGGAAATTATCAGGAAAAGTTAATACTCAAAATTACTACGGACCTATTTGTAGGAATCTGATCTTCTGACACCAAAACCTACCTACCTAACTAAGACGCATCATAAAATTACTCCATTCACTTCCTCCTCCATGCTCCTGTACCTTGACGTAGCAGTAGCAGTAATTGACAGTTCTGATGAGGCTTGCGCACTGCAATAAAGATTTCAGCTATGTCAGCAGTACTTACTGGTCTCCTACGCTGGATAGATTTAAGATGAGAAGTCAGGTTAAATGAAAGTATACGAAGTATAAACCACGTTAATAATCCCGAATCATAAATAATCCCAAATATTAAAATCCAAAATGGGATGGGTATAACCTTTGCTAAAGAGCGACCTTATTTTGGTGTTTTTTATGAACAACGAATCTATTGAGGAATTTGAAAAAGAAGAGACTTGTGGTATAGGGACAATTTAATTCCGGGTCAAAGAGGAGGGGTGTCTTAAAAGGAAAGAGGATGCTGAGACCTCAGGAACGCAAGGCAGATTTCCCAAAGTCACACAGACTCAACAGGTCATGCCTGGGTCTGCAAGCCCTAAAGGCAGTAACTGCAACTGTTTTAAAAATGAAGGCCAAGACTACTTCGGCTGTTCTGTGGAAAAGATGTGACGGAAAAGTTTTGGATTAAGCCCGGTTGCACTGATATTGTCTCTATATTATATTTTCTAGGCTGAAGTTTATAGTACTAAGAATATTACAAATAAAACTTTTAAATAAAACTTTTATTAAAAAAATTGCGAAACAGCTGTCTACTTTTATGTTTTGGTTTAAATTAATAATTGTACCTTCACAAATTAATATACAAAAAAAATAAGAACAATAAAGATACATACTGTAACAGGTGACAGATGCGGACTCTACCCTTTATGGCAAGCAGCTACATCAAAATACATGCATTCCTCTCGCATCTGTCAGAATCATCCGTCACAAATCTGTCATCCGTTATACTGCCCCCTTCTTAGGTTCATTCCTCCCGGAATGTGATAACTCTCCGGAGTAGACTTCAGGGTCATCTTCGGAACTGGTCAAACCCTCTACCCGAAGTTACTGTACCTCCCTACTGTGGTCACCTTGATATAACACCAACCTATCATGATGGACTACGACGGGTTTTCCTTTGGTGACTCTAACAATCCGATAGATCACATCATTGATTCTATTTTTAATTAAATATGGACCTTCTCACTTCTTTCGAAGTTTTGGACACACACCCCGTTTCCGTCGAGGATTATAGAGCCAGACCAATTCCCCAGGTTCAGAAGCGTTTCCTGTTGCTCGTGAGTCGTAGTACCTTTTCATCCGGTCACTGGAGAGTTGTAGTTTGTGACACACCAGTTCATGAATATTTTCGATCTTCTTTTGAAGATCTGCGACGTATTCTTCACCGGTTGCTATTTCACCAGGTTTGCTCCCATATATCAAGTCGCAAGGTAATCTACTTTCCCTACCAAAGAGGACTTTCGCGGGTGTCTGATCCGCAGATTCATTGACAGCCGATCGGATAGCCATTAAAAATAGCGGAATATGTTTATCCCAATATTTCTGATGTTCTGAGACCACTTTCGATAAATAATTTGCAATGGTTCGGTTCATTCGTTCAACCATTCCATCAAACTGTAGATGCATCGCTGTAGTTCTAGTTTTATGGATACCTAATCGTTTGCAGACTTCTTGAAATATCTTGCTTTCAAAACCTTCTTCCTCATTCACGGACTCTACCCTTTATGGCAAGCAGCTACATCAAAATACATGCATTCCTCTCGCATCTGTCACAATCATCCGTCACATTCATCCGTCACACATCTGTCACCCGTTACAATACTATAAAAGAATATTATAATATTGACTATCAGGTAAAGATTCTTTTTTGCTGGAGTGGTCTAATACTTTGTATATTCAACATACTCGAAAATTGAGAGCCTTCATTCAAATATTAAAACAGTTTTTATTTTTTTTCTGTTTATTTTAAAATATTTTTATAAAATACTTAATCTGCAGAAAAATCATATAATAAAATTTGAAAAATGTAAATAACGGTTTTTTATTGACAGAGTAAAAATATGTTTAAAGCAAACTTTTATTAGTGTTTTATTGAAGCTACAATAAATATTTATTAACTGATTTATTCTTAATAAATCTTCAAGGTTGTCTTGCAGACACATTAAAAATCATATTAGAACAATAATTAAATAAAATATTTTGCTAAATAGAAATTCACTTTAACTTTTATTCACTTTCTATAAACAAAATATATTTAAAGATTGCTTTTTGATATTTGATTTAAAAAAGTTTTATGAAAATTAACAGTGAGGAGGTTTTGAAGACTGGTTCGATTTAAATAAGAACTCAGAAGGACACAAACAAATTTTAAACGAAATCATTAAAAATAAAACCTTGTTGAAAGAAATGTCAGGAATAATATTAGAAAACTTGGTAATTGTAAATTTAATAAAAATCGTAAATATAGCAATAATAGTTATTAGGAATAATTATTTTTATTTGCTAAATACTATACAACAATAAAAAAAACTATAACTATCAACAAAAATTTATTTAATTAACAATATAATTGTAATTAGTGCTTTGTGGGAGTGGAGAGGGTAAAATAAGAAAATTTTTATATCCCACCTAGTTCCTTTGGATATCTTTTGTTGTTGGAGTATCATCATCAGAACTATATCAGTGCTAGTTTCTGAGAAATAATTTTTTTATGATTTAAATCATGTCTCATTTAATTGCACATAGTAGTTGTTTATATGAAATATACAGTATCCGCCAAAATAAACAGTACGGGAAAAAAATAAAAATTAATTTTTAATTTCTGTAATGTGATTATTCAACATGTTCACCATTTCGACACAAACAAGCTTCATATCAATTTTAGAAGTCAATAAACATATTCATAAAAAGTGGTTGATGGAACTGCCGAAAAATATTTTGTATTCTTTCCCGTAGTTCCAAAATATTCGCCTGCGGATTTTCCGAATGAAATATTTTTTCCTTCATTATGCCCCAAATGTATGCGTCAGGTGGCATCAGATCAGGTGAATAAGAAGGATATTCGAAGTCTGTTCCCGAGAAATTATTCTATTATCGAAATGCTGACGGAGAAGTCTAAGGTGCGCACAGCTGTATGGCTCGTTGCACGATCTTGTTGGAACCATTGTGTGCGAAACTGTAGATTTCTTGCACGGCAAAAGTTATTTAGATCTCTCACAAAAGGAAGAATAATTTTCTTTCTATAACGTTCTTGGTTGACAATAAGTGGATTCTGATTATCATCTTCAACAAAATAAGGACCAATCATTCCATTACCAGATACCGCGCACCAAACGGTAACTCGAAGACTGTGGAGTTGTTTCTTTACAATGACATCAGGACGTTCAAATCCAAGGAATCTGGTTGTTTGTCGATTAATATAGCCGCTAAGATGAACGTGACTCTCGTCTGAAAACCATATGTTTTTCAAAAATTCGGGATCTTCGTAAATTAAACTCAACATGCGACCACAGTAAATTTCTCTTGAACGTTTGTCCGCAGCATTTAGTCGTTGTCCAACTTGAATACGGTATGGATAACCCCAATTGATTTGAACATGCGACGTAAAGACGGGTCACTAATGTTGAGTTTACATGCAGTACTTACAAGACTTCTTTGATGTGATTGCACAACTTGTTTAAAAACACGTCCTTTATTTTCGTTGGTGCATACGTTTTTCGACTACCTGAAGAACCTTTGCGTTGACACAATACACTACCAGTGCGACGATATTTTTCAACAGCTAACATCACACTTTTACTAGGAGCTGCTTTATTAAATTTTTGTTGATATTTTATTGACACCTGTTCTAAGCTTGGACCATCATTACGACCTTTTCCGTATGAACGAAAATAATGCTCTACCAAAAACACTTTTTCTTTCGTTGTTAGAACGGTTTCTAAATCAAATTTAACTGCAGCGTATTATTAATATATCAACTAATGACAAATATGACAAATCCATATTGCATAAGCAACTCCACAGCACTCTCTGTTTTGGTACTGTTTATTTTAGCGGATATATTATTATTGGACTATATATTTATAAGGTTCAAAGAGAAAGTCAAAGTTTCGACTAGTTTTGCTCTCACCAGAACACTATCAGGCTGTAAATTACAAATAGTTGCCAATAAAAGGAGAAAATAATATTAAACTGATAGATTCAAAGTCAAGTCAAGAATAAAATATTTGTAAGTAACATATTAAAAATAAAGAACTATTAAATATGGTGAAACATTTTAAATTTTTAAAAAGGCTGCTTTAAAATGGATCAGAAAAACATGTAATCAAGTTACAATAGTCTTAATCAAACTTTTTAAAAGGTGATGAAATCAAGTGAAAGAAATAATAATACAGTACAATGTTGAAATACAAAATTAAATCAGGATTTAGGTTATTTGATACATCAAGCAAATGTAAACTAAATAAAGTACATAAACTAATCTAACAAAAAAAAACTGTAAATGTCAGATTAAAGAATCAAAGCTTATAAACATTTACCAGATGATTAAACAAAGCAATGCAATAGGTAAACCAATAAATTTCAATGTAGGTCAAAAGTAACAGACAATTTAACTTACCAAAAATCCTCAAAAGAACATCCATGAAATTTGAAACATTAATAAACCTAATAAGTAAAAAAATTAATGTAATAGTGTGATAATAGGGGAAAAAAGTTTATAAAAGAAGAAATTGTGTTTAAAAAGGAATTGGTTAAAATGTGGTATAAGCACGATACGGTTTGTAGCAAATAGGAGGAGGTTGCTCAAAACAATCTGGGATCGACTTTAATTTTTTTTTACCTTTTGGATTCAACCCACATTAGAAAATGAATGGTTTACATGGTCTATATATTTATAACAACTATTATAGTATAATATAAAGGTATACAAGTTCCAACGTTCAATAAAAGTAGCAACAAGGGATTATGAAAATCGCGTAATAAAACCAATTTAAAAGTAAGGAAGTTATCAATACCCATAAAACACTCATAATTGGAAATTGAGAATAAAATAATAAAATGAAATACTAACCTGTTGGGTTAAGGACATTGTAATGAATAAGAAAATCCAGTTTTTTCCGCGAAAACACTGAGAAATTTTAAAAATTGCTAAAAATATATATTCAAAGTAAACATAACCTATCACTTACATGTTGTAAATGCGGCAGTAAATATTTTCAAGTTAAATAAACATTTTTAAAATAATTTAAAACAAAAAAAAATTAAAATACGATTTGGAGACTCGTTTTCTAATTAATTTTATTTCACAGAATCTTTAACTTTATTGTTTATTTTAGCAAACTGTCAATTTTGTTTATTTTATTTATTTATTTATTTATTTGGGATGCAGACAGGACAGACCCATAAGAGTATCCACACATTACAGTTAATTTACAAATGTTTACAAGTTTAACAACTAGAAATATAATTAAAACTACAAAAAAGAAGAAACATCTAAGTTTATGGTATTAAAAAATGGTTCCTCTATAGTTTTTTAATCGCAGTTGCATTATGAAAGAATATATCTACTTCCAGGATATTAGATAATTTCTTATAAGTGTTAGTTATTCTATGTACTGGAGAATTAAGAAAATAATTAGTAAATGCTTGGTCTGTAAAAAAGGTGTAATTATTTCTAGTAGCATAGGTGGGAGTATGGAGATTTATGGAATTCGTAATTTCGATGCAATCAATATTATTATTTAAAATTTTATGAGCAAACATGACATCCGCAATTTGCCTACTGTGCTCAAGGGTAATTATTTTTAAAATGGAACAAATACGTTGTCTATCTGTTTCAGGATAAAACTTCCTTTTACAATATGAAATGAATTTATTTTGAATAGATTCTAATTTTGAAATGTACACCAGGTAACGTGGATTCCAAGTGGCGGAACCGAACATTAAGATACTATGGACATATGCCATATACAAAGTTCTAATGGTAAAAGGGTTTCGCAACTCGAAACAAGTTCTGTAAATGAAGCCTAATTGTCTATTTGCTTTTCGGGTAATATGACAAATGTGTTTATCAAAAAGGAGTTTTGAGTCCAAAATTATTCCAAGATCTTTTATACTATCTACCGGATGGAGTACACAATTAGAGATTTCATATGTGTTGTGATTTAATTCAGGACTGCTACGAGAAAATTGTATGTAGTTGCACTTAACATTTAACAACAGCTTATTTTTTACACAATAATCAATTACATTATTTAAGTCTTGTTGAAATCTAAACCTGTCATTAGGACATGAAATGGAATGATAAATTTTTAAATCGTCTGCATACATAATAAAATTTACAAATTTAAAACAGGTAGCAATATCACTAACGTATAAATTAAATAGTAAAGGACCCAAATGGGACCCTTGAGGTACCCCTGACGTGCTGACCTCTACGTTAGATTTGAAGGTTCCTAAGATTGAGATCTATTTCTGACGCATAAGTCAAACCAACGTAATAAACTACCATGTATACCGACCTCAGCAAGTTTCGAAATAAGGATCGAATGATGGATTTTATCGAAAGCCTTACTAAAATCAGTATAAACAGAATTGACATTCTTTCTAACATTAAGACTTTTTAGTATGTATTCAATGTAAATAAATAAGTTTGTGTCAACTGAATGTTTTTTCATGAAACCATGTTGTTCAATATTAAGTTAAAACCTCTTATTGGCCAATCTGGTTAAAACTTCAAATGATGTTACAATCTTGCCAAGATTTACTCTACTTGTATCAAGTATTTGAAAATAAAATAGGTATACTTTTGGTCGATTTAAATTTTTCCAAATTTTATGTTTTGGTTTTTTAGTTTTGAATAGCTAGTTTTTCTCATTGTTTTGTTATAAAAAGCCCATATATCTGAAAATTTATGTATTATAAATACTGCCAACCTTCTGATGATGAAGGTTTATTTTGAAATTTTTTATTTGTCAAATATGTTGTAATACCATGAAAGTTAATTTTTTATTTATTTACTACTTATTTTTTGTTTATGTTTATTTTATCTATTACTGTTGTTGTTAGGATAAAACTAAGTATTGGGAGTGTTGCATTTGGGTTTTTCACTATTTTATTTAAGATATTAAGGTGAGCGGTAGTTATTTATCATACACTTTGATCTGTGTCAGTTGGTCGGGAGGAGGATTTAAATATTTTTGTTTCCTTTAAATTTTATGTCTAGTGTAGAATTTTTACTATTTCTAGATGTTTTCGCGAAAATAAATTTTATTTTCTTACCAAATTCTACATTCTTTCCAAAAACTGGTAGTGGCTCTTCAGGTGTGGGTATTTTCAACATAAATAATTTTGATTTTATAAAATATCTTTTGATTAGAAAAACCTCTTGTTCAGTGGCGAGGCTTAGGAATAGACAATATAGAAAATGTCTTCTCAAAAATTTCTATAAATTAAATTAACACTTATGTATAATGCATTTTTCTTAAAATATATTACTTTTCCTTATTAAAATAAAGATTTAATGACACAAAATAATAAACAATTGATTAATTCGGCGAAAGCCTGCAGGAAAATCACATTTCTCCGTCGCGGCAAAAAAAAAGACCCGCTCTTCCTTTGCGCTATTGGCGTCAATCTGACGATGCTTATTCTAGCGAAACAGCTGTCATTGTCATTTAAAATCGAATTTTTTAATAAAATGTGGAAGTTAAGCTTAAACGAATACAAAATTCGTGTTTGTAATATTTTTTTTACAAATGCCATCGTAATATTTTTTAGTTTATTTAATATACTAAGTTGTATTTAAAAACACCTAAATAACCTCTTCCTTTCTGTCTTCGCCGGAAAGTGGTTGATATCAACAAGAATTACACTTTAATCATCCACTTAGAAAACCAATTCGTTGACTCTAATTTAAAACAAGATCACTTCGGAGGGGCAGCGCTGTAAGAGTGACAGAGAAAGAAACAACTAACGGCTCGAAGCAGGAGCTTTCAATCGGACAGAACTGCAGTGGCGAACGACACCCGAAGTTGAGTGGTAGCGTCGAGACGGTACGCGTCGGTTGTAAACTTCCAAAGTCGTAACCGTAAACTGGTGGTTAACGGAAAATTGTAAAAATTTAAAATTATTCATAAATTATCATCCTAGACAGGAAAATTAAGTGATTAGTGAAATTAGTTAAAGTGAAACTTTTCGACTTAAGAATCTCTTTTTGTTTTTCATTGGCGAGCCTAAATTTAGGGATATTATTTTAAAGGTACCACTATTATTTTATTATAATATTTTATTAGTTTTATAAAAATAAATATATATTATGTACGATTTGATAATCGATATTTTAAGTATTAATAGGTAGTCAGATCCAAAATAATCGATATTGTGATATTAATATACAAAAATACATTGCTATCTAAGTTTTTTATAGTCAGAAGAATACTAAATATCATGTAAATAATTTACATTATGCAAAGAAAAGACCGTCCCCTAATTAATAATTTTTGTTTGTAACATTAATTGGTTTCTATGGAAACAAGCCACTAAAATTAGTTTTTTATGGTAAAACTAAAGTGGCTATTTGAGGTTTAGTCTCGAGTTCATTTAAAAAGTGTACGATTTTATCTTCTGTAAATAATTGTGAAATATATTTTTTTAATTGGCGATTTAATATTGTGTCAATTAATATACATGTAATTTCAAAAAGATATGTATTTATTGGTATGAAATTCTTCTGGTGACAATCAAAAGTATTTATAATGAATTATTGAATAGAGTCTTGCAAAAGTGATTAATTTCGTAAATTGACCTAATTTATTATATGCTAAATCCCATGCTAAATTATCCAGTAATTAAAATACCATAAACTAATTAATATTATTTACATTAGATGTGCGAATTGTAGTCCACTTGCTGCAACACACACCTCGAATGTTGCCAGAAGATTTCTTGTATGTATGGCTTGAATCATTGCAGAAGTAATTCGGCGACAAGCTTGTCTACAAAACCATTTCGATAACCACTGAATAGCAAAACTACTCTCCAGAAACTATGTGGGCGGCACGCTCACCTGACTTGTCTTTAGGGGAGCGATAAAAGATATTGTTTATCAATCAAAACTGCAAAATGTAGAAGAATTGAAAGAAAACATAACACAAGCATGTCGCCAAATTACTCCTGTAATGATTCAAGCCACACATACAATAAATCTTCTGGCAAGATTCGAAATGTGTTTTGCAGCAGGTGGACTACAATTTGAACATCTAATATAATAATTTTTTATTTTTATGGTTAATTAAAGCTTTAAGGCTTTCTTGATCAATTTAACAAAAATAAAAAATAAACTGATATTTTCTTGATTACCTATGAACCCATTTTATTTTTGAAAAAGTTTTTGAATAGACGATGGAAGACCAAATCCAAAATCATAAAAAAATGTACAGGGTGCTATTATGAAATTTAAAGTTAGGGGTTGTAACTAAGGGATGAAAATTTAGGGGATAATTTTTTCTCCGCCATATTAAAGTGTATTAAAAATGGTATGGATCAGAGATATAGCCTGGATACATTAGTCTGGGACCCCCGTATTTATTAACAGAAACCTGATAATGCCCGAAGGTCTTTAGGTTATTTTATATAGAGTTGTATTGTTTATAAATAAAATTTTTGCATTTAGTTTTATCATCTGCAGTTGTTTCAGCTGACTGTAGACTGATCCCTCTGTCATTCCACTAGCAATTCTTATTTTAATTATTGTGACATTTTTATTCTCTCCAAATTTTATTATTTCCTTACATGATTTTTCAATAGTAATACTACTGATCAAATTTTCGCAATAAGTCTGTCGATTTACTTCTAAACGAAACTGAATTGGTTGAAAACATCTCGAGTCCATAGAACGAGTGGTCTTTTCTTCAAGAAACCCAGTTGACTTTATTTTCTATTAAGTATATAATTAATATTTAATTGTTACTTACGTCATAAGTACCAATCTTTTTAAAGTGTATTTAAATAAAAAAATTAAAATTTTATCGTGTCACTCGACGCGATCTCATTTCACAAACTCTTGCTTACATTGTTCTTTGTTTTCGCGCAAGCTGCCTACTTTTTTTCAGGAAATCTTTTGATATGTACTTTAGTTTTGTTGTGTTTTAAGTAGTCCTTGGACGAAGGCCAACCTTTTGACGGCTAAAACTTGTACGAAAGCTCTTTCCAAAAATATCTTTAGGTTAAACGTGTATAATGACCTGTGTGCGGAAGTGAATTTTAGTAAATGTTATTTTGGACAATTATATACACTCCCCGCAAAAAAACCGGCCGCTGCAAATTGGCTCCCTCGCGAACCGCTCATTTAATTTTGATGTTTTTTTTTAATTGTACATTGACGTCTGATCGCTATTAATGCTATGTCAGAATGTCAGATTTGAATAATGCAACAACGAGACGAAGTTTATTTCCCGAAATATGTTACACCCTGTGGAGTGCAAGAACTATAGTAGCTATTGCTATCTGGAATTAAAATGAACCCTGATCTTTTCTGAAGTTTTGGTTTTTTAATTCACGAAATTATCTCTGTTTTTACTGGAGATACACTTTTTTAAAGCGAACGCCTCGAAAAAAGTATCCGCAGGCAAAAAGTGTTCAGAGGTAGAAATTTCTACTTGTAAATAATCAAGGCGGTATACACGGACACGGATTGACATTAACATTGATTGACACTGACAGTAACATTAAGAGCTTGTCAACGGTTATACATAAAATCAAAAAATGCCTTTATTTTTGACGGATGTTGCTCTTATTGTGGCCATAATTGAGGATGGCCGCAGCCAACGTTATGTATCCCATACCCTTGGTATACCTCGAACAGCAGTCCAGCATGCCTGTAATGAAACGGGAAATTTTAACATGGCAGTAGGTTGAGGAAGAAAACGGAAGACAATTATTGACGACCGCTTTATTATCCCAAATGCTTTACGAAATCGTAGAACTACAGCTGTTCAGAATCAACATCTTCTACAAACCGTGCGTAGGTATGAAGGCAGTAAGAGCACAATCCGAAAAAGACTTAAAGAAAACGACCTGTCTTCAAGGAGGACTTCCACAGGACCCCAGCTGCTTCCAAAATATCGAAGAGCACTTCTTCAATTCACGCGCTTACATGTGAAGTGGGGATTGCGCAATGAACTACAGTCCTTTTCACGGATGAATTGCGATTTTGCCTGCGATCGCCTAATGGTCGAGAGCGAGTTTGAAGACGTCGAAATAAAGTATTTGCGGAGTGTACAATTTCAGAACGCGTAAGTTTCAAGGGGGGTTCTGTGATGGTGTGGGCGGGACGCCCGTACAGATTTATTGTTGAAAACGGCTCTTTAAATGGCCGTAGATATATCGAAGATATTCTCCAGAACGCTGTTGTTCCCTACTCTCATTTTATCGGCGATAGCTTCGTATTAATGCACGATAATGGGCTACCGCACGTGGCACGAGTAGTTAACGAATATTTGGATGCAGTAGGTATTACACGAATGGTTTGTTCAGCTTGCAGTCCTGACCTCAATCCAATTGAGCATCTCTGGGACCAACTTCAAAGACGCATTCGTCGCTGACCTGCTTTACGCGATAGCCTTCATGACCTGCGAATTGCACTTCAATTAATTCATTAATTACAAACTTTACTGATTCGATGCAACATCAACTGAATGCAGTGATTTTGGCTAGGAGACCACACTAGATATTAACCTCTCAAAATTTGTTTATTATTTTTTTGAAATCCTCATTTTTTTTGTTACATTTCTAATTAATTTAACGTTTTTCCATGTTTTTGTTACTTTTCTAAATAATTTACCGTTTTGATGATCATTTGTTGTGTTTTCGCAGCTTCGTCGGAGGAGTTCGCTTTAAAAAAGTGTGTCTTTAGTAAAAATCGAGATAATGTAAATAAAAAAACAAAATGTTCAAAAAAAATCAGAGTTCATTGTAATTTTAGTTGATAGCTATATGTTGCACTCCACAGGGTGTAACAAATTTCGAGAAATGAGCTTCGTCTCATTGTTACATGCTCAAATTCAAATCTAAATAAAAATTTCTGACATAGCATCGTTACAGATCAAAAGTCAATATAAAATTAAAAGAAAACACCAAAATAAAATGAGGGGTTCGCGAGGAATCCAACTTTACAACTGGGGCCAGTTTATAGTGGCCGGTTTTTTTTGCCGGGGAGTTTTATTTGATTGGATTGAGGATTGGATGGACTATTAATGGTTGGAGAATAAAATTCAATACCCTCTATACTATCTAGAATGTTTGATATTTTATTAACGTGGCATTTTTACCAGATAAACATAAGGAAACTTAAAAATATTGTTTTTGCAAAACTACTACCTAAACTCTTTTTGATTATGATATAATTACGTTTGTTTCTTTTTTCTAAGAAATCTACTTGTGGATTAGATAACCATTTATTTTTTAGCCATATTTGGATTTCTATACAATTTCAATTTGTTGTACACATATTTTAGGCAGTTATGAATTCAAGAATATTTTGAGGAAATTTTTATCAATACAAATTAATTCAAAAATTGCAGCTTTATTGCAGCTTTTATGCAGTGCAAAACAAAAAAGTGCAGCTCTTTTAATTTTTTTTTATTTAACGGTTTTGCTAACTTGACGTAAAGCTAGCACCACACACCTCGTATCTCTATTTATAAAAGTCCTACCGTCAAGCAAATAAATTCAAAAATTGCAGCTTTTATGCAGTGAAGAAATTACTTTTGCAGTTCTTTTACTTTGTTTTCATTTTTTCATTAGTCGTTTTGCTAAAATAATATTTCATTAGCATGATGTATGTGTTTTTTCGTAGTTAAAAAGCTGATATTTAGAATTTTTTACCTATTATAAAACTGGTCCTTCTAACTAATAAGTTTATTGTGTATGGTCTTTCTCTTCTGGCAATAAATCTCCTAAATTCCAATTAAAACATTTCAGTTGACAAACTGGAAACGAGCTCAAGATGAGCCGCTCTGTATATCCAAACCTTCTCCGCCCATTTTAGAAAGAGGGGGCCATCCAAAACGACTCCTACAACTTCAAATACAGTAGCATCTGTTACTCGATATTTTCGTAAAGTAACAGAGTATCTGAATCCATTTGACAGAACGTGAGGTTAACTGATGCAAACATAAAATAAAAAATATTTAAAACTAATATTTAAAAAAAAATTGTGCCAGTAGTGAAAAAAATGATATATGAGCCACGGTAAAAAAGTGTATTATTGTCTCAGTTTCATTAACAAAGATCTCGAATCTTCGCTTCTTGGTATTTATGGACCTCGACAATAATAACTCACTTACCTACCATGGTACATATTTACTCTTCTGCCATTATAATCCAAAATATTTGAGGAATTCGTTCTTGAATTCACACATGACAAGCTTCAAAATAAAAATAATCCAGCCAGATGATACTAGAGATTTATTATAACTTATATTATTACCATCTAAATACTATGTCATATTTATATGGGTTTATCATGTATTACCAAAAAGTTGTCGATATCTTTGAAAAATATATTTTTGAATCTTTTTCAAAATTAAAATGAGAATGTATTCACAACTGCTCTTTGAAATAAAATACAGTGTCAGAAAAATAAACAAATACCTAAATATGGGTTGGGATCAAGTATGGAACCAAGTAAATATCTTTTAATCGAAAAGAACGATATTTATAAAAATTTGCAGGTAAGTGCAATGGAACAAAACGCATCTGATGTACATTTTTTTGATAATAATATACATCCGGTTTAACCGGAAATGCCATCTTCTTTAATTTAAATGGGACACCCTATATATTTTTACAGATTTTGAAAGAGCTTGTTATTTTGAATTCATACATACTGAGTTTAATGTAAACAAATTTGTAAAAACGAGGAATAACTCACTGTTAGTAGTACAATAGATGTACATTTCATTATTTTAGAATAATAAGAAACAAAATTACTTCAAATGTTCAAAATGCTCGCCGTTTACTTGCTGACAATATGCCATCCTATCAACAAATTCTTGAGTCACTCTTTCCAAGACTTCTCCACGTATTAGTTCACATTCATCAATAATTCTTTGTCTTAATTCCTGTAAGTTTGTTGGTCGTCTAACGTAAACACGTGATTTAAGATAACTCGAAAGAAAAAAATCTAATGGGCTAAGATCCGGAGAACGAGCAGGCCACTCTATGAATCCTCTACGTCCAATCCATCGGTTTGAAAAATTCGCATCCAGAAATTCCCTAACCCGTCTATCATAATGGGGAGGTGCTCCATCTTGTTGAAAACAAATATTTTGTGGTAATAGGCATGATGACAGTAAGTAAGAATCACTAAAATATTGATTTGTTATAATTATATAAGATACGAAGATTCTAAAGAATTTACTCTTTTTTATATTACATGTGTGATTACATTTATTTTAGTAAAAATATAAGCACTAATTTTAACAATCCGCCATATTAGCTGAAACACCAATCAGAAAAGCGTGACGTCGTACTTTCGTAAATATTGTTGACATTGACATAGGAACGTAAACAAATATCTTGTTCGGAGTTTTTATTGATATATTCTTACATTGTGGAACCGCACACCATCGATACACATTAGGATTCATGACTATGATAATTATTATAATCGCACAAAATAAGTAAAAACAAAATAAACTTTTTTAAACACCCTCTTTTAACCTGCAAAATGTTTGAAGTTTGACGTTTTTACCACAGATCACACGGGTCACAGTGTAGTATACATGGTATTTACGAATCGATGATGTCATAGATAGACGCCATTACTATTCTAGCGTTTTGGTGTTAAATTTAAAATACATTTTTAAACAGTAAATTTCTCATTTAATAACACTTTTTTTGCAAAAATAACATTTATCTTAGATAAAGTATATACGTAAAAACATCGTGGATCAGTTTTTAAAAATTAGTCATCATGCCTATTGCCCATTCTGTTGAAGTGCAGGAATAATTTCATTATTTAGTAGATCCAAATACTTGAAACCATTCAAGTTTCCGTCGACAAAAACTGGGCCTATAAGCTTATTTTCGACAATTCCCATCCAAACATTTAACTTCTGTGGATGCTGGATATGTGCTTAATGAATCCAATGAGGATTCTCATTTGACCAATACCTTGAGTTATTGCGATTAACTGTTCCATTTAAACAAAAAGTTGCCTCATCGGAAAAAACTATGCTAGAAGCAAAATTTTCGTCGAAATTACAGATGTCCATTAGCCGTTCGCAAAATTCCAGCCGTCGGTCAAAATCATCGTATGACAATTCTTGAACCAACTGTACCTTATACAGATGATACTTTTCACTTTTTAATATCTTTCCTACAGAACGTCGACTGATACCATGGTTTAGTGCCAAATTTGTGGTGGAAGTTTGAGGTGATTCTTCTAAATCGATTGCAATATTTTGTTTAACAGTTTCGTTCGTTGCAGTTCGCGGTCTTCCAGGTTTTAGCAAATTTTTTACCATTCCAGTAGTATTAAAACGTTGTAATGTTTTAGTTACTGTTGAGCGTGATATAGGATTTCTCTCCGGACGCAAATTATTAAAAATATGACACACTTCTTCATGAGTTCTAACACGATCACCATAACCGATCATCATTAAAATTTCACTTAATTAAACCATTCCAAATTGTGCAATTTATTTCCGTCAATTAGAATTTGACACTTGAAGAACAAAAGACGTACTAAACAGTACTTGTTTATTTATTACTATGCATACAAACATCAATTAGTTTATCTAAATAGTTTTTTGCTCTAATGCAAAAAACTCAAAGGAGGTTGGTTAAAGTGCTATATTCCTCGTTTTTACAATTTTTTTTACACTAAACTCAGTATGTATGAATTCAAAATAACAAGCTGTTTCAAAATCTGTAAAAATATATAGGGTGTCCCATTTAAATTAAAGAAGTTAATGGCATTTCCGGTTGAACCGGAAGTATATTATTATCAAAAAAATGTACATCAGATGCGTTTTGTTCCATTGCACTTACCTGCAAATTTTCATAAATATCGTTCTTTTCGTTTAAAAGATATTTACTTGGTTCCATACTTTATCCCAACCCCGTATAAAGGTATACTAATTCAAAAATTGTTTAAAAAATATTATAAAGTAAATTTATATCCTGAAATAATAATGTGCATTCATGGCTAACAGTTTCTTAACCTTCACACTTCACTTATCATGGAATACAAACGCTCCCTAAGTTTTTTTTAACTGTCTTACAAAAATAATTTATTTTGAAAGTCCTTAAGACAAAATACGCTCTAGTTTGTTTCCCCTCGGTAATATGTCAACAATCCAATCATAATATACGTTCATAGTTGTCAGCTTTACAGCCAATCAGTGTAAATTATACTATTTTTAGAAGAAAAAAGATTCTGAGCCCAAAATGCAGTACAAGACCGAAACATTTTAAAAAGAAATACTTGGGGTCTATAAAAATAAATAGCAATTATATTTATTACCACCGTTAGCTTGTTAATTGTAGTAAAAGTTTTAGTACAGTTCATTATTAGTGGCACTGGATCAACATTTTCACTACCTTTGTATTTTTTTATGTGCATTCAGGGGTGAGCTGGATTGTGTAGTACACAATTTTGATAGAGAAAACTTGTATTTTTAATAAGTGTGTATTAATAATTTTAAATTTATTAGCTTTGAGCTATTAATCTTTAGAGCTAAGAGTGAGACGAGGGGTAAACCGCTGGTAAAATTTTGTATACTTCCACTTTCATTAAGTAATACCTTAGTAATACCCATTATACCAAGTAATTCCCCTGTAATACCACTAATTCCCCCCCCCAATACCATTGTAATACTTAGTAATTCTATTGTAATACCTTACAATAATAATTGTAATGCCTTGCCTATTTGTAGTATTTTGTGATAATAAATTTCAATAACTTGATATCTGAGTTCGTATTTTATTTATAAATGTTGAGAATATTGATTTCATTCTGTGAAATTAGCAAAGTATCGCAAAGATACGTGGATATATTTTCTTCACTAAATTTTAATAAAATACTTTATAATTTATATCCAGTTAAAAAAAGCAACTATTGAAAAATACATTATGAAAAAGGCCACGTTTTGTGCTTTCTTTCTTTTTTTGTAGTTAATAAAAGTCAAACTACTTATAAAAAAATATTTACTTTTGAAATACTCTACATAACAATTTTGTAAACTATTAACAACAAAAAGATCAACTAAATATAAAAGTATACTTTAAATAAGTAGTTATTAAAAATAATCATAAACAAAACTCTACATTTTTCATTTGACTTTATTAAACTATAGCTAACTAGTGACTAATTTAAAACGCTTTTTTCGTAAGTTTGTACTTATTACGTATATATATTTAATAGTATATTAAACAACGCATTTCATATGGAATTCTGTTATGACACGAGTTCAAGTTTAAAAAACGAATCGCGAAGCGATGAGTTTTTTAAAGAACGAGTGCCACAACAGCCATATGAAATAAGTTGTTTATAATATTTTTTATATTTTGCCATTTTATCATTTTTTAAATTAATTTATTATTTTTATGTAATTACGAAAATTTTGATTTTAAAAAGTATGTCGGTAGCACTGTGTAATTTGTAACATTTGACAGTTTTGACATTTAAATTCTGAAATGTTAATGTTTTCAAATATTTTAAAATGACTAATACACGAATAATAATATATTATATAAGTAAAAGATGATATTCATATTCACAAATACTTTCTTAAAGATCAATATAAAATTAATAAATTGCTATTAGCCACAAATGTCATTGTCAACAGTCTTGTCATTAGATACTTCATTCATGTCGCCAACCATTTAAAACAAAAATTTGCGTGCGTAAAAGTTACATTACGATACGCAAATGCGTTTTATAATGAAGATTTTTATAAGTGCAAAATATAAAAAATATCATATCTTTTTAGTTCAAATGGCCAACTAGCTCTATTGGCCAGTAGAATATAAATTCATTTTTAATATTATAGGTATCAGGAGTTCTGGGCCAAATAAAATTACTAAGTTTAAGGATATTTCCAGAAATATCATATTAAATTAATTGACACTCGTTTTCTGAATTACACGCCCAATATACCGCATTTGTCATCATAAAACACTGCATAGTATTTTTGTCAATGTATCTCTATATCTATATCTGTTCGTATATCTCTGTTATGTTCGTCAGATTCATTATCAAAAGAGTAATCCCAATTATTTTCCTTACGTTCTTCTTCTTATATTCATCAACTAGAATTATTGGTACACTTCTTTTTTTTGTCAAGTAAGGGCCTTATGTGTGTTTTACTTGGTGGTGGTTTATTATCAACTTTGTTAGATTTATGGTTACCACTTGAATTTTGAGGTAAGGAGAATCGACTATTTCATCAGAAAAATCTATTAGTTGCAATGACTTTGGGTTATTTAAATTGTCAGCTGGATTGTCAGGTTCCTCTTCGAATTTGTCAATTTGTCAATACCTGTGTAATACACGGTAATTCCCTGTAACACCCAAAAAAATTCCCACTAATTCCTTCCAATTGGGGTATTGCATACCAAAATTCCCCAGCGGTTTACCTATCGGAGTCATCTTCAGAGCTAAATGGCAAGTTGAATATTTCTCAAGGAAATATTAAAAAAAAACGCACCACATCAGGTAAAGACGTTCACAAACATTTAAAAAATGCTTTGAAAAAATTAAACAAAATTAAAAATGTAATAAATTATTTTTTTCCAGATCGTTTGACCCAGTTCACAAACTGTGATTGAAAGTAAATTAAAGGATTTTGATAAACTCGAAAAGGATTTGCGAAAGAAAAGAAAAATTATGTAAGCAAATAAGACGATCAAAAAAATTTCGGAGAAATACTTTATTTAATACACGTATACCGTAATCCTGGAAACGACAGGCCAAAATAATGATTAGAAGATAAACCAATTTGAATGGTGAGCTGAGTTGCCTCGAGAATTAATATTTATATAATTTTACGTGACTGGATTGAACAGATTTGAAAAACAGCTTAATTATTGTTTCAATAAAGAAATTTATTCAAAGAAAAATAATGTGGTATTAAAAAAATATACCCTTGGACGTTAAAATAAAAACCAATAAGTCTTTGCTTTTGTTATAAACTTTTTTATGCAAATTCTAATATTTTAAAGGAAAATAATCATTAAAATTCTAAAAGCCTTGTTTTTAATATGATATGTACAGTCGGCTTTAAAATAGCATATACATGATAAATGTGAATTTCCTTTACCTACCCTGCATCAAAAATTGCTGGAAATATTTGTCAAGTTTGAAAATCGTCCGCTACGGGGTGCAACGAACACTCAAAAACATAAAATTGTGATTATCTCCGAAAAATATATACTAAAGGTTTACTAAAAATACAATTTTTAAAATCTTGATGAGATTATGAAAAATGTTGGTTGGGGACTTTTTGCCAATACTCTTCAAATAGGGGGGTGGGGGAAGGTTGAAACTTGTTATAAACAAATGTCATATAACTTTTTTTGTTTTTTAACCGATTTCAATTATTTTGGCGTAATTTAAAAGAGTTTCTTCTGTTTAATCAGATGCATAACAAAAATACCAAAATTAGACAATTTTGTCTCCGCTAGGGAGTTCCACGTAAAAAAGTCGATTATTTTTTATTTTTCTCGAAATTTCAAATGTAATGATACTTTCTTTTTTAATTTAGGTAAAAAGAGGATAACAAAATAAAGAAATTAGTGAAAAGCGCAAGTCTAAATCTTAATATTTTATTTGATATCTTAAAATTAAAATATCACAATAGTTAAATAGAAAACCAAAATCCGTGTCAATGTCGTCGTAGAATAAGAAAATCCAGTCACAATCACAATCGTCGTAATAAAAAATCACTAAACAAAATTCAAAATCCGTGTAAATAGCCAACGTTGTCACAAAAAAAGGAATCAGTGAAGAGGTTGCAATAAAAAACAAATAAAACCGTACACAGGCAATTTGTGCAATCTTCCCTTACTCAATATCATACCTCTCTGTGTAACATTAAAGATATGGGCGTGGACAACTGTTTGACTGATTTCAAAATTTATTATTATTTAAACCGTGGTAGGCAATCCTTAAAATAAATTCAATGCAAGCCATTTGAGTTTGAAAATGTATATTATGTGCTATTCTGAAGCCGATATTACAAAATTAGCAAACTAACCGCATACTAAATTTATTGTACTCACCTTTACTCTGTGGAAGTCCATCTTATTAAGAATAATAAACAACCAAACGTTTGAACTAAACTTTTACCTTTTTTTAAATCTATTTTACATTTATTCTAGTCTAGTGGTTTAAATATTTGTTTTGCTTTTTTATCCATCAGGTATTTGTGTAATTTGTTTTTTTTTGTGTGAATAAAATCCAACAAATTCCGCATTGTCACAGTGAATTAATACGAAAGGTACTGTGTACACGTTTTAGCGTTTTCGTTTACATAATCCTTCAAGGTAAAATGGAAGTTTCTTTAATGAAAATTTTTGACTTTTTTATTGTTTAAAGTTTCTCCCCTTTTCATGTTACAATTAACCGGGTGTGCATATGTCGTTTTTTTTCTATATCTTTTAGATTTATATTTAGGTGTAGGTGTATTTAAACCTCGATTTAAACTAAATCTATTTATATTAGTTGGGGGTAAGATAAAGAGCAGATGCATATGCTGTTAAGTATGTATACGAAAGCTAAGTCTCGTTCTCGTATAAACAAATTATCATTTATTTTTATTTAATTTGTACTTAAAATAATAAATACCCGTACTATTCTGCATGAGATGTTTTTAGGAAAATATTAAGTAATAAATTTGTTGTTGAACGTAAATAGAGAAATTTTTAGTCCCAGATTTGTATCCTGCAGGTCCTTAGTTATGAAACAAAGTTAGTGGATTATAAATGAAGTGATTATTCTTATCATGGAGGTACAATATGGTCTGTGGGCATCAGCATAGGATTTTTATATTATTAATGTTAATTTGTCGGTCGATAACGATTTACTAACCTTTTGAAGACGAACCTGCAATGAATGAATTTTCACCCTCGTTTTCACCGCTTATGAGTTGGATAATTTTGCAGGGGTTCTTAAGTTAGGTAAGGTTCTATGTGAGTGGTCGTTCAAAGTTCAAAGTCCCTTTCAGTGCGACCAGAAAGTTTGATGTTGTTCCTCTAGCTACGCTATTCGCTATGCCTAGGAATGGCTCCAGAGCTATAAATATTCCTGTAGCATCTTTTCTGGCTAGCAGGTCCGTTTTTGTTGCCGGTATGCCCGGCTGCCAAAAATAATGATACTTTGTTATTTTCCCCTAGACGTGTTATGAATCATTTTTCCCGAAAGCCCTCCAATTTTTAAGTAGTTAAATATCTTGGCAGATTCTCGCTTCCTAGGTTTTTTAAGTTTGGCTAAGTAAGCGTCCGTATCCCCTCTTAGTGTGTTCATATCTACTGACTGGTGAAGTTGACAACTTGTTTTGGAGTGGAAAATCTGGAGTTTGTGGTCATGACAAAGTAACTACCTACTTACTTGTTTTAAAAGGGGGAGTGAAATCTGGACAATATTTTTAATTTTGTTACCTATATTTTTGAAACCTTTGAGATGTTTTACGAGGTCTGGCTATTAAATAACGAGACTGCTTATGAAATAGTAGATTATATCACTAGGAGTAGAAGTGACTCTTTTTGTGTTGAGTCCTTAGTTTGCAGCCGAAGCGAAGCTGAGGCTGCAATCAGGACAAAATACAAAAAAGAACGTTCTACTCCGTGTAATATATATTATTTTTTCTGCAAGCGTGTAAAATAAATAAAAATTAAACAAATATATTTTACCTACCTTAAACAACAAACTTTAGTTCTCACTGAAATAGTTGTCGCGATCTTACTTTTTTCTTGACAGTTGTCAAAGTAGTTGGTATTCGCGTATTGGAAAATAATATTCAATAACAATAACGTAACTGTTGTTTAATATATATTTTTTTAATTTGGATAATTGACAAATATTAATTAAATATTTTGTATAAATATTGATCAATAAATCGGTATCTGTATCTGTATCTGTAGAGTAGGAAGGGTGAGTATAGACCCACAGCACTTAGGCCACAATATGGCCCATTGTACATCCTCCCAAGGAGCCGCCCTCCTAGGACATTGTCCATCCTGCCTTATTCAGGAAGGAAGACAGGTCACCAGGGGACATCTCCTTAATGTCGGCAGGTGTAGGCCAAGACTCACCGAACACACACTCTCTTATCGACGATAGCTCCGGACATTCACATAAGACATGCCTGACAGTTTCATCTTCCTCTTCACACCTCCTGCATAGAGGTATGTCCACTAGCCCCATAATATGGAGGTGTTTCCTTAGTTGATAGTGTTCAGTCAGAAATCCCACTGTTAAAAGTAGGTTCTTCCTGGTCATCGCCAAATATTTATTCGTATCCAGCTTCTCAGGGTCGCCCAGGGTAATCCTGGCAAAACTGCATCCTTTGGTTTCATCCCATCCCTTAAGGGATTGAGTACGGGTGTAACGTTTGGCTAGTTCCGCAATTGTCGAAGTCGTCAAACCATGGGTGTCGCCTGGTCCCAAAATTTTTAGTCCAGCCGCCATCCTGGCCAGAGAGTCAACAATGTTCCCTTTGCTCTTGTCGTGCCCTTTCACCCACCTTAGTACGATATTATTAGATATCTACCGAGGCGTTAGCTAAATCTTGGTGGCACTCTAGTGCTAACCCTGAGATAAAACGTTGTCTATTCAAGGTTAATAGAGCTTGTCTACTATCAGTGCAGATTATTATGTTTTTGCTAGAAATTTCTTTTCTGGTTATCTCTTTTGCGGCGATAGAGATACCAGCCAGTTTTGTTTGAACCACGCTGGTATTTTTTCCCATTCCCTATTTAATCCTTAGGCTAAGTGATCTGGAGTAGACTCCACACCCTGATCCTTTCTTGGTTTTTGAGCCGTCTGTGTATATGCGTATTGCATTTGCAGCATCCGCCTCAGTGTTCTGTTTTATTTGTATTTTATAGGTTTATTAAACACAAAACCTGGGTTCAATTGCGTCACCGGCCGCCTGTAGCAGAGGCACCGCAGTGAGTGCCTCCCTCCACAGGCCCAGCCTCAGTTGACCCATTCCTACCTCGGGGTTTACACCAGCCGTGCGCAGTCGTAGCATGGCCATTAGCGCAACCTCCTTGACGTGCAGGTCGAGAGGTGTCAGACCAGTAACCAATTCCATTGCCGCGGTTGGTGTTGTTCTCATGGCTCCTGTGATGTTCAGACAAGCCATTCGTTGTATTTGATACAGTTTTTGGATGGCCGTTGCTTGTAGAGTTTTAGGTCCCCATGCAATAGCTCCGTACGTTAGCATAGGTCTTATTATTGCTGTGTAGATCCAGGTGACTACACGGGGCGAGAGACCCCATGTGCGTCCCACTGTCCTCCGACACTGCTCATAGGCCACATATGCTCTTTTTGCTCTGTTCTGAATGTGCGAGTTCCATGTTAACTTCCTGTCTAGGGTAATACCGAGGTATTTCTCCTCTTCAGCGAAGTTTAGTTTGCTTTTAAAGATCTCGGGGGGTTTCAAGCCCGATAAGCTTCTTTTCCTAGTGAAAAGGACCATCTCTGTCTTCTTGGGATTAATCGACAGTGAGTGTTCCTTACACCATGTTTCTATTAATTTGAGGCCATCCTGCGCTCTATCGCAAAGTGTGTTCACAAATTTTGCCAGTCTGCAAGATAACTATGTCATCTGCATATGCAATTGTGTAGAAACCATTACTGTTGAGGTGACTAATCAGGGTATCCAGGACTATGTTCCAAAGAAGAGGTGATAAGACCCCTCCCTTCGGACATCTCCTCATGACCAGTCCCCTCACAGTAATGTCTTCTACATTTATACTTATTGCTCTACTAGAGAGCATCTTGAGTATCCATTCTCCTACCACCAGGGGTATATTCCTGGAGTTAAGTTGCTGGGTGATTGTTGTGAAAGTCGTTTTATCGAACGCTTCTTCGATATCTATAAATATACCAAGGGTGGATTCTCTATTATCCAGTGATCTCTCGATTCTGCCAACCACTTGGTGTAGGGCCGAATCGGTGGACCTTCCCGGAGTATATGCATGCTGATTTGGATGAAGTGGATTGTGAACTAAGACTTCATCTCTTATATACCACTCGCACAGCCTCTCCATTGTTTTCAAAAAAAATGATGTGAGGCTAATTAGTCGGAATGCTTTTGGTAAGGTGTAGTCCATCCTTCCTGGTTTAGGTATAAACACCACTCGTACTTCTCTCCACTTACCGGGAACATACCTCAGAGCTAATGAGGCTCTGAATATTCCGACCAGGTGCGGCATAAGAATATCCAGTCCCCACTGTAGTAGGGCTGGTCTTATACCGTCAGGTCCTGGTGCTTTGAAGGGGGAAAAGCCCGATATGGCCCACCTTATCTTGTCCTCATCAATTATGGTGCTAGCAAGTTGCCAGTCGTATTGTGAGGGTGTTATTGGTACTTTCGTCTGGTTCGTCGTTCCCGGGAAGAAAGAACCTGGGAAGTGAGTTTCCATAAGGATTTCGGCGCTCTCTTGGAGGTTGGCGGCTTTGTCGCCATTCTCCCTCGTCAGGATGCCGATACTCCTATGGTGGTCGCTTGAGAGTGCCTTCTGTAGCCTTGAGACTTGCGGAAGGTCTTCAATTACCTCGCAATAGGCTCTCCAGGCTTCTCTTTGCTTTTGTCTGCAGACTTTTTTGTACTCTCTGAGGTTGGCTTTATATATTTCCCAGTCCTCTTCAAGTCTTGTTTGTTCTGCTTTATTAAAGGATGTTCTCGCTGTCTTTCTGAGGTGTTCCAGTTCAGGGCACCACCATTTATTGGTTGTCCCTTCTGTCTGTACCATCCTCATCGGACAGGATTTCTTATAGGCAATGTCTATTTTGTTTTGGATAGATAACGTGTACCTTTCCAATTCTTCGCTATTGCCAGGAGTCAGGGCCTCTGTATCCCGCAGAGCTCCTTTTAAGAGTCGATTGTATAGAGCTACATCCGTCCTCTTGGGATCGCGGGATTTCACAGTGGTCCTGAGGTCCTGGTTTATCGTATAAGTCAACCAGCGATGGTCTGACATAGAAATATGATCAGATACTTGCCAGTCTTGAATTTTATTTGATGTTTTGGCTGTCGCCAGCGTAAGATCTATTAATGTTTGGCTACGGGCGTTAATGAATGTCGGCTCAATAAATCGGTATTGAAATTTTAAATGAACCTTACTTTATGACGTCATAGGCTCCGCCCATAATTTACTTTATCTCCCATGGCCTTTTAAAGACTTTATCTCCCAGTAATCAATAAAGACGTACTTTTACTAAGTATATACATGCACATAAAGATGCATTTATTGACTGCTTCAAGAAAAAAGCTTTATTTTAAAAATTATTCTACAATCAAATGCTCCCCTTCAATATACTCCCATGTTGGAAGTCTTCTTTTGTAAGAGCATTTAGGAGTTCTGCCGGTTTTCGCTTCATCTCTTCCATCGACTCGAACCGGGTTCCTTTTAAGGCAGATTTGATCTTCGGAAACAGGAAAAGGTCACAGGATGCTAAATCAAGCGAGTACGGCGCGTGTTCGAGCACTGGAATGTCTCTAGTGGCTAAATAACGCTTCACAGGCAGCGCATTATGGGCTGGTGCGTTGTCGTAGTGCAAGATCCATGATTTGTTTTTCCACAACTCCGGCCGTTTCTTACGAACTCGCTCTCGCAGCGTTGCCAAAACTTTCAAATAGTAAGTTTGATTTACAGTTGATATCGAAAAAAAAACGATTAGCATGGTTTTAAATTTTGATTTTGACATCCTTGCTTTTTCATTCTCGGCGATGCAGGAGTTCTCCAGTGCATGGGTTGCAGCTTAGTTTCAACATCGTATTGGAAAATCCGGGTTTCATCGCAAGTGATGTTTTCCATCAATTCAGGCTCTTCATCTAAACTCTGAAGAAAATCTGAGCAGATCTGTTGACGGATGAGCTTTTGGTCAGGGGTCATATGTTTTGGGACCAAAACCAGACTTTTTTCATGCAAAATTTTTCTGAAAGTTTCTTTATCGGCATTTACAGTCTCATCAATCATCCGAATGCTCATACGACGATCTCCGCCACAATTTCATTTATTTTGGTCACTGTTTGCAGAGTTGAAACAGAGACAGGTCGAGCTGGACGTTGGTCATCTTCGGTGCTCTCTCGACCAGAAAACCTGTTATACCATTAGAAAACACACGCACGAGATAGAGAATTCTAACCATAAGCCTCTTTCAACAACTTATAGCACTCAGTTGGAGTTTTTTTTAATTTAACGATAAATTTTACATTGATCCGTTGCTCGTGTTTTTCGTCACACATTGTTATCGGCACGAGAAAAAACACGTTCGTTTCTAACCTCTACAGAAAAAATACTACTACAGCGACAAAAACGTGTTTTCGTACTGGAATAGTAGACACTTCCAGCTATCTAACGCTGCATTCGTTTCCCACCCTACCACTCTAGGACGCCTTCTGCGCGCGCAGTCTCGTTATTTAATAGCAAGACCTCGTACACCTTAAATTAGTTCCACATACAGTCAAATATATTTATTTATGGTGATTTGGCAACATTTCCGTAGGTAGCTGGAGCTTTTATTGTCAGTATAATATTATTTAAATATTTAAGTTTAATTAAAAAAATATACATACCATTACAAATGTTGGTTATTTATTTATATCTTTATTTACTACTAATTTAAGTATTCAATTTCAAGACCTTAGCTTCAACTAGATTTTATTACATTTGTAAAAGATTTGAATTTCGAGCATTTTATTTAACACTATTTCTGAGCGCCGCGTACAGCGTTGCCAGATCACAATAAACTAAAATAAACAGGCTTCAAATGGATAAAAAAATAATATATTAATTTAAATATTTTTAAAACGAAACCGTGACTTATTCTCCAGAGATTATTTCCCTTTATTCATATTAACCAATGAAATGTCACAATTTTTGAAATTTACTATCTCCTAAGAGAAATAGTCACGCCAAAATGTCAAATAAAAATGTCAAATACTACTGTCAGTTTTATTATTATTTTAGTTGTATTCCTATGTTATTATTGGCTACAATCAAAAAGTTTATTTTATCAGATTGCTATATTAGAATTTTTTTTTATATTATTAGTACTAAGGGATTTTCACTTATAATATCACAAGTGGTTAAATTATAATTACTAATTTAAATGTCTGCACCATAGAGAAATATAACAAATGTTTATTTGTCTGTGGTCTATACGTTGAGGTTTCAGCGTTCTATGTTGTTTTAGCTGTTAACAAATTTCCACTTAAATATAATGGCACCACGAAAAAACTTCCGGAATTTTTTTAAATTGCCATTGAAACGAATTGAAATTAAGACATTTGATTGGTTAATAGGTAGAGGTGTGAAATTTTCCTTGAAATATTTTTCTAAGACCCGTTAAACCGTGCAATGATAAAGAAAAGCCATAAGAAATATATCATGCAGATATTTAAAAACTTGTAATTGTTGAACACAATAATATGCCTAAAATAAAGAATTACAAAGTTAGTAGGGAACTTTTAATGTTTTTTTGCTTGTTTTAAATTTATATTTTTTATAACCATACATTTCTTTAGTTTATTTAGTAAAAATTGGGTGTAATATTTCCCCTTTTCTAATCTAGTGCAATGGGTAGATATAAAATCTTGCTATTTCTTATTATAATAATGGCTCTACACCCAATATTAATTTTTTATTATAAATAGAATAATTCAATATTTTACCCAATTGTTCAGTACAGAACACTAGATAAAGACAGATATAACTATACGTTGTAGGTCTAATTATAAGATTTAAATTCATTTATTGCATCTTATTAGTTTTACAATGTTAATCAGTTTACAGCTTAGGTACCATTTTAAAACATAGAGACTAGTCATAATAAAATATTACATAAGGTGAAAAACATTGTTAAAAAGTTAGAAATAAATTATTGGTTGGGCTTTTTAGCGTAAAACCGAGGGTAAAACGAAGGGTTTTTTTTTTAAGGGTGTCTTTTGAATAGTTTTGTTTACTTCCTTGTAATATAATTTATATTGCATTTTGTAAAAAATAAAACATAAAAAATACATAAGTATGAAAAAGCCAAAACTGCTTTGATCTAATAAACATACGTTTGGGATTCGGTTCGGATTCCTCTGGGGAATTTTTTATTTTACCTATTTGCATGTAGTATTTTATAAGTGATAAACGAAATAAACGCGAAAATCAAAATTGTAAAGTAAATTTATAAAATTAAAAATTCAAAAATAAAAAAACCCAATAAAACCTACTTATAAACCCCACAAGAGCACAATGGGGTAGGTTTTATATAAAAATCCCGGGTTTTTTCCAATCCTGATTGAAATTAAGGTTAATTAAATTAAATTTAAAATAAGAACAATAAATAACTGAACGGTTGAACTAAACTTCCACTATTTATTGTTCTTAGTAAGATGGACTTCCTTAAAGTAAAGGTTACCACAATCAATTTCATTAAATGTTAAATATTTAAATACCCAGCCATTGATGTTCACTCATTCATATGCAGGATAATCCTTTAGGGCTAATATTGTTGTATCTTATTTAAATACTTGGCTCAACTCAAAAACTACTTTCAACATGTATATGTAAATTGAATAGTAAAAACAAGAAATATTCATTTTGAAATAAAAAAAAATATGTAGGGAAATACAAAAAAAAATTGTATACATTTTCATTTACCGTAAGAAAATTGCCGAAAAAACTTAATATTACTTAAGCTTTTGGTTAATTAAATTATTCGTGTGGTACACTATGGTGTACAATAATTATTTACTTAAACTTAACTACAGGGAATCAACTTGACATCTCGTTTTATCTGTAATTATTCAATATACACATCAACATTTCTCTTTCATATATATTAACCAATCTTGAAACCAGGCGCGATCGCTTATCATACCAATTACGCAGAATTTCTTATCGAACGTACAAAGTAAGCCATTAATTAAAGTAAACGAAAGCATTTTATTCGATTAATAGACACTTCAGTAAAAACCATATGTTGCTTAATACTTTACAATTAACTAACGAAGTCGTTAAAACCAACTTGGGAAGAATTAAATTGATTCAGTAACGAAATAAAGGGTTTATTTATTTAAATGTTTGGGTTTTGAAAAATATTTTAAAACATTTGTTAAAAATTAAAATAAAAATTATTGCCTAATTTAAAAAATAATTTTATGTTTTTTCTGGTTATTGCTTATGTACCGAAAATGACGGTGATTTTTAATTTTCATTAACATTTATTAAAGGGTATATTTAAAAAAAAAACAAATTAAAATAAGCAGTCAAAATACGGTATCCGCCAAAATAAACAGTACCGAAACAGAGAGTGCTGTGGAGTTGTTTATGTAATATGGATTTGTCATATTTGACTTAATTGTCATTAGTTGATATATTAATAGTACGCTGCAGTTAAATATGATTTAAAAATGGTTCTAACAACGGAAGAAAAAGTTTTTTTGGTAGAGCATTATTTTCGTTCATGCGGAAAAGGTCGTAATGATGGTCCAAGCTTAGAACAGGTGTTAATAAAATATCAAAAAAAATTAATAAAGCAGCTCCAGGTAAAAGTGTGATGTTAGCTCTTGTTAAAAAATTTCGTCGCACTGGTAGTGTATTGTGTCAACGTAAAGGTTCTTCAGGTCGTCGAAAAACAGTATGCACTAACGAAAATGAAGGACGTGTTTTTAACCAAGTTGTGCAATCACCTCATAGAAGTCTTGTAAGAACTGCATGTAAACTCAACATTAGTGAAACGTCTTTACGTCGCATGTTCAATCAATTGGTAGTTATCCATACCGTATTCAAGTTGGAAAGAGACTAAATGCTGCGGACAAACGTGCAAGAGAAATTTGCTGTGGTCGCATGCTGAGTTTAATTTACGAATATCCCGAATTTTTAAAAAACATATGGTTTTCAGACGAGCGTCACGTTCATCTTAGAGGCTATATTAATCGACAAACAACCAGATTCCTTGAATTTGAACGTCCTGATGTCATTGTAGAGAAACCACTCCACAGTATTCGAGTTACCGTTTTGTGCGCGATATCTGGTAAAGATAATAATCAGAATCCACTTACTGTCAATCAAGAACGTTATAGAGAGAAAATTATTATACCTTTTGTAAGAGATATAAATCACTTTTGTCTTGCACAAAATCTACAGTTTCGCACACAATGGTTCCAACAATTTGGTGCAACGAGTCATACAGTTGTGCGCACCTTAGACTTACTCCGTCAGCATTTCGATAATGAAATAATTTCTTGGGGAACAGACTTCGAATATCCTTCTCATTCACCTGATCTGACGCCACCTAACGCATACATTTGGGGCATAATGAAGGAAAAAATATTTCATTCGGAAATTCCACCGGAGAATATTGCCGAACTACGGGAAAGAATACAAAATATTTTTCGGCAGTTCCATCAACCACTTTTTATAAATATGTTTATTGACTTAGAAAATCGATATGAAGCTTGTTTGCGTCGAAATGGTGAACATTTTGAACACTTACATTACAGAAATTAAAAATTAATTTTTATTTTTATTTTCGGTACTGTTTATTTTGGCGGATACTGTAGTTATATGAACATTAAGCTGTAAGTGCCTCCGTAAAAAATTGACAGATTAAAGAAATGATGAAACAAAAAGCATTCCATCTAATCGTGAAGACAGTGATAGGTCAATACAGAATACAGCTGCTATCATTTTTTTGTCAGACAATGACATTCCAATACTACACATTTGTGATAAAAAACGAAATTTAGATTTTCTTAAAAAAATTGAAATTAAAAACATCTAGCAGATTAACAAATTAAAGTATTTAATGAACAAATAAATATTGGAAGTTTTCCACTATTAAACTGTTTACTTTGATTGAGTCTTCATTTTATACATTATTGTAACATAAATATATTAATTCATAGTAAAGATCAGTATGATATAGTCTTTTCCTGGTTTCTCTATATTGTTGCTCAGTTATACTGATCTTGGAAGGAAATACATCCAGGATAAACCCTTACTCGATCCCTTAATAACATCTAGGCTTTAATATTGTTATGTCTTATTACTTTCATACTTGGTCTAGCCTTAACTACTTAATCAACATCAGGATACTAGCTACAAAAAAACAAAATGTAACTTTAATATGTCATTCTGACGATGCTAGTTTTTAGCGAAACCGCTGTCATTGAATTTAAAAACGTATTTTGCGAATAAATAGTAGAAATTTCGTTCAACCGTTTAATTGTTTACTTTTTTTATTTTTATAAAATATATTAAATTTATACGTTCAACGCCACTGTTCATTTGGGAGAAGGCTGCAAACGGCTCCTAGCAATTGGCTGCTAACTTCACACCAGTTAATTTAAGCTGTCTACTGGCGTAGTTCGTTACATATACTGCTATACTTAATGAGTGATTGTGCATAGCGGTCTTAAGGTGGTTGGTTTGACCAATGCGTATTCAATGCAGCCACTGAATAATTCTTTGACCACACTAACGCTGGGGTATAGAAGAGAATTTTCGTTAGTGCCGCAGTATTTACTTGCTAGACATTTCATCAAGTTTAGTCCATATTGTCGTGACAGGAAAGTTGATTGATGTGTGATTTCCAGTTCATTTTTTGATGGAATGTCAAACCATTGAATCTTATTTTCTGCGTAAAAGGTATATCAAGATTGAATTGAGTAATACGTGGTTTAAATATTTTTTTAAAGAATACCATTTTAAATATATTTTTTTACTACAGTATTTTCTTTATAGGTTATAATGTTTTTATTTATAAAAATTATAAGATCGTCTGCGTAAAGTCTGGCTTGTACATATCTTGTATTATATCTTTTACTAAGATTAGAAAGAAGGTTGCGCTTAACAAATGTCAATGTAAACTGCTATATATTTTTGGTTGTTTGCAAAGTCTTTCTTTATTTGGCTTTGTAGTAGATTATAATTAATTTTTATTTACCCCATTTCTTTGTACAAAATTTAAATATCCCACTATTTAGTTTTAAAACCGTTATTTATTGTAAAAGTTCGCATACAGTAGAAAATAAGTTTTATGTTTGGTAACGAGATGGAATAGTGGTAAGGCTGAGTCGTAAAAAAATAAAGGATGATGATGAAGCGATTAGTAGGGGTTGGAATGTCGTTCGATGAATATGATAAGACGCATAAAACTTTGTTAATAAAACAAAATCAGTGTTTAGTTCCTGTATTTCAGGTAAATTGACTATTATTGTTATATTGTCTAATATTTGAACATTCAATGTATGTTGTCTTATTTGTTTTAATGTATCTACTTATATTTAATGGTTGATTCACAATATTCATGTTCGCCATTTTCTTTTATGAACTCATGTATATTTTGTTGTTAGAGACTTTTTAGATGAAAATTAATTATAAATTATTCGAGATATAAGTCTTAAGGGAGTAGCGTGGTCGGTCTTTTGTTTTAAGTAGCTTCCTCATTTGTTTGTTTAACTAAAATAATTACAAGGTGTTTCTATCTTTCTCACCTTAGTATTTGTGTAGTTTCTTTGCTCAATCGTGAACGTACAAAAAGATAGTGGCGCCTGTATTACTTATGCATCCCAATCCTTTCTATAGTAGGCAATAACTTGGAGTTGAACCACCTCCTGGAGAGGGTCTCTTAGCCGTGATCTCTTTTGGGAGAGTTTTGTAGTTACAAATTGGCTCCCTGCCCGAGTCCCTGCCTTTTGGGGAACTATTAAAGGTTAAATTATATTAATCATTAACTCTTCTGTTTTAACTTTTACCATATTAATTCTTACTAGTTTTGAGTATTATGTTACCTTAATAAGTTATTAGAAAAATTTATAGATTTTATAAGAGTGCTGGGTGTGCCTAATTTCATTTTTATAAATTTAAAAGGACCTTGATGTATGTCTAACATTTTCTTACCTTGAGGAGAGAAATCTGCCAACATAAAAAAAGATATAAATTAAAAGAAGTAGATTCTCTCCACCCCTACAACTATAGCTGGGTAGCCTCCTGTATAAGACCACAGTACCTTCCGACTATGTCGGCTAACTAACCTTCTTCAGTTTGGTTTGGGTCGAGTGTGTCATAAAAATGAAATATATTTACAGTCAGCACTTTGAAAACTTTGCCATGATATTCCATAAATAATAAAGTGTTTGTTTATGAGATGCTTCAGTAGTTTGGTGGTCAGTATTATGGAAAAACCCTATTCATGTTACCTCTAGTCTCAAAGTCTCAAAGAACATTAATTTATTGAGTCATTATAGTTATTTGAGTTGCGTACAGTTTTGTTATTTGAATGTTGCCATGAGAACAATTATTATAAATAGTGTATTTTTGTTGTGTTTTATTTAATATATTCTCCATTATAATGCTATAGTAATAATATTTAAAATTAATAACTACAACAGAGTAAGTTATAGTACAGCTTTTAAAGTCAATAATATTACCAAGAGGAGTGTTGCAGAAAGGCTTGTTAAACCAATGTCAGCTAACATTCTGTAAACTTTTGACAATTGTGTGTACAATGATAGCGTGTGCGCGGGAATTTTATATTTATTGAATTTTAGATGAAGCTGATGGTGCGATTCTTACTAAGAATAATAAACAACTATTTGTTTGTACTCAACTTCCATGCTTAATTAAAAAATTCGCTTTTAAGCCTATAAAAGTCTAAATTGCATATTCCGCAATGAATTGGATAATTTGTAATTACAAGAAAATCTTCATCAATTACTGCTATTGTCCAATAAAAAAGACATATTGATAATTATACCAAATAGATGTGGCAATGAAGTTGTAGTAACAGCCTTTAATTAGGTATCTCGTTAAATTAGTGAAACAAATATGACAATACATATCTAAATTTTTATAAACGATTGTATGTTTGGCGTGGTCTATAAGTTCCTAACATTTAGTATTTAGTACGATTAATGAACTGTAACAATAATAATTAATAAACAATCTGTTTTGATTTTCAGAAATAATGTAGCGGTAAAAACATCATTTATTATTTGACTACAAAGATTACAAAGGAAATTCATCTTCTTGTACTTCTTTAATTAAAATTATAAGCCTTAATAAAGTAATCTCTTCATAAATTTACTATATTAATGATGTAAAAAGTGTAAGGCATAAATAATAAAAGAAGTAGTTGTTGAGGCCAAATATTTTTAGTCTTTCATAAATAACATCGGCCTATAGATGCACCGGAAATGTATAATTTCAATATAGAGAAAAAGGGGAGAGTCTAAGCATCGTTGCCAAACGTAACACTTCAAATAAATTAAAAAATATTTTATAACTTCTATAATTTTAGGTATTTGAGTGTAAATAATAATATGTTATTTATTGTTGTTTGTTTTTATTAATCTGTGACCAGTTGGTACGACTTTTGATTATACAGTCTCGATTTGATCTAGAAATCACCTTTGTGGACTTAAGAGAGAGAGAGAGATGCTTTATTATCAACCAAAATTTAACAAATTTTATGGACAAAGCTAAAAAAATAACCTTATATCTAAATATCAATTAACAATAATTGATCGGTCACAATAAAATTCAGTGAAATAAATAAATAAATACACACAAACAAAAATGAAAAAGAATTATATGCATGGTTTAAATGTAAACAAACATACATAAACATATCACTTCTTTTAAATAAATCTTAATTTCTTCTTACTAGATTTAGCACGAGGTATGTTCGTTTGAAGTTTATATTTTATTAGTCCAGGAGTTGTATTTGATATAAAATCAATTACGTAAACTTTCTTAAAGCATTTATTTATTATTTGTAATAACTTGCTACGAATTTCAATATTTACCAAATTTACAGTGAAAAAAGATACTGATTGACAGTAGCAAACGAACGAAGGAAGTCAAACGAACAAAGCGATTTATTCACTTTGATGACGTGCACTTATATTTATACTGGACAAGCCATACACAACAAAACCCACAGAAAGCTAATCCATATCTTAGATGGGACTCAAACAGAGAAAAGTAGGTTGTCAACGCAATAGAAGAAGTTAGCTCTATAGAAACGGTTTTTATGGCAAAACACACAGAAGATAATTTTTTTGTTAATATGTCAATATGAGTGGACCACTTAAGGGTGTCATCAATGTAAATTCCCAAAAACTTAATTGTGGAGCTGTTTCAGTTAAATGCCGAAACATCAAATGCAAAACAATTTTATAACTCAAGCTTCTGCAGACCAAAATTAACGTTTATTTTCGTAAAGATATAATATAAAATTTTATTTTGAAAAAGTATAATTCATTATATTATATAAATCTATTTCTCCTGGCAACCGTCTTCCGGGGAACCCAACATCTCTAAACAAAATTTACCAGACGTGATTCCTAAAAACTTGGCTGACGTGTTCAAACAAACTGAGGCCGGTTGGTTGAATTTTTTAATGGTATTAATGTGTTATTTGGTGCAATGGGTTGTAAGTTAAATTTGTAAGGTAGAGCAATAGTTTTCTCGGTATTAAAACAAAGTTTATTAGAATCGGCCCAGGATTTAATAATAAGAAGATCTCTGGATATTGTAGAATGTAATGTTTTTATATCTGAATTACTCCAGGTTACACTCGTGGCAACTGCAAATACAATAATTTTGCCATCAATCGTTATGTCAGTGATGTCATTAATAAATAACGCGAAAATTAAGATCCATCCATTTTGCCAAAATAACCAAAATAATTGCAGATATTCTGGCAGATAGACGCAGACTTTAGCTGCAGTTTCAAAATCGAATAATTTCCAGAAATTATCAGCACTTGTTAAGGAATATTGAGAAATGCATGTAAATTTGATAAAACCGTTTTTTAATTTTCTAAAGACTTTCACGTTAATCCATCCTGAGTGATTCAAACATCGACCGTATTCCCTATCATGAATTTGAATATTAATTTTTGATTTTTCTCATCCGTTTCTTGTAGTAAATTTATAGGTATACTGTTGTTTGTTGTTTAGTACCTACTTAGTCCATCAATTCGACCATGGCGTAGTTTGATTACTTTCCAACAGTTACAACCAATAATAAAAATATAACAATGTTTTAACATTTTTGACAAACAGCTTAGGATATCAAGAAAGAAAATCACAGCTGTAAATATGTGAAAACAGTAAAACCAAACGTCAATACGTGGCAACGTTACGCAATCCTATAAAACTAACCTTCCGAAACACGTGTTAAAAGAACTACATCGATACATCAACGCAGTAGTACACCAGCATCGTTAATCACGATTTTGTTGAATGCAAGTACTTGTATTTGTAATTTATGGGCTATAAAATACGTAGTAGATATTCGTTTATTTTCCTTTTTGGTGTTAAAAGTAATCGATCAACAAGACGCTTATTTCCGTTTTATTACCTTTAAGTTAATGACTGTTTGATTTTACAATGCTAGGCATTTTGTGTCGTTGTGTACCAATAATTTTTGTGGCTTTGTCTCTGTTTTATTAATTTTCATTGAGTTAGGGAAAGAAATCAGTTGGTACTTTTCTTTTCCTGTTTTAAATCGTTTCGTTTCAAATATCACAATGACTACATCAACAAGCTTGCTCTTAAACTAAGAACTTATATTGTATGCATTCTATTTTGGAAAACTTATGATTTTTATTTGTTACCTACTTAGTTAATACTAATCTTTTTTAAATTAATATTTACATTTTCTTAAAAATATATTTCGTTTAAATCCGAGTTTAAATCTTGTACCTACTATATTGTACCAAATAGTACCTATATTAAACAACACATTGCATATGACTTTCTGTTTCTGTTTAAAGTTTAATAAATGAGTTTTTTAAAAAACAAGTGTTACAACAACCATATGATATAAGTTATTTATAATTTTTTTAATATTTTGCCGTTCTATCACTTCTTAAATTAATTTATTTTTTTTTTTTTTTTTTTATTTATTTTATGTGCCTCGACAACTACGGCCATTGGCACAGCACGATGACATGTAACATAGATTAGTTAGACAACAAAGTTTTACAATTTGTTAGATTAAATTTTGTTGTAGATTTTACAGTCTTTTAGAAATTTTAAAAGATTAGTGATTTCACTTGGACTCGATAACAAGTCTTTCATTGAGGGATTCAACTTATGCTTGCGTGCGAAAGTTCCATAGTGTTGGCAGTCTTCTAGGATATGTTTAATTGTCAGAACACAGTTACAGACGTGGCACAGTGGGCGGTCTTCGGAAGACATCAGATAGCCATGGGTTAGCCTAGTATGGCCGATTCGTAACCTTCGTATGATACGTGCTTCGTTGCGCGTACAGTGGGTTAGTAGCGGTCTTCCAAGCGTGGGTTGTATTTTCTGCAGAGTTGTGCTGCTATTGTTCCAACGAGTTTGCCAAGACGTAAGGACTAATTTTTTGAACGTGGCTTTAAGGTCATTGCCGAGTTGTAATGTTGATAGAGGGGTATTTGCGGAGATACAGGCTTTGGCATGTAAATCAGCCGTATCATTTCCACGGATACCAATGTGAGATGGGAGCCAGATAATTGTAACCTTTGTTTCTCGAGCATGAAGGGATTGGTAAACGTCATGTATGCTTTGGGTGAGTGGGTGGTCTGTATAAAGGGTTTTTAAAGAGTGTATGGATGATAGGGAGTCTGAGCAAATAGCGACGTTTTTCATTTGGAAGGTGACGCATTTGAAAGCATTGAGTATACTAAACATTTCTCCGGTGTGAATGCTACATGTTGTGGGCAACCGAGTCGTACTTATAGGATCGTGAGCGGTAGTAACAGCGCAACCTACCCCGGATGGGGTTTTGGAGGCGTCGGTGTAAAAGATTTGATCAAATGAGTTCCTATTTAGTATTTCTATAAATGCTTCCTTTATAATGGCCGTGTGGGTATCTTTTTTATTGTAAGCGGTAAGAGTGGTGTTGAAAGTAGGAAGTTGCTTGGTCCAAGGAGGAGTCGGAGGAGATGGGGTGGGTAGAGTAACAGAGAGGTCAATATTATTTAAGGGCGCAAGTAGTTGGGGAAAGGACTTAATTGAGCAAAGGGGCCTGTTGGTATTAGTGTTAGCGGTTGGGATTGTAAGGGAGTATACCGGGTTAGAAGGATTACTAGATGCAGATGCAGCGTAGGAAAAGAGTAGGAATTCTCGTCGAAGGGATAAAGGTGGTTCATTGGCCTCGCAGTACAGGCTTTCCACCGGACTGGAGCGAAAAGCGCCAATACAAAGACGAAGAGCAGTATTGTGTATTGAGTTGAGCAGGCTTAAATCGGATTTGGATGCTGTTATATAGATGAAGCTGCCATAATCCAATTTAGATCGGTTAAGAGATCTATATACAGTGAGAAGGGTATTTTCATCGGCACCCCATTGATAGTGCGATAGGGTTTTTAGTAGATTAAGCCTTTTCGAACAGGTACCTTTTATATCACTTATGTGTTGTTTCCAATTGAGCCGAGAATCAAATGTCATACCGAGAATTTTGCAGTAATTAACGACAGGGATGGGGAGGTTGTTTAGGATAATTGGTGGTAAGGGAAATGCGCTTTTTTTACTAAATTTAATAATTTTGGATTTACTAGTCGATAAAGATAAGCCTAAATTTCCAGTGTTGTGTTGAAGTTGATTGATCGCATACTGAAGGAGTTGGCAGGTAGTGGAAGTATTTTTACCGTGACAGAAAATTATTAGATCATCAGCATATTGCAAATGATTGACAGGAGCAGGAAAGTTGGAGCATATGTTATTTGTAGCAAGGATAAAAAGTGTTGGGCTTATGACAGAACCTTGTGGGACACCATCAGATTGGAGGTGGGTGGCAGAGAGTTTACCATTTGCTGACACTTTAAAAGATCTGGAGTCAAGGAATTTTTCTATAAAAGAATATATGTTACCATTTAGGTTATACTGGGATAGTTTGTTTAATATGGCTTGTCTGGAAATTTTATCAAACGCACTATCAATATCCAGGATAGCAGCTACCAATTCCTGTTGGTTAGAAAGTGCCTCTGAGATATGAGTTTGAAGAACTGTAAGGTTATCCATAGTGGACCGGTGACGTCGGAATCCTGATTGAGAGTTTGGAATTACGTTATACTTCTTAAAAACCAAAGAAGCCTTTTATTTATCATTTTCTCACAGAGTTTGCACATGGTGCAAGTGAGGGATATAGGACGATAGGATTTGGGTACAGAGGGTGGTTGGTCTATCTTTTTGATGGGAATTATGATAGATTTCCGCCATTTGTCGGGAAATTGATGAGAGGTCCAGATGAGGTTGAAGAATTTTAAAAGTATTGTCAGTGAAATATCTGAGAGTTTATGCAAAAAGATGTAAGGGATGTTATCGGGGCCAGCAGATCGATTGTTACAGGATGACAGAGCATATTTTAACTCGTTGAGAGAAAAGGGTGTATTAAGATGAGAAATGTCCTGCGGATCGATTGGTTTTAGAACAGGATCAGGAGCAAGAGAGGAGGATAGAGGTGAAGCATTCTGGTTTTTAAATTTATTTTCAAAGTGGCTTGCAAGTATATCTACAATGGTCTGATTATCATTTATTATTTGTATGTAAGTTACGGAAATTTTGATTTTAAAAAGCGTGTTGGTAGCACTGTGTAATTTATAATATTTGACAGTTTGAAAATTTAAATTATAAAATGTTAATGTTTTCAAATATTTTAAAATGAATAATACGCTAATAATAATATATTATATAGGTAAAAGATGATATTCATATTCACTAATACTTTTTAAAAGAACAATATAAAATAAATAAATTGCTATTAGCCTCAAATGTCATTGTCATTAAATGCTTTACTCATGTTGCCAACCATTTAAAACAAAAGTTTGCGTGCGTAAAAGTTACATAACTATACGCAAATGCGTTTTATAATGAAGATTTTTATGAGAACAAAATATAAAAAGTTACATTATGATACGCGAACGCGTTTTATAATGAAGATTTTTATAAGTGCAAAATCTAAAAAGTAATATTAGCAATTTTAATAGTTTTAAAGAAGTTTAATTAATTTGTATCAATAAATATTTGATATTGTTTAAATGTTTCTAATATAGCATGAGCTTTTATATCTCAGGTGGCTTATATTCTGCTTGTATTATTAGGCGATTCAATAATAATTGAATAATTATAACAATAAGTTTATTATCATTTGCAAATTTAAGACAGAGTAATTTGTTTAAGTAAGATTAAAAAGATATTTTTATATTTTGCACTTATAAAAATCTTCATTATAAAACGCATTTGCGTATCGTAATGTAACTTTTACGCACGCAAATTTTTGTTTTAAATGGTTGGCGACATGAGTGAAGTTTCTAAAGGCAAGACTATTGACAATGACATTTGTGGCTAATAGCAATTTATTAATTTTATATTGTTCTTTAAGAAAGTATCTGTGAATATGAATATAATATTTTACTTATATAATATATTATTATTGGTATATTATTCATTATAAAATATTTTAAAACATTAACATTTGCTAATCTAAATGTCACAACTGTCAAATTTTATAAATTACACAGTGCTGCCGACATACTTTTTAAAATAAAAATTTTCGTAATTACATAAAAATAAAAAATTAATTTAAAAAATGGTAAAAAGGGCAAAATATAAAAAATATTATAAACAACTTATTTCATATGGCTGTTGTGACACTCGTTCTTTAAAAAACTCATCGCTTCGCGATTCGTTTTTTAAACTTGAACTCGTGTCATAACAGAATTCCAAATAAAATGCGTTGTTTAATATACTATTATTATATTTAGTAACTAATTAAGAAAAATAAGTAAAGACCTTTTATATAATGTATAATGAAATTAAATGTATAGTGATAAATTTAATGAATTTCACTAATTACTGAAAATCCAATAAATTCTTTGTTTGTTAATCATTCAAGTGATACCAACTATTACAAAATTATAATATTTTACAAAAATATTTATAATAAAGTAATTAGATTGTAATAGTGTAAAAAACTTTTATTGAATTTATTGTACTAACCCTTACTTTTTGGAAGTCCATCTTACTAAGAATAATAAAAAACTCTTAGTTGAATAATATACTCTTCGTTTTAACGCAACTTCCACGTTTAATTAAAAAAAAATTATGTTTTTAATTACAATGACAGCTGTTTCGCTAGAAATAGCATCGTCAGATTAACATATGTCAATCAATCAATTAAAAAAAAATCAATCAACCTTTATCAATATTATATTTATAAGATTTTTGTACAAACTTAAACTCTGTGTAAATATGATAACGAAATGTATGTGCTGAGTTTTGCTCAGAAAATATTCTATAGAAATCTTTGTGAAATTTGGACGTACCATAAGTTTAATGGTGGATCCAAACGATACACATAGTAAATATTTGCCTGACCCAATCTGTGTTTCCCAAATGTTGGAAAGATAGTTAAGTGTCTCCAATTTTGAAAGTTAACGTTCCATCAGGTTTAAATGAATTAAGCCCTGTAACTGTTTTAGTCACATTATCCAAAAACTTGGAAAGGGCAATTGAATCCCAGTTAAAATCTCATTTATTTATGTTTTCAATAATTCCTCATGAGCAGTCAGGATTCAGAGCGGATTATAGTTGTGGCACGGCTTTGTTAAATATTGTTAATGATATTTTAACTGAAGTGAATAAGAAAAAGTGTGTGGTTTTAATTTTGTTGGATTATAGCAAAGCTTTGATATGCTCAATCACGAAATGTTATTTTCCATTTTAAATTAAATTGATCTAAGTGGTTCAGCAATTCAACTTTTACAAAATTACTTTAAGGGTCAATTCTTGAACCGTTAATATTCTCCATATACAGCGGTAACATTCCGTTAGTACTAAATCTAATTGTAGCTGACAGGTACGCTGATGACACTCAAGTTTGTTATTTTTTCTTTAAAAATGATCTACATCTAGCTGAAGATATACTTAATACTGAGCTAGCAACACCGATACAGACTGCAACAAATCATGATCTTTTGATAAATTCTTCTAAATCGTATGTTCTACCTTTTGGTAAATTAGAATTGAACGAAATGAACATCAAAAAAAATATCTGAGTTATCATAGACTCAAAACTAAGATTTTCTGATAATCGTATGCAAAACTTAAAGTTCTTTACCCAAATATACATGTCTTATTCACGAAACTAAAAATTAATTTTTGCGATGCAATAGTTCTCTTTCATGCAAATCACAGTTAGCCTGAGTTGTAATAAAATATATCATTGTTTTTACCAATTAGCACTTACATATTAGATTATTGACGAAACTACCCTTGTCTTTATTAGCAGTATCCTCGTCCGTATCAGTACCATTAACATCTGGTTATTGTTTACTTCCTCGGCTAATTTCTCGTCACCATCAACCATGTCTAGGTTACGAAAATCCACGAATAAAATTAATAAGAGTAAGATTCCATTAGCGCCCATTGTAACCCTATGGTAACGTAAAACACATGAAGTGCATGTGTCTAAAATAATGGGGGATATTTTTCTAATTCATACATTTTTTTATGTGATAAGAGAAAATTGAAACATACAAATATAACTTTTAAATTTTGTTTAGGTAAAATTATCTATATTTTTAAAAATATTTTAGTAAATTAAAAGGATGTTAGTTTATTATTGCCTGTTTAGAACTACCAATCACCCGAGAATATTTCGTTGCATTTCCAATTAAGAAAGGCATTAGACTGGAAAATTGTATAAATTATCCGATCTCAGCTCAAAGAACGATTCTTTTAATCTTTTGAATGTTAAAGGATCTTGTTGGGGTTCATCAAAAGCGAGTCGTTTGTAAGCTGTTGAGTTGTTTTTTTATTTTTTATATTTGTTTTTTATTGTGACAAATTTCAGTTTTTTAAATAAAATAAAATAAGATAATAAGATAAAAGATACTTGTTTTAGTTTATTAATCAATTGTTTCCTAAGTAAACAAATTGTTTGTTTTCCGACTTTTCGAATTTACTATATTAAATGAGTTAATAATTACGAATACCTGAAGTAAATACCTACTATAACTATTTTTTTCTTAGCCAATAACTTTATTTACTACAGAAAATGTTTTTGTCAGATGCACTAAAACTATTTTAACGCTGGCGTTTGTTCAAAGACTTCTTATATCAGAGGTTCAATACATATTATAATATATTAGAAATATAATCTTAGTATACATTTTTTAAAATCACTTTCCACGTTTGAAATTGTCACTATCGACATTCCTTGTAAGTGACAAGTAACAATAACATGCACGTAATGAGGTATCATAACATACAAGTGCGTTTAGATAAGAAGGAAAATTATTACCTATTTTTATTTAATCAAAATGCAAATTGCAAATTTACATAGGTACTGCTGGTCAATTGAAAAACATAAAAATCTTTAAGTGTAATGGCCAATCTCACCGACAGATGAGATCGGTGAATGAAAACTTCACACCTTTACTTCTTAATCATTAAAATGTCTTAAATTTGACTCGTTACCATGGCAATTTAAAAATTTTCCGGAAATTTTTGACAGCTAAAACGACATAGAACGCTGAAACCTTAACGTACAGACCACAGAATAATAAAAATATGTTATATTTCTCTATGGTGTAGACTGTAGACGTTTAAAATAGTAATTATGAGGCTTTGTGACAGACGTCAAATTGGATTAATTATTAATTCTTATTCTTCTTCCTCCTTTATACAGGCAAACTTGCCTGTTTACTTTCAACAAATCCTCATACTTCCAGGTCGCCATTCCATTTTTTGCGTGGGCGGCCTATACTTCTCTTCTCTATTGGTGATTTGTCTCGTGCAATCCTTACTATTCTGTTCTTGTTTATTCTACTGATATGTTGATTCCATTTTGCTTTTCTTTGTCACGTTCAGGTGTTTATGTTATGTCGACTGCACATATGCGCCTTATATTTTTACTTCTCTCACGATCTCGAAGGGACTTTCCTGTTATTTTCCTTAATATTTTTATTTCGTTTGTTTCTAGCATTCTTCTTGTTTTGTTTGTATCGGGTCTTGTCTCAGCGGTGTATGTCATTATTGGTCTCACTACAGATTTGTGGATTTTAGATTTTGTTTCTGTTCTGTATTTATTTCTCTAAATTATGTCGTTGAGGCATCCAGCTATCTTATTTTCGAGCTTATTTTCTTTACCTCTTCTTCTACGTTGTAGTATCCGGATAATTTGATTCCATGGTATTCTGTGTTCATGACCTGCTATATGATCTGGTTGTCTATCTCTAATTTACATCGTATGAATTCTTTGGATATTACCTTTGGGTGTGTTATATGAGTCGATATTTTCATGTTGTATTGTTTGGCTGTGATATTGAACTGGTGTATTATAAGTCTTTGTAAATCATACTCGCTTTCAGCATAACACACTATTTGTATTTCTTTGTATCCCATTTTATAGCTCTTTTACTTTTTGATTTTTTTTATGATCTCATCCTGCAGTATATTAAATAATAACGGTCTGAGTGAATCCCCTTACTCACTTGTAAGCTCTTGTGATATTATAAGTTAGAATATCATGGACCTTGATGAAAATGATTATTTTCTTCATATTAGAATATAGGATATTTTCCAAAATGGTTTTTCGAGCAAGTTTATATCAGAATAAAAAATACATATTAATTTGTATGTGATTATACTTTGCCGTTCTACTATCTCATTGTTTACTATCTTACGTTAAGTCGCGGCTTAAATCTGTTGTTGAGCCGTAATGAAATTATGAGCACTTCGGACGTAGAAAAAATATACTACGTTACAAGAGTTTTAATCCCATTGCACACCCTTGCAAATTACGCTCAACACAACTTATTGTGGATTTTTGTAAATAAAAAAAGAATTGCTGCTTATTTCCATTTGGTATTAAATTAACCAATACTGAAATTTATTGTATCAACCCTTACTATATGGAAGTTCAACTTCCTTTTTTATGTTTATTTTTAATATCAAGATTGTAAAAAAAATCATGTTAAGTTTGCATTTAATTCAATTTTTAGCAAATTTGTCAATGTTCGGAAAACTTATAAAACAACTGTTTAAGAATGTACCTACCTTGAATTATTTTAACTGTACCGACCAAAAATGTAGCAACAGACCGAATTTTATAGGGGTGCCCAATAAAATGCATCTTCAATATTTTAAATGGGACACCCTGTATTTTTTTATAGTTTAGGGTCTACTCTAATCTATGAGAAAATATTGAAAATGCATTTTATTGGGCACTCCCTTTATACAAAATTCGGTCTGTTGCTACATTTTTGGTCGCTACAGATTGTTTAATATGAGGTTCACTAGAAACCTCCCTATGTTAGCTGTCAGGTTGTCAAAGAATGTAAAATATATACAAACAATGATTAATGTATGCTAATGTAAAGATTAAAGTAATAAAATTAAATCAAATATATTTCAATAAAACTAAGTAATCAACCATTATTCAACCTCGACACCCACTCAACCTAACACAGATAACTACTTTCCTTAGAACAAAAAGAAACAGGAAGAAGTCTGTCATATATTAACTTTAAGGAAAATTTGCGACGGAAGTCGGCCATCTTGAAGCTCCTAGTAGGTATGACTCATTGTTTATGTTTACAGTATACTGTCAAAGCAATATTCGCATAGAAATGTCAAAAATGAGCGCATAGGTGTATCATTCGTTTATTATAAATACTAAATTATTTAGAACACCAATTGTATTCACACACTTGATTGGTTGAAATTTATTAAAAATAAAAACCTTGATATGATTTTTATTTTTTTTTCGGTACGTCAATGGAAACGGAAATTAAAATTGACAATTGGCCGCCATATGCAAACTACTTTCTGGACTCAAGGTCATTTTGCATATACTCTTTCCTATTTCTTTTTGTTATGAGCTACTTTCATTTGAAACTATTTTTGTGTTCCCGAAATTAAGGAAAATAAGTGGGGGTCAAAATATAATGAGAAACCCTGTGCACCGTCGCAAATTAAAAAGTCAATTTTATTTTAATTAATTTAATAAAATAAAAATTATTTTTATTGAGTGAAGCATGCCAACACAGCAATATTTTTAGATGTTAGTCGTTCTAACAGCTATAAATAATATTTGTCTTTTACCCAAATACAACTACATTGCTGAAATATTTTTTAAGATTGGCCAAAAAGTGTTATTTTCTTCATTATCTACCTGCTACAGTCTTGTTATTTATGTAAGAAACAAAACAAAGAGGCAGTCAACTGTTTGACGGATTTTTTTCAAGAAGAAAAGTTTCATGATGGAACAAGCACAAATAGAATAGAATATAATTCAGTATTTTCAAAAACCTGCCAAGGAGGAGGCCGTAGATTAGCGGACAGTAAATGGTTAATCCGAAACATTAGTAATGAAGACATCTGCCCCGTTAGGTAGGTTAAGGGGTTTTTTATTTAATTTTACTTTTCAATGCTTTTTTTCAAGATTACACAGAAAACTTTTGTCAAAACGAGGATCTAACGTGAAGACGAACCGTCTGTTTCTTACACCGAATCGAGAATGGCAAAATAGTGGTATATGGTTCAAGAACATTCCAGCTGGTAGAAACGAGATCGCAAAATGGACAAAGCTGTCTGTCCAAGAAGCAGGTCTCGATAGCGAAAAGTTCAAATTCACAAACCATTCTCATCGAGCAACTGCCGTAAGCCATCTAGCCAAGGTTGGGGTAAACGAAAACCAGCTAACGAAAATAACGGGACATGGAAATGTCAATTCAATAAAACCTTATTTACAACTTGATAAAGAGTTTCATGAGGAAATAATAAAGAAAATGAGAAACAGTGAGAACAGCGAGGTTGGTGATTTTTCAGTTTCAACTTCTTCTTCCAGTAACGTTGTTTCTGACCGACAACAAACTTCGACTGGTTCAATCATAAATTTTAATAATTGCGTTTTTAATTGTTAGAATTTCAATAACTAGGCTTAACAGTGTTTATGTTATTTCAATAAATAATAAAGTTTAATATAATTACGTCTGCATTTATTTTGAAGCATCTGATACTTCGCACTAGTGCAAATTATCGATAATTTGCACTAGTGCAAAATTATCGCCTAATTGGATGCTCATTGGCTGAAACAACAATCAAAAAATAGTCGGAACATTGTTGGAATGTCAAATTTGACAGATGAAAAAAAATTTCAAAAATATTGCACCAGGTGTAATAAAAGTGGAAGTTTCGTTATAAAGTTTCACTTTTTAATGTTCTTATAACCAATACTACTAATATCCTTAAATTTTAAAAACCTTTTTTTACTAAATACTAAATAAATAATCTATTATTGTATGTATTGATAATTTATAATATAAAATGTTGACATGGTATATAAGATGTAAGTACAAAGTATAAAATAAATCTCCGTACAGTTTGTGTATGAAATATAAACATTTTTTTTCTTGTTACAAATATCCCAGCGGTGAATCCATAAATCAATAACAATAAACAATCATTTCCAGCGGGGTAAAGATATATTAACAATGTACAATTGCGATGTGTTTGTTCCGGCTTTCCGATTTCGTAAATTATTGAGAATAATTGGGGTCTGATATGTGGCCTAATACAATTGTCTGATGGCATCTGGGTCAGAGCTCGTACGGGTTTATTTATTGGGTAATTTATTTAATAGTTTGTTGGTTACTGCTTGGTTTAAAAATAATTTGCTGTGTTTAGTTCAGCCATGAATAATCTTATTCAATTCGGGTAACTGCAAAATAATTACCCGTTGAAAAGAGTTACGTAGTTATTGATATTTACGAAAAAAAAATTATATTGTAAAAATTCAAGATAAATATATGGAAGGTATGCTACTTTTTAATTTAGAAATTGTACAAATACATTTTATTTATTCTTTTTTTTGTATAATAAAATTGTAGACCTATAAAATACGTTTTGGCTTTTTTCCAAATTTTTTATCTACATTAAGGACAAACAAAGAAACAACATTCTTTTCATTTAACCAAACGCTATATTCTTTACTGATGTAACACGCACCGCTGTTTGAGAAATGGGTTATTCCATGCGGTATGTATTTGAAATGAATGGGAAAATTGAAAGGATTTGCTTTGTTTCCAGTGACCCAGAGGAGAATTTCGCAGTCTACATTCAAATAGTTTCTTTTTATATGCATAAAAACATAAAAATACCCAAAACGGGCTTTGTATTAGACATGTTACAATACAAAAATTTTAGGAAAATTGCTAAAGACTAACTCAAAATTAATAATAGACTAGGAGGTATGCCAATATTATTACCATCCACGATAACTATCGCGGAGCGATAGTAAGTATGAGCAAGAGAAGGACAGACATACTTTGACAATACCGCAGTAGCTGGAAAGTACACTTTGTTAACAAATAAAAAATACTATCTACAAATTCAAAATTGTCAAATTGCTTTCCCTACAATAGTAACAAAATGTTGGAGGATTACATGAAAAAATATATAATGTAAAATTTTTTATTTTATTATGTATATTATTAGGTATATATTGTAATATTTAAATATTCGACAATAGTATAATGATTATAATATCAACAGAAGTTGTTTAATAAAACTAAATCAAATAATTTTTTTTATTTTGTATTATTTTATTATATATTCTGTGTATTTGTAAGAGAATTTTAAGTTAGAAATAATTTTTTATTATGTAATGTATCAATATTATATCTAGTACATAAATATGTTATTTAAAACTTACTAGAAACTTCGCGAAAATTGATTATATAATGTGTAAAAAAAGACAGATAATGTAATGTAAAGAGGAGACAGATATATTTTTACTATATTTTATTCTGGAATGATCGGACAGTAGACAAAGTGAGTATGTCTAGTCATAAATAGGAAAGAAAGAGATACACATATTTTTCCAGAAATGACTAATCCATAGAACAAAAATGAAGTTTCTAGAAAGTTTGAAACCTATAAAAAGACTTAAATAGAGGTCGTAAGGGAGTAGTATATTATTGAAAGTCAGAGATAGAAGATCAGTCAGTGTGAACAGTCAAATAGAACAAATTGAACAAACAGTTTTAAAAGTAGTTATAATAAAGTGTTAAATAGTGACGTTAAGAATATAAAGTAAAACAATCAAAAAGTAAAATAAAGTGCCAAAAAGTGACATTAAGATAGAATTAAAAAGTGAAATTAAAACATTTTCGGTCGATAAAAAAGAAGAATATAAGAGTACTTACTATTATTAATACAATTAAAAGAACTATAATCCAACAACACTAAACACTATATCAATTTGGAGGAACAAACAAAGAACGATAATATTACACAAGAAACCAAACGTCTAACAACACGACATTTTACCAAATTCGCAAATTCCACGTATCACTTCGTTCGTTTCCGTTTTTCATAGAGCGACTACAGACTTTTTCCACCAATCAGGACTTTACATCAAGGTCAGATAAAATTGTAAACTTTTTTGTAGTAGTTAGTTAAGTTTTATAATTTAAAAACAAAGGAATTTACTTGATATTCAATAATTAGTGTATTTTGCTAATCTTACTTGCCATTACATAAATAACATTGGTTAATTTAACTTTATTCAACATCAAGTAAGTTCTTTTATAGTTAATAAAAGTCCTTTCTTTTTATTATTTTCCTACTTACTATTTTATCAGTCATTCAATAGATTACTGTTTTAATTTAATTTATTTTTTTTATAATAAATTAGTAATTATTAATTAATCAAATTTCATTCAAATACCTATCTAATAATTCAACTGAAAACTTGCATAACCAAACACCCCTGAGAAAAAGATCTTGTTGCTATACTACAGTTAAATAATAATAATACAAATCAATTAATCAATCCAATAAATAATATTAATCAATCAATAAATAATCATTAAAATCACAATATTCATTACAATATATTATTGATCAATATTCATTTTTTGAAAAAAAGTAAAGTCGTTTTCGGTGGAAAATTAGTCAAAGAATAAAATAACATTTTATTTGTTACAAAAAAATTGGTTTACCTTATTCATTTAAACAAATGTGGTTTAAACAATTTCTGACCAAGATACAAGCTGGCAATATATACAGGGTGATTGATTAGTGTAAGGAAACTCAGTAGATCTGTTATAGTAAAATTTACAAAAACAAAATTATTAACAAAAATTGTAGGCAGCTTTAAACTTGGCCAACTCACAATAATTTTTGGTAATCTTTAAAATATCTACCAAATGAATACTTTGATGAAAAAATAAAAATATCTAGAAAACTGATACCTCTAAGTATAGGAAGTACTTAATAAAATTTGAAGTATGACATTAGTACTTTTCAATAGTGATATAAACTACTGGGTGTTCTATTTAAAATTACCAAGAAAATAATGTACTAGCATTTTGACTTACCCTGTATTTGATTTAACGAATATTATGAAAACGAATATGTTTTATAATTTTTAACAATTATTTAAAAACTATGGTTGCAATAGATCAATGCTCCTATACTCATTTTTAATTATACAGGGAGTTAAACATGATACGATTTTCAGGTAATATTGGTTATAACTTTTTTTTTGTATTTTCTACTATAACAGATCTACTAAGCTTCCTCACACTAATCAATCACCCTGTATTGTTGTAATCAGCATTTTATTCTGAACATAATTCTGCAAAAAAATTCCATCAGAATAATTTTTGATACATTAGCACCCATACCTCCTAGTCTATAAAAATTGTTTTGATTTTCGATATCTAATATTTTTCAACCCACAATGAACATATTAAAAATGCATTTTTTCATCAACATCCATTAACTTTGTGACATAATTTAACAAAAAAAATGTCTGCCCTTCATCTGTAGGAGTTAAAAAAGTTTCCATTCATTTCGAAAAGCGAAGAAAAAATCCTTTCATAAATTTCATGTTTTTGTATCCATTTTGTAATAAATTCTATAGTCACAGTTAATTTATTGTGACAAAATATTGATTTATTTAAAAACTTTTCGCATTATATATAAAACAGAATACATTGAAAATTTATATTGATTAATCGCCGATGTCATAAAATTGTAATTATTTTGTTAATTTATTTAGGAAATTAAACCGCTATCCTTTTTTGTCCTTAATAAATGAACAAAATAAAATGAATACACCACAAGGGACATCTTCTTCCTTGAGTGCTCATCCATTAAGGGATATTTGCGATCATCATGACAATTTTAACCTTTGAAGCAGATAAAAAGGCCGGTCGTTGTGGTAAAAACTTTTCTGTGGTGCGAATCATTCTTATTTTTGTTGTTAGATTAAGGTCGTAGCATTTTAAAAAGTTTTGATCTTGATCTACACATCAATAATTAAAATAAGAACAACTTATTGTGGGATTGTAGGAGGTATATTTTATTTGTCTAGGTAAAATGGTAAATAATATTTCAGAGGTGGATTGAACAGTTTATTGAAGCCTTGAACTTTAACAACAGCAGTTATAAACTTTTCAAAATATCCCGTCAAAATATTCTCTCACCTTCGCTACCCCAAAGGTCATAAGGTGATTCTCGTAAAATATTTAAATGTAATCTTAAGTAAAAATTTAATAAAACCCTAAAAGCAAATCGCAACAATAAAACTAAGCAAAGTACATTAAAAATTCAATTAATTACATAAGTAAAAATCTGTTGGATAGGCATCATCAAACGTTGAGACATCAACAGCAACACACTCGAAGTTTGCCTAAAGTGCCACCAGTACACCTCGACCAGTCGATCTACTAACTACACCGAACTTTTGATCTCTCCTGAAGACCTTGTAGGCATCATTAAACAATTCCGAACTAATAACATCGGAGTTAAGCCAAGTTTCTGTTAAAGCAATGATGTCAATTTTATACTCACTAACAATAGAGTAAAAATCAAATAACTTAGAATTCAAACCTCGCACATTCTGATAGTAAACCCGAAGATTTTGGCTTGAGGAACTGTTGGGACCTATCTATTTAAAGGAACAATTTATTGGATGCCATCCAAGTATTTAATTCTAAATTGTCCTGTATTATTTACGTTCTTAGCATCTAATTCTTACTTTAGTTGTATGTAGTAATGCTATCTCAACCCAAACTTTGACTAAGTTACCGTTTTCCTAACAGAATCGTAAATATTGTAGAGGTATTGGATTATCCAACGAGCTGAGTCATTCTGACGCAAAAGACAATTTTATGTTTTATTTGATGTCTTTTTTATGTTTTTGTATTTTATTTTTGAAATATATTTCTTTTATTAAAATTCGGATATAAGGGGATGTTTTAAAATTGAAATGTTATATAAATAATGTCTCTCAGTTGATGTGTTGACATTTAAATACCGTAGTTGTCAATTCTAAATCAAAAACTAATATCTTGCTAAGTAATAATGAAATATTTAACTGAGACTCACCGGATTGAAATTTTAATGATGATTGGTTACGGCGATAATTGCAGAAGTCAAGATGAAGTGGCAAACTTATGCAATCAGAGGTATCCTCAGTAGCCTAATATTTCACAAGGTGTCTAAAATTCATGCACATTTTAGAGAACTTGGACATGTCAAACCATTAAAGAGAAAATCGCACTTCGTTGAAGTTGATGTGAAAATGGATATTATTTTAAGTGTCGTGAACGTCAAGTTCACGTCAAATTTCTCGTCAATATAATGTGAATCACACAACTGTCCTAAGGTGTTTCCATAAAGAAAAACTTTATCGATATAAATTGACTTTTGTGCAAGAACTAATAGAAGATGATCCAGATCGTAGAATGGATTTCTGCGAAAGAATTATGAATAAATTTAACAGAAATTAAATAGGTGGCTGTTGGTACAATTCTTTTTTTCGATTAATGAAGATTCACATTAAACAGGGAAGTAAACAGACAAAACTATGGATAATGGTCAGAGGATAATCCTCATTAGATGCGTGAGACACATACTCAAAAGTTGAACGTTTGGGCAGGTATAAAAATATTTAAGCATGATTAGAGATGAAATCGTTCCTAAGTTGCTGAGTTGGCCAACTTATACCCCAACGCAATAGATCTGAACCTACCGGATGAAAATATCTGGTTTTAGCAGGACGGAGAAACACCCCATTATGCTTTAATTGTAAGAAATTACTTGAATGAAATTTTCCCCAATAAATGGATTGGACAAAGATGTACGAGTCGCCAGCTAGATCGCCGGACCTTACGCCCTTGGATTTTTCTCTGTGGGGTTATCTCAAGAACAAAGTATGCTACACAGCTAACTAGCATTGCAGACCTCAAAGAAACGATAACTATATAAATACGGGCTATTTAACCTCAAATTTTAAACAAAGTTCGGGACGACTTTTATAGGAGACTGTGTTATTGCCAACAGTAAGGTGGAGAACATTTTCAGAATTTGTTTTAATATAAAAAATAAATTACCTCAACTATTTTATGTATTTACTATCTTGAACAAAATTATAAATAATTTCAAAATTTCACTCTCTACAATTTATAATAGACCCTACATGATATAGTTCGTTGAGATCGTATTGTTAAGGGGTGTTTCATTAAAAACATAGATCATGGACGATGCCAGATTTGCGTGTATCACCCTGTACATTTAAATTTATGTTTAAAAAGCTCACATTTGAATTTTAAAGTTGACGGGTCCCAGCGTTTTTTATAATCTTCTAAACTAACCCCACAAATAATTTTATTCCATAAGTGGTTTCCACACTATATAACTATCATTGACAAGGCTATTGACTTTGAGGATGGGGAGCAATCAATCAACGTTTTCAGATTGCATTATTATTGCATATTAATTTTATCCAGTGTTGTCATTTAACACGGCACATTTTCAAGGTCATAGCTCATTAGATAATTCAACACCTCTAACACACATTATAACAGTTTATTTAGAGAATCTCAAAAACAAAGCGGTAAAATTTACAACTTAGCTTTTTTTCTAACTATTTTGTCACTTTTGCCTCTTTATAACTTTATCTATATGGTAATTTATTGGTTTCTTCTGCGCATTTTACTGCACATGGAATAAAAGCAGATAGACAACACGACTAGTTTGTTTTTTAGTGTAGATCAGAGTAATATGTGTCTCGCCTGTGTCAGCCAATGATAATTTAGCAAACTCGTTCTGGGGTTTGCTTGCTTTAACTTCAAACAAAGTAGTAATTGTGACCATTTATCTAGGTTCAGGACCGGCTTATGCGATTGTGATCATTGACCATCGTGCTTATATGATTATAGCAGCTTATAGTGATTTTGAACTTATTGGGAAAATTCGGTTTGTGTTGTGTTTTAATTTTAGTGACAGATATTAGGTACGGTAATAAGTTGTTTAGTGAAACAGTTGTATTATTAATATTCTTAACATTTATCAATAATTTACATTATTACTTCAATAGTTGGTCTAGTCTTGACACTATTTAATAAATCAAAACAAAATGTAAGTTTAATATGTCAATCTGACGATGGTTTTGATTGAAACAGCTGTCATTACCTTAAAAATATTAAATTTTGTCAATATACTATGAAAGTTTGTATTTTGTATTAATTTATTTAATGTTAATATATTTGAAGTTTAATAAACTTTTAAGTTACCTATTCCGATTTTATTAACCATTTTTCTAACATTACATAATTAATTAACTGGTAGTAAAATCATATATCATTTAATTATATATTTGGGTTGGGATTTATTTCTTTTGAGTATTAATTTAAATTATTTGAAAATACTAAACACAATCCTTCCTTTAATTGTACTTTTTTATTTAAAATAATATATAATTCTTATTTTTAACAAACACTTTGTAAGAGTAATTAATTTCATACTACATGTAATTAAATTTTGTGGTTCCCTATTATTTTCCTCCTTAATTAATAAATATTTTTTCACTATTTTTTGGAATTAAAAATTTAAACATAAAAATTTTTATTTGGACCCTTCTAGGCCAAGCCGGTACTTAAAGGTAGTCTAATATGGTGGCGCCCTCTATTCCGGCTGTTGGACCTCTCTCTTAGGCGATATATAGTTTTTAAGTATGTGCATAGAACCTTCCAGTAAACTCCACACTTTAAACCACATAACCTAAAGGGGACAGACCAACTTAAAGGAAAAGAAGAAGAATTATGCTTTGCTATTGTCATTACTGCACTATTTGCACTCTCTTTAACTGTACTGTTTTGATTTAACTTTCTACCCAGCAAACACAAAAACATATTGGATATATATATTCAGCAAATAAACTACTTTTACATATATATATATATATATATATATATATGTTATGTAATTTTTGAAATATAAAAGTCACAGTTATATAAAACTGAAGTCACAACTAGATAATATTTATGTATTGAATACTGACAAAGGCCAGCACAGCTAGAGCACAATAATGATATAATCTGTACGTATTTATATTACATATTTATTATGTATATTATGTTACATCTCAAATATGTCCAAGTTACTATGTAACATATATGTTTTTTTCTGATCTCGTTTCATATGATGGTTCACCATAACCACTGTAAAATTGTAAAACTGAGCTACTTATTCATTTCTTTTTCTTCCTCATTGACAAGTCACAGAAGTCTTTCAATTTTTTTTTTTAAGAATTGTTTTGCCTAAGATTTATAATTAAGTTATTTTAATGTAAATCTATTATACTTAAAAATAACTTTAGTGTGATAAGTATATAAATAATAATAATTAGTACTTACACAATGTTTTCTCCAATACTCAACACAAAGACACCCAGAAAAAACTTTACTATAAGCATATACTTTGTTATTAATAATTTGCACGGGGTGCACGGGTATTTGTAGCACTCGAACAACTCGTGACAATTTATAATAGGTTATAATTTTCTTTTTTTTTTGTAAGAGGCGAAATATATTAAATATTATTCGCGAAAATCAATGACCACTAGATGGCGCTGTCAATTGTCAATGTGGCCGCTACGAGGGTGAACCACAAAATTTTATTTAATGCTTTGCATCTATCGTTATTGCTGTGTACGTGTGAACTTTCTATTTTTTGTATTTGTCTTATCTTAATACATTATACATGAGTTTTTCAACAAAAAAAATACATTACACTACAAGGTTAATGACACACTGATGTGTTGTTCACCCTCATTTGACCTTCCCAATAGATGTCGCCCACTTTGAAGTTTTCGCGAATATGTAGCAAATTTTACGAATTTTGTTTTTCTATTTATGTAGCAGAATTTACATCATAATTACATAATCAATTAGATATATCTAATATATAAAATATTTTATAATGTCAATATTGAGAATATATAACAAAGTTTATAAAGATTTTGTTACATAAAAAATACGAAAAAAATATATAAATGTTTTATATAAAAATCTTTCTTTCTCTGTTATATATTTTTATGTAACATATACATTTGTGTTTGCTGGGTAAAGACATGGAAAATATTTATAAAGCCCAATAATTTGAAACAGAGATTTTTTTTCTTTTTTTGACATTAATATTAAACAAAATAACATACAACACGTCCTGTTAATGGCGACAGTTTATCGCACAAATTAGTGGCTAAAAACCCGAAAATTGCTGGTCAAAACAACAAATATCTTTACCGTTATTTACCGACTACGCTTGCGTGAATCTGGTGTGTCCTTTACACATTGATGCATTTGAGCCAACCTTCTGCAAATTATTTGACTATTAAGATTTTACTTAAGCCAAACTTTGTGGCACGAGCAAATAATTTTCATTTGCATGCACCAATTTACTAGCGCAAAGAGCACGAGCGTAAATACTTACCTTTAAACGATAAATTTTCACATACTTAGTAAGGATTCGTATTTTATAAAATGCAATGGTTACATAGGAAAAATAAATAACTGTTAATTATTATTAAAATTATTTTTTTAATCTACTTTGTTAGATACATAACTTATCTACACAAAACCATTTTTTTTAATTAGGAAACCGGAGGGTGGGCTTTACGTTGAATTAAAAATCGCAGTTCTATAATCGAATTTGAAGTTCTTCTTACACTTTTGTTGTTTGCTTTTACATCATTTTCACTACGAGATGTCCTTTAGGATCGATGAAAAATAAAAATTTAGCAACCGGGTCAATGGGATCTCGTTAAAATATGTACTTTAATCATACGCCATCCTCATTTCTGCATTATATTCATTTTCTGAAAGCACCGTAAGTTATTTTATATTTGGTTTTAGAAGAATGTGTGCTTTAGAAATGCTTTTTTATAATAAATTTCATTTCTTTTAATTGCACCTAGCAATGTGTTTATTTTAAAAATAAATTGTATATTATTTTATATCACAGTGAAAAAGTAGTACGAATAATAAAAAACTGTTCGTTTTAACGCAACTTCCAGGTTTAATTAAAAAAGTTGAGTTAATCACAACGACAGCATTTTCACTAGAATTAGCATCGTCAGATTGACATATTGAAGATTTTAAAATTGAAAAAGTTAATAATTTGCTAAATTATTAAATATACAGAAAACCAACAAACAAAGATGTAACCATGCCGTATAATTCAAATCATCCTGTAACATATAAATGAGCAGCTCATAAAATTCTATGATACATAGGAAATTTTCAATTCCAATGGACAAAATTAACTTTGATAAAGAAATTGATAACATAAAACAAATAGCTACCTACATCCAACGGGTATCCAATTCATTTGATAAATACATTATTGATAAGAAAGAACAGAAAGTGTCACTGCAACTATTATTTCGTAGACATACTAAAGAAATTAAAAGTTATAAAAATAATTGTGTATATTTCCAATACAATTTCAAAAAAAACATTTAAAACAAAATAATGTTAAATGTTAATGTTAAATTTTTAAATGTAAAAGCAAAATTAACCAAATTAAAAAAATAGGTCAAACACAAAGACATTTTGAAGTAAGATTCAATGAACACTTAAGCATGTGGATTAAAACAACCAGATAAGTCAAATTATGTAAAACACCTACTTGAACATCCAACCTCACTCTTACACACCAATGACGTTCAAATACTACGCATTTGTAATAAAAAGCAAAATTTAGATTTCCTTAAACAACTTGAAATAAAAATACATCTAGCAGATCCACAGTTTAAAGTTGTTAATAAATAAATAAATATTGGAAGTTTTCCACTATTAAACTGTTTGCTCTGACTGTCTTCATTTTATACATAGATAAGACGTAATTGTAACACAAATATATTAGGTTATTAAATTTATTGTACTAACCCTTACTTTTTGAAAGTCCATCTTACTAAGAATAATAAAAAACTCTTCGTTTTAACGTAATTTCCAAGTTATATTAAAAAAAATTTTTTAATATAACTTGAAAGTTGAGTTTTTTATTTATTCTTAATATTAATTTATTGTAAAAACCAGCATGATATAGTTTTTCCTGGTTTTTCTGTATCATTGCACAGTTATACTGATCTTAGAGGGAATTACATCCAGGATAATCCCTTGTTGCCGTTTGGAATCATTTCGTTGACATTTCACAGAACACAAATTTTGACATCACACTTTCCCTGTCCATTAAACGTGGACGTTGGGTTAAAACAAACAGTTTTTTATTATTCTTAGTAAGATGGACTTCCAACAAAGTAAGGGTTAGTACAATATATTTAATTGAAAAAGTACTACTTTGATGCACGATATTCCGTTTGACAAGGACAAGCCGTTTGCCCAGTAAATTTGCGCAATCAAATCAGTTTAAGTCACTCTTTGTCATTAGAAACGTCACATCTTTTATTTGTTTGTACTTAAATAAATCGTCGCATTTGTGATACAAAATAGTATGTGCAACTCGTGCGCCGTTGTCGATTACCCACGCAAGACTTTCACTTTCGCTGGCAATCGATAACTTGTAGCGCTAGTTCCTTAACTCATACTACATATTGCTAGTATTGTAGTATCCAACGGCAAAGAAAACGATCATGTTATGCAAAGGAACAGGCTGAATAAAAGTTAAGTTTGGGTTTTGTGCCTAAACACAAGAAAAGTATTAAAGCGTGAATTATGTAAAATATAGAAATAAATAATCTTTTAAAACGAATAATTACTTAAATTGAAAAGGTAATCCATCTCTCAAATGTGGATGACACAGATATACAGATGTAATAAAACTCAATCCACAATATTAATCAAAAGAAGCTTATAACTGTAAAAGCGACATGTTTCGGTCCTTAGACCATCATCAGGCTATAAAGAAAAATAGTTACATAGAAGTATGATTAATAGTGGTTACATGATTACATTAAAAATTATTGGGTTTGTTCCAACCTAGCAGAGAACCGTTCTAAAATGAGTATTTTTGTGCGCAGTGGTATTGTGCGTTACGCAGTACACTAATTTGGCCTTGTGAGTGGTAATATTACCGTTCCAGAATGATTCTCTGCTTGGTTGGAACAGATCTATTATGATAAAACTTTTAAAAATGAAGTGACAAAGTAAAAGATCGTTAACAGTACATGAAATGTCTAAGTTACAATAAAACAAGCAAGATCAAATCGTTACAAAATCATATTAATAAATACGTACACAAACTCACCTGTAAGTGTAGAACGTAGAAATAGCATTTTAATTTATGAAATTTTAAATTTAAACATCAATGATCAAGAGAGTTATAAAGTAAAAAGAAGAAGACGCTATCAATGAAGATAGAGTCTAATAAGTGTGTAGGTTAAAATAACATGTAGAGTGAAATGAGGAAGAAATATAAAAAAGTAAGAATGTTTTATCCTAGAGGATATATATTTTAAAGAAAGTAAGAGTAGAAAAAGAAAGTAAAGGTTCTTGTTAGTCTTCGCGATATAAATAAAAAGGCTATGTAAACTAATACGAATAGCATTAAGATCATTTCAAACTGACAGAACAGAAAAACTGTACAAGTGCACTTGAGTAAGAACTTTATACGTATGAAAAGTAAAGGGATTGTTAGAGTAAGAAATTACAAAACAGAAATAGTCTATTACCAACCTAAGTCAGGGAGGGTTACCAACATAATAGCGTATCAAGAGGAATACCAACTTTATAGAGTAACTAAAGAAATTATAAGAAAATTGTTTCTATAAAATTCAAAAATACAAAACTACCATCTACACATATCGATAAAACAGCCCGAACATTATAAAGGACAAAATGGATATAATCAGATTCTTAAGACTAGAAAAGAAGAGTATAAGCTAAAGTTAAGGCATAACATAACCTAAATAACATAAAATCTACAAAAGTGTTAAAAAATTAAATTTAATAACGAATCATTTTCATTAGGTTGAATTTGTTCATTCAAACAAGTGTGAGAATTATCATTGATAGGCGATTTAATTTTCAAAAACTCAAGCAAATTCAATCTCACTCCCTTGTTACAAACATGAAGCAATTCAACATTTTCAACATTAAAGGAGTGGTTTTTCTCTAAGATATGAGTAGCAAAAGGGGAAGGTGAGTTCTTAACTTCTAAAACTGAATATTCCTTAACAAAATTCATATGTTTTAGAATGCGGGTTTCAAGTCTTCTACCACATTGACCAACGTAAACTGCATTACAATCTGAGAATGATAACTTGTAAACTCCTGGTTTATGTAGCAGTGGGATAATATCTTTAGATATTATTTAACTCCATCTTCGTTGATAGCGTCTGATGTTCTGTTTTCTTCTTCTTTTTACTTTATAACTCGCTTGATTATTGATGTTTAAATTTAAAATTTTATAAATTACGTATTTATTAATAATATAATTTTGTAACGATTTGATCTTGCTTGTTTTATTGTAACTTAGACATTTCACGTACTGTTAACGATCTTCTACTTTGTCACTTTATTTTAAAAGTTTAATCATAATAATTTTTAATGTAATCATGTAACCTCTATTAATCATACTTCTATGTAACTATTTTGATTCTTCGCTGAAACCATTGTTTTCTTTAAAGCCTGATGATGGTCTAAGGACAGAAACATGTCGCTTTTACAGTTATAAGCTTCTTTTGATTAAAATTGTGGATTGACTTTAGTTTTATTACTTTATTATTTTTTAATTACTACTTTTTATTATTATTACTACTGAATAAATACTTGATACCACTCAACCAATACAGACATTCACTCTATATCAAAGAGCCCACATTTCAAAACTGCTATATTTTGTGCCCGATTAGAATACACTGGAATAATTACCATAAATCGTTGTCGGACGAATCAACTGTTTATACAAGTATAGCTTATTAAGGGTATTAAATTTGCTAAGAGGACCGATTAGTTAGTAAAGCTTCCGCATAACTACAGTTGCATTGGTTATCCTTTAATCGATATACTTATATTGCATATTTCGTTGAATAAAATATTACAGGGAATTTATGCTTTGGTGTTTCAATAATTTGAAAAATTGAAAATATAACATGGTATTTAAAAGAGATGAAGAAATACTTTCTACTCTTATGAGAATAAATTATGGGTGGAGTATTTATTAACAATGTAAAAAATTGTGTGTATTATTTAATCGATAGATTTGTTTAAACGTTAAGTTTTCTAGTTATAATTAAAATATACTCAATATTACCTAGTATACCAATTATATATATTTCGGGTAAAGCAAATAATTACAAAATGCTACCGGATTTATTGTTTTGTGTGATATTTTCCTTGATTTTTTTTTCACATGATAATCCATCCATGATAATTCCTTAGGGCTAATAACATCTAGGCTTTAATATGTTATGTCTAATTACTTCCATACTTGGTCTAGCCTTAATACCTACCTAAACAACATCAGGTACCTAGCTACAAACAAACAAAATGTAACTTAAATTTGTCAATCTAACGATACTAGTTTTTAGCGAAACCGCTGTCATTGAGTTTAAAAAAGAAATTTTTTGAATAGATAGTTTTGTTTAAAAAGTTCTTTTTTTAATGTTCTTGGTAGGATCAACTTCCACAAAGTTAAGGTTACTACAACAATCAATTGTAAGTAAATATTACTTCACAATCACTTCACTACACTATATAATGGATCAAGTTCATTTTTCAACACTCTGCTATTTAACGACGGAAAAAAAGAACTTTATACAACGTAAAATCAGGTTAGAATAAATTATTTGATAATCAATATTTAAAACAGATAAATTATTTATAATTTAAGTTTTCTTTAAGTTTTGGTTCTTCTCTTTCTTTTTAGCTTTTTCTCTTTCTCATCCTCTTGCTCTTTCTGTTTGTCTTTCTTTTTCTTTCTCTTCCTTTTTCTCTTTCTCTGTCTCTTTACCTTTTTCTTTTTCTTTCTTTTTATCTTTCTCTTTCTCTATCTCTTCATTTTTCTCTTTCTCCATCTGCATGGTATGCCGTAAGGCATACAATATTATGAAATGCACTGTCCCCTTGCTGATAATTCTCGGTAGTTTATGCAAGGTTTTATGTTAAATAAAATAGAAAGTTGGCGGAAATATTTAAACATTTGCAAAATTCATAACTGTTTCTTGCATAAACGATAATTTAAGAAGATAAACAAAATTACCTAACAGAATTACCTAACAGAAGTTGAAAAATGTTATTATTACTCATTTCTATAATCTTATTTTTATAAGTAGAATTAATAATTAATTTAAATTAAATTTGTAATAATCCAATTATGTTCACAGGAACCGGGCAGACTTGCTTTATGCAAATGTAAAATAGTCTAGATAGGATTTGAAATGATTCATATTGGCGAAAGACATTATGATATCACTGCAGCTTGTTCTCCTATTACAAAAGCCAACTAAAATATAAATCTTAGTTAGTGCCGATGGTGGAAGGCATTACCGGTGGTTTTAGATTGTTATTTGCCTTCACTTTGCTGGTGGAATCCTGAAACACGACAAATTAGTAGAATTTATCTGCAGGTTGAACTTGAACTGCAACGAAAGAAAACTTTTTTTAACTACAACAAAGTATAAAATATATAAGGGACTATTAGTAAATACTAATAATCAATAAAGATAAAGCCTCAAAAACCGAAATCTGTCCCACAGTCCTATAGGCCAATATCACTAACCTCATCAACTTGCAAACTACTCGAGAAGATTATAAACCGCCGGCTTGTATGGTTTTTGGAAAACAAAAAACTTCTTATACCAGAACAGAATGGATTTCGACAGAACAGATCTACAACGGACAATCTAGTTGATCTTGAATCGGAAATACATGAAGCACAAATAAACAAACAGCACTGTATGGCCATATTCTGTGACATAACGAAAGCATATGATTGTACCTGGAGATACGGAATCAGCAGAAAACTTCAATCCTGGGGTATTGATGGACATTGCCTCCACTTCATCCAAAACTTCCTTCAACACAGAACATTTACAGTACGCTCAAACGGAACAATATCAACTCCTAGAGTCCAAGAAAACGGAGTCCCTCAAGGATCAGTCTTAAGCGTGACCTTATTTTTAACAGCAATCAACGATATTTTACAACAGTGCCACTTACCTGTTAAAGGAAGGCTATATGCAGACGACCTTGTTCTCATACTAAGAGGAACAAACCTAAACACCACCAAGAGGATTCTCCAAGATGCACTGGATAACCTAGAGGAATGGTCCAATAAAACAGGACTCAATTTTTCTACCGAAAAACAAAATGCATTCTCTTTTCCAAAAAACGTAGAGCAGATAACCCAATATTAACCCTGAATGGCAAGAACCTAAACTTTGTGGAAGAAATAAATTTCCTTGGTCTAACCTTGGACAGAAATTTGTCATGGAAAAGTCACATCAAAAACCTAAAACAGACCTGCCATCAGGGTATTAACATCTTGAAGTGTTTATCAAATAGCTCCTGGGGAAGTGACACGTCAACTCTATTAAACATATATACATCCTTGGTACGATCAAAACTAGACTATGGATCGATAGTATATAGCTCAGCCAAAAAATGCCTGTTAAAAGAGCTGGATGTCATTCATAATACAGGTCTTCGCATTGCATTAGGTGCCTTCTGTACAAGTCCCACACTCAGCATTTGCAGTGAATCTGGTGAAATCCCGTTAGAATACAGAAGAGATATTCAAACACTGTCCTTCGCCAGTAAAGTTTTGGCAGCACCAGAAAACCCAGTGATCCATAATGTTATCAGTAATCGTTTCTCTTCTTACTTCTCAACTCACCCCAGATCCAACCCACCTTTTTATGAACGACTAAACCGTACACTCCATCAATACTCCATAACTCTTCCTTCAATATACCACCCCCACGAGAGCTGCCCTCCTCCATGGATCATCAGAAAACCAGAAATAGTCACAGATCTCTCTAAATTCAATAAACACGAAAATCCACCAGCATTAATTCTGAACCACTTCAGAGAAATCATGGAAAGATTTAAAGATCATCTTCACATTTATACAGATGCATCAAAAACAACTGAAGGAGTGGGCGCTGCAATTTTCACAGACATCCATAGCGGCAAATTTAACCTGAATAAAAATTGCACTATTTTCAACGCGGAACTCTACGCAATCCTTGAAGCGCTTAAATTCATTAACAGAACTGACCAAAAGAAATTTACAATCATATCGGACTCAATGAGTGCTCTCTACGACATCAAAAATATGTACTCCAATAACCCAATTCACAAAGATATTGACAGGGAAATTCATATAGCCTTAAAAGAAAATAAACAGATGATATTCATCTGGATTCCTTCCCACATCGGCATTGAAGGAAACGAAACAGTGGATCAAATGGCCCGCGAAGCAACTACAAATAAAAGTTGTGACCAACTACAGAAAATAGTGCCTAGTGACGTGAAAATTTACGTAAAAAACGCGGTTCTCAGTGCGTGGCAGAACAAGTGGTTACAGTGCTCTGAAAAGTTAAGAGAAATAAAAGAAAATGCACTTCAACGGTCCAACCTTATAACAACAAGAAGGAAACAAGTGATTTTTACTCGCCTTCGAATCGGTCACACTCGCCACACACATCTTCACTTAATCACTAAAGAAAACTCCCCAATTTGTGATCAATGTCAAACCAATATAACAGTGAAACATATCCTAATAGAATGTCAAAAATACAACTCCGCAAGAACTAAATTCAACTTATCCCAAAACATATCCGACCTTCTTGGACAAAAGTGCAACCTCGACAACATTATAAAGTTTTTAACAGACATTAAAATAATCAATATATAAAGTCCAAAATCTAATTTATAAGTTTGTAATGTAACATGTTTGAATTAGCGGTGTCGCTTATAACCTCCGTGGTTCGGGCGACATTAAATAAATCCAAAAAAAAAAAAAAAATAAAGATAAAGAAAAAATGAACATTCACCATTTTAAATAGTTGGTAAGGTTATTTTTTAGGAATAAAATTATTATCCTTTTACCAAAACTAATATTTAATATTTTTTCTTTACTACCTTATTACAATATGTTGTTTTATGATACCTTACTAGTCTTATCGTTTTATAAAATATAGACATACTTCTACTAGTGCAATGTGTTAATCTATTAACCAAATATTTTATTTATTTTGCCTTCTGAATAAGTCAGGTTAGTTAAACCAACTCAAAGACCATTGTATCGATTTTAATACAGTAGGGGAAGGTCGCCTATGTTCGCACACTTAACTAAAATACTCACTAATTTCTTTATTTAAAAACGTCATATTTAATACTTTTACTATGTCCATTCTGCCTATAACAGCCTATAAATGAAATATACTTGTTCTATAATAGTATATTAAACAATGCATTTCATATGGAATTCTGTTATGACTTCAAGTTTAAAAAACGAATCGCGAAGCGATGAGTTTTTTAAAAAACGAGTGTCACAACAGCCATATGAAATAAGTTGTGTATAATATTTTTTATATTTTGCCATTTTATCATTTTTTAAATTAATTGTTTTTATGTAATTACGAAAATTTTGATTTTAAAAAGTATGTCGGCAGCACTGTGTAGTTTATAACATTTGACAGTTTGGACATTTAAACTATGAAATGTTAATGTTTTCAAATATTTTAAAATGACTAATACACCAATATTAATATATTACATAAGTAAAAGATGATATTCATATTTACAAATACTTTCTTAAAGAACAATATAAAATTTATAAATTGCTATTAGCCACAAATGTCATAGTCAATAGTCTTGTCATTAGATACTTCACTCATATAGCCAACCATTTAAAACAAAAATTTGCGTGCGTAAAAGTTACATTACGATACGCAAATGCGTTTTATAATGAAGATTTTTTTAAGTGCAAAATATAAAAAATAGTTTTATTGAACAAAAATAACAAAATAAGGAAAAATCTTCTAATCAACAATAAAAAAAGGTAATATTTTTCAAAGCGTTAAAAAACAATGCAGCAAAATAAATATTTATGAAAATTAACAAACAAATTAGGATGTAACATAAAAAAATCTTCTGGCCTAGCTCGCAAACAAACCGCTACTTCAGCCCAATCATATTGGCACCATGACAGACACATCTGAAATCCAAGTTTATCTAGCACTAGACTAGATTTGTTTCATAGAAAACGGTCAAGCTTGGTATAGAAACTATTAAGTTTTTTTTTTATTGTAATTTTAAACATAATTTTTTAAATAAACTTGGAAGTTAGGTTTAATTGAAGAGTTTTTTTATTATTCTTAATAAGATGGACTTCCAAAAAGTAAGGGTTGTTACAATAAGTTTAATTTTAAATATGAATACCCAGAAATGATAAAATTTATGTACCTACTATATTCGGATACATGAATGAACAATAATCCGCAGTTAAAAAAATAGTATCCAATTTTTTTCATTAGTTATTCTTTTGTTAACTAATAACTTTTCCTGCAGTAAATATAAGTCTGGGATTTTTTTTACTCAACCAATAGATCCCTATTTAATTTATTATTGAAACTTTTTTTCTTTACCTCTTTTTTTATTATTTAAATATCTCTGGAAATATGGCAGATGCGATAATAGGTCTTTTTTATTAACTTCAAATCAATTAACAATTGTAGGTCTTAATAATAGCCCTCTCATGTATAAATCAAACTACCTGTTATTCGCAATGTTTACAGGGTTCTGTAAAAACTATAAATATTGGAGAGTTCAGGAAGTTGAGACTTTTTTAAGTAAATTTAATATATTTTTAAGATATTAAAAAATGCTTAACTCTGACTCTGTTTACTTTATTGCTTTTAACTTTTTTTTGGTTCACTTTGGAACCTTTCTTTAAATGATCCACATAATATTCCGGATCAAAATGACACCTCTGTCGTAATTTTCAGTGAATATTTAAAATATTCATGAAAAATCGTACATGTGAATCAGCCTAACAGGAAAAAAGGGATATTGTAGTAATTTATTATATTTGTGCAAAATAATGTGCAACCCTCAAATTTTTATGTTTGGCCACTGAAAAAACAGTGTTGGATATATTTAAACGTTTATCACTATTTTAAAAAGCTGTAAATAGAAAAATGATTCATTTTGTTGCATTTCAACTCGCTCTCTCATTATTTTTTTATTTATTAAAAAAACAATAAAAAAATAGAAACTATTTATTAAAACGAAAAACTAGGTAGAGAGCGAGTTGATGTCAAAATAAACACTCAAAAAAATCTAATTAAAATAATCTCTAAAACTGTAGTTCAACTTTCCTTTTTTTTCCCGGACGCGACCACCACTTATAATAATTAAAAAAAAAAACAGTTTCAATTAAAGTATTGGTAATTAATTTTTTTATCTTGATGAGAGATCAATAAACGAAGGTTATATAGGTAGTACCAAAAATTTGCTCGGTAAAATGTAAAAATTTTTTAGCATAGAGAATATACTTTTTTTCTGGAGATAGCAAGCTGTAAAAATATTAGTTCCCAAAAGGCAGGGAGCCAATTAGTAACTAAAAAACTCTCCAAAAGAGATCCCGGTTAAGAGACCCTCTCCAGGGGGTGGTTCGACTCCAAGTTAATGCTCACTATAGGAAGGATTGGGATGTATAAGTAATAAGGGAGCCACTATCTTTTGAACGCTTTCGATTAAGCAAACAAACTACACAAAAACTAAGGTGGGAAAGATAGAAACACTCTGTAATTAGTTTAATTAAACAACAAATAAAGAAGCTACTTAAAACAAAAGACCGACCACGCTACACATTTAAGACTTATAGTCTAAGGTATATAAATGAAACGGGTTTTTAAAAATATTGATTATTTATTGAAACTGTACTTGCCGATAATGAACAGAAAGGAATTGTAAAAAGTGGACTTAACTTTAGGTTTCTGTACTGTCTAGATGGGCGGCTTCAGCTTCTTCGTAGAGAATTAGGGATGAAAGTTTCTGGATGTTTATTTAGTGGTTCTGGCAGCTTGAGATAAAGTGGTTTTCTTAACGACTCAGAAGTGGTTTGGATTTAGCCTGTGGCCTCAACGTCAGCTTAAAATGGTTTAATGGTTTAAATGACTATCTCCACATAGGAACCTTCCAAAGGATGCTTTCAAGATTGGCTCGAACTAAGCTCTAGCTTGGCGGTAACTTGGCGGTAGCTTAGCGATAACTTAGCGGTGACTCCTAAAAGATTTTCTGTGTATGAGAAGGAATCATGGAAGTATGGGCGTTAGCATTGGACAGACTTTTTAGATAGGACAGCAAATTACTAAATTTCAACAAATAAATTGTCTTATCTTTCAACACAGCGTCCATGAATATAATAAACAAATAAGCAATATTGAAAATTATTAATGCACAGGACGGTGAAGCCGGTCCTGTTCTTTATAATGCAAAAAAATTGTCATTGGACCAATGTGTTTTGAATAAAAATGGTATATTGCTGGAGGGTTTTAACACTAGTTTTAGTAAAACAATCATATATTTGTACTAAGTGCATGTTTGTAAAAATTTGATTTTTTATAACATTGAATATATTGCAGTGCAGAAGTGGTTTTTGTTTAATAACTATTAATTGTTTGACTCTAAAGCAAGTTTTAATAGCATGGTTGAAGACTACGCTCTAAGGTTTTTATGAACTTTGTCAATAATTATGTTTTTAACTTACGGACAATATAATCTCTAGCTGTTTACTAATCAATTATTATATTTTGTCTAAAAGTAATAGCTTACCTTACGTGTTTGTGTCATTTGTCAGAAGGGATACGTTCGTTATTCAATTGCAAGCGGGATGAGCGTTTTTTGATTGGCCTCGTTCCAACTGCTACATAGTAAGCGTCTATAAAGGGTGTCTTGTGTACAGTAGCGTTGACAGTGATTCGGAATTGGTTTTAACGTCAATAATAGCGGTAACGTTTACGGTCGGATAATAGTGCAAGGTGATATGACGATAGACAAAGCAAATATTAACTGGTATAAAAGGTATTCAGTTCAAGAATTATTCAATTAAGAATTAACTGGCGTTATTGCTACCAGTTACAAGTTTTAACATAACCTATGTGTACTTTAAGAAAGAAAAAGGAAATTAAGAATAATGAAAAACTCTTCGTTTTACCAAAACTTCCAATATTTATTTAAAAAATTGCTTTATTAACTTTAATGACAGCCGTTTCGCTAGACATGTCAGATTGACATATGTCAATCTGACGATGCTAAGTCTAGCGAAACGGCTGTCATTAAAGTTAAAAAAGCAATTTTTTAAATAAATATTGGAAGTTTTGGTAAAACGAAGAGTTTTTCATTATTCTTAATAAGATGGACTTCCAAAAAGTAAGGGTTAGTACAATCAATTTAAAGAAAAAGGAATAAAATTTTTTTTTGCTTAATGTAACCACAAAAATACCTTGAATACACATTTAACATGAAAAACTAACTTGCCTATTTTGTTTCTGTAACAAAGCATTCAATAGGTTTTCAATATTTTATATCAATCCACAAACAAACGTCCGCCCGAAGAAAAACACACTGTAGAACTAACGTTTTTTACCACAGAGTAATAAATCTTTGAACAGGACATCTACTGTTTGGAACAAAAATCTCTGATCTACGACATCATGGCGTTATTGCTAGCCTGGCGTTATTGCCTTCACTTACCTCATTAAATATAAAAGTTTTTAAAAACTAAACTTCCACTTTTTATTCAAAAATGTTATTTTTTAACTAGATGGACTTACACAAAGTAAAGGTTAATACAATCAATTTCAAGGAACTACTAGCCAAGTAAATGAATATAAAACTTGCTTAATAAAATATGCCGTTGAAGATACAGCAATAAAGTACAAAGTAACGGTGCGAACTAAAGCCAAATGGACACAAAAGTAAAAGGATTTGTAGCAAGATAAAATATGTACTACATTTAAAATAAAATATGTCATTCAGAAAGTCACACCAGAGAACTGGATGTAATAAAGCAGAAGGAGAAAATGTGGGATATAGACAACCTAGTAAATCAGGTAGTTGATTCGGTAATGAGGGAGTCCGCTAGCACTACCACTACAAAAATTTGAGGTCAAAAATGAGGGTCTGTTTTCTAGGCCGTTTTGTTTACTTGTGTGATATAGAATAACTATATTTTTACATTTAAAGTAATTTAAGCACTTCCCGAGTACATACTTATGTAAAATAAATAAATAAAAAAAGATTTTTAATTAATTTTGGGAGAAAAAATGTCTTTAGCGGTGATTTTAGGTATATCTAGTTAAGTGTTTTTAGCGACCATTTACATTAGTAAACATGGACAGTTAAAGTTAGTTCTCATTGGTCGCCTTAAAATGTACTTTTAAAACGTATATCATACAATATTTTTTCTACAAAAGTTCAAATAAAGTAATTATACAGTTTGAATTAAATTTTAAAAACCTGTATTAATACATCCAAAGGAGATAATTTTAAATTGCATCGTATATTACGGACCCTAGCAACCATTGTTGATATAATTGTTTACGAATCATCATTCTTCCTTAGCCATGGAAAATGGTAAAACAGCAGTGCAAGAAATTAATTTGTCAAATTTCACAAATTGTACTGTTAATATTAATTTAATTATATAATTAAAATCTAAATATTTTGAAGTTTGCTTTCAAAATCTGACAATTCACTTTTGACAGCAGTGCCATAAACATTTTAGTGCCATAAAGTGATTTTAAGGCACTCAGTGCCTTAAAGTGACATTTTTAAGGCTTTTATGGAGTGCTAAAAATGGCATTTTTAAAATGTTTGTAGAAAAAAGTTTTTAAATTTAATTTATGAATAGTAATAGAACCGAAGAACAAAAGGTCAACCTTCTTTACAAATCCGTTGAGTGTTTAGATTAGTTGTACCGCTTTCTAAAGCGGATTAAATAGTGAGTTTTAGTTTTATTTACTTTCTATAAGGCTTTGCTCCGATTTAAACTAAGCTTAACTTGCAAACACATCACCGTGTACGTTAACCAAAGCCTTATTTTTATTTAAATTTACTGTTTTTACCCTTGTGAAAGTCGTACATTAAGATTATGCTGTAACGAGTTGACTGATAGGCCACTGGAAGTTGTAGATACTACCGAAAGACGTAAGACAAAATGGGGTAATTTTACTAACAAAATTCTGAAAATCCTTACAAAATCTTCACAATTTTTTGTAACTATACTGAGTTTATGAAGTACAATTTTTAATTTATTGCATACTCTATTCATGAATTTGTATTTATTCAGAAACGAATTTTATTTGTGGCACCTAGTGGTAGTGAACAGAAGTGCGAAAATGGTGAAATTATTCTTTAAATCAGAAGCTTAATTGTCAAACACCTTTAGTGGCACAATACGAAATAGACGAAATTAAAAGTTAAACATAAACATATACATATTTAAATAAGGGTAAAACAATATCTTAATTTATTCAGAACAATGAACAACTAAAAGGTTAAATCAACTTTCACTATTTATTCGTAAAATACTTTAAATGTAATGATGGCCGTTTCGCTATAGAATAAGCATCGTCAGATTGACATATTGAAGTTACATTTTGTTTATTTGTAGCTAGGTACCTGATGTTTATTAGGTAGTTATAAGGCTAGACAGAGTATGGAAGTAATAAGACATAACAATATTAAAGCCTAGATGTTATGAGCCCTAAGGGATTATCCTGAATGTACTTCCCTCTAAGATCAGTATAACTGTGCAATGATATAGAAAAACCAGGAAAAAACTATGTCATGCTGATCTTTACAATAACTTAATATATTTGTCTTACAATTACGTCTTATCTATGTATAAAATGAAGACTCAATCAAAGCAAAGCAAAAGTGGAGAACTTCCCAGATTTATTTGTTCATTAACAACTTTAAATTGTGGATCTGCTAGATGTCTTTTTATTTCAAGTTCTTCAAGGAAATCTAAATTTTGTTTTTTATTAAAAGTGTGTAGTATTTGGATGTCATTGATGTGTAAGAGTGAGGTTATGTGTTCAAGTAGAGCTCTACATTCCTATATACATAGATTATTTAGCATTCCAATGTCTGTTGAATCATATAATGATGAGGTAAAAATACTCAATCAGTTGGCGACTGTAAATGGTTTTCCTGTTAACACGGTTCGGACAGTTATTCGTAAGATTAAATATTCAAAACTAAAGAAATTAGCTTATAGTTTAGAACATCACAGCTTGTCAGCTGACACTACTTTTAGATCTTTACCTTATTTGGGTCGTATTTCTCATAATATTTGTTCTATTCTTGAGGAATACGTACCTAATTTAAAAGTAGCATTTAAATGTCAGAAGACGATAAAATCATCTCTTTCCACAACTAAAGATAAACTTAATAAATTGTCAAAGAGTGGCATTTATAAACTTAATTGTGCTGATTGTTCTGCGTCATACGTGGGTAGAACAACTAGACTCTTAGATACCCGCATTAAAGAACATCTTTCCAGAACAGATAAATCTCGTTTCGGGCATCATATCAAATTCAACAACCATCAGTTTTCGCCAACCAAAAATAGTAAATTGTTACACAGTATACCAGTTAATAATTTTGTGAAAATGGACTTGTTGGAGGATCTGGAAATATTGAGAGAGCTTAAAGCTAATCCTAGTTACTGTTGCAACACGCAAGTTAATCTAAATACTAAATTCAAACCGTTATTTAAATTTTTCTGGGACAGTTAGTTTATAATCCAGTCATTCTTATTAATTTTTATGAATTTTTAGCTTTCATTCAATTTCATTTTACAATTTATTTTATAACTTTAATCTTAATTTATCGATTGTGTGTTTCAACAGTCACTTCCAATTTCTTTCTTTTATAAGTTTTTAATTAAAGTAATTTGGGTGTAGTTTTAGTTATAATTCTGGTTTGATTTTAATGTTTATACATCCTATTTAGGGTGGTTAATTCTATTTTTACATTGTTGTGTCCATCTTTTCATGTAATTTGTTATTTTTTACTTATTTATTTGTGTTGGTTTGTTTGTTTCTATTATGTTTTGTACGTTTTTTATCTTTTTAGACGTAAGTTTAACAACAATATACTTACCGAGATACTTACTTTATTTTTCTTACCATTAAAAAATATATTTTAGGAGAAACTCTGATGATGGCTTTGTAAGCCGAAAGCGCTCAGTTTTAAGATTTACAGTTTACTTAATACACACTTATTAAAAAACTTTTAAGTTTTTTATTAAAAATACATTTTCCCATTCACTTACATTTTTAGAAAGTGTGTACAAAGTCTACAGTCTTTTAATATGTTTATCGTTTATAAAAAGAAAATGGGTTTTAATGTTTTAAAATATAATATCAAATATTGAACTAAAATATTCAGGTAGGTGTACAATGTTTAAAAAAACCGCTGATCTCTATTCACGACTGTCATTATTTTATTTATTATAGATGAAAAAAGCAAGCGATAAAGTAAACTTCCTGCTTTAAAGCGGCAGCAGTGTCAAATTATGACAGATCGCGTAAAACATCAACTTTGTATTTAGACTTAAACGTGCAAAAGCCTACTTTGGATAGTGATCGTAAAAAATATACTATACTTATTATGCTAAAGTATTTAAATATTTTAGTTGATAGGTAGATATATTGGATTTTTATTAAATTTTATATTTTCTATATTAAAAATGTTTCGATATTTATTTGCTCTTCTTGCTTTCATAACTAGGTAGTTCAAAAAGTTATTGGAGAATTTATTAATTTTGATAAATTAATAAAATTTAATATCTTTTTTTTGTTTTCTTAAAGTCGTATTGTTAAGCAAGCAAGTTTTTTAACTTAGTTCTACATAAAGAGAAGTTTAATTTGCAGGAATTTGGACACTAGTCTCAAATCCATTTTGTAGCAACTTTTTTGTGCCCACCTCTGCAAAAAACTTTATAAATATAATCTTTAAAATATGAGCTTATCAAAAATTGATGCACATCTTAATTGAACCTACGCATAGTCCTTAAGCTTACCTTAATACCATACGGTATTAATTAGTATTAATGGGTTTTACTTCCCAGCAGAAATAATAAAATGAAAAGTTGTATATTATTCAATATTTACCTTCCTTTATTAAAAAGCTAATTAACAAAAAAAATCCGCCTGCTATAACTCAATTATTCGTCAGCATTTTTTTGTTTCGTTTTGCTTTCATTTATTTGCGAATTATGAATAACAAGTTGGACTTGACGTTTAAGAGTCGAATTAAAGACTGTTTTGATGCAAAATTTTATTTAAATTTAACTATTTGAGTTGTATCTAACTTTAAATAGGTAAATATTTGATTATTTGTTTCTTTATTTAATATAATCCAAAGTTTAAAAAATTAAAATATCTCTTATTTAATAGCGTATTCCATTGGGAAAAAAATGTAGCGCGAGTGCAGAACCAGGGCGACATTTGCAAACTATTGGAAAATGTAGCGGAGGTTCGTGTTATCCATTGGGACATCAGTGCGACACTTTCTGCTCTGAGTGCAAAAAGTTCTCGTGGTCGTGCGGCATCAGTTTTTAAAGAAAATTTGGCGACGAGAATAGAATTGCATTTTCTTTCCTATCTGTGTTTTGTGTTTTTATTATTTTAATTTATCTATTACTACGAAAAAAAATTACATAAAATTAAAGAGCAGGAACTACTGGTTGTTTCATCATTAATTTCTTCAAGCAGTGAAGACAGAAAATATTTGCCAATAGGCGCAGAAAACGACAAATAAATGGACAAAATGGTCTATATGTTTAATTAAATACTTGGATGTTAAATGGTTTAATAAAAATAGACCAAAAAAGGTAAGACTCCAGCGCCTCTACCGTTCAATTTTTCGTCCTTCACTGGGACATTGATAGTTTGGTTACTTTCGTTTTCATGTGACATGCCGTAGGAGTTTTCGGAATTTTGGGTGTTATATTTTTCGTTTTTTAAATGTGTTAAAGGATTTTGATAGTGTTGGTGTTTTGTTCGGTGTTGTATTGCATATTCAGTGTGTCGTGTTAAATAAATTCATTAAACATTTTTTATAGTTAGTGTATTTTTTGAGGTATTTGCTAAGGTATGTTTATAACAGTAATACTATTAAGTACTGATTCAGTTTTAATGAAGGGGCTTAATGTTAATACCTCAGGAGGGTTTACACTTTTGCACTAAAATCTCTAAAACTTTTTGGGTCACAATAGTTGGGTGGTGAATGCAAAAAACTAATTAATTTTTCTGCAGCCTGCATTTCCCAAAAAAGCCTCTTCTTTTTTATGAGATATGCAATTCTCAGCCACTAATATTGAATTTTCCGCATTTTCTTGTATATATTGTAATAAATTACAATGTTTAATAAATGATGATGATTGGTTAGATATTATTTATAATTGATATAATTATTAAATTGTAGTTTTTATTATTTTAAAATTTTTATTTTTATAAGTTTTGTGGGGCTATTATTTATGATTATGTATGTTTTAATTCTCATTCAATCTTTATTTACCTCAAAACACCTTAAAACTTCTTTATCTTTACTTATTCTTTACTGTTTGCAAGTTATACGTCATCAAAATATGTAATTTTTGATTATTATTACTATTAGATTTAGTTTATTTAAATTAATTATTAAACATGATTATCTCTTAACTACAGTAGTCGGTTCAAAAAAATAAAATTTAATGATAAAATTATTTATTTTACTTATTTTATCTAAAAGAATTAACATACCCTTTACCTATACGACTATGGGTAGAGCCTGCGCGCAAGAATATTTTAAACACGTGCCTATTCGAACACCCTTACATGTAAAACAGTTACTATTGTGGCATGATAACTAACGGTTTTAAAATGATGCTTAGTGATTTTATATTCAGATCAAAGTGTGTTCAAACAAAAAATATTTATCGGATATTGAAATTTAGCATTCACAAAAGTTTATGAGTATTATGAAAGTGATTATAATAATTGTTGTAATAATTTATAGTGAAAAACGTACCGTTTGAATCACTCGTTGCTGTGGATGAAGATGGAAAAATTCTCGGTCTTTCTTAGTAGTAGATGATTTACAACCACGTGTAAACACTTCCTTGGGGGATTCAAGAGGATTGAACCACTGGATATGATGTCTCCTTGGTTTATTCCGGTATTTGATTATTGTTGCAGGTTGGTACAAATTATATTTTTAATTTTATTAAGTTTTGTAAGATTATTTTTTTTATAATTTTATTTAACAGGAAGTCGCCATTAAAATATAACAATTTTAAAAAACAATCAGACGTGGATTGGCCTTCGGATGAAATTAGAGTGACCTATTTTCCCATTTTTCACGGGTTTTTATATGGTAACGCCGGAAATGGCCAACATGGCTGACTTTCGAAAGTCTTTTGTTTTTATTTCTAACCTTTTTTCAACAATTTTTAAAAAATTAAATTTTTAATTTGGCATTTTCCGACCTTCTGATTATTATTAATAGAATCTACATCTACATCATAAAAATAAACTTTTCAAATTTTTAAACTAAATTTTTCTATTAAAATTGAAGACTTTCTGGAGCTACATAATGGCGGACATCTTTACAATTAACAATAACAAATTGAACAATTATGAGCAAATATTTCTTTTTGACCCTTGATTTTAACAAAAAATGAAAATTTACATATTCAAATATAATCAGTAAACCTTTTCTTTTGATGACACTTCTAATTTTAGTTTATAGTCGCTTTTGAAAACCTACTGCGTCATAACAATTTAACTATAAAATTTATCAAATAAACAATTTGCCAACATTTAAAATTATTGAAAAACAACTTAAAATTAAATATTTCATAACAATCCACACTTTTAATAAATAATAACATTAATTTACCACTTAATATTAGGTTCATGTCTTTTCACTGTAATCACATCTTCTTAAGTTTATATTATCAGTTTGTGATCACTATATCACTATTTAAAGTGATTCACTGGATTTATCATTCACAATGTCCTTGGTAAAGCTTTAATTATATAGTCTTTGTTTGTAAACAACCAAATCACTTTCTTACAGTTTTACATGTGATAAATTTCAATATCCTTTTTTTTTTAGACTCTCTCAAGTATTATCTTGTACCAAAACATGAAATGTACCAGGCTTGTACTATCATCCGATACATTGTAATATGGAATCATCACTTTGATGCTTAAATGAATTCATAAACATTGATTGGGTAAGTTATATTATTTATTTAGTTATAATTCTAATCTATAATACTATTTATTTTATTCTAATGGCTAATATCTGTTTGTTGAGTTTAAATTTTGCTAATGATATAATTAACTAAATATAGTTGGATATTTTCTACCTTAAATAATAGTTTGTAATCATCTACACCTATTTAATTCTTATCTTATAACTACCTATAAAAAACATTATTAAACTTATTATTATTATTAACTTTGGTTATAACTTATTTATATTTTGATTAAACTAACTTAATATAACTAATAGAATGGGTTTCTTATCACTAATATTAGATTCCTATTATTCATTATTGTCATGTTCTAATGTTCGTTTACTTTTTATTTTTAGCTTAAACATCATAGGATCTTGGACTTAACTATTGAATCGACTCCTGATGTTAGAACTCCTTCTTATGGACTCATATTTTATCAAGATATTTTTGTGTTTTTGTGTTATTAAATAGCTCCAATAAAGAAGTTTTATGGTGTATTCATCATTTAAAGGAAAGATTTGAAAATTATATCCATTTTTAATAATTTATCACAATTTTAAGTTATATTTTGGGTAAGTTATTTTTTAATTATTTTAAAACATTACAATATATAAGAAGCTTTATGCAGGCCTTTTACGCCCATAGCTTTAAAATCTCTTTCCATTCATTTTTTGCTTTTTGTTTTCAGTTCCGAATTTGTTTTTCTCTTAGGTCCTTCTCTACTGCATCCCTCCATTTCTTGTTACAATGTTTTTTTATGTTTTCTATTTTATAATCTTAAATTTCTAGAAAATGAACCAGGTATATTTTCGTTTTCCAAAAGTAACTTACTAGACGTTACAACATGGTTAAAATCTCGATTCATTCTGTTTCTGTTAGTCTCAATTGTGTAAATGCTGTTATTAATCGGCAAAAAAGTCGAAGAGTAAAAATTTTGACGTCTATTATTTGACAGACTCACAGATCATTGACGAATAAAGACGAGTCAATGTCAATATTGATTTAAATATTTGTTTGTTTCAATGTATTCTTTTCAGAATCAACAATAAACACTATTTTGTTTTATTCCCAATGGCGGTCCTTAGTGCATTTTAGTTCTGCAAATGAATATTTATTGTAATTCCATGTTACTTAACAAAGTTTATAATTTTGGTTAACCCTGTAGAAATAAATATTTAAATGATTACATTGTGGCAAAGGCGATAAGGAGACCTTTCAAATGAGCTGTCACGTGACCCCGGTTTGTATTTAATAACATCGTCGATGACGTCATTATGCCATCACTAATGACGAAATGTACAACACATCTATAGCAGTTGATGGCCATTCAAAATTAAAATTGACGTATTTTAAGATTTTTTTTTAAAGTCGTCTGTTTTATTCTGTTTATTCCATACATTTGCATCATACTGTATAAGTTTTGTTCAGGTTTATTTGATTACTGTTTTAAAATTGTCAGTATTGCGCACTAAAAAAAACCTGTGTATGGGTTTAATTTCTGACCTTTTTTGGACGATTTGAAAACTATCAAATCAGTCTTTGGTTAAAAGTAAAAATGTTTCGTGGACTAATTGGCGCATGCGCTTGGTCATTTGTCTGTTATTCTTTGTAGTGTGCGTTTCAAACATAATCTGTCAAATATTACAAAATAGGGCGTTCGGATTTTTTTTTAGTTTTCAAACCGTAAATAAATAGTTGTTGAATTAAGTCTACTGCACATTCAGTTGTGCGCAGTCAGCAAATCGTTCTCAATTTTTCCGTAAAACGAAGCCCGAATAAAGCTGTGGACGGTATTACCTTTTGGATACCAAATTTTGTAAAAAACTTTTGTTTTACAGATATTTTTTTTTATTAGACAATGTTATAGTGCTAATATTATTTCATGCACAATAATTTACAAGCTGCGTGCCTGCAAAACGTTTATTAGCGGATCAGTAAATCTAATATAGATTTGTAAAGAAAATAAACTGATAAGAAATGTCCCCATTTTTTTAAATAAAAACAAAAATTCTACGGATAAAATCTTTAAAAATATATTGGCTCGTATCAGTAAGGTCACGCATACTAGATTCGTGATGCGAATTACGAATGCTTTTCCCTACGTGTTTTATCGCAACGTGTACATTCAACCCGCTTTATCCAACTTCGTAAAAATAATACAATACAATAAAATTTTATTTAAGAGTTGGTACTTCACAATAATATATTATACCAAGTGTTACATACATTAGTGCTTACGTCACATGGCAGATACTGTATCAAAACAAATAAATGTCATTTAAACTGCATCAGTTGAGGTTGTTAGTTTGCGATTATTTTAAGTTTTGCATAAAATTTTATTTAAACAATTAAAAAAAAATAAAATCCAAGAAAAAAAATAAAATTGTTGTATAGTTCATTTGTTTGTATAGATCTCATGACCGTAGAAACGAAGCATAATTCAAATTAAAATAAAAATTAAAAGTAAAATAAAAATATGCTACTTATTGAAAAGTAAGAATTAAATATAAATTTATGCAAAAAGCACTTAATCCTTTAATTGTCGGCTTCTATTTCGTCGTATTCATCCGACATTAAGTCAGATTTGTTGCATGGTCCGATAGAAATTACAATGAGTTTGAACAGTTCTTCAATATTCATATCAACACTCCACAATCGTTCTTCTTCCTTCTTTACATAGTTTATGGCATTGTTACAATTTTCCCGTGTTACAGAACAATAAACAACTAAAAGGTTGAATTAACTTCCACTATTTATTCTATAAATACTTTAAATGCAATGACAGCCGTTTCGCTATCGGAATAGCATCGTCAGATTGACATATTGAAGTTACATTTTGTTTGTTTGTAACTAGGTACTTGATGTTGATAAGTAGTTAAGGCTAGACCAAGTAAGGAAGTAATAAGACATAACAATATTAAAGCCTAGATGTTATTAGCCCTAAGGGATTATCCTGGATGTATTTCCCTCTAAGATCAGTATAACTGTGCAATGATATAGAAAAACCAGGAAAAAACTATATCCTGCTGATCTTTACAATAACTTAATATATTTGTGTTGTAATTACGTCTTATCTATGTATAAAATGAAGACTCAATCAAAGTAAACAGTTTAATAGTGGTGAACTTCCAAGATTTATTTGTTCATTAACTATTAAACTGTTTACTTTGATTGAGTCTTCATTTTATACATAGATAAGACGTAATTACAACACAAATATATTAAGTTATTGTAAAGATCAGCAGGATATAGTTTTTTCCTGGTTTTTCTATATCATTGCACAGTTATACTGATCTTAGAGGGAAATACATCCAGGATAATCCCTTAGGGCTAATAACATCTAGGCTTTAATATTGTTATGTCTTATTACTTCCTTACTTGGTCTAGCCTTAACTACTTATCAACATCAAGTACCTAGTTACAAACAAACAAAATGTAACTTCAATATGTCAATCTGACGATGCTATTCCGATAGCGAAACGGCTGTCATTGCATTTAAAGTATTTATAGAATAAATAGTGGAAGTTAATTCAACCTTTTAGTTGTTTATTGTTCTGAATAAGATGAACTTTCACACAGTAAGGGTTAGTACCATAAATTTCCCGTGTTACGTTTCCAAAAGAATTTATCAAAAGTTATCTAACGTTATTCAATTTAAAAGTTGTATTGTTTCTTGTCCCCTCATCTTTACCTGTGCCCATATTAATTCTATAGGGTTTACATGACAGTGATAAGGTGGCTAACGTAATATAGCTATTCCTTTTTCATTCGCCATTTCGTTAATTACATATCTTTTATATTGTAATTTGTGGCGCTTTGCAATTTGCAGGCGTTATCTAAGACAACCACTGCAGCACTTGGCAAAAAGTCCAGTAGCTGGGAAAAATAATCCATTTTCTACAAAACCATATTCACTGCCAATGTGTGCGATTATTAGTCTGCGACCTTTTCCTCGAGGAAACAGTGTGTCTTTCATTCAACCATGTTTCATCTAAATTAAAGATAGTTCTTCCCTCGCTCCGAAACTTTTTAATACTTCTTAAGTATTGTGTTCTCCAGCAAATAATTTCTTCTGTATCATTAAAAAAAAATTTTAAAACCAATTTCTTTTCAATAACGTATTTCGTCCAAATTTGGGACTGCTAAAACTGTCATTACTTTGTCCAAAGTCAGAATCTCTTTATTTAAGTAAAAAGAATAGACTTTTCTTTAAATGATGTATCTATTAAAGTTATCGACCATAATGGTTTTTTTTTCCACGTGTTTTTTGGTTTACTAAAATTTCCTGTTTTATCTCACTTAAAAATTGATAGATACTACGTTGGAGCACCTAGTCACCACATCACGAACAGTTGCTAGTGCATCTTGATATATTAGTGCATCATGAATATTTAAAACATTTAAAACAATAGTATTTTTTTTTGAGATAACGCACTTTGTTTTAAATGAGCCACTTGTACTTGTACTTCACTGCCGAAAATGTTCTTGGAGTAAAATAATAGAAATCTAGATCACAATATAAACCCTTAACCCGAGACAACGGTATGTCACACCGCTATACAAATTTTAATCTTCAATATTATTGAATATTACAGAGCTATATTGTTGGCTGCCTAAGTACCTTTATAGAATTGTTACAAGTTAAATATGTATATTTCTGTGTGATTCTCAGATAACTTCTTCAGTTTGCACCTGGCTTCTCAGATTGTTAGCGGTCCTGTATACTGATACTCTCGTGCAACGTAAATCTTTTTTAGATAGCGTATACCGATAGTCTCTTGGAACGGGAATATTTATTAGATAGTGTCGAATATTATATTATCGCCAGTCGGTGCGTTATTGTTTTGGTAAGTTTTATTTGAAGATGACATAAGGATCTATTATTTGATAAAATTTATTGTTCTAGATAATGGCATTTCGCTCAAACGCAGTAAGTGTGGCTGATAAAAATTATGAACAAACAGTCACGAAATGGCTTGAAGAAATTTCTGATGATGAACATGAATGTTCAGAAATAGAAGATTCTGATAATGATCATGTACAGAGTGACCTTTTTATACGAGGAGAGGATACCACTTGCTTTGGATCTTGTCAGACCACAAATGGAGAAACGATTGGAAAATCCCAAATTAAATAAAGAGCTACAAAATTTAATAAAGGGGACACTTGGGACATATAACAATGATCAACCATCTCCTTCAACGGATTGGCTGGATGTAAAAAACTTGTTCCGTCTGTCGTTACCAAAGAAAAAGAAAAACGTTTTATATATGTTACTTGCCAAAAACCTATATGCCTAGAACATGCCAGCAAAATATAAATATGCAAAAGTTGTATTTCCTACAATAAGTAATATATCTGTACCTTTTTTTTAAAGAAACATTGGAATCTAAAGATATAAAACTAAAAAGTTCAATCCGGAACCGTTGGCAAAACTGATACCTAAACCGTTTACACTACCACTACACCAAAACACACTTTTAATTGCCTGACGCGCGTTTCGATAACCAAGTTATCCTCTTCAGAGACCGAAGGTTATAGAAACGCGCGTCAGGCAGTTAAAAGTGTGTGTTGGTGTAGTGGTAGTGTAAACGGTTTCGGTATCTATAGATATATTTATACGTTTTGATACCAAATAAGGTAAAATACTTACTATTTAAATACTTTCTATTGTAGAAAGTTCTTTACAAAACCTGGGATAATCACAAAACAACAGCTAATTAACAAGATCAACTAATGCAAGTTTAATTTGTTTTGATGCAGTAATTGGCATGTGACGTCAGACTAATGGAGCTAATGATATAGTAATAGTCACTACATAGAGCTTAGAGGGAGAGAGATTGAAGCCAACATAAGAGTGAGATGCAACGAGTCGAAACTGCTGATAAAGGGCAAAACAGAGTTTTATTAATGAAACGTTGTGTGTCCTCTAATAATAACTCCATGGAAGATCTCCTGTTGGTAATTAAGATTTTGAGAAAATTAAATATGTTAATAAAATATTTCTGTTAGTCAATATGGAAGGATGAATAACTAATTTATTTAAAATATGTTTTATCTATTTAAATTAGGTACGTTTTTTGATTCGAAAAAATTCCATTTTATTTTTAAGCGTGCTAAGATATTTGGTAAGAATGAGAATGAATTCGTTAAAGTAACTAAATATATTTTTATTCAAACATCATGCCGCATTCAAATGGATTTATATAATACTTTTAGCAGATTTAGAAAATGTGCATTCATGCGAAAATAACTTGATTTATTTAGCTTGTCGTTTAGTCTGTTGAAAAACGTGCCCAGAATTAATTTCAAAATGGAATTTAAAAGCTCAATTATCAGATATATTAATTTTATCACAATCTGTCTCATTGGTGTACATATACATTTTATAAAAGTGAGAAAAGTGTCAAGTTATAAAACAATTACTCAGTTCTCGCTTCATTAAATTGGTAAGCCTGAACCTAATTTGCCTGAACCCAGTTTAAATTAATACTGGACATATTTTCGATGTTTTCAACCTAACCTGGCAAAGTGAGCGAAATCAATTGCGATTTTATTGGGGAAAAATGGCTAGTTTAGTGTAAATTTGTTGCCAAAATCATAAGTTGTCAAATATGCATTAGCCTTTAAATTAAATAAAATAATTAACTTAACTTTTGACGGCAATCAGAAGCACTGTTTTCAATCAATGTCTTTATAATTAGCTATATACGTTGCTAGGATTGTTAAATTTAGGTTTGTTGTTTGCCAATAAACAGTATATTGTACACCTCGGAGTAACAGTTAGTGTTTGGTTTTGGATAAGAGTAAAGCGAGGTTCGCAGCACATTTTTGAACTGACATATGTCAAAAGTCATTTTCCACTGTCATTTGTCAACTGTCAAACGTCATTTTTCAACTATCCAATGTCATTTTATTAACTTTCAAATGTCATTTTGGGACATTTGACATTTAGGACATTTAAAATTTAGAACTTTTGCTAATTGGGTCATTTGAAATTTGGGACATTTAACATTTGGGATATTAAACATTTAGAACACTCGCCATTTAATATTTGAAACATTTGCTACTACTTGAAATCAAAAACCATATTATTTAAATTATTTATAATTATTTAATTATTTAAACCTTAGAGTAATAAGTAAACATAGAGTAGGCATATTCCCTACTACTTGTCGTCGAGACAGATTTGTTTACCAGCAGAGCATTGCCAGACGTTGTGTTTTGTAAGTACAAAGTAGGAAACAAAAACGTAATAATATAATTTACAATAATTTTATTTTACTTTTAAGAGAAGATTTTAATTCAAAGAAAATATTCTTTAATACATTTTAATATTCACTTTCTTATCTTTCGATAATACTGATAAAAGAGCTCTAGACCAATTGTATCAAATACCCACACCGAAAATTTGGCATCAGTGCCTTTGTTTGTCATTTTCCAGAGGTGATTAGCGCTTTGTTGGATTTTTCCTGAATTTTTGTGTATTTAAGTGAACTTTATAAAGTGTTTTTATTTATTTTCAATATTGAAAATGGTGAAACCCCGAAAAGCGTGTATAATTTGTGGTACTTCGCAAAATGATAATCTAACCTATCACCGGTAAGTTATTCACTACATTGGCGTACAATTAGCAATGTCATTTAAAATTTATTAAAATTAAGAAAATCAAATTAATAATGAAATACATATATCCTTTTAGATTTCCTTCCGATAAAAATATGTTATAAGTATGGTGCCATGCCATAAGTGTAGATATAAATTCCTTACCAAAATATGCGTATTAAATTATTTAACTAACATTTATATAGGTATTACAGTGAACTCTAACCAATTACACGCCACTGTATTGCTGTGTTTACCTACACCTCTAGATTTTCCATCTCTCTCAATTATAGGTTCATTGCTATTGACTACAAACTGTATGTTATTGTGTTGTTGTGGCACCTCTATGTTTACTTATTACTCTGAGATTTAAACAATATTTAAATATAAAATTATATTAAGATAAGGGAGGTAAGAAGAGGCAAATGCGTAAGCACTGCCACGCCTGAACGTGAATGTATTTCCCTCAGTATACTCAGTATACCTGTACAATGATATATAAAAACTAGGAAAACATTATATCATGCTGATCTTAACAACAACTTAATAAATTTGTGCTACATTTATTTCTTTTCTATGAATGAAAATTAAAGACTCAATTTAAGTAAACAGTTTAATAGTGATGAACTTTCAAGATTAATTTACAATTAAAGCGTAATGGGGTGTTGCTCCGTCCTGCTGGAACCAGATATTTTTATCCGGTAGGTTCGGATCTATTGCGTTGGGATATAAGTTGACCAACTCAGGAACAAATTCGTCTCTAATCATGCTTCAATATTTTTTGAATTTCCATCTACAAAAATAGGACCAGTGTCTATTACATCCAATGAGGATTCTTCTCTGCCTAATACATGGTAATATTTCGTTGAGATCGTATTGTTAAGGAGCTTTTAAAATCATAAAAACATACAGGGTGTTTCATTAAAAATATAGATTATGGAGGATGTCAGACTTGCGTGTATCACCCTGTACATTTAAATTTATGTTTAAAAAGCGCACATTTTTTATAATCTTTAAAACTCACCCCACAAATAATTTTATTCCATAAGTGGCTTCCACTCTGTATATGGTTTCTTTATCAAAGTTATTTTTGCCCATTGGAATTCAAAATGCTCTGTGTATTATACAGGGTGTTTCAAAAAAAGGTAACACCGTCTCTAGGATAGGTAAAAAACAGAAAAATAATTGGGGTTTGCTTAGTGAAATTTTTTTCTAACGCCATCCGTTTTCAAGATAAAGGGCGTTGAAGAAAATAAAAAATTACACATTTCTTACGATTTTGCCGAAACTACTGGCACCATTGCAATGAAATTTTATACGAATATGTTTTGGAAGCTGATATATCCCATGAATTTGTTTTTATAACTAACTCTCATAGAGGGCGCTAGTTACACGATTCATACAACGTATTATTCAACATAACTTTTTTTAGGGTAGAAGTATTAGTCAAAACTCCAAGTAAACATAAACATCGTTTAATTCTACACCAAAAAGGTACTTTTGGTAAAACTCGATATTATGTACCGTTTTCGGAATATTTTGATTTGAAAATTATATAGTAATAATCGCTCCTGGTATAAACTAATGTAATGTAAGTTTTTTTAATTAATAAATTTATCATTACCTTTTTTTGAAACACCCTGTAGAATTATAAGCTGTTAATCCAAAATTGACATTTTTTAAGGTAATTTAGTAAAAATGCATTCAAACTTATTAAAGTAATATTTTGTTTGTTTATTCTTCCATTATGATGTTTATAATTTGACAACTATACACGTTTTAGAATGAACTAATAAAACCACTGGTAATTTGCGATGTGTAAAATAAATGCCATAACGGACATTAAAGACGTCATGTGTATTCCCTCTGATCTTTTGACGATTGATTTTAAACTGGCCAATCTCCTTTTATAGGATTATCTATTTTCCCAAGTGTGTGGTGGCAATCAAATAATAAACGTTGTTTATTATATTTCACGCCCTAGTCGCTAACTTGCTAAAGAACGCTGTGGGGACATAATTGAAAATAAGCTGCTGCCATTGATTAGATAATTGGACACGAACAAAGCGTATGTTTTCGATGCCACTGTACTGGAACAATTAGGTGCGACAAAGGATCGTTATTGTTTTTAACCTTGGATTTAGTCTGTACAACTTATAACAAAGAAATTGAAAATATTTATTTAATATAATTAAAGTAACCAAAAATTTGACCACAAAAATATTTGTTATACGCTATTTTTGAAATAGATAAGTAGAACAAACTCCGTTTTAATTTCCATCTGTTCTCTATTGGAATTCAATCATGGGTGAGACAAAAAGAATAGTATTTCTTTTTTCTAAAACCGTTTAATATAAATGAAAGATTTAATTTTTATTTTAGCGAGTGTTAGGTACACCAAAGTAACCTTGTATTATTCACAAAAATAAAATTTAAATCTGGGCTCTGATTCTAAGTGAAAATTTTGACTCGAAATAATTTCCACTCGAAGTTGGCCGCCATGACAGTCGAAATCTTTAGCTATTCCAAGTGATTTCGACTTTTAGTAATATCTGGGGATAATTAATTTATGTCATTGGCATCGCATAAATATATGATTGGCACGCATGATACAAATATACAAGGTATGATATCTAGCGGTTCAAAACTCGTCCGATCTGCGCATGTGACGTCACTCGTGATATTCCATAGCGCATTTCAACGTTAATATATAGGAATTTGATATTTATTTGGTCAATTTATTATTTAAAACTTTTATTTGTTGATTATTAAACAGTATTTATCAAAACAAAATTCAAATCATATATGTATGGCTTAAAATTGAGAATAAATAAATTGAGAATTGTTAAATCATATTTTTATTCGAAATTTAATTAAAGGTAACGATGGTAGACGTAGACTAGGTAAAATAATTAAGTAATTAGGCAAGGTATATTTATATATTTAGATATATTTATATATTTTAGATTGATGATAAATTCCAAATAAATCAACGTAATCAACACCATCAGAAACATCCACTCTACAAAAACAAAATACCTATTTTATTTATCCATTATATCATATTATATCATTTTATCATACAACTTAAAATATGATTTAATAATATTATGATACTGTGTTAACTTACTCTTTAAAAACAGTTTCCATTAACTTTTTTTCCCTATTATTGTGTTCTTCCCTACGAGATGCACTTTTTCTTTGTTAAGATTTTGAGGTTTGCTTGGTAAAGGTAAGTTTTTTGACGGAATAGCTACCTTTTTTAGGGGTTGGTAGATTTTGGGGTGTATCCAAGCAACTCAAGTTTAAAGTTTCGCTCGTAATCTTTAGAAGTGAAATGTTTTGAGCAAATACGGGAATTTTAAAAGTTGAAATTGTTAACTCGCTTACATAAATATTTCCATTTTGCACTATCTTGTCTTTTGGAAAGCTAAAGAACTTTATATCACTCAAAAAGTGTTTAGTGTTATTGTCAATACCACACCCGTATACAGCACAACGCATTTTAATTAATTTATTTTATATTTTCCCGGAGAAATTTCAAATTATAACCTGTAAACAATGGCGTTTGATCACAAGTGACGTCATTAACCATGCCCCAAACATGCGCGATATCTTATCTTGTATATTTGTATCATGATTGGCACGCATTTTTATATTTAGATCAGCTGTTTGTAGAGTACGTATGTTGTATTAAGGTTATGTTCATTATTTTGGGTTTTTCATTTGGTTTCCCATTAGTCACATTTGAGATATGGATGGTTTACTTCGTTAGTTTGTTGTTTTTTGAGTTGTTCGACTTTTTTATTATGAAAATAAACAAAATGAATTATTTGGAAGACAAGGGCTACGGTGTAACCAAAATGTCCTTTCAACAAAAGGAAGTGAGGTTGGATTTTATGGAAGAGCATCCGGATTGTGCAAACAAAATTCTGGGAAAGGATGGAAAACAAAAAAGGAAACCTAGATTAATAATTGTTAGAGGAAAAATATGTGGAAAATCTTAAGCACCTAGTTAAACGGGGGTGAGTGTGGCAAGGCAAACAAATCAACAATAGCAGAAAGTAAGTACAATTAGTTTACATGTATAAAGCAATCTTTTTCTTAATAGATGATTTGTAACATATTGTCATTACCTGCTTAAAGGTATAATAATAAATTTGACATTTTAGGTATGGATTAATTAGAAAAATAAAATTAAAAGAAAAGCTAGTTCCATAAAACAAGGCATGAACCAAACAGAAGAGTGATCTCCTTTAAAAATTGTATTAACAATAACAAAAATTATTTACAAGAAAACACCAGCAATCAGCTAATTGGGACCCCTTTGTCATCTGAAAAATTTATGCCCCTATTTTACTAAGATAATGATGCTCTGGAAGATCAATATTATTATACCTAAATTTTTCACATTAATTTCTTGATTATGAATTTAATATTAAAAAGCACTTCAAGAAACATTAATAAAGAAAGCTCTCTGGAAAAAGTTTATATATTATTGGTGATCTCTTCAAGCAACATCTTTTTAATCTTTATAAATTTACAAATTTAAGCTTCCATATTTATTTGATTTATATTTTTTAGTTGGGTGACAAATATCAGTTTCAGGCAGGAAGATTTGACAAAAATGAACATGGAAAGGGAATTCATAAATTCAAAGCTGTACATATTAACTCAGGAGAAGCAAGAAACAAACAGCATTCTCAAAAATTGAAATAGAAATGATGTTTTTTTTCTGTGCAAAAGAAATATTGTTTATTAATTATTAATATAATAATAATAATTAATAAAATAAAACAAATAGTTATTCTTATTAATTATTTCGTGTAGAAATTTTCACTTATAATCAGAGCCCTGGCTTTAAAGTGTATACAAAGATATTGTAAAATGTGTGGCTTAAAATTTTAAAATCTAAAATCTTAACTACCCTGTCGTGATTTAAATGAATGCCCTCCATGATAAAGCGCAAAGACTCTGATGAAAATGTCATTTATGTTCTACAAGCCACTTTGTACGACAGATTAGCATTCAGAAGTACTTCTAGAGAAGTCTTTGATAATTTGATGGCGTAATCAATTCCAAAAGACAAGTCCCATTTTTTCCTTTCCCGCCGCAAAAACTGACATAATGGGTATCGTCTGAGTGGCGTTGAATATAATGGAAGAAAATTGAATAATTTTACACAGTAAAAGAAAGTCGAGGATGAAAGCTGGACAAAAAAGCAGTTACGTAGTTTAATATTATTTGTTTACAGTCCTCTGTCCCAGTAACTCGTTAACTCAGTCTACAATTTGAATTTATATCACAATTAACAAAAAGCATATACTTTAGAAATGTCTACAAATAAGCGAAATAAAAAGATAAGAAGTTTAAAAAGCAAGTGGTCCTCCATTTTTGATAGAAAAAAATTACAATGTCATTACATTTCTGTTGCGTAAATTCAAATAAGCATTTTATGAAGCTGTTAACACCGACTAGTTTAGGCTCTTTAAAAATCCATCATTGGGCTAAAAAACAAACTAATAAAAAAATGTAAAACAATAAAAAACATACCTAAATATATTTTAATATGAAATAATTGAATTAAAAATCCAAGTTGCTTAGGTGTTAAGAATTAAAAAGGCAAATAAGAATAACATGCACGTAATGAGTCTTAATACATACACGTGCATTTAGGTAAAATTTCCTTATTTAAATAAATTGCAATGAATTTAAAATTTTTATCTATAAATTTTTCAACCAAAACTTTTTTATTTGACAAAAATCCGAAAACACACTAAACTGTGATAGTATCTTATTCAGTTTGTTTAAAAAGCATATACTTTAGAAATGTCTGCAAATAAGCGAACTAAAAAGAAAAGAAATTGCAAATGCAAGTGGTTCTCCATTTTTGATAGAAAAAAATGTCATTACATTTTTGTTGAGTAAATTCAAATTTTCTATGAAGTTGTTAACACCGACTAGTTTCGGCTCTTTAAAAATCCATCATCGGGCTAAAAAACAAACTAATAAAAAAAGTAAAACAATAGAAAACACACCTAAAGATATTTTAATATGAAATAATTGAATTAAAAATCCAACTTGCTTAGATGTTAAGAATTAAAAAGGCAATTAAGAATAACATGCACGTAATGAGTTTTAATACATACACGTGCGTTTAGGTAAAATTTTCTTATTCAAATAAATTGCAATGAATTTAAAATTTTTATCTATAAATTTTTCAACCAAAACTTTTTATTTGACAAAAATCCGAAAACATACTAAAATGTGATATCATCTTATTCAGTTTGTTTCAGTAATTTTGCCTAAAATAAAAAAGTTTTCTTGTGGAAAATAAAGATTTATCTAGTAAAATTTTACATGAGTGATATTTTAAAGGATTATTTTTTGAAACATTCTGTAGATTCAGTTGTTGAGAGCACCGTAAAAACACAGTTATAATTTGTACAAATTTTTATTTTATTACTTTTTTACATAACTATATTTGTCAAAATAAAATTTTTAGGCATACCTATTTGAAGTTTACCTACACATTTATCTGTGTAGCTATCTAAATGTTTTAAATGCATACAGAACCATACATATTTGAATTTTTATTGTCGTTTAGATAAATTGAATTGTGATATTAACAAAATACAATTTCAAAATATTTAGAAAATATAAATAAATGTTAATTTACAGTTACTTTTAAGCAAGAAAATTAATTGATTTTTGACAGTTTTGGTTTTATTTTGCCTATTTACATACTTTTGGTAAATCGAAATACATTATATAGCTTTTACTAATAGATTAAAATAGTATTATATTATAAGAGTAATGCTCCTAAATGTCGGCAACATATTATACAATTTTTGTTACATGAGTGGTAATACCATTACGCACTTGTAAAATTTACGCGCCCGCCACTGCGCGGCTTCGTGGGTAATGGGTTATTTACAACTCTTGTTATGGAATATACTATTACATTACAATATTTTTAATTACATAGGTCATTCATCTCAAATGTAGTTGAATCCAATAAAAAATAACCACTGACTTTTATTCAAGTAATGTACAATTATTGCAACTAGTGTCGGTCTAAATTAGACAGAAAATAATATTAAAACAGTAATAATATTAAACAGTAACACCAAAGATACTCATTCTAGTACAACTGAGAATGTGTCATCTGAACAAAAGTTTTTACAAATTATAAGAATTTCAAATTTTTCCCTTTTTTCCTTTTTTTTGCATTAAAATGATAAGCAAATCTTATCTATATATTATATAATATATAAGATTAGCAAGAGGCCTATATAACAGCTTATCATCATCTAAACTTTAACAAATTATACATTTTCTCAAAGGAAAAGAATTCGTCTTTTAGATAGAATAAGAATATATAGGGTGTTCCACTAAAAAAATCGACGATATTTGCATTTAAAAAACACCTTTTTTTTAAAACACCCTATATAAGTTTTTACTAATTAAACATATATATTAAAAAAACTGTATAAAAACACATGTTCTTCGAAAACCGCACCTCTCTATGGTTTTTAAGTTCCGATATATATGCAGTTAAAATGGGTCAAAAACTTATTGTGCTTTATTGATTAAGTTAATTGTAGATATTGATTGATATCGAAGAATCGAGATTATTCCTTTGGTTAATCTTAAGATTTCTGAAAGTTTGTATATAAATAGGACCGTGAAGTGCAATCCAGCAGAGTTCTTGTTACACAGTTACAATTTATGAATAAATTGTGTTAAAGTCTCCAGAAGTGGTTCAATAATATACTTAAATAAAACAACGAATCTTGTAATGCTGTACCATGCTGCTAATTTATTGTTTTGTGGGATATTATCTTTAATATTGATTTTTAATTTATTTATGGCTGTGTAGGTTGTTCGGCAGAACATAATATGTGACTTTCTGGAACTGTAAAAATTCAGTGAATTTTATGTGAACGATCGAAAGAATAAAGAAAAATAAAATTTACGGAACATATTCTGAAAATAGTAGCTGTCTACAAAAGTAAAAGAGAATGAAATTACTCTTACAGTCCTAGTAAAAATGAAATATAATATTATATATTATTTCTGGATATATTCGGAATAAAGAAGTATATTCTACTAAAGCTGTTGCTGACCTAGAAGGAGAAAAGGTTCAAGATTGTTGGGACAATATTTAAAATAAGAATCAGAATTAACTGTTGTGTGTAACATGTGTCACGGACGAGTTTTTATGAAAACACATAATTTAGATTCAAGAGATCTTTTGTTTATTAAATATTTAATTCCGATAGTATTTCAGTTGTGCTTTTTTACTTTTAGCTATCAAGATAACATAAATCCTAAGCAAATTCTATTACTGTATAATATTGGAATATGTTTACTAGCTCCTCTACATAGAAAACGTCCATAATCTAAAATAGATCGAATATAAGTCTGGTAAGTCATCGAAGCAACTATGCACCCTATCTTAACTTATTTACAAATTTACACTTACCTTTAATGTATTGGATATATTTTGATCATAGCAGTTTGGTATAAAGGGTAATGTCAAAATTTTAAAATTATTTGGCCATCTTTCCTGACCTGTATCTACACAAACACACACACACTTTCCAAAACCCCGAAGGAGCAATGCATTCCGGGAAGAACTTCCTCCATCCCCCATCTCATCTGATAGGGGCCTCAGTCCTCTGGCTCTTGCTGGTCCTTTCCACTATCATGGTTTAGTAATAGTTTGCAGGTGGTCTCTTCTTGCTAGTAGTGGTGCTATGCACCTCTGTTCTCTGGTTTTCGTTTTCTTGTGTGTGTATTTTATTCGTTGCCTCCAGAAAGACTAAAGATAACCTTAAATAGTGGATTCACTTGCTAAAGCTGTCCTTACTAGGATCCCTCCCAGCTTTTTATCGATGGGAGAGATCTTTTATAAGTGGTTCCTCTTCTTTTGTCCACCCTGTTCCTATGGTTTCCTGAATTTTAGGAAAATTTTTAATTCCAGAAGATTTTTATCATTTCAAATATGTCTTCTTCATTCTTTTCTTCTGTTTTTGTTTTTGTTACGTTTGTGTAACTTAGTCTAGGTTTTCATTCGGCTATTATAGGTTTCTTCTTTGGGGCATCCTTTGTAACTGGCAGGGTGTTCTCCCTGGCAGTTAGTGCGTGTTGCAGTTTGTCTTTTTGGTGTCCCACATTCGGTGTTTCTCGCCGCACCTGACACATCTTATTTCTATATGGCAGGTGGACTGTCGATGGTTATATCATTGGCAGTTGAAATATTCTGTTGGCGTTCTGCTTCCTGGTACAGCTTCTTTTTGGGTTCTTACACTTGGTATATATTCTATATTCTTAATGCGATATTCTACGACGAAGATTTTGTGGAGATTTACTGATGGACGATAAACAACAAAAATATAATAATAACCGAATGGAAACCAAGAGATGATAGAAAAGCACAAGATCTAATGCCGAGGCTGATGTTTCATAGACGAGCTTAGCGAGGATATGAATTTACTACAAAGTGAGGATAAATTAATACAATTAACACCACTTGAGATAAGAGATCAGGCGTAGAATTTAACCTTTTACCGAAAAATCAAGAATTGTATATGAACTAACATACAGCAGATTCGAGGAAGGTTGCCTAGCAACGAACTTTTTATGCCTAGGCAGTAAAAGTGGAATTTTGTATTGTGTGTTTTCTTGTTTTTTTTTTGAAACATTATAGTGCTATGTTGGCACAAAAGATCTTCGTAGGTCGAAGTGCAGGTAGGTCTAACCAGCTTATACGACCTAAAAATATTGCTACAGTATTGTTAAGGAATAGTTTGAGTTATATTTTAAAAAGTTTTAATTAGTTTTTTTACTAATATTATTATTAATAATATTAATTTTTTTTTCACCTTGGAGTTGTTTGGATAAAATGCTTTGACCTATCTTAAACAATGGCTACAATGACGTCACAATAATGTGAAGTAGATAAATTTTCATGTACATGACCAATGTCTATAACAGTGATAATATCATCATAAATACTACTGAATGGAAAGTATCTATAAGTGGAAGGTGTTCCGACAGAGTGAAACAGATAATGTGCGCTGTATGGATAAAAATTCTGGAATGTATTAACTTAAATGTATGGATATTTTACATTGTTAACCAATTATTTTTAAACCGTAAATAAAATTTGCCGAATTCAATATATACTGTACTGTTTTAAAATAAATAAAAAAATAACTTACCCAAATTATAATTTAAAATTGTACTAAATTATTAAAATGGATATAATTTTCAAGTATTTCCTTTAAATGATGAATACACCATAAAACTTCTTTATTGGAGCTATTCAATAAGTCTCAATTAACACAAGAACACAAAAATATCTTGATGAAATATGAGTCCATAAGAAGAAGTACTAACATCAGTAGTCGATTCAATAGTCAAGTCCAAGATCCTATGATGTTTAAGCTAAAAATAAAAAGTAAATGAATAATAGAATATGATAATAATGAATAATAGGAATCTTATATTAGTGATAGGAAACCCATTCTATTAGTTATATTAAATAAGTTTGATCAAAATATAAATAAGTTATAATCAAAGTTAATAATAATAATAAGTTTAATAATGTTTTTTATAGGTAGTTATAAGATAAGAATTAATAGGTGTAGATTATTACAAACTATTGTTTAGGGTAGAAAATATTCAACTATATTTAATTAATGTTAAGATTAGCAAAATCAAAATACAACAAGCAAATATTAGCTATCAGAATAAAATAAACAGTATCATAGATTATAAATATAACTAAATAAACAAATGTGACTTACCCAACCAATGTTTATAAATTCTTTTAAGCATCAAAGTGATGAGTCCATATTACAATGTATCGGATGATAATACAAGCCTGGTACATTTCATGTTCAGATAATTCTTGAGAGAGTCTAAAAAAAAGGATATTGAAATTTATCACATGTAAAACTGTAAGAAAGTGATGTGATTGTTTACAAACAAAGACTATATAATTAAAGTTTTATCAAGGACATTGTGATTGATAAATCCAGTGAAAAGACATTTTAAATAGTGATATAGTGATCACAAACTGATAATATAAACTTAAAAAGATGTGATTGCAGTGAAAAGACATGAACCTAATATTAAATGGTTAATTAGTGTTATTATTTATTAAAACTATGTGTTGTTGTAAAGTATTTAATTTTAAGTTATTCATTGATGATTTTAGGTATTATTATTTTGTTTATTTGATAAATTTTGTAGTTAAATTGTTATGACGCAGTAGATTTCTAACGTAAATATAAACTAAAATAAGAAGTGTCATTAAAAGAAAAAGTTTTCTGATCATATTTGAATATGTAAATTTTCATTTTTTGTTAAAATCAAGGGTCAAAAAGAAATATTTGCTCATAATTGTTCAATTTGTTATTGTTAATTGTAAAAATGTCCGCCATTGTGTAGCTCCAAAAAGTCAACAATTTTAATAGGGAAAAATGGATTTTAAAATTTGAAGAATGTTATTTTATGATGAAATAAGTTATGTAGATTCGATTAATAACAATTATAAGGTCAGAAAATGCCAAATCAAAAATTTAATTTTCTAAAAATTCAATGCAGAGGTTAGGAAAAACAAAATACGGTCGAAAAAGCAGCCATTTTGGCGATTTCCGGTGTTAACATATAAAAACCCGTGGAAAATGGGAAAATGGGTCACTCTAATTTCATCCGAAGGCCAAACTACGTTAATTTGTTTCTAATATTGTTATAATTTAATGGTGGACATCCGGTTATTTAAAAATAAAATGGCTACACAATAATTATATTGAAAGTATGATGAATTTGTAATTTACAAACAATTGGAAATGGAATGTTTATAATAATAAAATCAATCTACAAAAATTAAAATTAAAATTTCATTACACTAACCTGCAATAAAAATAAACCTGGACATCTGGAGAAGTAATAAAAAGCTTTACCGACAATTTTAAATAAGATGAGAACGAGATAGCTATTCTTGGGAGGACTCCATAACCAAACATCAGCTCGTTGCCGGTTCCAAGAAGCCAGACGCAATCAACAAGTGAATTACGGTATGTTTTTGATATCACTTATTACAATCACTTTCATAATACTTATAAAACTTTTGTAAATGCTAAATTTCAATATCCGATAAATATTTTGGTTTGAACACAATTTAATTAGAATATAAATACTTTCTATGCATCATATCTTCAACCGTTAGCGATCACACAATAGAAACTGTGGCATGCAAGGTTATTCAGAATAGTCACGTGTTTTCAAATATATTCCTGCGCATAGGCCTGATCCAGAGTCGTATCGTAGCGTAGGTAGAGGGTATATTAAATTTGGTATAATAAGGGAAAGAAATAATTCTATCGTCAAATATAATACTTTGAACTGACTACTGTAGTTAAGAGTCATTCATGCTTAATCATTAATTTTAAATAAACTAAATCAAAAAAATAATAATAGATAAAAACTACATATTTTGATTTTGATGATATCTTATTTGCAAACAGTAAAGAATATATTAAAATAAGGAAGTTTTAAGGTGTTTTGAGATAAATAAAGATTAAATAAAAATTAAAACATAAATAATCATAAATTATAGTCCCACAAAACTTATAAAAATAAAAATTTAAAATAATAAAAACAACAATTTAAAAATTATATCAATTATAAATAATATCTAACCAATCACTCAACATTTTATCATTGTAATTTATTACAATACATATTTAATACATCAGTACGTTTTTTAGGTGAAAAAACTCATGTTCGAATAGATATTCCTCAGGATCCCAACAGTGTTGGATTCATCACCGCTAGGATGATGCATACCAACCATACTCTACACTACCTTACTCACCTACATTCATTCCCTCTCCCCTCTCAACATTATCTCCACCATATTTTCCCCGAGTTTTTTCTCCAAGTTCTCTAGCACTTCTTCATTCTTCCAGTATCTGTCCTTTAGGGTGTTCTATAGGATGTTAGAGATTTATTTGATTACGAATATGAATAGTCAATGGTTAAAAAAATTAAATTCAAAGCCGCAGCCGTACCCTTAAAAAAGGGTATAGATTTTAAAAATCAATGATTCTTGTTGTATCTATTGATATAGAAATAGGTACAAATAAATCGACAAATTGAAAACTTGTGACGTGTCGAAATTTATTTTAAAATCTTACATCTATCAAAATATCAATGCAACATTGGTAACCACAAACTTACATAATACGTAGATACAACAATTCTCCTACGCTATTTTAATTATCAATTGTACCTACAAGTAGCAAATATATAAATCAATAATATATAATTAGATTACGAAATCTTGATATCGACTAGTCTGATGTCTATTCCATTTTAACCGTCTTAACTGACTTTGAGATTGATGAGCATGATTTTTTTCCTCGATTCTTCGGGGTGTATTGTCTTTAATTGGTTAATAAATTCGTCATGCTCTATTTCTACATAACTTTCAATTGACTTTGATGATTGATTCGTTTTGACTTGGATTTTTTTCGTTTTAATTTGGATTGACTCTTTATCAATTTATTGTATATATAAATATGTAATACAATAAATCGAAAAATTCAAAGCATTAAAAAATCTGACATCTATCAAAATATCAAGGCAACAGTGAAATCTATTAATTTATACATAACATATAGATATAATAATACGTTCATAAATAAATCAAGGATTCGGCTATATAATATATTTTAGAACATCTAATTGTAAATCGTTTTTACAAACCAATTTTTCGTTGTAATTATTATCATTATTGTTAATTTAAACTAGATACTTTATATCACATATTCATTGTTACTGTAAAAATAAAAATCCAATCATTTTTACAAAACAATATGATAAAAATACTTAGAAATTCTTATCATAGAATTCTATCCCAATTGCACCATATAAACATGGCAGGTACATAGAATGTTATTTTTCAGTGCGCATAAACGAAATTTAAAACAAATAAGATTGTTTTGGGAGCTTTCTTTCATTCTTGCCCAATAAAAATAAACAGTCCTTCACCTACAAATTCGGTTAGAATAGATACCTACAGCGTGTAACAAATTTTCTCAGATTGTTTCTTTCTTCTTAAGTTTTTGTGTTAGAAATATAACATTTTAAATGCCATTTTTAAAACAGTTTTATTTTCTATTAAAAAAAATATTTTTTACCCCATGTAAAAGTTGATTTAAAAGCTAATTTTATGGAATAAATTAATAAAGTGTACGTAATTTAAATAGGCAACAGCTTCCAAAATGTCCATCTCCCTGTTCCAACTTTTTAATTTTCAAATTAATTCCTCGGTTGTCGTCTCATTCCCACTTCCTAAAGAATATCTCTTAACAGCCGCTTCTTTTAAAACCACCGTCTCGCTAAAACTACTTTTTCTTCGCTTGATTCTTATTCTTCTTCTATTATGGTACATACTACAACAGATTACCGTTATGACGTGCAAGAACAATAAATGCTTGAAAGATGGTTAACTATCCAACCATGTACCTAGCATTTTCTTATCCCTAACCATCACCCCAACTACCCATGCACTTTACGAGCAATCCCACAGTCTTATCTTTCGCTGACTCCCACCCACTACGAGCCTCTATAGCGCACTTAATAGCGCTTCCTTGCTGACACTTTTAAATGCGTTCCGCACATTGAAAAAGTAGTACCAGTTTCTTGTTTCTCAAGCTGCTCTTCCCAGCCCTTTCCGGCAAATCCTCCACTCCACCTAGCGCAGAGATAAACGATTTTTCCTTTTATTTATTCCACCCCCTTTCAAGCTATCCACCCATGGGAGTTAGTCTCCTCTCCACTACTTCCCACTTCTCTGCACTTTCCGAATTATGTTCTCCACTTTTCCTTCTCCATTTGTGAAAAGTTTTTCCATTATCTTTTTCTTCCACCCTTCCTTTAGCAACAGTTTCTTTATTCCATCCATCCCGTTTATCGCTATTTCATACCACATAGATTATTTTCAAATTGCTCTAGTAACTCCCCCCATATCTCTATACTTTCTTTCCTCCCTTCGTCCCAGTTTATTGCTCTTCTTCTTATAGTCTTTTTTTATCTCACGTCTTCCCCTTAACAATCTTCTCCGTTCTTTTTCACATTCCTTCCACAGTTCCACTATTTCCTCATTCCACCAGTAAATAGTCCTGTTACTCATTCCCTCTATTTACAGCCCTTTATAACATCATACAACTCATTTACATCAAGGTCGAGTCCCTTTTATATCTCTTCTTACTTTCTTTTTCACACTCTCCGCCTTCTGGCATTCCATTTTTCATTTTCCTTAGATCTGTCTCCACGTACATACTCCTCCTAAACTTAAACTCTCCTTGTTTTCTAGCACTCTCCAATTATTATTATTCTTTCTTCCAGCCATTCATCACACACTGTCACGTAAACATGGAAAGCACTTCCGTCCCGTCTTACGAAAGTGGATAGCAATCCTTCAGGATCTCACCTTATCTGTCCGTTTTCTTCCCAGTATTATCAACCCAGACATGATTCTTTTACACAAGATCCAAGCTGATATTCGGTATTCACCACGGTGTCTACTACCTATTCGGTTCCCTTCCTTCTTTCATCTACTGTCAGTCCGTCTCTCATCACTCCCGCATTTCCTTTCTCGTACATAATCTATCCTTGCTTCTCCACATATCTTGCATTCACCTCAGAACGCCTCTCTGAAGTCCTTGGCCATGTGCTCCTCGCTCTTGCATAGCCAACATTTAGTATTCTCCTTGACTCCCTGTGCTTTACACACCGTCATTTTAGTCAACAACCAAAGCATATACTCTTTTCTCTATAGTATGTTTTATTATACCTATTCAGAAACCTCAAGGACAAGTACTTAGGATTGCCAGAATGATAAAGGTCTTTTTTACAGACTAGGCTATATGTAATCTTTTCGAGAGTTAGTGCTTCAAGAAACCTTGTTCCTTGCAAAAGAATATCGCACAAAAAAGTGGTGTATAAAGAAGTGTCGGGTCATGCGACATTTAGCGTTCACAGTCTCTTGACTGCGTGCAATGAATAATTTCAGTTGCGTTACTTTAGCCTGCCAACCATTTTTCACTTTATTTTCGTTGAGATAGAGTTCATTATAGATTGCACGCCTTCAGATTGCAAGTCAGTAAATATGTGTCATCCTTCCATCCTCTAAAAAAACGAATTGTCGAATTATTATATTATTGGAGAGCAAGCAAGAATTTATTGTAGAAATATATTAAAACACGGTCCACTTAAAGTGAGACTGTTTGCTATCCTATCAACCTGTTTCTAGATTATATTAAGTATATAAAAACTGGAGGAAGCTTTCACACTCTCTATGACCAAGGAATCTTTCAGAATAGCTGGCAGTGTGCAACATGTCTCTAAAAAAGGTTCCAAGAATCTTCCCTCCAACTATCACCTCATCTCACTACTTCCGATTGTCAGCAAAGTCAAGGAAAGTAGGTCGTCTCTCTCGATAGCGAACTGAACTGGCACAAACATGTGACTTCAATTGCTACTTCCACTGCCAAAAAACATGGCTTTCTTTTTTTTCTTTTTAGTACTCGAAAATATTTCTCTGCAAGAATCTCTGCACCCTTTACATCTTTCAAGTCCGGCCAAGCCTTGAGTATTGTTTCCATATTTGGGGAGCTGCGTCTTTCACAACCCACAAAATCCTGGATTCTATCTAGAAGAAAGACTTTCGCCTTATAAATGACCCTCATATTACCTCTAAGCGCCCTCTACTATCCTACCGCCGAGTCGTAGCCTACCTCTGTCTCTTTCACCGCTATTTTCACGGCTTCTTCTCTAAGGAACTTTCATCCCTGATTCCCGCTCTTAACCCCTAACCTACAGAAAGGCTCACAAGGAGTACCTCTCATATGCATCCCTTTGCCATTCAGCTTGAAACACCTCGAACTGGACATTTCAAAAAATATTTCGTCCCCAAAGTGTCAACAATGTGGAATTCTTTGTCAGCTCATGTTTTTTCTTCTCCTCCCATTTCTAGTCCTTTAAATCCCGCATTAACCTTGCCTTCGTGGTTCGCCATATTAAAAAAACTTGACATTTGTCAGTTGTTTCAGAGAACGATACCTGGTTGATAATTATGGTGTAAACTAATTAACTAATTATGATAGTAAACATAAATCGATTTTATGAAAATTTCTTTTATGAATGTTATGTGTCATATTTACGTTCCATAATAATCTGTATGCTACGAACCGATAAAATCTACTTTAAAGCTTATTACAGGTCATATTGTTAATGGATTAGTTTTAATCCAGCTTAAATGCTCGTAACCAACAAGTGAGGCAAAAGAGGCCAGAAGCTTATTCGTGAACAGAGTCGAAAGGGTCGCTAAAGTAACACGAAATTTGCACCGAAAACAAAGAGTTAATTTCTTTGTTCTAATAAAGTAACGGGTTATTGTTTCAAGAAACAATGCGATACATTTTTCTGCAAGCTTTTATTAAAAAAAAATATAAATAGATAGATTATAAAAAATTTCTTTTTATATTCTAGAAAATGCTTAATCTAATGTATATGAGTTTTTAGTTTTATTACTTACAAAATTAAAAGTTCATCTACAATTATTATTAATTATAATTTTTACTTATTTGATCACTATATTAAAACATAACTATTTTTAGGTTTTTTTTTTCGGTGTCAAATGGAAAAAAAAAATGTTCGAACGGATCCTCCTCAGGACCCGAACAGTGTTGGTCTCATCACCTCTAGGATGATGCTTACCAACCTAAAACCACCTCAAAACTCGCTTTTGTCCTGTCTCGGAATCACTAGCATATTTCAAGACGGGCAGCGGTCCCTCACACACTTTCCATTTACTCTGCCACTCAGAAACATTATCTTCTCCTAAGCATACTCTCCACTGCCTTATTTACCTCCATCCATTCCCTTTCAACATTATCTCCACCATATATACCGCCTTCCCGATTTGTTCCTCCAAGTTCTTCAGCACTTCTTCATTCTTCCAGCATCTAACCACGTATCTTACATCATCCTCCACTTCGCCCCGTTCATACACTCCAGTATCACTTTTCCCAATCTTGTTAAGATATCCTGCTCTTGAATCACAGTTAGTACCTGTGTCAAGAAGTAGTTTACTTCGAATTTCCTAGTCATCCATTCTCTCCTACTTCCAATTACTCTTTTTAGCGCACCTTCATACGCTTTCAACCTTATTTCTATTTCGTCTTCCATCCTATCCATAACTTCCTTCCTCATCGCGCCCTTCCGCTGTAGGCTCCTGGTTCAAGTCATCATATCCAATGCGTAGGATCTTGCCAGCACCGCTGCTGCTAACCCTCCCACTGTCTTGCACGCTTGCACCATCCTCAGCAACATTCCTCTCTGAACCCTCAGTATTGGTTTACTCTTTGCATGTACTCCCGCTCTTTCACCCCACACTTCCTCTCCGTACAGCATGCTCTGCTCAATCGTTCTACCAATAACTCTTCTCTTTCACTCTTCCGGTCCTTTCACATTAAACATTAATTTCCCTAGCCATGCCGCCCGAATTTTTGCCTTCTGCGCTGCCTTCAATATGTAGTTTTTGAACTATAGCTAGCTATCCAACCACACACCTAGATATTTCACCGATTTCTCCATGTGAAAATTCCCGTGAACTTGGCACACCATATTTAAAAATCTAAAGGTTTTTTAGAGTTCTGGCATCCTTTGCAATAGTTCTAGAGTTCTCTGTAAGTATTTTCAATAGTTTCGGTTAACAAATACAAAAAAAAAACGAATTTTAAAATATGGTGCGCCAAGTTCACGCAGCACACCGTGTCATGAAAATACATTATTTTTTCGGAATTCTAGTTAATTTTGCGATAGTTCTAGAGATCTTTATCAATTATATTAATAGTTCTGGCAATTAAACGCAAAAATAAAATTTTAAAAACTAAGAGCCTAAAATGTAATTTTATTTAAAAACAATTTTTTTACAAGTTCTAGCCGATCTGATTAGAGTTCTGAATAGTGTTCCTTTAGTTCGACACAAAACCCTTGTGACTTTTTCTGATTGTACTAACCCTTACTTTTTGAAAGTCCATCTTATTAAGATTGACAATATTGACATATGTCAAACTGATGATGCTAGTTGTCTAGCGAAACGGCTGTCATTGAGTTTTAAAAAAGTAGTTTTTTAAATAAATAGTAAAAGTTTTGTAAAACGAAGAGTTTTTTATTATTCTTAATTTTTCCAGTTATTAAAATGTCTATTGTAATTATTTTTTTGTTATTAATTTTTTTATAATTATTAATAAAGCTATATTAGCTTAAAAAATGTATTTTTTATTTATTTTCTTTTTTTGTTATATAATTATTCGATGCAATAAATTCGTTGAGAGTTTTGTATAACATTTCCCACATTTAGCGATAAATAAATAAAAATACATTTTAGGCAATTAGTTTTCAAAAATTGATTTTTTGCGTTTATTTGCTAGAACTATTAATATAATGGATATAGAACTCTAGAACTACGGTGCGCTGCGTGAACTCGGCCCACCATATTTTAAAATTCGATTTTTTTGTATTTGTTAACCGGAACTATTGAAAATACTTACAGAGAACTGTAGAACTATTGCAAAGGATGCCAGAACTCTAAAAAAAACCTTAAGATTTTTAAATATGGTTTGCCAAGTTCACGGGAATCATGTGAACCCTATTAGTTTAAAATCTCTCTGTGCACCAATATTGTCAATCCAATTTTCTTTTGTATTTTTATTGTATTTTATTGGTATACATAAATATTTTTTTAAAATTTTACAACTTTACTTTTTAACCAATAAGTTGCCTTAATTTTATTTAGTTACCATTGCAACTAAAAAAAATCCGTAAATTTTTTCGTGGCGCCTGCCTCTATCCCAGCTGACAGGGTCACGTCATATAAACGTCGATATTAGGTAATTATTGGTAAACGACGTCGACGACCTACAACGTCTCTACAACGTGATAAGTTAGACCAACCATATACGTCATTTTTCCAACGTCGATACTTCGTCGACCTAAAGTGATGCAATAATATTTAACTATAAAACATGCACCTTTGCATAGTGTAAATAAAAATTTTATTTCGTAGCTTTTTCTCATTTTCTGATACTTAGCAGCTAGGTAAATATGTCATTTCAATATATATGATACATGCAGTTGAAAATATTTCTAAGTGGTAATCATTATCAATAGTATTGTATACCTTACGTATTTATTTGCTTATTACTAAATACTTAATACACCTACCTTTGTCATTTAGAGTGATTTATCAACTTAACTTGTGAAAAATGATAAATTTTAATATTCGCGCCAAACGCTCGTTACTCGGAGGCTTGTCGGGCAGATCGTGTTTGCCACGCCTTTCCTCTCATTGTTGTTGGCGTCTTTAATGTAAGCCAACAGCAAGCACTTTATGACCAAGGATTAAAATGAGAAGTGTTTTTGTGTATATTTATAACAGTATTCGTTGCAGATAAATGTAGGTAAGTAAGAAAAATTTTGCTATTTTCTTACATTCAACTAAATAAATGGTTTATAATATTTTTATTTGCCAGTATTCTTAATTGGCGTAAATGGCTACCAATGATGTTTTAGAAAATGTAAATATATTATTATTAACCAGTTTAATATGTAATTTTGATAGGTAAATAGTTAGAGCATTGTATTTAAATAATGATTATTGTATAGTATTCGTATACTAATATTGTAATTTTTGTCTAAATATAGCGGCGTTAGAAATACTTCGTATGCATCCAATTCTACCAAACTGGCTTAGCACCTATTCATTGTAAATGGCTAACACTAGAGAAATCAGTTCTTTTTTCGGCATCTACAAAGTACCAGAAAGCATTATAATTTGGCGTTTCTCAGGAAAAAGGCTGGACATCCTACAATGTAAGAAAAGTTTACTTCGAACAAGGTAAATTTAACAATAATTATTTAATTTTTTTGACTAAAATATAATAACTATTAGTGACATGCTGTGTGCTATGCATTAGGTAACTTGTAATATTTAATTCAAATTAAGTTGTATCAATAATTTTTTTAATTGATGAATATCTCATTTTTTAAAGATACATTTTATAATTCAGAATTGATTTTAAATAGTTGCTTCACATTTAACTTATACTTCGCACACAGACTACGTTGTTAATTCGATGTACCTAACTTTTACTATGTAATGTGCAACATTTTATATTATTTAAATAATATTGTTAAATTTTTTATATATTTAAAGTAACTTGTAATATTTGTATGTAAAATTGAAATTTAATGTAATGGTTAATGCAAATAAAATTGTCTATCAATATTTTTGGTTTTTATTCTGTCCCAAAATCAATCCATACGTCATAAATAGGTAGAAAAAACTACGTCATGAAATAACGTAATCATACGTTACAATTTCGTCGATAAAACATGCCTATTGTACGTCATGGGGTGACGTAATTTAACGTGACTGGGTGACGTCTTTGGGCTGTGACATTTTTACGTCATATTTTAGTAGATTTGACGTCATCCAAGAAGTCTAAACGACGTAACGGGTGACCAAAAAATTACGTACAATGTACGTCATGCTGTCAGCTGGGATATTTATACTATAATTTGTTAACAGATAAAACCTCAAGGTACAGACCATATACAAATAAAAATATATCATATTTTTCTATAATACATACGTTTAAACTAGTAATAATTAAGCTTTGTGACATACGTCAGATTGGACTAATATTTTTTTTCCAAATTATGGTGAACATTTTTATACCAAATAAAATTAAGATAATTTTCAAAATATTCGTGCACTCAAAAGAATTTCCGGAAATAAATTTAAGCTGCAATGATATTAAGAGTAAAATGTTTTTCTATAATATTTTTAAAATAAAATAATTATTTTATTGCATTTTTAACATTTCTCCTGGTTAAACTTAAATATAATCGAAATTATTTTTCATTCCTCTCAGGATTGCCCACATACTTTTTTATTTAATTTTTACTAATTTATTAATCATTAAATTTTTGACATAAATCTATGAACAAAAAAAAAGTAAAACTTACTTACTTCTTCAGAATAGTAAGTTGTCAAGACCTCATCTGATAAGTCTCGCATTGGCCAACACATTTTTTCTCCAAACGAAAACAGTACTACTAATCATATACTCAAGTCAATTTAAATACGAAGTTGACACCTTTATTCCAATTTTTCTGGCATTATTAAATTAATCCTCCTTTCGATGGTTTTAACGATTTTACATTTAATTATTTTGTTTTACTGGCATAATACTTTTTTCCACCGATTAATATTTAATGGTAACATAGTCACTTTCATTTTATTTATAGTATTAATAATTTTAAATAGTTTTTGGTTCACATTCATATATTTTAAATGTCAAAACTGTTTAATGTTACATATCTTATTACAGAATTTTTATGTTTTAATGTCTCTTCTGAAAGGGATATATCTATTTAAAGTAAGTTTTACTTTTGTTTTTAGCTCTGAAATTTATTTATAACCTTTATTAAAAGAAAACTTTTATAATGGTCTTGTAAGCCGTAAATGCTTAGCAGCAAAACTTAATAAAAAATTACACACTTAATATGTTTTTTAAAGAACAATTTTCTTTCCTATTATTACGACAAAATTACGAATGTTGAGCGTCACTTTTAATGAACTTCTCGGCTGGCTTTAAAATTATTTTTTTGGTTTTTTTGTAACATATTGATTAAATCAAATAAATTGAACATTCAGATATACAATCAACTTATAAGTAAACTTTCCAAACTCCAATCTTAGTCCAATCTAGTGATTTTCTCAGTTCAGTTTTAGCTAATTTTTCGGTACACCACTCAACTACTCTGTATATCTTAGTTTATTTTGTCTATCCCATCACTACTTGATTCAATTTTCTTTAATTTGTTCATTTTCTTCACCTTATAAAAAAAACTGCAAGTTTGACGTTTAAAATAAACCATTTTTTAAATTAGAATCTGTGAAACCGTGTCAATATACACTCATCAACATTTATAGTGCATTACTCTATAATTCTTAATTCTGAACAATATATTTTGTGTGTATATTTTAAATTCAAACTATCGCTAAAAAAGAACAAATAACACTGGCAAGTGATAATTTATTTATTGTACCAACCCTTACTTTTTGGAAGTCCATCTTATTAAGAATAATAAAAAACTCATCAATTGAACGTTTTTATGTTTTAAAACATAATTTTTTCAAATAAACTTGGAAGTTACGTTTAATCGAAGAGTTTTTTTATTATTCTTAACATTGAAATTACTTCTGATAGCCTAAAAAATATTGTTTAGTCAGCTGTCTCCCTTAACTACCACTTTTTATTTTTGTAATTATTGTACTTTTTATTTTAAATGCCCTTCCAAGGGATTTCAATAGAATAGAAAGGGGTCGTAGAGTGGCACTTATTGAAATGGGTTATTCTCAAAGAGAGGTTGCTGCAATTATTGGGGTCAACAAAAGTGAAGTATCAAGAACCTACCAGCGGTATTTAGAACTCGGAAATCTGTCGCCATCGTATTACAACCCTTGATTACAATCAAGGTCGATTTATTGTTCAATTGGCCCGAAGAAACCCGAACATTTCAGCCGAGGCCATCAGAGAGCAATTTGTTATTAAAATGACATATTTTATTTTTTTTTTAGTTTTGAGCTTGAGGAAAAATTTAACAGATTTTTTAGATCATGGTATTACCTTACATTTACCTTCTTTCTTGTGCAATATGATTTTTTCATTTGCAGCCTTATGATGGTCTGATCTAGACTGAAACTATTCGTTTTAGCTTTATAACTATCATCATCATCATCATCATCAATGCCGTTAAATCCCGAGGGATTATGGCTAGCGCGAACGCTTTATTTAATCCATTTAACGAGGTGTATTACTCCTCTTGTATCAGTTTATCTACAATCTTATATCTGTCCTGGCCTTTACTATTATAGTTTTCCACTTTTTCCTGTCTCTACATAGGGTTTTCCAGTCTTTGATCTCTAATAGTTTTATATCTTTCTCCACTTGATCCCACCATCTACTTCTTGGTCTTCCTCTTTTTCTATTCTTTAAAGGTGTCCAGGTCGTTATTTTCTTTAGATTTTCTGTTGGTGCTCTTCTCATAATATGACCTATCCATTCTAGCCTTCTCGCTTTTATATACCTTACTATGTTTTCTCCCCCTAATTCTTTTTCTATTTCTGCATTTTTTCTTTGACTTATTTCTCCCTCCTCTGTTATATTTGGCCCAAGTATTGTTCTTAATATTTTTCTTTCCAATATTTTTAGGTCGTCTTCTTCTTTTTTATTCATTGTTGTTGTTTCTAGGGCATACGTAATGACTGGTCTGATTAATGTTTTATAAATTTGTATTTTTGTTTTTTTGCTAATTGTTTTATATTTTAGTAACTTCTTATTTACTCCGAATGCTTGATTTCCTTTTAAGATTCTTTCTTTAATCCTTTCTTTTGAAGTTTGTCCTATCAATGTTCCTAAGTGGATACACTTTCGTATTTATAATGGTTTACTTTTAAAAATCTATCATCATTTTGATTTTGTTTTCCCACCCTCATATATTTTGTTTTGTCTTATAACTATAGTTTTATTAAATCTATCTATTGGATTCTATCTACCACATCTGATACGGATGAACTTTACATTTAAATAAATTAATCAAGATGAACAACATGGAAGGTATATAATCTGTGACATTAAAAATTGTTTTTAACTTCTTAAAATAATTTTGTAGATGTATTTATGGTTTAAAAAAAGCTAATGATTTCATTTAAAAAGTCCTAATATTCATTATCCGAATCCAGTAATTTGTTGCCTAACCATTTAAACGGATACATTCCGCGGTTCTCCTGGGCACGCTTCTAATAAGGTTATCTAAAGCTTCTCGTCCTTTTCCAATCATGTTCAATAAGCGAAACATCTTGAATGTACCTGTAAGCATTTAATTGTCCTTGTAAAAATACTAAAAGAGTTCGGCTACCTAAGCCAATTTCAACCTCAAACCAATAATCCTCTGTTAAGGGATTTCGCGATCCAAAGCAAAATCCAAAAACGTTTTTCACCTCTTCGACACTTCACTACTCTTCTACGACCATCATGGGACCACAAGTAAAAGCTAGATTCGTCTAAAAATATTGCTCTATTCCATTTTTCGTTCCAATTTGTCCGTGCGTTGCAACATTTCAACCTCAAGTAACGATGGCGATTGGTTAAGGGGAGTATTAATCTTGGTATCCCAAGAAAATGTTTGCTAGGGACCTTGAAGTAATATGCCAATAAACTTAATTGTCTATCTTCCTGATTTGTTGTCATTCTACGTCGATCAAAACGTTCTCTGTAAGATTTTCTATTATTTTTTGACCATCTTCTTCAATAACCAATAATTGTTGCAATATTTTTTTCCATTCGTCTAGCGGTTTCGCCAATTGCTGCTTCATGCAGACCAATTACACGACCTCTTTCAAAATGGTTTAACTAATGGTAATTTGTACTTTTTGCAATTTAAAGACAGATAAATAATTGATTTCAAAGCTGGGTTTTGAAAAGACTTTACCTTTTTCACCAATTTTTTTAAAATTACTTACATCTAGTAATCTTATAAAAACAAAATTTAAATAATGATTATTTACTTTTATATGGTAATGCGAATCTATTAACACAATATATGTAATTATAAATATTTTCCTGCTAAAATTCTTTTGTAAATTCTCTACTCTATACCCTACAAAAAAATAGATAAAGAAAACTTTCAACGAACATAAATTACACTACTATTACATGAACACACACTATCTCAATCCCGTTTCGAGATCATAGAGAACGATTGTCAGCACTCAAGACCATTAAATTCTTACTTTACCGCTTTCAAACTATTTAAGTATCTTCTACATACCTTGTATTTTTATAACATTTTATAGTCTAATATTGGTATTAAAAAACTGAAATTTGGTGTCACATATTTTAATAATTTGTAAGTAATAAGGGTTGCGTTTTTTAGAGAACGTAATTTTATTTTTTTTTCATGTCAGCGCATGTCCCCGGACGCCATTATAAAAAGGGTAGATAAGGTTTTCGCGCTGTTTCTCGTGAATTAGCAATCCCGCAAAAAATGTTATACATCATTTTTTACAGCAAATTAAATTTTCTACAACGTTGTTCCCATTTCCTTTAATCGTAACATGGATAGTAGAAAATTTATAAACAAAAACTGAACATTTTATAATAAATTTTATTTTGCTGCTAATAATGACGTAAAATCTGGAAAATACCAAAAACTACCACAATCTTTATATATACTATCAACAGCTTACTAAAAATGTTGAGGGTAGGTGGTTCAAACCAATGATCGTGAGTATTATAATTAGCAATACGTGAAACAAAGCTTAAAATAAAACTCTTCAATTCGCTAAAAACTAGATTTGGATTAATTTAAACTGTGTGTATAGATGTACTTTTATTTTTATTTATGGAGTAAAATTAAGTTAAAACAACTGCAAATAATCAGTTTACACTTATAAACTATCTCAATAAATTGGAATGGAAGTACATTTCCTTGTAAATACACAGCTCGCAATTTAATACATCTCAACGATTGTCTGATTTGACGTACAGTATTATTAAATGAAATTATTACAGCTAAGCTAAATGTTCTACTAAAACTTTAGGTGTATCCTTTTAAATTCTTATTATTCAATATGGAAACCACTTATGGAATAAAGTTATTTGTGGGGTTAGTTTAGAAGATTATAAAAAACGCTGGGACACGTCGACATTTATATTCAAATGTGAGCTTTTTAAACATACACTTAAATGTACATGGTGATACACGCAAGTCTGGAATCGTCCATTATCTATATTTTTAATGAAACACCCTGTATGTTTTTGTGATTTTAAAAGCTCTTTAATAATACAATCTTAAAAAACTATACCATGTAAGGTCTATTATGAATTGTACAGGGTGAAATTTTGAAATTATTTATAATTTTGTTTAATATAGTAAATACATAAAATTGTGAAAATAATAATGTTTCACACTTTAAATAATGGTTGTATTTTTAATTAGCTGAATGCATAACAACATTGAAGCCTGGGGCTGCCTAAAATGGGCTTATTCTGTACAAAAATGTTAGCGGTAACAGCGCTGTAAATTTTCAAGGTCGAGAGATGTTATGAAAATGCTATTCTGTACGCTCTTACTGTAATCTACATCGATGTATTGTAACATTTTCGCCAACCAAAACATTCAACGTTAGGAATGTTGAAACTGTTAAACTGTGTTTGTGATAGAATTGTAAATTTTAAAGAAGTAAATCAAAATGAACAATACCATTCCATAATAATAATAATAGAAATAAATATATAAAACTAATAATAATAAATATCTTTCAATAAATATAACGATAACCTAAAAAGTCGGCAATTTATATTAACCAACACAATAAAAGTAAAGTTAGCTACAATGTAATATTGGTTAGAATACGATTTTTAACCGCGCTGTTAAATTTGATTTAACATCGCGATTTTAATAACATCGATGTTAAATTTACAGCTGTTACGGATATTTGTACAGAATGACCCTATTTAGGGATTACCCTGGATGTAATTCCCTCTAAGATCAGCATAACTGTGCAATGATATAGAAAAACAAGAAGAAAACTATATCATGCTTATCTTTACATTAACTTAATGTATCTGTATTAGGGAAGAACGGGGAAATGCCGGGCAGCGGGTAATGGCGGTCATCCGAATATTTTTTCTGTGTATTTAAATTTCGCGACCAGGGACTTGCTGGCACCTAGTGGGCGATTGGCCAAGTACCTTGCATGCAGCTGAGCAGATGTCAGTTGGTTTCTGTCGTTGCAGTAGGCAAGTTGATAATTGTTGCCCGTGCGTTGTATTTTTTGCTAGAACATAATTAAGCAATCATAGTTGTGCACATTGAATTTTAATTGCGGCTTTTGCTACATTAAAGGTAAGGTTTCTTAACGTAAATTCACATTTAAAGCTCACAAAAAGATACTTCTTTACAAAATAATCTTATGTAAATATGGCCGATTTGCAATGGGGTATTGGCAGTCATTGACCGGTATCCCCGCGAGTGACTACCATTATCCCCAATAATTTTGAAATATTTTTTATTCAAAATTATTTAGTACCTAATTGATCTATTGCTAGTTTTATGTGGCTATTATATTTTTTTTTGTATTTTAGATGCTACGGAATCACATTCGTTCGACTAATAAGGCGCAATGAACGCCAGAGCAGCTATCAATAGCTATCAACGAGGTGCAAAATGGGAAGTCCATTAGAATAGCTGCTAAGGATCATGCGATTCCTTTCAGTACCCTTCAAGAGAGACTTAAAAATTCTATAACATGTGGTCCACGTCTAGGAAGAAAATCTAACTTCCTCTCTGACCAAGGAGCCAGCATAGTGACACACTTGAAGACTTTGGCGTCGCGAATATGTACTACGGGCTGACACCTCTACAGTTCAGAAAAGTTCAGAAAAGCATTTGAATTTGAAGAAAAACTGAATATTCACCACAGATTTAACACAGCAAGCAGGGTCGCTGGTAAAGATTGGCTAGAAGGATTTTTAAAAATAAATCCATCCATTTCAATTCGGAAACCTGAAGCAACTAGTATGAACCGAATAAAAGGCTTCAAGGCTGTTTTCATTTATGCTAGACAACGAATGACACCACTTTGGGAAGGGAATGGACCACCTGGGTCTCTTTACAAATGTTCCAAAAACAGCTGAACTAATGAAGAACTCTTTATTCATTGGCTCCAATATTTTAGAAAATATGCCAACCCTAGTGAAAATGAGCCAGTTTTAATAATTTTAGAGAACCTTGGCAGCCATATCACCGTAGAAGCTTATGAGTATTGCAAAGAAAACTTCATAACGATGCTGTCGCTGTCTCCCCATTCATCTCATCGCCTACAGTCTTTCGATGTGATTTTCTTTGAACCCCTCAGAAGGTCTATAACAGGGAATGTGATCTTTACATGAAGAGCCATTCAACCAAAAGGATCACAGTTTATAAGATTGCGGAACTCTTCAACAAAGCATACACAAACGTTGCCACGATTCTGACGAGGAGGCTGCAATATCACCATCTCGGGGTGCACAAGCGGTGACGTTTCAAGATGTAATCCCTCTGCCTGTTTGCGCTGCAGGACTGAGTAACACCAGAAAGTTGCACTCGCAAATCTTAACATTCAAAGATAAGCTAGAAAAGAAGAAATAAAAACGTGAAGAGCGTTTGAAACTGAAAGAACGAAAAAAATTGTGCTCTTAAAGTTAAGAAATCCGTTAAAAGAAAATAATTTGATTCACCTGATTCTGATGTGGACTTACTGTCCAAATGATCGCGATTTATATCAGGAATCTGGAGACAGCGACTCAATGAACCTTAATGACAGTAACCTGAAGATAATCCACCCACAGGCTTTACCTTGGAAGAACCACCGCAACAACTTAACATAGGTGACTTTATTCTTGTGACAAGGAAGAATTTTCTGTCTGAAGTGGTTGAACTGAGGAAGAATTCTATTTCATTGAGGTTTATGCGTGCATGTAGAGGTCAAAGACATATGTTTATTTTCCCCGAAGTAGATGACATGAGTGTCATCAGTAAATATGACATTGTGGGGAAACTTATCAAGTTTGAAAAACTGAGATATGGTAAAATAATGTTTAAATGATTTGCTATGTTCATTTATTCTTGTTATTATATGTTAATATCTAACAATAAATGAAATTAAATGTATCATTGTTCTTACTCAGCAATTCTTATCTAAGACTGCCATTACCCCAAACCCTGACTGCCATTACCCCAAACCCCGACTGCCATTACCCGTCATCATAGGGTAATACCGGTCAATTAGCTGTCTTGATTCTTATCATGAAAAAAAGGAACCATTGGATCTTTAGGAACCCAGTCAGAATATAACAGCTAAATAACAAAAGAACAAATTTCACTGGTAAACTCGATAAAATATTATTTATCAAGTCTTTCACAGTACTTTTCCCTTAAGTGACCGTCATTTTCCCGTTCTACCTTACATTAATGTCTTATCTATGTATAAAATAAATGCTCAGTCAAAGTAATCAGTTTAATAGCGAAGAACTGTATTTGTTCATTATCAACTTTAAATTGTTGAACTGCTGGAAGTATTTTTATTTCAAGTTTTTTAAAAAAATCTTTAATATGTCAATCTGACGATGCTAGTTGTAGCGAAACAGCTGTAATTGTAATTTAAAACCTAATTTTTTAATTAAACGTAGAAGTTTTGTTAAAACAAAAAGTTGTTTATGATTCTTAGTAAGATGGACTTCCAAAAAGTAAGGGTTAATACAATAAATTTAATTAAAAGATTGTTGGTAGGTTGTGACTCAATATATTGAAATCATTTGTTTATTATTTGTATGGTAGATAAAATTGTATATTTAGGACATCAAAAATAATAAAAAATGGGAATAATTAAACGTTAATTTGTAAATTAATAAAATAGAATTGTCCAAATTAAATTTTAAATGGTGCAATTTTTCACATTGTCGGTCGACCTTGCGCCATAGTAATTTTTCCAGCAAGAATATTTACTTATAATTTTTATTAGCAATCTTGCTAGGATAGAAGTAAGAGAATATGAAAATTTAGAATCTTATGTTTCTTGCTAGAAATTACAGCTTAACAATCTTGTGGCGTAGCAATCTCTTTAGCAAGAATAATAGGGAATTTAAAGATACCGAAACAATATAATACCTTTCTGTAAATTACATCTAAGAAGTTTTTATTGATCCATTAAAATTAACCAAAATATAAATGGTTTGTTTTGGTAAGACACACGATTGATTGTTTTGTTTGCAGTTTATATTTAATTAATTCGCGTAAACGCGCCATGAAATGAAACCTATAGTTAATTTACACGCATCTTAAATACAAATTTTTAATTAAATTACAAACACTCAAAACTTTCGTAACAGCTAATTAGAAAAACATTTGTGTTCATTTAACACAATTAAAACTTTGGCCAGAAGATATATTACCTCCAAGGGAGAAATATCAGGATTAAACTTCCATTCTTTCGATTTTAAAAGTCTTTGTATAATGTTTGCTCGAAACGAACTTGCTAGAAATGGAAAATCAAGGAGAATTATGCATGTCCACGATTCGAAATTTACCGCGTACCACGAGTTTATTAAAAGTTTTCAAATAACTAAGAAATCAAATAAAAACTAGGACAGATAAAATGTTTTTGTTTTTATTCCATAAATATATTTATTTTGTTTTGTTTCCAAGGTATTATTTTAATGTTTAAGTCATAATTTTGCTTTTTTAATTAAATGTCTTCGTGACATTTAACATGGATTTTACTCAATCCATGGGTTATTAAACAAACCATATTATTTTATTTATGGTTTGGAAAAACAGGAATAATTTTTATCGTTGTAAAAAATAACGTAATGTTTTTCTTATTTATTTAAACTATTTCTTGGGTGGGATAAATTATACCTATTATGGCTACTATTTATTTATTAATTAAAACGCACACTTAAATTGATTAACTTATATACACACTAATTCAAACTTAATTTATATACACTCGGTATATCAATCCTAATTTATTTATACTACTAATTTTTATACACTTTTACTTTATTCTTGGCTTTCCGCGCTTTCTAAGGTCTTTAGTTTCTAACTGACTGCATTCGCTGAGAGTGCGACCAATCCGTTCGGATAAATCCAAAAACTTCCAGATGATTTTCGAGAGTGTTTGGGAACATTCGAGTATAATGCCTGTTAAGTTTGTGGGTGGATAAATAAATATAATTCACTATTCAAATTATAACTCTGTTTATTATCGAATTAAAGTTAAAGCATTTTTACGTTAGACAATACATTTTCTTGTTATCCGTCATGTAAAAACTAATGTCCGCTCCCGTTGTCATGTTTTTTGTTTATTAGATACATAACATTCTTCGTCTAAATAGAACATGTATCCATATTATGGTATAAATCGTAGAGGTGCGCGATGTGTTCGAGTAGATCTGCGTGGTATGATAGGTTCTGAAAGGACCGGCGGTGGAACGTTGTTTTCTGGAGTAGCTGGTGAGGTCGGTTTTGCTGAAGTAGCTGAGCTTGGTGTAGCTGGTGCTAGTACTGGTGCTTCAAAGAATAGAACACGTCGTGGCACTGGTGGCGATTCAGCAAGTTTGTTTTCATGGGATCTTGATGCAGTCGTTGCTTTCGGAAACAACTTTATTTGATCAATGTGGCGTTTGATCGTCTTTCCCATTTATCTGTTTTGGAGTTATTTGAGAGGAAGTAGACAGATTGTCCTACATCATGGGTACGGAATGTAAGATTTTGGCCTCCATCTAGAAGTTTAACTATTCTGTCAAGATACTGGTCTTTTCTCGTCTCTCTTGCAATTGTTTCAGCCGTCGCAGGTAGCTGTTTGTTGGATTTGATGGACTGCAAAGTCATCGAAATGAACTGTGTTCTCCCTCTGTGGGTAAATTCCGCTAGTAACTTCGTTGACAACTGATGGAAGAGGTAATCTAGAGCAATAATCTGCGTTTGCGTTCTGCTTAGACGTTTTAAACACCACGTCATAATCGAAATGAGCTAAAAAATCAGCGTAATTGGCCATTCGGCTTATGCATAATACAGGAAGAGATTTTTTAGGGTGAAGGATCTGCGTTAAAGGTTTGTGATGTTATCAAGGTAAAGAGACGAAAAAATTCCGCACTGCCCAGACGATAGCGAGAGCTTCCTTGTCAACCTGGGGGTACCTTTGTTCTGTTGACGATTGATCTTCTTTGGTTACGTGATGTGTGCGTCGTTGGTTTGATTTAGATCGACACACCTTAGAGATGTGACCCTTTTTACCACAGGTCCTGCATTCGGCGTTGAGGAATCTACATTGGCTTCGTGGATAATCCCCGCCGCATCGGGCGCACTTTGTCTGGCTCGTGGATGTCTCCTGATTTTTTGGACGTGGTTGGTCGGTCTGCTGACGGTGCGGGATTTCTGGCGTTGTCGTTGGTCGCTCTTCTTTGCCAATGGTTTTTCATAACCTATCTGATTGGTCGAGTCGGATTTTGACGTCGCACTTTTCAGTGTGTCACTCGCTTGTCTGGTGGCTTCAAGTGTGCTTGCAATCTCACATGCAATTGTAAAAGTATTTGGTTTTTTACTTTCATTTTCGTCGCACATCTCTTTTGATTCCAAACCTTTAAGCATCTGTTCTATTAGCATGCCATCCAAAAATTCTCCATATTCGCAATGCCTCAATCTTAGGCTAAAACTTACGATTGATTCACCTGTTCTCTGTCGAATAGTGGAAAATTTCATGCTATCCGCGTACATGTTGCGGCTCGCGTCGAAATGTTTGATAAAATTCGATTGAATATCGTTGTAAGCGAGTGTCACTGGGTCGACAGGGCTATGAGGAATTTCAGGGCAGCATTTTGCTCGACCCTATGTATACTCGTGCGTAAGTGGCATGTTCGCTTACTGGAATTTTACTCAAACCAAGTGCCCAGTTAAACTGTGTAAAATAATCCGCTACTGTGATTCCATCAGCGGAGCGGTACGGCTGCATCGAAAACTTCGGTGGTGAGGCTGAGATTGGTTCTGCTGGGGCCGCATCCGTACGAGAAGTTGAATTGGACTCACGAACAGCATTTGCAATTATCGTTGGAAGGGCCTGGATTAGATTTGCAAGTGTTGCCTCTGCCATGATGAAGAGAATAATGCACTTGTTCACTAACACGCGTCGTGTTAAGGTTCACCAAGCTTTTCTTTTTCGAATTTAGATTTTTCTTCGAGCAAAGACCACGTTATTTATTTATCCCACTTCTGACACCAGTGTTAAGTTTGTGGGTGGATAAATAAATATAATTCACTATTCAAATTATAACTCTGTTTATTATCGAATTAAAGTTAAAGCATTTTTACGTTAGACAAACATTTTCTTGTTATCAGTCATGTAAAAACTAATATCCGCTCCCGTTGTCATGTTTTTTGTTTATTAAATACATAACAATGCCGATAAAACAAAACTACCCTAACATAACCTAATCTAACCTAAACTAACCGTAAAAATATTGTCCTAAATAAACCAAAATGAGTTTTTTTTTACTACCAGTTGTTGTAATGAAACATTGCATTATTAATAAATAATATTTATGTTCCCTGTAAAAAAATGATATACACAGTATAAAATTTTAAAATGGAATTTATGGAATTTATTTTTACATAATTACCTTAATTTTTATACCCCGTTTAAAATTCCACTCAAAAATATTCATTGTTCATGCTACGTGAAACAAACCGAAGTTAAAAAAATTTTCAAATTTATTCCGCGAGTTTTTTCTCGTTGAATATCTCAATGCTCGAGAACAAAGATTCAACAGAGGAATGTGTGTTAGCTGAACACAATAGATTTCCTTTTTTTTTCTTAATTTTTTTTGTATTTGTCAGTTTTACATCTTCACTTGAATGTTAAATATTCGCTTAGAAGTTAAAGAAAAACTTTGTCTGAATGTTTAAGATGTATTTAAAACTTCTCATTTTCGAATTGCATTGTAAGTTGTTTGTTTTGTATAATTGCAGCCATGATAGTCTAATAACAGTGATCAAAATAACGACTACTGAAAGTAATTAAAATGAATTGTAGTTAGATGATTATTCTTTTATATGTAAAAAATCAACCCCTACTGTTGTTGTCACTTCTGTTTTAAAATATCGATTTTATAAAATATATCTGATTTCAAGCCCTGGAACGCTATTTTTACGATTATACTCGTATGTGTATGTGTCTATATGTCGTTTGAGTGGTTTAATTGATAGAATCGCAGCAATGCTTTCAAAGCTTTATGAAACTATTAGATTTAATAGTACAATAAATACTCCAAACATATCACAATCAACTAATTAGTCCAGAAAAAAAAATTAACTTTTTACTGGATACATTTTTAGTAAAAAAGCCCTTTTGCCCTAATCAAACTCTATCTTATTCAACTCAAGTATTTTTTTCTTATGAACTTTACAGTAGGGTCTTGGGTGAAATATTTTGAAAATTTAATCTACATGCTTTTTAAAAGGGTCGTCTAAAAATTGACACTTATACAGGGTGATTGATTAGTGTGAGGAAGCTTAGTAGATCTGTTATAGTAAAATTTACAAAAAAAACGTTATTAACAAAAATTGTAGGCAGCTTTAAACTCCACATTTTAAAATTAGTTAAAATCTTACAGGGTGTTCCATAAGATGGTGGCACACCAAACTTATGTTTTTTTTTAAATGGAACACCCTGTATTTTATTTTAAATTTGAAATCTGCTTAACTTTCACATCACAACAAGTTTTCATAATATTCGTTAATTCAAAGTATTCATTTGGTAGATATTTTAAAGATTACCAATAATTATTGAGAGTTGACCCTAATTGGTTTGTCAGAAACTGACAATTTGACATTATTGTTTATTAATTTAGTAATAGCGTCACAGAAAAGAAAACAATTTATTTCAAATAAAATTTATAAAAAATACTAAGAACAATAAATAACTGCACAGTTAAACTAAACTTCCACTATTTAGGTATTCGAAAAATTCGCTTTAAAATTCAATTACAGCTGTTTCGCTATAACTAGCATCGCCAGATTGACATTTTGAAATTACATGTTGTTTGTTTGAAACTAGATACTGATAAGGAGTTAAGGCTAGACCAAGTAAGGAAGTAATAAGACATAACAATATTCTAGCCTAGATGTTATTAGCCCTAAGGGATTATCCTGGATGTATTTTCCTCTAAGATCAGTATAACTGTGAAATGATATAGAAAAACCAGGAAAAAACTAGTAATTAAAACTGTTACCGACTTCCTCAAGCGTGTGTCGCTTTTTATGTTGTCCCAAAGCCGTCGCGAATATTTTTTTTTAGTATTTTCTGGTCGAAATAGAGTATATAATATTTATAACCGCCGCATTCGCTATTATTTAAAGTTTGTACAGGTCGACTTCCGAACTTGACGACTTTGTAACATTACACAATATACTAAGTATGCGGACGTATTTTTATTTTATTATAAACATTTACTTTACATTTATAAAACATGTAGCGAGTTGAATAATATTGAATTAAATTTGAATATAAAATAATAATATGCATTTTTGTTCTGTCTATTTCGAAAAAGATATTGATAATGCTGTTGGCTATGTTCCAGTTTATATCTATCTATCTATCTACATTGTTTTAGGTCAAATATGTCAAGAACATTAATTCAGGACAAAAATACGATTTTGTTATCTGCAGATGAAAAAGATAAAACAAGTAAAATGGGTTTATTATACATCATCTTAAATATTTTAAGAATCTTTAATAAGATTTTACTAAGTATAACAAAACTTCTTGTTTTCCTGTTTGATGGTGGTGTGGGATGACATTAGATGATGCTGAAGTATTGTAATACAAATATAAAACATAAAACATAAAAATACCCTATTTGTATCTAAACAAATATGTCATTCTCCTTGTAATAATCGACCCAGAATCCTTGAAAGGAATTAGTCCCAATTTTATTTTTAAATGCCAAACGATTATCCACTCTATATTAATTTCTTTTATAAGCATGATGAACAAATATCAAATAAGCAGGAATATTTATAGAAAGTGCATGTATACCAGAAGCAATAGACCGCTGCTGCCCCACATAACTAACTTTATTATTTGTAATATAATTTCTATAGTAATACTACCACTGATCGAATTTTATCGGTAAGTATGTTAATTTACTTCTAAACAAATCTGAAAACACCATGACTTCGTAGGATGACAGGTGTTTTCTTCAAGCAACTCAGTTGAGTTAAAGACAGACTTGTAAGATAAATTGTTGTGGTATATTCTGGACTATATCACAAACAAAGTAATAGTCAATACAGCTACAATAATTTTTTTACAGACAGAAAGACAGCTGGTGTTTTCGCAACTATTGTAACAGTACCTGTTAACATTTTAAGCACCTGGTATCCTAAATATTAAATTAAATTAGTACCGCCAGCTCCATCTTTCCGAAATAAATCTTAATAATAAAATAATGAATACGGTCTTTATAATTATAATTGGAAGTTCAAAGAAGCTACGCTACGAGGTGTGCTAATGAGTTGCCATTATCGAGTTCAGGAGGTTTTAATAATTATTCCCAGTCTCATTTCTTGTATTGGTTTACTGTGATATACAGGTAGGTATGTTTTTTTTCCAATTTTATAATTCCTTTTTGTTAAAATATTTATAAAACATCGAAAGTTATATTATATTTTATTATATCAGATGAGAATTTCAACATATTTTATTATTATTGAAAGAATATTTTTATGGTAATTAAAAGTATTAATGATAATTTTTTATAAAAGGGCTAGTAAAAGTACATTTCTGGAATTTTGATTAGTGTGTAAGGTTGTTAAAAAGTAAATTTAATGTATCTTTTGTAATTTATTAAAATACGTTAGCATCTAACTGTAGATTTCTGACTATGCTGATTTGTACTTTTTGTGCCAGAAATGTAACGCGTGTTTGACATTGGTAATTTTCAGAAAGTTGAAATATAATACAGTAAACTAGAAGCATCTCTTTAATTTGAAGATTCAGTAAACTTGAACAGCTTGTAAACTTTAAGCTATCGTATGCACGAACATTTTTAACTGGATCATCTCTACAACTTGGGCAGATCATCCCTTCACTCGTGATCTTCCATAGTCATTTGGAACCACCTAGACAGTGCCGTAGCGACCCCAAGGTGCGGCGAAGGATCGTCCACTATTGTTAACAGACAAGTTTATTGTGGTATATCAAGTTTACTGTTCCCATATTTTTTTTCTCTTTTATCTTCGTTTATATCTATCTATATCGTCAACTGTATTAGAATAAGTAGTTGTAAAGAACTGTTTGCGGATTATTTTTTTGTAACGTATTCTCAACTTCATTCATTTTAGCACCAAGGAAATCTATTTATCTTTTATCTGTTTGTACATTTTCATATCATTTTTTTTTACTTTATAGACAGTTTTTTCTGACATTTTTCTGTCATCTTATGATACTTATTTAAATCACTCAGCTTAAAACAACTTTCTTCAGTAGTATCATAAAAAAAATATTTCAGTAGCTCCCTTATAATTTCTTAAAGAAACAAATATTGTACTATAGTCAGAGCTAATGAACTTACTCACCCCTAGCCGAGGTATTTAACTATCATAATTTTTGCTGTGATAAACATTTATATATTTTGTTAATTATCTTTTACAACTAATTAAAGACGAAATTAAGATTAATGGTTGTTTTATTGTTAATTACATTTTTTTTTGGTATATTGTTATTTTTTTTAAAAGTCAACTAAATATTTTTATAAATTCACTCTCAACATGTAAATCATATCACAAATTGACGCCCAACGCCATAATATGGTTACACTATATCACTCATATTTTATTTTATTTGTTTTTTTGTTTTTTTACTTGTATATACTTTTGTATTACTGTTTTAATATGTATTGTTATTTTGTTCTATGTGATTTGCTTTTTTTTAAACAGCTTTGTCCACAGATTTTAAAAATTTTTTTTCGACAATAAAGCTTATTATTAAAATCTCATATCGAAATTTTCAGCTAATCTTACCAATCACAAGCCAAAAACAGCTGGTATTATCTTATGGTGATGGAATTTATAGACCGTAGCGAAGGGAGATTTAAAAGAAAGTATCACTCTTCCTACAGACTCGTGGTGTTTTTAAGGAACTCAGTTTCGTTTAGAAGTAAATCGACAGAATTATCGCCAAAATTCGATCACTAGTGGTACTACTATTGATAACACCATCTGTCTGGATTGTGATTTGAAAATTTCGAAATGAAAGGTTTGGTCAGAATATAATAACCTGTGTTAAGGTAGTTTTTTTTTTGTTCTAGGTAAGCTCTACTTCAGTCAAATGTTTTCCCAAGTGGTGAAATTATTACTTACTTTATTTATAAATTAAAACTATAAAATCAACTCATATCTTGATAAAATTCTATTTTTATTATAATATAAAACACTTTCTATTTGCAGTATTAAATAATCTATTATTTAATTTGCTTTAAGACGGTCTCCTAGTGAGACAAGAAACTTGGCCAGATAGCTACAAAATAAAGTAGAAAAAGATGATCCGATTGGTTATTCTATTATTTCGGATAAAACACGAAATATATAAAACCATATACAAATGTAAAGAATGTCTATTTTTCTTATTTAACCTTCACTGTAAGTGAGATGTTGCCAATTCGTAAAACCACTACTTCCTAAAGAAATATTTTATAAATTATAATGATTATTTTTTTCAACGGTCAAAATATCTCAGTTTTGTGATTTCGTCCAATGAAAACGCGTAATCTTCCATGTTTTGTGCTAAATGCTAGCCAATCATTCCGTTTTATACTGATTATTTTTTTCACCTGTCAAAATGTCACAGTTTTGTGATTTCGTTCAATGAAAACGCTTAATCTTCAATGTTCTGTGCTAAATGTAATACAAAAGTATATACAAGTAATAAAACAAAGAAACAAATAAAATAAAATATGAGTGATATAGTGTAACAATATTATAACGTTGGGCGTCAATTTGTGATATGCTTTACATGTTGAGAGTGAATTTATAAAAATATTTAGTTGACTTTTAAAAAAAATAACAATATACCAAAAGAAAAAATGTAATTAACAATAAAACATTCTGTTTTATATTGATAAAACAATAACAATAACAATATTCAACAATTAAACAGCGAAAATAGTGAAAAGTAAAATAATGAGAATAAGTGAAAAGATAGCGATAAATTATTAACACACTAAATGCCAAGGCAGACACTGGTGTTTTTTCGTTACTCTAAACTCAGAGCCATCGCAGACACCGGTGTCTGCTTCGGTTTTTGTCCAGCCGTGCTGCGCAGACACATTTTTCCTGAGTTTCTAATGGTTGAGTGTCTCCTCTGGCCCATTCATATATACCTCTATTCATGGGTCGCATTAATCACGTCATCAAGCCGTGTTACGACATGTGTCTGCTTTTGTGTCTGTTTTGGTCTACAAGTAACATAATTTTTTCTACTTGTTTGGCAGGGCCAAAGCGGACACAGAGATGTTTTTTCAGGTTGCGATAAGTAAACTGCAGGTTGGCTCAAAACACATTTATTCAAAAACATAAACAATATACTAAATAATAACGCAATAAATGACTTTGAGAAATACAAGAAACGAACATTCATGAAAACTTTCATCTTCATCCGTTATCTCGTGTTCATCGTCTTGACTTACATTACCAGCTGTTTCATTAAGTTCCATAACGTTATAATCCTCCGCCTGATTATTGTTGTTAGGAACATTTGTAGGTTCGTCTTCATCACTGATATCGGAATATTTATTCGACAGTAAAGGAGAATATTCCATGTAAACAGGATCAGAATCAGTATAATAAATCTGCGCTGTCACCGGAATCATGATATGGGTCTAAAAAGAACCTAATTATTCCATTCGTTCGTGAGATAGATTTTTGAAATTAACTTACCACCAGCATTATCGCTTTCACTGTCAGTATATCTTATTTGTTTTTGTACAGCTAGCTGCACCAATCTTTTTGATCTACTTCTCATAGTGGAGTTAGCTCGAAGACTAAATGAAATTCAAATACTTTGAATAACGCATTACATGCGGGACCATACAGGTCGATACGTGTCTGCTAACAAGTGCTTGTCTACTAATACTTGTCTGTTTTGGCCCAGCGCAGCAAAGCTCACAGGGCCGGCGCAGACGCCGTTGTCCGTTTTATATTTTTCGAAAATACTCGGCCTAGGAAAGTTTTAGAAAGAATCGGTTATAGATATAACCGTAACTTTGGAGGTACTATACGGATATGGCAATGGCCCTTTGATGAAAATTTCGAAATTTTTCATGGCGCTTAATGTGTTAAATAAAGTGGTTTGTATACAGAATGGCCCAAAAAATAATCGTCTATAATACCATTCGTCCTGTAAAATTTTACTAGATAAATTTTTATTTTCTAGACTTAACCTTTTTTTATTTTAGGCAAAACATTTAAAAAAAACTGAATAAGATAAAATCACATTTCAGTTTGTTTTCGTATTTTTGCCAAATAAAAAAGTTTTCGTCGAAACTATTGATAAAATCATGTAACTGTCAAAAGTTCAATAACAATATTGAACTATTAAACAGCGAAAATAGTGAAAATTAGAAAAAAAAACGATAGATTATTAAATAAAGTGGTTTTTGTACAGAATGGTTCAAAAAATAATTTTCTCAAATATCATTTGTTCTGTAAAATTTTACTAGATAAATTTTTATTTTCTATACTCAAACTTTTTATTTTAGCAAAACTACTCAAACAAACTGAATAAGATAAAATCACATTTCAGTTTATTTTCGTATTTTTGCCAAATAAAAAATTTCTTCTTGAAACTAAAAATTTATCGATAAAATTTTAAGGACTCGTGGTATTACTTTGACAATTTAATTCACGTATAAAAAATCCCATAAGCCGCGTGATTTTGTCATTATGACAGCGAAAAAAGTTTGCCCTAACTGTTCCAGCGATAACGAACCTAACTTTTGAAAGCATGACCTAATAATAATAACCTAACCAGCATTGTAAACAAATTTTTGATGAATATTAACAAAAGACACGAAGCTTCTGAAAATCAAGCTTTTTTTAATAATTGTGTTTTTAACAATTGTACTTTGCCGTTAAATTAAATAAACTAATTTACATCTCATTTTTTAATTTATTGATTTAGATATTCATTAAATTGTCTTACCGAATTACACTCTAGCTCTTTTTTTTGTCGAAGTTAACTTGACATTTATAATTCGAATTTTGTTGCCATTAAGTAATTCAACTCAAAAAACTGCCAGATGCAGTTTTTTTCGTTAAATTGCCAGGCAACAAAATTCTTATTGATACATGTCAAGTTTACTTCGACAAAAAAGAAGCTCTCGCGTAATTATAAGTGAATAATTTAGCAATGTCATTGAATGAATTTGTTTTTTAACTATTAGAAAATATATAAAAGAATAATAAAATAGGTTACTTTTTTTATTGAACCTCACAATACAATTACTTATTCATCATTTAAAATTAAAATAATTAACGTTATAATGCATGGTTTTGGGTAAGCAAAATTATTATACAAAAAGATAACACTGCAGAAATAATAAAACCATTTCACTACCAACTATTTTCTCCACAATACAGTAATTATGCTCAACTCGCAAACTGCAAGTAAAGCTTCAATAAAATAAAATACGAACTAATTGTGCTACCCATCACTTTTAAACTTAAATTTTAACCATTTGGCAAAGTTGTGTTGCAAACAAAGAATAAACTCTTTATACTTTAGGATAAAGTAAATTGATTATATTGAACTGTTCAGTGTAGAATACGATGTAAATAGCTATCGGATAAAAATTACATTTAGCATATTTTGCTTGACGTATCTCAGTAATGAAAAATGAATAAATAATTTAAATGCAATTGAAGTTTAGGTTATTTAAGTTCAATCAATAAAATTGATTTTAATAATGGAATTCGCTTAAACCATATACTATTCCGCAATTCTAATAAAAATTTTAATAAAAACCATATTAGGCGTGATTTAGTATCAATATCCAAATTTGAATATAAATTGGAAAAATATCTTTTGATTTAATACTTTAAATAGTAATTATTTTTTTCACCTGTCAAAATATCACAGTTTTGTAATTCCGTCCAATGAAAACTTCTAATCTTCAATGTTCTGTGCTAAATGCTAGCCAATCATTCCGTTTTATACTGATAAAACCAATAGTCGTTTTAACAGGATCGATAAAATCATTGAACTGTCAAAAATTCAATAACAATATTGAACAATTAAACCAAAAAATAGTGAAAAGTAAAATAATGAAAATTAGTGAAAAGATAACAATAAATTATTAAATAAAGTGGGTTTTGTACATAATGGTTAAAAAAATAATCTTCTCAAATACCATAACATACAATAACACTATTTAACAATTAAACAGCGAAAATAGTGAGAAGTAAAATAGTGAAAATTAGTGAAAAGATAACGATAAATTATTAAATAAAGTGGTTTTTGTACAGAATGGTTCAAACAATAATTTTCTTAAATACCATTCGTCCTGTAAAATTTTACTTAATAAATTTTAAGGACTCGAGGTAGTACCTTTGATAAAACCGCGAGTCGTATTGATATAGAACTGCCGAAAATTCAATAACAATGTTTAACAATTAATTTTATTGTTTATAAGTAACTGTAAATTAACATTCATTTATATTATCCAAATATTCTAAAATATATTTTGTTAATATTATCAGAATTCAATTCATCTAAACGACAATAAAAAGTCAAATAGGTTAGAACTTTAAAACTAACCTGGTTCTGCAAGTATTTAAAACTTTTACATAGCTACTTATAGATTAATGTTCCTTTAAATTTTATTTATACAATTATTTGCATTAAATCGTTTAAAAATTTTACATTAATATTTTTTTGATTATTATATTTAATTTTAAACATTTAAATTAAATAGCTTATTTAGAGAATGATTTTTAAGAAATCAAGGAAATATTTTATTTTTAAGTATTTATAAGAAATTTTCCAATTTTACAATAAAAATGTAATGTTTCAATTAAACTAAATATATAAATAAAAATAAAAACAAATTACACTGCTTAAGAATTAAATTAGAAGCTTACTCGTATTCTTGGAATTTCTTATTTCTTTATTTGGAAAATTTTTAATTTTATCTTTAACAGTGATATAACTCTCTTTAGTTTCAATAAAAAATAAATATTTAAAAATAAATCAAATTTTTTTAGGTCGAAACTTAATGCACCTTGTCTTATATTTAAAAAAAATAATAAATCAATATTCTTTAAATGCAAAAATTAAATGTTTAAAATAAACTTTTATTCTATTTAATTTGTTCAATATCAAGCTCCTTGGTTCCATTCATGGTATAGTCCTCATAATAAAATGATGTTTTTACGAGAATTGACAAATGATAGATTTATAAAACTCTCATTAAAAGAAAAAATAAATTCATTCAAAACATTTGCGAGTCCTAATAGCAGCTTCCTTTGACTTTTCGTTGCACTTACCTCACTTGCTCTCTTCTCTATAAGACCACTGAATGTTGTTTCCCTCCCATTTACTTATCCTGCTAGTGTAGCCGTAAAGTTATTAAAAGATCAAAAGATTATGAGTATTTATTAAATATTATTGTGTAGATCCACTTCCTTTCTGTCTCTTGATTTATGATAAATTAGATCATAGATCATAGGTAGGCAACATGAAATATAGGAAAATTGAATGACAGCAGAAATACATTAGGTGAAAAGATATCGATGAATTATTGAATAAATTGGTTTAGTGCAGAATGGCTTAAAAAATAATCTCCTCAAATACCACTCTTCCTGTTAAATTTACGGGATATATTTTTATTTTCCATATTCAAACTTTTTTATTTTAAGCAAAACTACTCAAACAAACTAAACAAGATAAAATCACTTATCCAACGGAATCGTGATTTTACCACATTTAAGTTTGTTTTTGTAGTTTTGCCAAATAAAAAAGTTTTCGTCGAAACTAAAACTTTATCGATAAAATTTTAAGGACTCGTGGTATAACCCAAGGGGTAAATCGCTTGTAAAATTTTGTACACCAATTTCACTTGGAGTAATTCCTGTATAATACATGTAATTCCTTTAGTAATACCAATAATACCAAGTAATTCTCTTGTAATACCACTAATTCCTCTGCATTACCCCTAATACCATTGTAATACCTAATAATTCACCACAATAATTAGTAATTCCTTGTCTATTTTTAGTATGTGATACCTAATAATCTTTCAATCAATTACTTGATATCTGATTTTAAGAATAGGTATTGATTTCATTCTGTGAAATTAGCAAAGTATTACTCACTTTCAAAGATACGTGGATATATTTTCTTCACTACATTTTAATATTATAATTTTTAATTTATATCCAGCTGAATTAAGTAACTATTGAATATATTTTGAAAAATTAAATACAAAATACAATACAACATAAAAATCTTATAAACTATAAAAAATAGAGATCAAGTTAATATAAAAAAACTTTAAATGAGTAGGTAGGTAATTAAAAATAAACATAAACAAAACTCTACACTTCTCGTTTGACTTTTATAAACTATTGCTAACTAGTGACTAGTTAAACATGCTATTTACACAAGTTTTTACTTTTTTTATATACTTAAAATATCATATCATCTCAGTTCAAATGGTCCACTGCCAACTAGCTCTATTGGTCCGTAGAATATAAATTCTTTTTTAATCTTAGTAGTATCAGGATTTCTGGGCCAAATGAAATTACTAAGCTCCTGTTTAAGAAATTTCATTTTATATTCATTGGCACTCGTTTTCTCAATTACACGCCCTATATACCACTTGTCATCATAAAATGCGGCATAATATTTTTCTAAATCTACCTCTATATCTCTGTTAAGTTTATCAGGTTCATTATCAGAAGAGTAATGTAGCTCTTCACTTGAATCTTCCCAATGGTTTTCCTCACGTTCTCCTTGTGATAATGATGAAACAGAATTATTTGTACCTTTCTTTTTCTTTTTAAGTAAGGGCCCTATTTGTGTTTTATTTGGTGATTTATTAGCAACTTTGTAAGATTTTTGGTTACCAATAAATCGCCTCAGTCTATCAGTACTAACCTTTCCAATGTTTTCGTCCAGACGCCAACAATAGGAGGATTTTGTGATCACTACAAATTTATTGTTTAGTTACATTTTGAGGTAAGAAGAATCTTCACTCACATCGACTATCTTATCAGAAAAATCTCTTAGTGCATTTGGATTATTTAAATTGTCATCTCGATTGTCAGGTTCCTCTTCGAAGTTGTCAATGTGTAACGTTGGGTCTAAAACTAAACTTGAAGTTTCACACATTTGCTATCTAGGTGAATATTATCGATTTCCGTTTCGATTAAATCATTATTACATTGGCGATCTTCAGGTTCAGAACTCCTCAAAACAATGTCGATGTTTTTCCAAGCATCGTCGTTCACGGTTATACCTAATTTTGTGCTATCATTTAATGCGGTTTGTAAAGCATTTTCTACAACACTTTTTATATCTATATGTTCAATTTCTGTGTCTGTCACACCACATTTTACCTTTGGTAATCTAGCTTTTTCTCTAGGAAATACGATAATATCACCAAGGTCGTTAATTATACTATTTAGATATTTAATTCGATCGATTCTATGCATAAAGTCTTTAATACTAAAATTGATGACAGTGGATGACAGTGGAAAACGTTGATGTCATTGAACGACATGTTCGAAAAATTTGTTCACAAGTTTGACTGTTGAAAAGATTTACGCAAAACATATTTGATTTCAAGTTTCTATACCGTTCATTTTGTTGCTAGACAAGAAGTTATCTTTTATAGTATATTCTGCATTACTTTTAATCCATGCTCTCCAGATTCTTAAAAAAAGCATACCATATCAGAGACAACCAAGAGACGCCCAAGTACATGTTAAATTTTTGTTCTACAGTAATGAATTGGTCCACGAGAACCGGAAAGTGAGTTGAGATGGCGCTCGCGCTTCTCAGGAAATTTAAAAAAGCGCGGGCAAACCCTTTTTCGTTTATTTTCTATTTTTTTAATTAAAAATTAAATACAGAACTTAAAAAACATACTTTATTGAAAAATTATTTATTATTATTATTATATACATAAACATTATTGTGGTCCTTGACATAATATATGGCCTATTGGACAAATTACAGGAGCAATGAAAATATGGAAGTGGTTTTTAACTTTTCAAAGAAACGACAAGATATAGACTAAAAGGATGCATAAAAAACACAAAGTTTTTTAACTATCGTTAAACACAAACTAATCACCAAACAAAAGTCTAAAATAATTGTTCTACAGCCCACTGTTACACAGTTTATAAATAAGAACTCTAATTATTGAACTTATTCTAAAAACGCCACAAAAACACAGTTAATACAACTCGTCAAAACAATAATGACGACTGAATACTTTGGCAGTTGGCACGTCACATTTACCACAGAATATCAAACAAACTTTATATTCTAAGGTTTGCCGTTGTGTCAAAATTCCATGCTCCTAGTGCCATCTCCGCTAACTTTTCAAAAATATGACAGAGATATGACATTTCATAAACTTGTGAACTAAACAAGGATAGAGCTAGCAGGACTATTTTATTGGACAATCGAACAAAAATGCTCATGTACTTGACCGTCTCTTTGGTTGTCTCTGACCATATGTAATATAAGCGACGATAATACGGAATGCATAATTTTTAAATAAATATCAGTTCCGTGAATCATTGCTATATAATTAGTTACGGCCGAAGAACTCATTTTCTTAGCAGATGACTAATTTATTTAGTCTTCTGACTTTAGATCACTTAAAATTAATAAATGCTGATCTTTAGGAACATTCTTGTAATTGGAGTGTATAGCGTATGCGCTATTTATGTAGTTGTGCAGCATATGATACCAGTACTAATACCACGTAATACCAACAAAATTCCCACTAATACACTGTAATTCTGAGCAATACACAGTAATACCTGTGTAATACACGGTAATTCATTGTAACACCCAAATAATTCCCACTAATTCGTGGTAATACCGCAAGCTTGTACATCAAAATTCCTCAGCGGTTTATCCCTCGGTATAACCTTTAATTAAAAATATACAAAATTGTTCAAATTTATTGTACTAAACCATACTCTGTGGAAGTCCACTTAGGCTTTAATATTGTTATATCTTATTACTTTCATAGTTGATCTAGCCTTAATACTATTTAATCAACATCAAGTAGCTATAAACAAACAAATTGTAACTTTAATATGTCATTTTGACAAAAAGTTTTTTCTGTTTTTTTCTATATAATTGCATAGTTATACTGATCTTGGGGGGAAAATAACTAAGGCTTTAATATTGTTATATCCTACTACTTTCATAGTTGGTCTAGCCTTAACACTATTTAATTAACATCATGTAGCTACAAACAAACAAAATGTAATATCAATATGTCAATCTGACGATGCTCGCTGCAGAGAAACAGCTTTCATTGAGTATTTACAAAGCAAAAACTTTTTAAATAAGTTAATGTTTTGTTAAACATGTTAATTTTTAATGTTCGGAAGTAAGCAATAAACTACTCTAGGGTGCCATCTTTAACCAATTAATTAATTAATTGAATTAATCAGAAGTAAGTAATAAGTTTTATACACAATTACTTACAAATTATAAAATTAACTAAAAAACGTATGTTCATTTTTATTAGATATTTTAACAAATTTCATTGGCATAGGTAGCAACAAACCCACTTTCAAAATTTAAAGTGGTGACGGATCTTCATAATTGATTAAAATAACTAAAATACGGTACAAAATTGTACACGTACGGAGACCCTGATAATAATAAAATATTTGAGTATGCTTTAGGATCAGTTATAGTTGTGTTTTCCTTTTGTTTTAATTTAATTTAACAAATTTAAATACGCTCATTTTCAAGAGTCAGCATATAAACCACAATCAACATACTGATATTGTATTTCCTTAAATTGGCGTGATTGTTGACCCTAGGGAAATTGTATACCGTCATAAATTTCCTTACAAACCACTCGCTATCCTACTTCGACATCAGGAACACGATCGATGAACGACGTGCTTGACATACTGAACCAAAAGAGAATTGAGAGAGAAAATCTGCCTTGTAAGGTTGTGTCACATTTCTTGTTTGTCTCGTTTTATTATTGTGTATTATGTACCACGTTTTTTTATCGTAAGGCATATTGTTGAACGCGTTATATCTGATTATTTTGCGAAAAGTAACCTTCAGCGGTATAAAGGAAAGCAAGCAAGTAGATTTCGGTTAATTGAAGCCCTTAATGTGTATTATTATGTATAGGATAATGTAGGGAAATATAATTAAATTGAAATATAATGATATTGCAAGAAAATATAATATTTTATATTCTGGTGTAGTAGGTATAATGAATGTATGAATGAATGTATGAATGAGTTAGGGGTGATGATTACACTGCGACCCATAGGATCTATTGTGTCCCCCCTTACTTGCCATGTTCTGATGTTTTCTCAGATTTATAGCAGCTCTTCGAGTCCTATTTTCCTGAGGAAGTTTAGGACATCGTCGGGCTTCAAATCAGGTAGATCCCCTTCCTCTATTTCATGTGCTCCTAGGTATCTAGCCCTAGAATTTTGCAAGGCAGGACATTCTGAGAGTATATGTATTGAGGTTTCATCCTCTTCCTCACAGAATCTGCACTTTGCTTCATCTGCTAACCCTAGTTTCTTCATGTGGCTTCTTAACCGGCAATGCCCGGTTAATATTCCCGTTAGAATACGGAGCCTTTTTTTACTGAGGTTGAGGCAGCTAAGAGATCTGTTCTGGTCATAGTTCCCCAGTAGTATCTTAGATTGCCTCAGTCCTTCCAGCTGATTCCAGTACTCGGATTTTTCTTTCTCCATTTCCTCTCTTAGTTTTCCTAAGATTACTCTACTGCTGATCCCACACGATGGTTCTGGTCCCAAATGTGGGGTTTCAGCTCCTTTTTTTGCCAGCTTATCTGCTGTTTCATTCCCCTCTATTCCTATGTGTCCCGGGACCCATAGGAGGGTGACAGTGTTCTTCTGGCCTAGTTCATTTAGTTTACCTAGGCATTCCCAAACCATCTTCGAACTGATTATATTTGAACTCAGCGCTTTGATGGCTGCTCGACTATCCGACATGATCACAATCTCTTGTCTGCGATAGTTTCTTCCAATATTGAATTCCACACATCTTTCGATGGCGCGGACTTCTGCTTGAAAGATGCTCGGGTATGTGCCCAAGCTTTCTGAGTATTTGGCTCTCGGTCCAAAAACTCCTATCCCAGTTCCTTCGTCTAGCTTGGAACCGTCCGTATACCACTTTATGGTATTCTGGTTTAAATTCTGTATGGTGTCTTCATCCCATTCAGATTTATTACTCAACTTTGTGATGAATTTTCTCACAAAGTTGAATTTCTTTGGCATATCATCTTGGGGCATTTCCCAAGTTTGATCAAAGTGAAGTGATCGAGGTTTTTCCCTGATAATTCCTTCTTTGATCATTCTATATATTGTTTTCTTCCTTACACTTTCTAGCAGAATGTGCAGTGGGGTCAAGTTTAAAATCACCTCCATTGCAGCAGTGGGGCAAGTTCCCATTGCTCCAGTGATACATGAACAGGCTAGTCTCTGAATTTTCGAGAGGTTTTTCCTCGTCGTATTCAGATTAGCCCTTACGCCCCAAGCCACTGCCCCATATGTGATTAATGGTCTCACTATTGCTGTGTATATCCATTGCAGGATACGTGGGTTACATCCCCAGTTCTTCCCTGCAATGTTCCTACACACCATGAGGGCCTTGGTTGCTTTGTGTATTACTTCGTCTTCGTGTTTGTTCCAGAGTAACCTGCTATCTAGGATTAGCCCTAGATATTTTACCTCTGTTTTCCACTCGACGATGTTCTCCCCTATTTTTATGATTTTTAGATTAGGTTTCTTTTTCCTTGTAAAGGCTACTAGTGTGGTTTTGGTGGGGTTGATGCTGAGTCCCACCGAGTCACACCATTGTTCCGCAATGTTCAATCCTCTTTGAACAATATCACAGAGAACGTTTTCATACTTCCCTTTTGCCAGGATAACCATGTCGTCGGAATACCCTTGACATGGTATGCCTTCCCTAGTCAATTGACAGAGCAGACTGTCCACAGTGAGACTCCACATAAGCGGGGATGCAACTCCCCCCTGTGGACAGCCTCTGGTCACATTAATGGAGATAGTGTCTTGTCCTGCCTCCATTTCTGCGATTCTTGTAGATAGCAGTTGCGACATCCAACTGGAAGTCGTTCTATCTACTCCTTTCTCAATCAATGCTCTTTTGACTGCCTCATGTGGCGTATTGTCAAAGGCCCCTTCTATGTCTAGAAAGGCACATACCACGGTCTCTTTTTTGTTCAGTGCGTCTTGGATTTCGTCCGTCAACTGTGTTAAAGCGGTTTCCGTGGACTTTCCCGCTTGGTACGCATGTTGACGAGGGTGCAATAGCACCTGTTCCAAGATTTCTGTTCTAATGTAGTTGTCTACAGCTTTTTCCATCGTTTTTAGAACAAACGATGTGAGGCTGATCGGTCTAAGGGATTTGGGGTGCGTAGTGTCCCGTTTCCCTACTTTTGGTAGGTAGTAGGTATAATACATTATGATTCTTCAAAATCAAACTTATAAATATTAATTTTATTAATTTATTTTTTAATATTATATATTTTTTTTAAATTTATAAAAAGAAAATTGTGGCTATTGCATCAGTGTCTTTATTATTTTGCAAGCTGTTGACTTGCTAAAATTGAAATAATCACCTACACATATTAAAAAACTGTCGGTTGCAAAGAATCTCATTGCCAATAATAATTTATTGATTGGAGACACTGAAAAATTCCTACAACGACAAAATATAATAGCAAAGTTAAATTAGGAATACATGTTACAGTTGAGGGTTTGTTTATAACTGTCTGCAGGAGCTTCAATTTGAGCTCCATATGGCTCTAATATCATTAAAACAGTTTCTTTTTTTAATTTAAGTCTTATCTTAAAATCTAGTTCATCTAGAGTGTCAATATAATTGGTGTCTTTTCCTACAGTATATGGTCGACGCTGGTATTCAAAAAATTCAATAATTTATCATCAACTTTTTCTACAAAAACATATTTTTCAGCTTGTCAGTAAGATGCTGGATGGTAAGGAGATATCGTTTTGAAAAATATACCGTTGGAGTTGAAAAATTTCCTAAGATGTAAACTGCTGGGCAATATCAGACAACAAAGAAGGATAATCCAAATCCTGCAAATATATCTGTGAGGATTTCGACATTCCCGTGAACTTGGCAAACCATATTCAAAAATCTTAAAGTTTTTTTAGAGTTCTGGCATCCTTTGCAATAGTTCTAGAGTTCTCTGTAAGTATTTTCAATAGTTCCGGTTAATAAATACAAAAAAATGGAATTTTAAAATATGGTGCGCCAAGTTCACGCAGCGCACCGTATCATGAAAATACATTATTTTTTCGGAGTTCTAGTTAATTTTACAATAGTTCTAGAGTTCTATATCCATTATATTAATAGTTCTAGCAATTAAATGCAAAAAATCAATGTTTGAAAACTAAGTGCCTAAAAGGTAATTTTATTTAAAAATATTTTATTTACGAGTTCTGGCCGATCTGACTTGAGTTCTGAAAAGCGTTCCTTTAGTTCTACATAAAACTCTTGTGACATTTTCCCACAAAATCATTTTTCTTCAAGTTATCTTCATTTTAAATATCGAAAATTGGACTTAAAAAAAATTTACGAGTTCTAACCGATCTGATTGGAGTTCTGAATAGCGTTCCTTTAGTTCTACACAAAACACTTGTGACTTTTACCCGCAAAATCATTTTTCTTCAAGTTATCTTCATTTTAAATATCGAAAATTAGACTTTCATTAAAAAAATAAAAATTTAAGAGTTCTAGCCGATCTGATTAGAGTTCTGAATAGCGTTCCTTTAGTTCTATACAAAACTCTTGCGACTTTTTCCCATAAAATAATTTTTTTTCAAGTTATCTTAATTTTAAATATCGAAAAATCGACTTTTATTAAAAAAAATAAAAATTTACGAGTTCTAGCCGATCTGATTAGAGTTCTGAATATCGTTCCTTTAGTTCTATAGTAAATTTATTACTTTTTTTCGTAAAATAATCATTATTCTAATCAAAGCGCAATTTTTAACATTTAAAATTTCAAAGTTTTACAGAAAATCCTTAAAACTTTTTTCTATAAAATTATTTTTCCAGTTATTGTAATTAATTTTTTGTTATTAATATTAATTTTTTGATTTTCATTATTAATAAAGCTATATTAACTTAAAAAATGTATTTTTTTAATTATTTCTATGTTAAAAATTGCGCTTTGATTAGAATAATGATTATTTTACGAAAAAAAGTAATAAATTTACTATAGAACTAAAGGAACGATATTCAGAACTCTAATCAGATCGGCTAGAACTCGTAAATTTTTATTTTTTTTAATAAAAGTCGATTTTTCGATATTTAAAATTAAGATAACTTGAAAAAAAATTATTTTATGGGAAAAAGTCGCAAGAGTTTTGTGTAGAACTAAAGGAACGCTATTCAGAACTCTAATCAGATCGGCTTAAATTTTTATTTTTTTAATGAAAGTCTAATTTTCGATATTTAAAATGAAGATAGCTTGAAGAAAAATGATTTTGCGGGTAAAAGTCACAAGGGTTTTGTGTAGAACTAAAGGAACGCTATTCAGAACTCAACTCAGATCGGCCAGAACTCGTAAATAAAATATTTTTAAATAAAATTACCTTTTAGGCACTTAGTTTTCAAACATTGATTTTTTGCATTTAATTGCTAGAACTATTAATATAATGGATATAGAACTCTAGAACTATTGTAAAATTAACTAGAACTCCGAAAAAATAATGTATTTTCATGATACGGTGCGCTGCGTGAATTTGGCGCACCATATTTTAAAATTCGATTTTTTTGTATTTATTAACCGGAACTATTGAAAATACTTACAGAGAACTCTAGAACTATTGCAAAGGATGCCAGAACTCAAAAAAAATTTAAGATTTTTAAATATGGTGTGCCAAGTTCACGGGAATGATTTCGACTGTAACAACAACTCTTAGGCCCTGTTGTACAAACCTGGTTTAAATGCAGTTCTAATCTCCGTTCACTAATTTTTTAGGTTGTACAATTGCAGTTCATGCTTGAACCTGATTTTGAATTTTCACATTAATTGGTTAAATAAACTGTTATTATTTGAATTTGATATTTGAGCAGAAACATTAATATACGCGTGTACCAACAATATTAACCTTACGAATTTTCCGTTGAACTCGGCTTGAACTTAGTTCAAATATGTATTAGTTGAATTTATGAGCCGAGCTCATTTTTGAACCGAATTCAATTGAACCACGACTACTATAATACAACAATACATAGTACAACCGGACCTTAGTATTTGAGCAAGGGATTGAGTTTAAAGAATCTGAAATATTACTTAAACATTTTTTTGCTTTAATCGACCTCTTTGGATTTCAAAAATATCACTTCCTGAGAGGTTTTTGGTACACAGAGTATCTAATTTTAAATCTGTAAGAATTCCGTTAAATAAAAAGCATTCTTTGTAAAATTTTAAATAAAGATCCAAAATTCGTAACGGTCCCTTCTGCAGTTACATGACAGTCAAATCTGGTGGTTTAAGATCAGTATAACTGTGCAATGATATAGAAAAACCAAGAAGAAACTTTATCATGTTAATCTTTGGTCCACGGAGTAAGGATTAGTACAATAAATTTACAAAAATGGTTGTTAAAAAATAAATAATAATAATTGTTTTTAAATGTAGAAAAAACATTCAGCAACATTCTGAATTATTTCTTAATAACAATTCAACGAAGTAAAATTTAATAAATTTCAATAATCGTAATAATAATAAATTGAAAAAGGAACAACCTGTCACTACTCTCTAAGGCTTTAACGATTGCTGGATAAACCAACATATGAGAAAATGTGATCATTTTAAATTCGTTATATTTGTAGAAATTACCTTTTAGGATATTCTTCCCCTAAGGAATTCATGGCAGGTAAATCAGTCAAATGTATTCCAAAAATTACACAAAGGCGTACTTCATTCAAAGGGAGGACAATATTCGTGAGGAAAGACGACGTATTTTATTCGCAATTCCCAGGCCACATTTGGTCAATACGATTTTAATATGAACCGTATTTTCTGGAAAATTGGACTTTTATTGACCTTTGTGGAATATTCTACAGAGAAAGAAAATTGTTTGGGGATTTGCGCATCGCAAGATTTGCTCACAATTCTATTTAAGAGAAAATTTAATAGATTCCTCACATTATGTTCGGTTTTGATTTTGAACATAATGTACCTACAATTCAATCACACTAATTTGGTATTTGTCAAAATCGATTAATAGTTGTGATTTGATAGTTGATAGGTTGCATATTCATATTTTTATTTTTCTTCAAATGAAATCACCTTCCAAACAACAGGGAGCAGTTTCTGCAGTTTAAGTAAGACATGACTGTTACGTAACTAAGGTTAGATCAAAACTGTTTATGCAATTTAATCACGACATAACTGTTTCTGCAGTTAGATTCAATATTTATATCTAAAACTATTTATGTAGTTTAATCAAAAATCAACTGTTTATGCAGTTGTTTTAAATTAAAATCTATATTTAAACTGTTTAATGCAGTATAAGAAATACTTATTGTTATTATTGTTAGTATTACCCAAAATAAAAATCAAAAATTTAAAATAAAAGTATAGAATCAAAATTATGGCAATTACAGCCATGTTATGATGAAACAGTCATAAATTTAATTACAGCTTCAGATGAGTCAGAATCCGATAAGGGCTTAAAGCAGGTGGAAAAGCAGCTTGATAAAATTAATGACACCGACGTCATAGCCCTTTTGGGAGCCGATCCAACCCCATCAGAGGGCCCACCTGTCATTTTACACCAAGACATAGTGACAAGATGGGGGACATATTTAAGTAATGGATTGGATAAAGACTTTAGAGAGGAGTTAACAAATTGGCCTATTTCAGAAAATTGCCTTTCTTTAGGAGGTCCACCATTTATTATCTAAACATAGAAAACATTAAATTTACCCCCTAATAGAGAATACAGTCCAGAAAATGGCGGATGAATCAAAACACGATTTGCTGTTGTTTAGTAAGGCTTTGGGGAAAATGTAAAGCGGCCCAAAACATCAACAAGACAGCTAAAGAACTTAAACTCACACGACAAAAACTATTTAAAACGTTGGAGCGCCCGGGTCCATCATCAGGTTATTTAAACTCCAAGCGCTGATCGAGGAAAACAAAAATTAAAGAGCCAATTCGAGCAATTTACTGGAAAAAGAGACCAGATCGGTGGAAAATGGAGGATCAGAGGAAGAAGTACAGGAATCAGAAGCAACATTAGAGGTCAAAACGCCATTTTATGCTGGTAGAATAAAATATTATTTTACTGAACGACACATGATAACAAGCAATGTCACAATTTTCAAATGGGTACAGGGCTATTTAATACCTTTTCAATTTATTTCCTCTATGGTATGATGCAATAATCATAACTTAAGAGCACAAGACTGGAAAATATGGGAACCCAATAAAAAGAAATAAATACAAGCTTAAGAAAAAAATTCAGAATGCACAGAAATAAATAAAAGAATACATGGAATAACTAAATCAAACAATGATAGAACACATTCTATCGAATTGTTTGAGCAAATTCTGAAAATTGGAAATTCTGGAATAACTAATAATGTTTGATAAAGAGATGGAAAATTATTTACAATGTTTCGGAAATTCTACTGCCCTAAAAATCATAAAAAATATATAAAATAGAGCCCTTTGATAGAGGGCAATCATTCAGTTTTAATTGGTTATAGTAAAGGGAATCACTTTTAATCGGACAGTGAGTGAGTTAAAGATATAGTGACATTCAGAGTTATTATAGAAAAGTAAAATCAAGCAATATTTTCCGAATGTGTAAAAGACATAAAGTGTACTTACCATTTAAAAAGTAAATTATAAACTATAAATAATAATAATCAAAATTTCTAAGGTACATCCTGTTTTAATAGCATATACAGTATGATGCAAATGTATGGAATAAATTCATTATTTCAGTCAATTTTAATTTTTAAATGGCCAGCAACTGTGTTGGACATTACGTCATTAGTGATGGCGTAATGATGTCATCGACGCTTTTTTTAAATAAAAACCGAGTTCACGTGACAGCTCATTTGAAAGGTCTCCTTATCGCCTTTGCAACAATAATAGTAATCATTTAAATATTTATTTCTACAGGGTTAACCAAAACTGTTGGTTTATTAATACAATTAACTTAGAATAAATGTTTACTTAAATACAATGAAATTACAACAAATAAATGTTCAAATTGCCGACTTTCAGCAATTATACAATGAGAAAGGTGAGCAGTAAATTATTTCCCAACGTTTTCGAGGACATCAGGTGCTATTTGTGCACTTTCCGTTTGGATTCGCTCCTTCAACTCTGCTCTTTAAATATCCCCACAAAAGAAAGTCTAACGGAGTCAAATCTGGAGACCTTGGTGGCCATTCGATAGGCCCCCTTCTACCTATCCACCTTCCTGGGGAGATAATTTCGTACCTTAACGCCATAGTGAGGGGGAGCACCATTCTGTTGGTACCATAAATTATTTCAATTTGGAAATAGCTGATTCAGCTGTGGCAACAGATAATTTTAAAGAAATTCCAGATAACTAGCAGCAGTTGGGTTTTCCTCAAAAAAATATGGCCCCACAATTTGATTGTTTATAATGCCGGCCCAAACATTCACCTTCTCAGGATATTGTGTCCTATACTTTTCCATCCAATGTGGATTTTCACTTGCCAAATATCGACGTCTGGCGATTTACGTGACCGTTCAGCATAAAAGACGCTTCATCTGAAAAAAGTACCTTTTGTATGAAACCCAGATCTCTGTTACATTGTTCCATAAAGATTTCGCAGAATTTGATTTTTTATCAAAGTCATCATCTAATAGCTCCTGGACCAGATGTACTTTGTATGGATGCCACTTCTCCTTTTTTAGCACTCTTAGAACAGTTGATTGGTGGACATTATTATCTAGTGCGACCTGCCTAGAACTGGTATGAGGATTTTCTTGAAACGCCAGTACAACGTCCAGTGTTTTGGTTTTGGATATTGATGTTCTACCACTTCTTGGAAGATCTTTAACATGGCCCGTTCCTCTAAATGTTTTTTCAATTTTACTTACTGTTGATTGAGTAATTGGATCGCGATTGAGTATTTAGCAATAAATAAATTACGAACTTTTGCTTGAGTCCTTACTCTATCTCCATAACCAATCATTTTTACTCGAAGAGTAAAAATTTGACGTCTATTATTTGACAGATTCACAGATCATGGATGAATAAAGACAAGTCAATGACAATATTGATTTAAATAAAAAAAAATGAAGTAAATCATCCATTGCTCAAATGTGAACACGATATAGAAATCAAAAGTCCAAGTCAATATAAATATTTTTGTAAAAATAATTCCGATTACTTACTACAATAGTTAATTTCAAATTATAATGTAGCATAGTTTTTATCAATGTATTTTTTTCGGAACCAACAATAAACACTATTTTGTTTTATTTCCAGTGGTGGTCCTTAGTGTATTTTATTTCAGTTAACCCTGTAGAAGTAAATATTTAAATGATTACATTGTTGCAAAGGCAATAAGGAGACCTTTCAAATGAGCTGTCACGTGACCTCGGTTTGTATTTAAAAAAATCATCGATGCCGTCATTACGCCATCACTAATGACGTAATGTCCAACATATCTATAGCAGTTGATGGCCATTTAATAATTAAAATTGACGTGTTTCAAGATTTTTTTTAAAAGTCGTCTGTTTCTAAAATAATGAATTTATTCCATATATTTGCATCATATTATATGTATATGCATGTATATGCTTGTACACTTTTTATCTTCTTCAGGAAAATCAAGGTAAGACTCCTTTAGGTGCAGTCGCCTCGATGGAGGTTGGCAATGACCTGCAAATTCTCTCTATTCTGCGCTTTTCTTATTAGATTTTGAAGGTTTAAACCTGTCCATTCTTTGATGTGGCGCAACCAAGTCATTTGTTTTCTGGCAGGACCGTGTTTACCTTCTATTTTTCCCTCCATTATTAGCTAAAGAAAGCTATATCTCTCATGTCTAAAGATGTACCCCAGATAAGAATTTTTGCGTCTTTTAACGATTTCAATAAGTTCACGGTGTCTACCTATGCGTCTCAGAACTTCTTCATTTCTGACGTGTTCAATCCATGCAATCTTTAGCATATGACGAAATACCCACATTTCAAATTTTTCCAACCAACAGTCAGGGTCCAAACTTTCATGCCGTACATCATCACACTTTAAACATAGCATTTTATCTTAGGTTAAGATTAAGGTTGCGAGTAGTAAAAATTTGTTTCATTTTTAAAAAGGTGTTTCTGGAGTGTTCTATCCTAGATTTAATTTCCTGTTTCCTTAGAAATGACCATTGTTTTTATTTTCTTTTATTGTTCTCCCTCGCGCATGACTTGATTAAGCAGTGTTTGTAATTCATGTTTACTTCTCGCGATCAGTACGGTATCGTTAGCATATCGAATGATGTTGGCGATCCTCCCGTTGACTTTTATGCCCTCTTCTGCCTCATCTAGAGCTTTAGCAAAAATAGGAAATGTAAGACAGGTAAAAAAGATTTGAAATCTAAGGTTTAAACATTGTGGGTGTAACTTGACAGACGAAATCAGCTAGCTTTTTTTCTTCAATACAGATATCGATTCATCATTTAAAAATAACTTTTATTGAATTCTATTTTAAAACAATATAAATCTAAAATTTCTCATAATTTACCGCTTCATACACCAGCTTATTAGGTTCATATTTCTGGGTTGATATTAATTAATTTTGCCAACTTTATCAAATAATTCAATGTTCAATGTGTATTTTACTTTTATATTGGCAAATGAAATGTGAACGATCTCCTTTATAAGGGTTCGGTAGCGAATTATAACTTGCAAAACGTTACGATTTATTGTTGTAGTTTAAACGCAAGATAGGAAACTTTCAAAAACGTAATTAAAGTTATGAGAATTGTTAAAGTTATAATATATATACTGAAATTGTGAGAGTCTAGAAAATGTTTCATCGGACTTTCTAAATTGCAATGGAGTTCCATTTTAAAGTTCGATTGGAAGCTAATGCCAAAGTAGTTTTAGTGAACAGACCTATTCTATGACTTTTTCTGTGTACTATATGCATATAATATATTTTCCCGAGATATTTATTCGAATATACCGTGGTAAATTATATTTAATTAAAGGATAAGAATTAGTCTTGAAACTATATAAATAAATGAAGAAAAAATGGTCATAGAATATGTTTATTGTATTAAACTTTGTGGAAGTCCATCCTAATAAGATGGACGATGCTAATTTTTAGAAAAACAGCTGTCATTGATTTAAAAAAGCAATTTTTGGAATAAACAGTGAAAGTTTTGTTAATGTACCTATTTATATAATATGCCTGGAAAAATGTAACTAACTTATTTTTTTAACGAAAACTCAATTAAAGGAAGTTCATTCCGAATTAAATGAAATAAACTCGTCCAATCAGATGTTACACAATTAGTCAACTGTGTCGGGCACTTTTTAGATGAATTACATACCCCAAAATAACTTTTTGTTGCCATTTCGCCTTATATTAATAATTATCAATCATTACAAAAATGTTAATGAAAATATGTTAAATATGGTGGAATGAGTAATATAATTAATTATACGTATTTGCATTACCATTAACAGAGTATATCATAATTGCTATTGTGAACTATTATTCTCAGCATTGGGTTGGGACTTATCTGACTGGACTAGTCAGGAATGTGCTTTAGGAATGTCATTTGTCCCTTGAATGATATTTCCATAGCTGGTCCAATCATTATAAAAATCTTTTAATCTACCTTTGTTAAATCACCAAAACAATTCCCAAAAATAATTACTTTATTATAACTGCTGCCTCACTAAGTAATACGGTTTTTTTTACACCCATGGAATAATATCTCTATTATTTACGGTTTTTCTTTAAATAATAGTACTTGCTATATCTACCTGCTGGCTTATGAACCATAAAATTGAAATTTTACTTAATATTTCTCGAAAACGAAAACTGATGAAAAACGAAAAATACAACTATATTATAAAGCGTTATAAACACAAACCGTTAAAAATCAAAACATTTGGCATTTGGCGGTGGATAACACAGAAAATTTAACAATATATTACTAAAATTTAATGGTGCTATCATCTGCTTGTCTGAAGCAGGTACTAATAAAATGGCTTAACCTTGATCCACCTACGTGAAACATCTAAGAGTAGGTGATTTGCGTAACTGACTAATCATCTTGTCATCGCCTAATCCACCTTGTCAACAACTACTGATGAGCGAGACTGGTCTTGGTGTCTTGGTCTTGGTCTTGCAGAAAATGCAAGACCAAGACCAAGACCAACTTCATGCTGCAAGATCAAGACCAAGACCGAGCAGTGCAAGACTTATGCAAGACCAAGACTTAGCATTGCAAGATATACGCAAGACCAAGACCAAGCCTGTAAGAGTCTTGCGATCTTGCGTCTTTTAAACATATAAACCGAAAAATAAAGCAGCCATGGATTATTTTAAACTCTAAAGCTTTGGTTTCCTAGGATAGCGGTGCCGCAATAAAGCGGCCGTAATTTGACGACCGTTCAAGACGGCCGCTATCGGTGAGCACAGATGTAAAGTAAGAGTTTAACGTTATTGACCGCCTAAATCCATTTTTGTATTTGCTTTCGTTTTGTGTGTTTATAGTTTGTTTTATATCTTGTGTTTAGTTTCATTTTTTGACAATAATTAGAGTGTTTCTGTATTAAAAGCAAAAAATTGATGATTTGGACTTGGCAATGATGATATTTTTGGAAGACAAGTCTTCATCGGAAGAAGAAACGAAAAGATCGGAAGAAAGTAAGATTTTTAAGAAACGGAAAACTGTAGGCGTCTATGAAATCTTAATATGTCATCACCTTCAAACAAATAATGAAAAATTTAGACAATATTTTCGTTTGACACCAGTATTGTTTGATTATGTTTTAAATCACATAAAAGATGACATTGTTTCAAAACCATGCAATAGAAATAAAAATCCAATAACTCCTGAACAAAAATCATGTTTATTTCTAAGGTAAGTTCATGGATAAGCTTTATTAATGTTTACATATTAAAAAACTTGGACAATGTTATGAATCATTTGGAGAAAGAGGTATTGTCGTACTGTACTCCGGTGAGAATGCTGGTAGAGGAGTCCTTGATGAAGACGAAGAAGAAGCTTGGTTTTGAGGGTTATAATTACTGCTGGTACCATAATAAGCAGAAGTTGATCGGCTGTGCTTAGTTGCTATAGCTACAGTCGTGTATTTTTTGATTGACAATATGAAAGATTTAATTGTCACAATTGCATCTTTTCAAGTATCTAAATAATTTTCGAGGTGATTTTGCTTGTAAAAAAATATTGATCCTAACTCTTGCGGAAATTAACTTTTCCGCACTTGTTAGTATAATGATTATTTCATACTTGATTTATCGCTACAATGTAATATAAAAAAAAAATTTTATAATGAGAAATACTGTCCCTTTCATTAATTCTTTCTTTACTTGTAATGATTTTAAAAAATGTTTTTCCTTTTTTTTTGTAAAAATGGACCCCAGTAAATCTAAAAAAAAGTGCAATACTTGCAAGAGTCTTGGTGCAAGACCAAGACCAAGACCAAGACCAAGACCAAGACCAAGACCAAGACCAAGACCAAGACCAAGACCAAGACCAAGACCAAGACCAAGACCAAGACCAAGACCAAGACCAAGACCAAGACCAAGACCAAGACCAAGACCAAGACCAAGACCAAGACCAAGACCAAGACCAAGACCAAGACCAAGACCAAGACCAAGACCAAGACCAAGACCAAGACCAAGACCAAGACCAAGACCAAGACCAAGACCAAGACCAAGACCAAGACCAAGACCAAGACCAAGACCAAGACTGGTCCCTGCAAGAACAAGACCAAGACTGGTCCCTGCAAGAACAAGACCAAGAACAAGATTGCTTATTTGACTGCAAAACAAGACCAAGACCTGTTATGCAAGACCAAGACCAAGACCAAGACTAGCCCGGTCTTGGTCTTGCATTTGCTCATCACTATCAATAACAGTCAATTTGGTGGCTAATTCTAGCGAAACGGCTGTGCTTGAATTGAAAAAAGCAATTTTTTAAAAAGAAGTTTTGTTAAAACGAAGTTTTTTTTATTACTCTTAGTAAGATGGACTTCCAAAAAGTTAGAGTTAGTACAATAAATTTAGTTTTAATATGTTATCAATAAACATACATACATACTGCAAGTCGCATGCGAATTGAATATTTGAGAACACCAAATTAACCCAAACGGTTAACCATGTGTGTATTTTATTAAAATTTTGTTTTTAGTTCATGTTGCTTATATAAATTTCCTAATTTTCTTAAATTATGTTTTTAATTCGTGTAGGGTAGACCGGGGTCGAAAGTAACATTTTTAATTCAAACACCTATTTGGGGAGGACTATAACAGATATAAACAAAATTTATCACTCAGGCCTTAATTACACATCTAAACAATATGAAAATATGTAATTAAGGTTTTTGAATAATCGTAGTTTTTAATTATTTGATAAAAATTGTACTAACGGAAAATGTTACAACTGCCCCCGACCCTGGGGCGGTTGTAACAATACGCGGGGTCGATAGTAACAGTGATCAAGAGCTTAAACAAATAAAGTTTATTTAATTTATTAATGTTATAAAAAAGCACAAAAAAAAGGTATATTCTTACACCAATAGAGACAAATTTTTGCTATACCAGGAAGAACAGTGAACTTAACCCAACGAATTAGTATAAATTAGTCTGATTCGCAATAATGCAAACGTATTAAGCTTCGTGTTTTGCGCATTCTTCATGAGACCAATGCTTTCATTCAATGCATTGAACCCAATCTTCCCCTGGCCTACTTAAACTGTATGATTCACAGCATACAAGGCAAAAACACTCTTTATCTTCTCCATCGTTTTCCTGTTGTTTTTTAAATGATTTATTTTTCTTAGGATTTTTTGGTTTTGATATAGGGACAGAAAATTTTTTCTTAACGCTTTTTTTCTTCTTCTCTTCATATTCTGCTCTAATTTCTTCCTTCTCAGGGGTATCTGTGTATATAGTTGATTTTCTTTTCCCTTTTTTCCTTTATTTCCTTCTTTTTTGCGCGGCGGAGCTTTGGGAAAAGGTCTGACAGCTTCCGGTGTAAACTTCTCAGCTAAAGTAAGACGTGAAGTTGACGAGGGAGGTATATTTTTCAGTTCATTGTTAGTTTCATCTGAGACAGAAAAATATGTGGGTGGTGCGGGTCCTTCATTTCGGCGTATGCAGCTTCATAGGTTGCAATGTCTTTGGAACCTCTATTAGTTTTTCGAATTTTTGTGCGAGGCATTCTGGAAATAAAAAAAAAATATTATATTGAGAAACCAGAATGCCTAAAATTGTTAGCGGGGTCGCTTGTAACGTTACAATCGCCCCCTCGATAGTATGTTACGTTCGCCCCCGACCTTTCTTTTTAAAAACTTTTCAATTTTTAACTATGAACAGCGGTAAATGTGGACAGTAACTTGTGCTTATATTATTTAAAAACATCTAAACTAACCATATGTGCAAGATGAAGTACTTACCTGCAACTATAAAGCTTGTATTTAACTTAAAAATAAGTCGAAAATTATTACTAAGGAGCACTAAAAACAATTTCGGTCTTGTACACAATAGAGACCCAGGTCACAAACCTAGCGCAAGTCTGTTATTATTTTCGTGGTTTCAGATATTTGAGTTGTTACTTTCGCCGCCTGTTACTTTCGACCCCGGTCTACCCTACTATTAAAAGGGTAAAATAAAATTATTTATTTGTTTGTAATTATTGTGTCACAGCAGGACACATGCAGACCTCTAATCTTATTACTTGATTACTTCCTTTCAGGTAAAATGTACTTTATTATTCTGATTTTGAGAACTTGTCTAATAACATAATCCTCTTTTCAGTATAAGTATTAGAAAAACAGTAACATGTTAGGTAATTTGACCTTTAAGAACAAATTCAAGAAATTTCAAATTAATTGTCCCTTAGGTGTTATGATAATACTCCTTTATTCATAATTGCAAGGCAATATATTTATTTCATTTATTTATTTAACTAAATATTATTAATACAAATTTTATATTATACTTTGCAACAAAATTATGTTATTTTTAACATAATTTGACTTGACTGTAAATATACTGCGGCTTTGTCAAAAAACCAAGCTGATGTGTTTAGTTTTCACTTTATGAACCAAGGTACCTCTTTTAAGTTTCGTGGAATAAGTCATTTTTAGAATCTTATGGTATTGCCTCAAGTCTCACGACTGTCTGCAATCCTCAGGATTGCACTGTCAGTGCTAAAAACTTAAAGGAATCATATGGCAAACCATCCAGTTGGCTCTAAAATCGCATAATTTCAAAATCAACCAGTGGGAGTAAATTTTAGTAGATTCTCTACACTCTATTAAATCTTTTTTATATTGTGTTAGAGATTCGTCCGTTTAAATAAATAAATATGAACCTTTTGTTGATAAAGTACAACTTTTAGAAGCCAACTACAATATCCGACTGAAAAATGGAGAAGAAAAGACAGTTTTCACTCGGGATTTAGCAAGATCAAAGTTGTCAAGAATGTAAATGCCAAAGCGTTCAAGAAACAAAACAATTAAGATGTAGTTACTTCAATATGTCAATCTGACGATGCTATTTCGATAACGAAATGGCTGTCATTACATTTAAAGTATTTAAAGAATAAATAGTGGAAGTAAATTCAACCTTTCAGTTGTTTATTGTTCTGAATAAGATGAACTTTCACATAGTAAGGGTTAGTACAATAAATTTCAATTATTTGTGTCAGTTTGTAGAATAAAGTATTTTGTTAAACGGTAATCCTTTATATTTACATCTTGACTGTGTAGAATATTTCACATCACACATTAAATGATTTTTTACTCTTTACCAAATAATTTCTTACTTAATAAAATTGAAAAAAAATATTTCTAAGCAATCTGAAAAAACTTTATATTTATTTATATATTATATATATATTTATACCTCACAAAAAATCGATTCAGAAGCTTTAAATAATTTTCCCGGATACTGACAACAGGACAAATCATTGATAATCTACCCCTCTGGCATAGATCATTTCATTACTCCTTAAATTATTGCCTTTTATCGCTTGTTTATTGTTTACGAGACCGTAGAAAAGGGAGTGACTAGCGGTCTGCCCTCTGTCTTGCCCTCGTTCTTCGGTGGTGAAAACTGATAAATTAGCCGTTGCTCTTTTGCAAGCCACGTTCGCTACCACCAAAAGATAAATGGCGTGAGAAACCACCCCGTTTTCCATAAATATTCGTGTATCAAGGCGAAAGGTTTCCTGTTTCGTAGTTTCTGTTTGTTTCCAGATGTTTCTCTATAAATTACTCGGAAGTGGATTGTAAAGAAACATACTTTTGATATTTTTCTTTTTTGGAGTAATCTGATAGGTTGTTGAATTAATATTAGCACTTGTCTGTTTATTATATACTTGTAAACTAATTTGCTATAATTTCCATAATGTATTATGAAGTTTCTAGGATATATTTTCCTATGCAGAGACATTTTGTTACGTTTGACCCAGCCATTATCTAGCCAATATCTTGAGAAATAATATCCTAATTCATAAGTATTTCTATAAATAATTGTGAATTTTAACCAAGCCAAATAAAAAGTGGCTAAAATTTAAACAATACGTATACGTCCATAAAATAACGCATAAATTCATTATTGGCTGAATGAACAATAAAATTAGAAATTCCCGAAACAGGTCGGTTTTTTATTTCAATTTACTGTTGTTTCAAATCATAATCTAATGTACAGGGTGAACCACTTTCGTGTAATGACCATTATTTTCAATTGGAATAATATGTTGCTTCAAATTGGTATAGGGTGGGAAAAAATATGCAAAAACTTACTTAGAAACTAAAAAAATCACGAATAAACGTAATAAACACATTAAATGAAATTACGTATTGTTACAGAACTAATTTGATAAACTATAAAGAACATCCAGCATTATTCTTAATAATTGTATCTTACAGCTTTTATTAGTGATCCAAGCCCCTGGCATTATTTTTTACCATTCTTTTTATTTTACAGAGATGTCAAAAATATTGAAGCACAGTTTCGTATTGTTAACGCTTTAGAGAAGGTACGTTCGTGAACTTTTTTTACAAAATGCCTTTAACCGAAAGTGACAGAATTGAAATATTAATGATGATTGGTATTGGTGATAAAATGCGGATTCAACAAGAGGTATGCTGAAACGCACCCAGATCGTGAACCTATTTCACAATCTACGGTAAGTAGAATAGAGTGAAAATACAGAGAATTGGGACATGAGAGAGAGGGAATATTCAACAAGACATAATTTTGTCGGCTTTAGAAAATCCACACTATTCAGTGCGAGGATTATCTAGGGATTTTGGTATTGGAAAGTCTTCAGTATCAAACATTTTCAAAAAGGTAAAATACCATCCTTATAAAGTACGTCTCATCCATGAATTGGCTGAAGACGACTTTGACCAAAGAATTGAATTCTGCAAGTATATGATGAACCAAAATAACAATTTCATTGATAACGCATTATTTTAGGATAAGGTAACGTTTTATTTGAACGGTCATGTTAACCAGCAAAACTCCCGTTATTGGTCTGATAAAAATCGACACTGGATGCAAGAGTACCATACGCAAAGACCACAAAAATTGGTCTATATTTTCTTGAAAAAAAACTTAACAGGAGCATTATATCTGGGTTTCCTACAAAATACATTAATTCCTTATCTGATCCAGCTTTTTCCTAATATTCAAATACCCACTAATGTAGACCGCAGAATCTGGTTTCAACAGGATGGCGCATCGCCACATTCCACACTAGCTGTGCGCCATTTTTTAAACACAACTTTTCCATAAAGGTGGATAGGAAGAAAGGGAGCAGTGGAATGGTCTGCTAGATCACCTGATCTGAGCACATTAGACTTTTTTTATGGGGTTATCTAAAATCTAAAGTCTACTTAAACAGACCTGGAAATATTCCTCAACTTGTAACCATATTATTACGTTGGGCGTCAATTTGTGATATGATTTAAATGTTTAGAGTGAATTTATAAAAATATTTAGTTAACTTTTAAAAAATAACAATATACCAAAAGAAAAAAAAATGCAATTTACAATAAAACAACTATTAATATTAATTTCGTCTTTAATTAGTTGTAAAAGATATTTCAATAATTAACAAAATTTATAAATGTTTATCACAGCAAATATTATGATAGTTAAATACCTCGGCTAGGGGTGAATAAGTTCATTAGCTCTGACTACAGTACAATATTTGTTTCTTTAAGAAATTATAAGGGCGCCACTGAAATCTTTTTATTTCTTATGATACTACTGAAGAAAGTTGTTTTAAGCTGAGTGATTTAAATAAGTATCATAAGATGACAGAAAGATGTCAGAAAAAACTGTCTATAAAGTAAAAAAAAATAAAAATGTACCAACAGATAAAAGATAAATAGATTTCCTTGGTGCTAAAATGAATGAAGTTGAGAATACGTTACAAAAAATAAGCCGCAAACAGTTTTTTACAACTACTTATTCTAATACAGTTGACGATACGAAAATGATTTTGATATTACGTTTAAGAAATAAAAAAAAACGAGACAGCTGTATAATATTATAAATACATTTATTTACGTTGACGACTTATCTTTTTTTACATCTGCGATCCATTGGTTGATCCAGGAGAGGGCTGGTCCAGTGAAGGGTTGGTCTGATGAAAAATTGTCAGCATCAGCCACGTGTTCGTTTATTTTTTTCCGTACAAAAAGTACAAAACAGCGTATTCCGAAATCTACATTAATCATTAGGATATATTACAGAAAATGCAGTAGTAACAAAAGATATTTTAATATAACAATTAGAATTCCAAAAAAGTACTCAACTCGCCATTTTGTATTTTTTTATAAAAAAATGTACAATTATTATTACTTTTAAATTGCCCTCAAAATATACTTGAAATAATTATTAATGTGAAAATTCTCATCTGATTATATAGTAGGTACTGTCAAGATTTATAGAAATTATATTTAAAATCTTTTACCAAAAATAAAAATCAAAAAACATACCTGTGTATAACACCAATGACAATAAGAGAATGAATCGTGGTTTAAGGTATTGGACTATGCCACATTAAAGATCGTGTATAAAGTTGGAATTACTGACAGGAATCGTTTATAATAATTAACATGTTAAGAACTCTATACAATAGATGGTGTTAGTGTTAGCCATATAATTAATTTAAAAATACTATGTTTTTAGTTAACATATCATGTTACAATCTACAAGACCGAATCAGACAAGAAATACAGAGCATAACACCCGCTATGCTATAGAATGTTAGAGACTAAAGTTATGCCCGGTTCAGTCATTGTCTAAGGGTCAATAGAGAACAATTTGAACATTTATTGTAAATTTTCGTTTGTTTGTTTGTTTGTTTTTGAAAGTGTATCACATTAATTGCATGACTACATAACTTCATTTAATTTGTTTATTACATTCTGTAACGTATTACTTTCCATAAACAATTTTCAAATTTTTTTTGTATTTTTGCCCACCCTGTACCAATTTGAAGCAACATATACATTTTTGGAGTCAGCTCAGCAAAGGCAATTTGGAAATTGAAAAAAAAAGGGCAGGTTCCTTTTGAAAAAATGGTGATGACGTCATTACACGAAAATGTTTCACCATGTATATTATATTATGATTTGTAACAATAGTAAATTGAAAACACAAATTGACCTGTTTTGGGAATTTCTAATTTTCAGCCAATAATGAATTTCTGCGTTACTTTATGGACGCACCGTATATATTTTTGTGGTTTATTTTGCCACTTCGAATATTCGAATAACACCTGTCAGTCGTTGGGGCTTACATTCGTCGTTGTATAAATATGCTGTGAAAGCACTTTATTCTGCTAAATTTATTTTCCGTCGTCCAATCAATAAACTAAAATTTATATAAGAGATCGAAGAAAATAAGAAAAAATATTTTCGCAATCCTGGAATGTTCTATAATAATTTTAAAATGTTGACATACATACCTTTAAGGACTAATAAGATTTTTATCTGTATATTGTCTGTGGTAGCCGTTAAAGCATTTTTATAGGTTTTCAAATCGCTTGTAAATCGACAGAAATAATCGAGAAAGGAAGAAAACCGCCATTGACTGTATTCATATTCATTGTCTATAGACATCGGAAAAGTGTAGCGATATTTTTATAAACGTCCGTTTTTCTTGAGTTAATTTATTATTAATTAATGTTTATTCTTTCATATACAAAAATGTTTTCACTAAAAAACAAGAATTATAGTTAAAACAAAAACCTCCACGTTGGTTTATTACTGCTCTACATCGTTGGTTCATGAACAAAATAAAATTATCAATTGATCCGGTGCATAAATGTTACCCATATTCTAGTGATTCTACGTTCAAGTATATCCCATACATGCTCAATAGGAGGTCCGGAGATTATGTTGGGCATGGTAAAACTTCAATTCGCTCGCTTTCCGATCAGTTGGCCACAATACGTGCATAAATGTTGACGGGCATGCATGTAATAAAAGAAAGTTTTCACCAACTGCGCCTGCAAATCTTTGCACAAAAGGACGAAAAATAGTATCTGAATACAATTAATCTGGTAGAAACGAATCAGAAAAAACGGGATCGGTCCTGCCTTCTATAATTTGGGCTACCTCTGTATCTGCTTACTTTCAAATGTTAGTCGTTCCACATTTCCACACTCTTGTTCGACGAGAGTCTGGGTGAAATGCAAACCTAGATTCTTAACTGGATTAAATTGTAGCCCAATTCTGAGATTCTTGACAACATTCCAGTCTTGAAGCGCGATTGCATCTAGATAGAGGTACAGTCGGCTTTAGAATAGCATATACATGTTAAATGTGAATTTCCTTTACCTACCGAAGTTATAAAAACGCCCTGCTTTAACAACATAGGAGTGGCAATTTTTAAAACGCCTACAATTACTTACTTTCACTAAGGAATAAAAAATAATAATAAGAAAAAACACTTGGATGAGGTGGCGGCGTAACCAATTCTATGGTGTTATTTTGAAATAATTGTTTTTAAAAAAGAAAAAGATATCAGATTTAAACAAAAATTGACAAAAACATTTCTAAGATGCTTTTTATTTTTTAATATATTAAACTTATTGGCTTATGTTAAGGGGGTGTTTAAGGGTTTTAAAAAATCATTAAAAATAAACGAATAAACTAATTGTAATAAAATTTTATATACTAAGGTCTGCGAGGTAGTTTATTACAACATAAAGAAAAAAAAATATAACAAAATCGATCATGACAAATTGCTGGTAAATTTGCTAAAGGTAATACTAAAAAAAAATTTTTAAAATCTTGATGAGATTATGAAAAATGTTGGTTGGGGACTTTTTGCCAATACCCTTCAAATAGGTTCAAACTTATTATAAACAAATGTCATATAACTTTTTTTTTTGTTTTTTTAACCGATTTTGGCGTCATTTAAAAGAGTTTCTTCTGTTTAATCAGATGCATAACAAAAATACCAAAATTTAACAATTTTGTCTTCGCTAGGAAGTTCCACGTAAAATGAGTCGATTATTTTTTATTTTTCTCGGAAATTTCAAATATAATGATACTTTCTTTTTTAATTCAGGTGAAAAGAGGATAAAAAATAAAGAAATTAGTGAAAAGCGTAAGTCTAAATCTTAATATTTTATTTGATATCTTAAAATTAAAATATCATAATAGTTAAATAGAAAACCAAAATCTGTGCCAATGTCGTCGTAGAATAAGAAAATCCAGTAAATAGTCACAATAAAAAAAACAAAATTCTAAATCTATGTCAATAGCCAAAGTTCGTCGTAATAAAAAATCACTAAATGAAATTCAAAATCCGTGTAAATAGCCAACGTTGTCACAAAAAAGGAGGTTGCAATAAAAAACAAATAAAACTGTACTTTATAATACAGGCAATTTGATTGGTTATACACAATAAATAGGCCATCCTTAAAATGAATTCAATGCCAACAATTTGAATTTGAAACTGTATATGCTATTCTGAATCCGATAGTACACATCTCAGGGGCCATCTTCTTAACAAGTTGGCTTAATGAAGAGAATTTCACACTGTATCTCGACCAATAGATAATTTATGCGCTCCTTGTAAAGCAGGATCAGATATTGTTGGTGTCTTCCTAGCTGTTAACGCTTTAAGAAACACTCATCCGCTACGTTAAATGTCTCCTTTCCATGATAAAACGCAATAATTGATATGTATTCACTATAAAATATCTTTATTAGAATGATGAAACTAGAACTTAATTTTAAATTTAAACAGTGTAGCATTTCTACTTATGTTTTACTTTTTGCAACTTTTTAATTTTTAATTGGGGCCATTTGAATAAGTTGGTAGACATGAGTATCAATTATTTTTAAGGTATCGGAATATAATTTAAGTTTATTTCTTAAATATTTATGGAACAGAAAAAAGAAGAGAGAAGTAGAGATCAGCGGTAATAAAGGAGTCTACCTTATTTATATAATCCACCCTATTAAGAATTATAACACAATCTGCCTTATCTGCCCTGGAAATGATCAAATCCTCTTCCAATCCTTAATTTTTTTACTAGTTTTAGCTAGGACCTTAACTTGATGTAAATCGTTATGATGAGGATTATTATTTTTGGCAAAGGACTTTTGAATCAAAGATGAAACATCTGCTCTAATGGCTTTTTTGTTAATTAAATCACAATTCTGTAAAATGTCTTCTGTGTCCAAAGCTAACGTTTTTAAATTGGTTTTTATATTAGGAGTGGCAATATTGAATTTAAAACCATTATTTAAAATTGTCAAAGACCTATTATTATTGTTATTATTATTATTATTATTCTTGTAGTATCTCCTTGAGGGGTGGTGTTTATATTATTTGCGGGTATATTACCAATTCAAATAATATGTTGTGTGAATTTATTTATTAATAGTTTTTCTAAAGAGGTTACATATTGACAGTACCACAGAGTGTTGCATTTTAGCTATTAGTTGGGTCGATAATTCAAGATCTTGGACTTGTTTGACGGTTGTTTTAGGTACTTTGCCGGTAGTTGATATTATGATAGGATGGATTTTTACTTTATCGACTCCCCACATTTCTTTAATTTCCATGGCTAATTCCTGGTATTTTTGTATTTTTTCATTGTATGTTGTGGTGATGTTGTGTGTATTGACTACGGCATAGTCAACTAGGTGGACTATTTTTTCCTTTTTTCTCCATACAATTGTGTCCGGTGTGTTGTGTGGGATATGTCTATCTGTTAGGACTGATCGATTCCAATAGAGGGCAGATTCTTCGTTTTATTATTATTATTAATTATTATTAAGGTAAGGGCAGATGCCCTTACCTGCATATCACCTTGCCTATTATGCCCAATAAAAAAACAGCATTAAATAAGTAGATAAAAAAATCACATTACATTTAAAACTAAAATTACCAGTGTAACAACAAGAAAACGTAACAAACCAACCCTAAGTACAGATTTAAAATAATCATTCACGCACTCGAATCAAAACACTACACGCATTATAATATATATTTTTGGCTGATATATTCGTCATAGATATTCTTGAGTGAATTGACTGATACGGCTGAGACGACATTATTGGGTAGAGAGTACCATTTGTTTACCACACGGCTAGAGAAGAAATTCTGACGCACAGTAGTTTTAAAAATGTATTTATTTATTTTAAGAATGTGTCCTTGCAAACGACCATCGATGGCTGTAGAAAACAGGTGAAATAAGTCAACTGAGTATGAGTTTATTAATATTTTAAAACACTGAATTATATCTCCTCGATCTCGTCTGTCTTTGAGAACTGGAAGATTAAGAGCATTAAGTATTTCGTGATATTCTAGACGCGATAAATGTGACAGTCTTTGTTAGCCTACTTTATACACTTTCAAGTAAAGTAATGTCTCTGATAAGGTCAGGTGACCAAATAGTAACGTTATATTCCAATAATGGCCGTAGTTAAGTTTTATAAAGAATAGTAAATAGATGTGCGCTAGGGTTTTGGAATAGTTTTTTATGGATGTATACAACACTATTTACCTTTCTCACCATTGCCGCAATATGTTCAGACCAGCTTAAATACTTTGTCCCCGGCACACCAAGGTCATTATGCGAATCAACTGATTTGAGTACCACATTACCTAAAGTATACTGGGCATTGGGATTTGATTTGCCCATATGCATAACAGAGCAATTCAAAGTATTTATACATCCCACTTGCAATTTAATCGATACAAAAATTAATACTCACTACATATAATCCAAACAGATAGGTAAAGCACCTCGGAATTAAGATATTGCTAGAATTATTGATTGTAAATCAATATTGGTCATCATGAATAAGTTTCCATGTCAAAACACCGAAGGATATAAACTTTAAGAGGAAAAAACTACACAATTAAGTTCAAGATATTTCTAAACCGATTGAAATACAAAAAAAATTATCTATGTATTTACTGTAAATATAAATTAGAATCAGTGTATAAATCAATTACAATTAAAGTAAATTGTGAATTTAGTAAACCTGACAGATTCTATTGTTATGGTTTGTTCTTAAGATAAATTTTAAATTTCGAATTTATTTTAATTACTTCTCAGGATGTTAGGGTTCTGGATTTAAACTCAAAATTTATTTTAACTTCTGTAATGAAAAAATATTAAAACAAAGTTCTATCTATACAAACACATAACTACTTATCTAATCCTATTATCTTAACCACCTTAATTATCTTAAATAACCTTATCTACCACTTATTGTCCTTCACTCTTGTCCTTTTTCTTGTACTGCAGTTTTTGTCCATTTTCCTTTGTCGTCAAGTTGTTGTCCTTTTTCTTTGTCCTCCATTTGTTTATTCTAAATCTCTTCAATTTAAGTTATTTTCGTCCGTTAAACAACTAATCAGTTAAATGTTATTCAGAACAATAAACAACTAAAAGGTTGTATTAACTTTCACTATTTATTCTATAAATTGCAATTACAGCTGTTTCGCTATTAACTAGCATCGTCAGATTGACATATTTCAATATTGAAATATGTCAATCTGACGATGCTAGTTAATAGCGAAACAGCTGTAATTGCAATTTATAGAATAAATAGTGAAAGTTAATACAACCTTTTAGTTGTTTATTGTTCTGAATAACATGAATTTTCACACAGTAAGGGTTAGTACCATAAATTTCAATCAGTTAAATGTATCAATTTTTCTTTATTAATTTTTGTTTCTGTTAGTATTTCATAGTCTTAACTGATTTGTTCTAATTTATAATTTAAACCTTTTTACTTTTTATCTTTATGGTGGATTTATGCAGGAGTTTTAAGACTTAGTCATAAATCATAAGTTATATGGAATAAGTCATAAGAAAGTTCAATCATTGATTTTGAATTAAAATGTTAAAAGTTGGCCAACATTCATCTCTTGACTAAAAATTATGATAAATTCACTCTTCGCATGTCTGTTAACAATTGTTTTTCAAAAGAAATTCAAAACATAACATAACTTGGTACCGAGTTGTACCTCGTATCTTTGTGACATTTTGGGAAATTTTTTAATGTACCTCAATTTCAAGATAAAATAGATACAAAATGGATATAGATGACGACCAAATAATAAAACTGGTGAGGCAGTTCTCAGTAGGTACTTTATGATATAAAGCATGCCGACTTCCGAAATAATGAACCAAAAGATAATGCATGGAAAACAATCAGTGAAGTGATGAATGCATCCGGTGATGTAATGTGTGTTTAAAATTAATATATTATATACAATATCGTGAATATTTTATAGCCTTTCCCTTTCCTCTGACGATTGATTGGACGTACAGCATATTGTCTTGGTTTTCTTTTTTTTAATTGAATAGAGCGTTGCTAACGTGATGAATGTTAACATGACCGATAAAATTAAATCTTCATTTTGTATCACTATTTCGATATCTGTTATCTGCTGTTTAAAAAATCGAAATAACGAAAACATAAACTAGAAAAGGTCAGCTGATGTGACATTTATGCATAAATGCAATGGATTTATCTTAAGACTTATGACTTATTACATAAAACTTGTGATTTATGACAAAGACTCAAAATTCCTGCATATATCCAATTTTTTGTACTCCACTAGCGGTCTCTCTACTGGAGTATTATGCCCGAGACATTGAAATATTATAAATGAAGTGTTGATTCATAAATAAAGAAAATATTTAAACTAAGAGATAAAAATTTGGTAACATGGTTATTTTAAAACTTTCTTTTCATAACGGTATTCACTTTATTGATATTCGATGGGTAAAGAATACTTCCCCATTGTTATTTGTCCCGCATAAAAAGATTGCTGTTGATTCAAATCGAGCATTGGGATTTATTATGAGACAAACAGCGGAATTTACAATTTTGAGAGAAATAAAAATATCTTTATTTTTCCTTAGTCGCAACAAAGTTGGAATTCGCTTCCCTTGTATTTGAGCAGCAACCCGAGATACATTTGGACTTGCTGGAGAAAATACGGAATAAATTTTTACGATACTTAAATACAAAAAATACCATCTGTGTCCTGATTATGTAAAAATAAGAATTTTAATGTTCAGATAGGAATTCGTAATATCCTCACTAATTGACAGACGTAAACTATCTATGGTTTTGTTTCTTTACAAAATTCCTAATAGAATTTAAATTTAATCTAATTAAGTACTATTTTTGATACCATTAAATGTTTCATCAGGGCATATTACATTATCATTACTCTTAAATATTTCAAAATGAACCCCGCAATTTTCTTTGACTTGTATTAAGTATTAGACCTGCTTATAACTTTCATGCAATTGGCTTGACTCGATCCAAATTAATCAAAATTCATTGTAGAAATATTTTAAAATAATATTTAACTAATTGAATATTAAAAAATATAAAATTTATTACGTCAATTCTATGTTTTTTAAGAATTTAATCTTCTCAAAACATTGCTTAATATTTATTGGGCCAGTTGCATAAACCGAGCACAAACCATGTTAACTAACATTATGTTAACTCGATGTTAAATTCATTTATTTCGTACTGCATCATAACAGCCATGTTTAAGTCAACGATCTGAGTCCGGTAAACGAGACTTTACGGTATCGAGTCCGGTAAAATTTTTACCGGACTCTAATGAAATGAGGCAAGAATTAAACAATTTATTGTGAAAAGAATACAAAATTAATAAAGATGTAATTAAAAAGTCTAAATATTAAAAGTAACATGAATTGTGCAATCTGTATTCCCATGTATTTCAATTTTCGGTAAACTATCGTGGAGAGTGGAACTCGAGCAAGCACTTGTACTAATAATTTCTTTATGTTTCTCAATTAAGACTTGCACAAAACTTTCCCCTTCCTAGATCATTCTATCCACTTTATTCTTTCCTTCCAAAGAATTCTCAATATACTTTTCTGCCACGGAGGAACTCTTCCATCCTCCATGTCTTTTGAGAACGAAAACTTCCGCTCCTGCATTTGCTAGTAAAGTCGCCGATGTGCAGCGAAAACTATGGCCGGTGTACAACTCGGGATTTGTTAAGCCTAGAAATTCCTCTTTTTTTTTAGGAACTCCACCGACAGTGTAAATTCCAACGCGCTGGGAAATCCACTTGTCATTACGGTATCCTACGAACAATTTGTTGTGATCTAAACCCTTGGGCCACAAGGCAACGTATCTTTGGAACAGTTCCAACACACTTATGCCGTCCATTTTATCAATGACCATAAATATTCTTCTTTGATTCGTTTTTGAGAAAGGGATTGTGATTACCAATTGTGTAGAAGTTTTCTGGATGTCATCCAAAGACATTTCATATATCTCTTCGCGGCGATTAAACCAACAATCTAACAAAAACACAAAATTATCACTAAATATTGAAATGTACATCTAAAATTATTACCTTTACCCAAAGATATTGCCGATCTGGTGTCTCTTTCACAAATTTTACCAATTCTTCTCTGGTGAGTGTTTTAGCTTGTTTAGGTTGATAGCCAACAGATTGATTTTTAAGGAATGATGGAAGCTTGGAGAATATTGATATATCCCTGTTTTTATTAAATTGTAGCTTGGCTTTAACCATCGAATACTTTGACCAGAGTAAAGAACTGGACATTTTCTTCGACTAACAAATCACCAATAATAATTTCTTCAAAAGAATATTAAGTGCAACTTACCAGATCAAACAAATACGCCAGCATTATTTCCTCATTTCCTCAGGTTATTTTTATTTAGCTTTGTCCATAAAATTTGTTAAATTTTGGTTGACAATAAAGCATATTGCTCTCGCTCTCTCTCATTAATTTCACTGACTGGTACATTTTATATTAAAATATGTTAGATGCAAAATGAACTGCTTTTTGTTACGTAAAGAATATTGCGCATCCAGTAAAATTGATAAATAATAATTAAAGCTTTGCAAAGCCAATTAAACATTTAATTCCAAGTAAATTCGTTGTTTCATTGTTTTTTCTTATAAAATACAGTTCGAAATCAAAATAACCCTATTTATTTTGTCGGTTTTTGTTATTTTGTGTGGTATTTGTGGTTAGTAAACAAAATCAGGAAAGAAAACCTCAGTAATTTCAAGCATACTTACTATAAGCTGTCATTAATAGAACCTTCCTCAACAAATGTTTCTGAAAGTCAGTAAACCTTCGTTACTAAAAAACTTCTAGAAGTTGAATTACTTTTAATCGAAATAAAATTTAAATTTAGGTATCATATTTACACGAGTTCTGATGATACATTCAAATTTATTGGTTAATGTAGGTTCAAGATTAGCATATCCCTTTACCTTTCAGCTCTAAACACTTAGAACTGAACATTTCAAAACATCCTTAATACCCAGAGTATCAACAATGTGGAATTCTTTACCTGCTCACGTTTTTCTTTTCGTGACTTTGGTCATTAACCCCTTTTCCCCTTCGTGGAACAAATACATCGAGCTTTAAGGCGAATCCTACGTCGTGTGTCTTGACATTTCCGAAGCTTTCACCAAGTTTATCACGTATCCCTCCTAAACAAACTTTCTCACTAAACGTTAAATATGTGTAGTTGTAAATGTTCATTCTTTCAATCAATATCCAATTCATGCTGGTGTCTCTCAAAGTTCAGTTCTTGCCACAACCATCTTCCTTCTCTACATAAATGGTATTCTTTCCTCTGCAACCAACTGCACCCACTCGTATGCAGGCGATAACACTCTACGTGCCAACATTGAATTCCTCAAAAATCCTAATAAAGACGAGTTAACAGGTAAGCAAACTTCGGCGCAAATTTCAATCCAGGAACCTTGTGCAGTATCACGCTTCGAAAACGCAACTCTGCACACTATCACAAAAAAGTCCAATATTCCTTCGGCGATCTTCTTAGACAGAATCACAGCGCTTCATTCAAAGTCGTAGGCATCACTTTCGATTGCGAACTGAACTGGCACAAGCACGTGATTTCAATTGCTACTTTCGCTGCCCAAAAACTCGGCTTTTTTGTGCTCGAAAATATTTCTCTCCTATGAATCTCTACACCCTTTACGTTTCTCAGCCAAACCTCGAGTATTGTTCCCATATTTGGAGAGCTGCGTCTCCTACAACCCTCAAAATCCTTGATTCTATCCATAAGAAAGCCTTTTGCCTTATAAATTCAGTTTGTAAATACGCAGTACAAAATTTTTGCATGCATCTCCAACATAATCGATGATTAATCAATTTTTTAGATAAACAAAATTTCGCACCATTCACTACGAACATTTGCTGATCTTTTTCACTTAGTATATTTTTCACTTTTCAATTGAAAGAAACTGGTAAACTAAAATTTTGTTATTTACAAATATTCTTAGAACGTGAAAGTCATTAAAGGATTAGGGATTCGCTATAATTCCCAAGTCCTCATTACCTGTTACATTGTACCCAAATTTTCGACCGCGGGGAAGACCTCGGCTGCGCCCATATTGTCGATAAACTATGACGCACTGAAAGACGGATTTGGTGCGAACTATACTTGTTGATGTAAAATCAGTTTATTTTTCTGGAAATTATATTTAACCGTTTTAAAAATAATCCTATGTGTTAATATATTTACTTATGGATATAAAAGACATACCATTTATAAATGGGAAACACGTATATACTGTTAAGAAATATGGAAATTTCGAGAATTTTGAGAGTACTCCGATTTCGTTCAGAAGTATTTTGCATTTTAGATGTTCTTATATAAATTTTCCAATACTTTTTCTTTCTTTTTTTATGTTGTTCGCCAGATTGTTGACTTGTTTTATTGAGTCTAAGGATAAGATTGAAATGGAATTCACAAATCATCGGGTTTGTCTTAGGTAAAGTTATTTTTTTTCATGGACAATCTAAAACATTGGAAAATAATCAACGAAATAGTTTAATTCAGCAAAATATTGATAAAATTTTGTTACTGTATTGTTGCTTAATTGATGATGAAAAATTAGTTTTATGATTAATAATCAGTATTGCAGTATAATATTTTTTAATAGAAATTTATCTATATAGTTTAACGAATTCTAAAGATCAGTTTATAAGTGTAAACAAGTAATATTGAAAAGAGCCATAATATACCAAAAATGTAAATCTATTGTAACAATTAAATATTCGATAATACTATAATGAGTATAATATCAACATAAGTTGCTTAATATTACCTTAATCAAATATATTTTACTATAAATTTTGTGTATTTGTAAGAAAATTTTAACTTAGAAATAATTTTTTTTATGTAATGTATTAATATTATATTTTGTACATAAATATGTTTTTTAAACATACCAGAAACTTCGCGATATTAATTATATATGTAAAATGGAGAGAGATATATTTTTACTATATTGTTGTCTAGAAAAATCGACAGTAGACGAAGTAAGTATGTCTAGTTGTACATAGGAAAGAGAGAGATACACATAGTATTCTAGAAATGACTAATTCATAGAACCATAAAAGAAGTTTCTGGAAGGTTAAGAACCTATAAAAGGACTTGAGTAGAGGTCGTTGGAAGGAAGTATATTATTGGAAGTGAACCATAGAAGATCAGTGAGTGTGAACAGTCAGTTTTTAAAAGTAGTAAAAATAAAGTGTTAAATAGTGTCATTAAAAGTACAAGTTAAAACAATCAAGAAGTAAAACAAACTGCTATATAGTGACATTAAGAACATAAGTTAAAAATAAATACCAAAGTAATCAAAAGCGTAATTAAAAACATTTTCGGCGCATCAAAAGAAGATATTATAAGTGTACTAACAATTATGTAATACAATTAAAAGAACTATATTCTAACAAATACTGAACTATAATAATAAATCGAATTGGAAGAATTGGTGGAAAAAATCCGTAGTCGCTCTATGAAAAACGGAAACCAACGAAGGTATACGTGGAATTTCCGACTTTGGCAAAACTTCCTAACTGATGCAGTGACACTCTGGCTAATTTCCAGGCTTCCGGAATTTCTTCCTCCCCCAGCACCTTGTTGGAAAGTTCCAAGAAATACTTGATACCACGCGCTTCTTTCTCTATTTCCCCTATTATTTTTACTCTCATAAGCCTTACTCTTACATTCACCTTTTGTCATTAACATCCTTCTTCGTTCTTTCTTGCACTTCTTTAAGAACTTTTCAATTTCCTCATTCCACCAATAATTTGTAACAGTACCTGTTAACATTTTAAGCACCTGGTATCCTAAATATTAAATTCAATTAGTACCGCTAGCTCCATCTATCATGAAACATTTTTAATAATAAAATAATGAATACGGTCTCTTTAATTATAATTGGAAGTTCAAAGTAGCTACACTACGAGGTGTACTAATGAGTTGGCATTATCGAGTTCAATAGGTTTTAATAATTATTCCCAGTCTCATTTCTTCTATTGATTTACTGTCATATACAGTTGGAATATAATACAGTAAACTAGAGGCAACTCTTTAATTGAAGATTCTGTAAACCAGAAGATTTGGAGATTCCGTAAACTTGAACAGCTTGTAAACTTTAAGCTCTCGTATGTACATTCTTAACTGGATTATCTCTACAACTGGGGCAGATCATCCCTCCACTAGTGATCTTCCATTATCATTTGGAACCACCTAGAGAGTGCCGTAGCGACCCCAAGGTGCGGCGAAGGATCGTCCACTATTGTAACAGATAAGTTTATTGTGATCTATCAAGTTTACTGTTCCCATATTTTTTCTCTTTTATTTCCGTGTATATCTATCTATATCGTCAACTGTATTAGAATAAGTATTTTTAAAGAACTGTTTGCGGATTATTTTGTTGTAACGTATTCTCTACCTCATTAATTTCAGCACCAAGGAAATCTTATTATCTTTTATATGTTTGTACATTTTCAAATCATTTTTTTATCTTCATAGACAGTTTTTTCTGACATCTTTCTGTCATCTTATGATACTTATTTAAATAACTCAGCTTAAAACAACTTTCTTCAGTAGTATCATAAAAAATAAAAAGATTTCAGTGGCGCCCTTATAATTTCTTAAAGAAACAAATATTGTACAATAGTCAGAGCTAATGAACTTACTCACCCCTAGCCGAGGTATTTAACTATCATAACTTTTGTGTGATAAACATTTATAAATTCTGTTAATTATTGAAGTATCTTTTACAACTAATTAAAGACGAAATTAAGCTTAATGTTTGTTTTATTGTAAATTACATTTTTTCTTTTGGTATATTGCTATTTTTTCAAAAAAGTTAACTAAATATTTTTATAAATTCACTCTCAACAGGTAACTCATATTACAAATTGTCGCTCAACGCACAAATAATATTACAAACTATCAACAGGTAATTCATATTACAAATTGACGTCCAACGTAATAATATGGTTACAAATTAGCGCCCAACGACCAACTAATATTACAAATTGTCGCCCACCGCACAAATAATATTACAAATTGCAGTAGCAGAAATTGCCTAACTTCGATCTCACTACTTTTGTAGGAGAATCTGCCATCTGCGGAATAATATTGAACTTGGCTTTCAGATTCATATCTACGATTTTGGCAAGATATGTGGACAAATTAACTTAATATTCTTAACTGAAACTCCTCAAAACCACTATTAAAATCTCCCAGTGATTTATAAATATGCAGCTATATTCAAATTTTTATTAATAAAATAAATTAGCTTCTACTAGAGTTAAATTATATTACACCTAAGAGACCTAGTTTTAGCTACAAATTTCATGTAAGAAGTCGAATAACTTTTGTAGCTCTAAAGTCTTAACAAACTAACTAAAAGCATGTTTTGGTAAAAGCATTACTTAGATACTAGGGAAAAAATTCTAAAAAAGTTTTATAAACCAAAACAAATTAAATGTTTTCGTAAAGGATTTAAAATAGGGAAATATGGTGAAGTTAAATATTATATTATATACAGTATGATGCAAATGTATGAAGTAAATTCATTATTTCAGAAACAGACAACTTAAAAAAAATCTTAATACACGACAATTTTAAGTTTTGAATGGCCATCAACTGCTATAGATGTGTTGGACATTACGTTATTAGTTATGGCGTAATGACGTCATCGACGATTTTTTAAAATACAAACCGAGTTCACGTGACAGCTCATTTGAAAGATCTCCTTATCGCCTTTGCAACAATGTAATCATTTAAATATTTTTTTACAGGGTTAACCAAAACTGTTTAATAATGCAATTAACTTGGAATAAATGTTTACTTAAATACAATAAAATTACAACAAATGTTCAAATTGCACACCTTCAGCAATGATACAATGAGAAAGGCGAGCAGTAAATTCTTTTCTAACGTTTTCGAGGACTTCAGGTGTTATTTGTGCAATTTCCGTTCGGATTCGCTCCTTCAACTCTTCTACATTATTTGGTCGATTTTCATATACTCTGCTTTTTAAATATCCCCACAAAAAAGTCTAACGGAGTCATATCTGGAGACCTTGGTGGCCATTCGATAGGCCCCTTTCTACCTATCCACCTTCCTGGGAAAACGTTATTTAGGTAATTAAAGTTTAAAGCTGCTTACAATTTTTGTTAATAACTTTTTTTACTATATTTTTACTATAACAGGTCTACTGAACTTCCTCACACTAATCAATCACCCTGTATATAAATAATCTAAGCATTAATAATAATCCCCAAAAAACCTCATTTACCTTACTTTTTTTTATTTAAGTCAAATGCATGGAAGTTTCATTACACGGTCTGTCTGCTTTCCGTTACTTGAAAAATCTGTCTTGTTTCAATTTAAATAAGCACATTATAAATTAAGTAGTCTTAAATCTAGACATCTAATTTTGTTCAATTGAATTCTACAGAGACAAGTTAATGAAAAATCAGTACTAAGAGATTTTGACATAATGAAGATAGAAAAATCCAATCTAGTGTACATTATTTTATATTGAGATAGGATAGAATAACAAATTTTTCTCTTATATTGGAACGGACGTTTCTTTGAAGTTTCTCGTATCCGCTATATTTTAAAACGATTTGAGTGTCACTCAAGCATAGATTAAAATATTTACTCTATAATGCATTTTCGATTTTATAAAATAACATAAAAGATATTTTATACACATTTAAAACTTTAAACTACAAAGAATAGAGAAATTACAGGAAAATATAGTATTTTTAAAGAAACCAGTTTGGTTGTAATACGGGTTCGTATTGAGAGGTATGTATGTAGTTAGGGGTGATTAGTACACTGCGACTTATAGGTCGCGACCAATAGGTTCTATTGTGTCCCTCTTTCGGATGTTTTGTCAGATTTATAGCAGCGCTTATAGTCCCATTTTCCTGACAAATTTTAGGACATCGTAAGGCTGATCGCCCTCTTCTATTTCATGTGCAGCTAGGTATCTGACCCTAGAATTCCGCCAGGCAGGCCATTCCCAGATTATGCGTATTGAGGTTTGTTCTTTGATTCACGAAATCTGCACTTTGCTTAATCTGCTAACCCAGTTTCTTGCCTTTTTTGACTAAGATTGTGGCAGCTTAGAGATCTCTTCTGGTCGTAGTTTCCAAGAAGTATCCTAGCTTGTCTGTCCTTCCAGCTGATTCAAATACTTGGATTTTTTCCTCTCAATTTATTTTCTTAGTTTTTTGCCAGTTTGTCTGCTGTTACGTTCCCTTCTATTTCTATGTGTCCTGGGACCCATAAGAGGGTGACATTGTTCTTCTGGCGTAGTTCATTTAACTTTACTAGGCATTTCCAAACCATATTCGAACTCATTGTATGAGAGCACCTCGCTTTGATGACTGCTTGACTATCTGGCATGATCACAATTTCTTTCTATGTTAATTTCCGCACATCTTTCGATGGCACGGATTTCTGCTTGAAAGTTGCTTGGGTAATTGGCCAAGTTTTATGAGTATTTGGTTCTTGGTCCGAAAACACCTACTCCCACTTCCTCTTCTAGCTTGGAATCGTCCGTATACCACTTTATGGCATTCTCATTTAAATTCTGTATGGCGCCTTCGCCCATTCTGATTACTTAAATTTGTAATGAATTTTCCCACAAAGTTAAATTTGCTTGGCATATCATCTTGGGGCATTTCCAAAGTGGTTTAGTTCCTACTCACAAATAGGAGACAAGTTGTGCGCACAAATGGTATACATTCTAAAAGCCTGTTGATTGATAGTGGTGTATCTCAAGGCTCGGTTTTGGGTCCAATTCTTTTCGCGTTATTTATTAATGATATCACTGACATAAAGATTCATGGCAAAATTACTCTATTTGCAGATGATACGAGTGTAACCTGTAGTGATTCAGATATGAAAATATTACATTCTACTATATCTATACATCTTCTTATTATTTAATCCTGGGCCGATTCTAATAAAATCTGTTTTTATACAGAGAAAACTATTGCTCCACCTTACAAATTTAACCTACAACCCATTGCATTAAATAACACATTAATACCATTAAAAAATTCAATCAAGCTTTTGAGAATTTATATTGATGACACCCTTAAGTGGTCCACTCATATTGACATATTAACAAAAAAAATTACTTTGTGCGTGTTTTGCCATAAAAACCGTTTCTAAAGAGCCAACTTCTTCTATTGCGTTAACAACCTACTCTGTTTGAGTCCCATCTAAGATATGGATTAACTTTCTACATCTTTTTGACTCTGTTTTTAAACTAGAGAAAAGGACAATACGTTATGTTTTTGGCCTACGTCACAAGCGCATTGTGAACCCTATTTTAAGAAATTCAAAATGATTACTCTTCCAGCACCATTCATCTTAGAATTTGTTTGCTTAGTTCGTAAATCTAACCTTTTCTCAAAGCAGGGACCACTCCATAGATACCCCACGAGAAACTCTGATTTAGATGTTCATTTGACTATGCCCACATCTATCTTACAAAACATTCTATTATTTATAATGCAATAAAAATGTACAACTGTCTACCAACACACATAAAAGCCACCAGTCCTTATATCAAATTCCGCAAATTGACTAAAGCATACCTACAGGAGAGACCATACTATAAAGTAGCTGAATTCTGTGATATATCTTGGACTTCTGAATGACATGTAATATGTAGTATGCAGTAATTCTTAATTATTTTTTACCTAGCAGGTAGTAATTAAGATTGAGTTAAAAAGAGTGATATGTTTATGTTTGTATATGCACACTTAAATCATGCAAAACACTCTTGTTCATTTTTGTTTGTGTGTATTTATTTATTTATTTAAATGATTTTTATTTAATCATATTCATAGAAACAACAATTGGCAAGCAAGATGTGAATAAATAAGGGCTATGATTATGCAACGGTACTTTATGATTTAATAATGCTAATATAATTATTAAAAAGTACTCCATCAATTTATAAGAATCTTTGAAATAAAATGTTTGATTATTTATTTTAATGACTGTATAGTTATAACAAAACCTATTTTAACAAAATATTTACTAAAAAAAAACATAAAAACGTTACTAGATTTTAAAATAAACTGGTAGAAAAACTAAAACACTGATCTGAATGTAAAAGTAACAACATGAGTTACATTATTTTTGTTTCTTTTCTACTTGTTTTTAGCCAATTGGTTTAAAACTGTGGCTAAACATCTAATAGAGCAGGCAATTGCAAATTTGAAATTTGCTAAATTGTGCAATTGCTTATTGTGTGAGTTTATTGCATGTTTAGCACAAACTTTTCTAGTTTTAACCCTCTTCCTTTGTATTTTATTTCTTTTTTCTTCTCTTGTTACATTTCCAACAGGGAGAGGCAATTTTACTTTTTCCAATTAAGGTGCTTCCTTGGTTGAGAATTGATAATATTAAATGAATAAATAATAATTAGTTTTGAAGAAGCGTTTAAAAATATTATGAATATTTCTTAATAGACACTTACTATGTTTACAGTCTCATTATAGGTGCATTGCTAGCTTCATTATATGAACGTGCATTTTGGGTCTCATTATAAGTAGGTATAGTATTATACTCAATATTTATAAATATAATTTTTTTGATATTTCTTCAACTGAATTTTTTAAATTTTGAGAGATTCCAGCCTCCACTAAATCTGCTCCTTCTGCACTAATAGTTAAAATAAGGGCCTGAAGCATTTCTTTTAAGTCAAAGGTTTAACTGGACCACCTCCTCCTGTGACTTGGGGACCATATTTGATGTCCCTTGTCTGTCTTTTAATATTTGCCTTCCTTCACTTCACGTCTAAAATAACATTTAACTTATAAAATAGTCCTAAATATTATAATAGTATTTTATATAATGATAGCTTATTTTTTTAAAGGTTTAAAAATCTGTATTGCAATATAATGTATTTCATAGATTTTTCGCCTTGATTAAGTATATTATAAAACAGAAGTAGCCTATCCAAATCAGATTGCAAAATCAAGGCATCATCATCACTATTAATTATTTTAAAATATTTGAGGTCGTCAGCAAATAATAGAGCTTTGACCCTGAAAGTAATACATTATGTTATTAATAAACAAGTTCTTGAATTCTTGAGCATGTAATCGTTTTATTCTCCATGTAAATCTACCATGTTGCCAAAAAGATTAAGAAACTATTATTTCTTGGTGTAATACTTCCAATGTTACTGAGTATATTTAATTGGGATAAAGAAGCATAACTTCTTATGCGCGTCTGTAAATACAGGTACAAATTTTTTACAAGGCTACGCTTTCCGTAACTCTGAACTAAACTAATAATTATATACTTTTGTCATGTACAACACCTTGTTTTAGTTTGCAAAAAAATATAAGAAAACCTTATTTTAAAAATTAAATATCAAATACAATCAATTTACATTGTATTTTATTCTGTTCGTTAGAATCATGATTGGGTTTGATCAATGTTGAAAAGTGTTAATTTTATCCAGTACTTATTCTAAAGTTATATACCTTAAAACTTTCTTAAGAGATATCCAGGGCGCGGTGATAATATTAAATGGCTAAAACGTGTTTAAGAATTAAATTTGAAATTATCAACTATGCAAAGCGAATCTCCATTATTTGCCCCGTTAATATAGCATTGTATTTCAACAGGACGACCAATTCATGGCTTCTTGAAAGCAAACTTATTTGGAATAAATGTTTTAAACCAAAGTTAAACAATATGAAATAATTTCACATTTTCAGTAAATAGTCAAAATTTATGCTTCAGTACAATATTTATAAAGGAAGAAGTTGGGGATTAAATTTTGGTGTTTGCTAGAAAGTCATATAATTTTAATGAATTTTGTAATAATTCTAAAATAATATTTAAAATACCTTTTAATTAGTCGACTTGCAATGGACTATAGAATTATTCAGTTTTTATTGAAAAATTTGGTATTCATTATACAATGCCGAAGCTTCTTACCATCACAAACATTTAAAATGAAATATAAAAATAAAATAAAGTTATAAAACTTAGGAATTAAAAAAACAGTTTTATTGGTAAATGATACGAATTTTATTTTCTGAATTGACTGTTAGTTCGTGGAGTGCCTTTTATATTTCAGGATTAGAGAACAAAAACAAATATTAATCATCGAAAATCACTTTTTTTCATACTGTATCGTGCCATTTCACTCGTTAATCACAGTGAAAGCTCGTCGACTATGAATTTTTGTCTGGTTAATCTTAACTACTAGCTGAGTACCCGTATCCTTTACATCACTAACTTCACTAACTCCAAGTAATGCTATCACTTTGAGTAATAGATATTTTTTATCCGAAACGTCCCTCATGAAGCTTTCAATTTGTTTCTTTGTCAGCACCTTCGACTGGTTTGGCTGATGGTCTACATTTTGTTTTTTCAAAAAAGCTATCAACTTTGGGAAACTTGATATGTTGACATTCTCATTAATCATAATCATTGATTTTACCATCGAGTATTTGGAGCATAATGAAGAGGGGTTGAATATTTTTGACTGAAAATTTGAACTGTTCAAAATAAAATTCTTTAAAAAAACTGTCCTTACCACATCCAAAAAGTACGCCAACATCACATTTTTATCAGCACTACTTTTTAAATTGTGTTGTTCACGCCAGTTGCAAAACAGCGCATATTCTTTTTCATATTTTTTCGCAGACTTATATAACTTCAATGATTTGCCCTATCGCTCCCACAGTTTTCTCAGTAATTTCATCTAATTTCAGATCCATTTTCTCCTCAGATATTTCGTGTGTATAGAAAAATTCAATATGTCTGCCTTTATTTACATTGTTACTTGGTAACCGCTGTTCATTTTTTATTTATAAAGCAAAACAAACATGTTTAGAATAAATCAAGTATCATAATTTTTTCACAGCAGTCTACATGCGACTTCCTAATAAAATGATCAAATATGTCATTTCAGTTTCATATTTTATTGCGTTTAAAACCAAAGGCAGTATAAAAAAAATATAGTACGATACACGTCCGTGAAGTGATTATTACGGTACTCGATTAAATATTCTTGACTCGGCTCCTTCGTCGTCTCGTACCGTAATAAGTCACTTCCCGGACATGTAACGTAAATAACTATATTGTTTTTTAAAATATTCCCCATGAAGATCTATACATTTTTGCATGCTCTTTTGAACCAATTGTCAAAGCACTTTTGGCACTCTGATTGAGGTATCTCCAAAACATGCATTCTGAATGTAGCAACCGCTTCTTCAGGTGTCGAAAAACATTGACCTCTCAGTTTGTTTTTTACATACGGAAATAAAAAGAGTCATTCGGTGCCAATTCAGGACTATACAGCGGATGACTCATCAAATCTATGTTTTGGATTCTAAAAAATAGATACAGTTGTTTGTGCCGAGGTGTGTCGTGGTGATGAGTGATCCTTCTTCTGCGGTTGGTCTTCCTGATTTCTCGGAAGACAACTGGCAAATAAATGGCTGTGTACCACTCAGAAATGACTGTTGCGTTGCGTTGCAACATGTCCAGTTTTTCCGAAAAAACAGGCGACCATTTGCTTGGAAGTGCTTCGTGCGCAAACAACTTTACTTTCGGACTCATACTCGTAAATTAACGATTTACGATCGTATTTTTTAAGTATTTCCTTTGACCAATCGGCACGAGCCTTTTTTGAGCAATTTACAAATTGTGTGGGATCCAACGCGAACAAATTATTTGATGTCAAATATTTATGCCATATTGAATGTATGCTGATCTCACTAATGCCTAAGGTTATCTCAATCTCACGATAGGTCATATGACGATCTTGCTATATCAGTTCGCGCACAGCATCAATGGTTTTCGGAACAATAAGTGATGGACGACCTGCACGAAATTCGTCTTGGAATGAGCTACGACCACGACTAAATTCATCATACCATCGATAAACACTAGTCCTTGATGAAGCTTTATCTGCAAAAAATGAATTAAATTCATCCAAGCACTGTTGCTGAGTTAATCCACGTCGAAAGTGGTAAAAAATAATCGCACGATTTAACTCCATTTTTGGGCCAAGATAAATCTTTTAAGTTACTGTAAACAACACAAATAGCGTTCGTATGTCAAAACTTTCTGAGTACGTATAACCTCAAAAATGCCCAACTTTATGATAGAGCTGTCAGTTTCCAGATTGCAACACCAGGGTTGCCAAATCCCAAAATTTAAAAGACAACCCTCGTATGTTATAAAACAGGTATTGCACAACTGCAGCAGTTGTGTTTAATTTATTTTAAATAAACGAAACTAAGTTTTATTGATTCGTTATGTGACTGAAAGGTATTGTATTTTTTTTTAAGAAATTGATTGTAGTAACCTTTACTTTGTGAAAGTTCATCTTGCTAAGAATATTAAAAATATAGTAAAATTAAAGCAAAAAGCGGTGCACGTCTAATTGTGATGATGCTATATATCAAAAATAGTAAGAAAAATCGATATTTATAATGTTTAATATTTAGAGAACTCATACTTACACCATAGAACATCAATAATTACATACTGTACCGGGATTCAATTGATGTGGTGTCAGTAATGATGACATATTTGTATCAGTTGTTTTTTGACATTTCAATAATCTAAATTATTTTTTTTATTTTTAATCCATTGAAAATAAAAAATATTTTAAAACCAATTCGACGATGTCCAATGAATACTATCTAGCCTAGCAGGTTTTATAAACAATTTTAATAAAACAACATAAGAGCAAATATTTAGAGGACTACTTGTATGTATGTATGAGTTAGGGGTGATAATTACACTGCGACCTATAGAGTCTATTGTGTCCCCCCTTACTTGCCATGTTCTAATATTTTCTCAGACCTATACTCTTCGAGTCCTATTTTCCGGAGGAAGTTTAGGACAGCGTCGGGCTTCAAATCAGGTAGATCCCCTTCCTCTATTTCATGTGCTCCTAGGTATCTAGCCCTAGAATTTTGCAAGGCAGGGTATTCTGAGAGTATAAGTATTGAGGTTTCATCCTCTTCCTCACAGAATCTGCACTTTGCTTCATCTGCTAACCCTAGTTTCTTCATGTGGCTTCTTAACCGGCAATGCCCGGTTAATATTCCCATTAGAATTCGGAGCCTTTTTTTACTGAGGTTGAGGCAGCTAAGAGATCTCTTCTGGTCATAGTTCCCCAGTAGTATCTTAGATTGCCTCAGTCCTTCCAGCTGATTCCAGTACTTGGATTTTTCCTTTTCCATTTCTTCCCTTAGTTTTCCTAAGATTACCCTACTGCTGATCCCACAAGATGGTTCTGGTCCCAAAAGTGGGGTTTCAGCTCCTTTTTTTGCCAGCTTATTTGCAGTTTCATTCCCCTCTATTCCTATGTGTCCCGGGATCCATAGGAGGGTGACAGTGTTCTTCTGGCCTAGTTCATTTAGTTTGCCTAGACATTCCCAAACCATCTTGGAACTGATTATATTTGAGCTCAGCGCTTTGATGGCTGCTTGACTATCCGACATGATCACAATCTCTTGTCTGCGGTAGTTTCTTCCCATATTGAATTCCACACATCTTTCGATGGCGCGGACTTCTGCTTGAAAGATGCTCGGGTATGTGCCCAAGCTTTCTGAGTATTTGGCTCTCGGTCCAAAAACACCTATCCCAGTTCCCTCGTCTAGCTTGGAACCGTCCGTATACCACTTTATAGCATTCTGGTTATGGTGTCTTCGTCCCATTCAGATTTATTACTCAACTTTGTGATGAATTTTTTCACAAAGTTGAATCTTTGGCATATCATCTTGGGGCATTTCCCAAGTTTGATCAAAATGAAGTGATCGAGGTTTTTCCCTGATAATTCCTTCTTTGATCATTCTATATATTGTTTTCTTCCTTACACTTTCTAGCAGAAAGTCAAAGTGTGCAGTGGGGTCAAGTTTAAAATCACCTCCATTGCTCGAGTGATACATGAACAGGCTAGTGGACTACTTTGAAAATTAAAATACTTGAAATGCAAAGGTATTCTTTTTAAACTCAAATGGATTGATTGGCACATCTAGGAGAAGGTCGTCTATGTTGGCACACTTAATTTTAATGATCTCTAATTTACTTATTTACAAACGGATCGTTTTCTGCTTTTACTGTGAACATTCTGCCCCATCTTTCAATTCTAAAATATCAGGTGTACTGTTCACATTACCACATTTCACGTGCTTCCTTCCTCTCTTGGTTTCAAGTTTTGGTGGAGCTAATGGCACCGGTGATACCTTCTGTATAGTAAGCAAAACTTTTTCTATTTAATGCTTTCGACGTAGGTTCTTGCAATTTAGAAGTACCTACCCTTTCTGATGTGGAACAACTGTTCATTACTTCTGACTCTTCTGTTGCTTGTTTACAGTCCTCTGGGTCTCATTATTCAAGAGGTTTGTCCGTAGTGAGAGAAGAAGCAAACATTCATTAAATTAAGTGAAAATATGCCTACTTTACGAAATGCATTTATGGCGTTAGCCGGTGTTACAGTTTTTGTAAAGACCCGTTACCTGTAAATGCGTTACCAAAATAATATTAGTATTATTTTGATACATCAATATTCACCAAGTTCACGATTAGATTCGAAATAAATGATTCTAATGCTTCCACAAACAAAAGAACCGAAGTACCATTCGTATTTAATAGCTGTACCGTTACTATAAATAATTATTATAAGAACTAATATTAAGTAATTAAAAGTTATACAATAAAATTACTAAAAAGTCTATTGTTGTTGTTCAAATATTATTAATAATTAGATTAATAATACAAGTACAAGTATGTTGTGGATAAAGTATAGTACGTAACTGGTGCTGTTAATAATTTTATGTACTTATGGAATTACGCACTCGCCGCTATGCGGTTTTCTGTGCAACTTTTCCATTCGTGCTTCGTACATTGATCTCTTTATTAAATGAATCACGCAACAAAGGTAAAGAAAAAACTTTGTAGAAAAAGTACCTAACATGTTTACTTTTGACAAAGTTAATGACAAAAACAAAATGTTTAAGGCAATAAGTAATAGGAGGTTTTCTATAGACATCAAACTGAAAGAAGTAACAAACTAAATCTTTTGTTATAAAATATCCAAGAAAATATCCTTAAAAGGAAGTGAAAGTTTTGTTAAGTTTTCATTGCAATCGAAAACCAGAGTAAAATAAATTAATAAAAGTAAGAAACCATTTATGCCAAACAATCATCAACATATCCTGAACAAAGCAAAATGTTTTTCACTACTAGCCTCTGAACCTAACTTTATTGACTTTTGTTGAGGTAGTAAAGTTGTTCATTATTAATCAAGATAGAAAGAAACATAAACTACTTGATTAAGAACTAAATCTCAATGTATTTAACAGAATGTGAGGTTAGCTCATGAAAAAATATTAAGGCCTAAATGTTATTAGCGCTTAGGGATTATCGTGGATGTATTTCCTTCAGATCAGTAAAAAAATCAGGAAAAAAACTATATAATGCTGATCTTTAAAATAATAATAATAAGCTTTATTGTCGAAAATTTTTTTTTTAAATTTGTGGACAAAGCTGTTTTAAAAAAAAGCAAATCACATAGAACAAAACATACTAAAACAGCAATACAAGAGTATTTACAAGTAAATAAAACATAAAACATACAAACAAATGAAACTTCCCAATAAAAACATTGCGAAAGATCAGTTAAAAAAAATAATAAAATAAATGTATACTTTATGTATACATTATACAATGAGAATGATAAATAATAATTACAAAATATAAAAAAATTAAAATTTAAAAAACAAAAACAATAAAATAAATAAATATAACAAATTAACCTTCCAGTGCGTGAGATGGTCCTGAATAATTTATGTAAAAAAGTCGTCAACTGCATACAAAGCTCTCTCTACCAAGTATAATTTTAAAGCGTTACGAATGAAACGTTATTGATGAAATGGACTTTATTTCCAAGGGTAGATTGTTGTGCATTTTCTTAGCGTTATAAAAAATAGATTGATAGATGGATGAATAGATTGATTAGTTCCGTGCGAGGTTTTGGTAAATAAAGGTCATACTCTGCACTTCTAAGAGGGTAGTTCTGAGATGGTCTGTCTGAGACTTCAGGTAAATGTTTCCGAATTAAGAAAATGGATTCAAAGATAAATAGGGATGGAAGTGTAAATATTTTATGTTTTTTAAAGAATTCCCTACAGTGAGTTTTACTGCTTAGTTTCAGCGTATACCGAACAGCTCACTTTTGTAATTTAAAAATACGTTCAAATTGAGACACACAACATGTACCACAAAAAGAAAGTGCATATCGGAGATGTGACTCGAAGAGGGCAAAATAGACTGTTTTGGAAGCTGACAGGTGAAGCTCCCTAGACATTGTTTTCAGTGCTTAACAAGAAGAGCTTAGTTTTTGTGACAAAGCGTCAATGTATACATCCCATTTTAGAGAGTTGTCAACGACTAGTCCCAAAAATCTCAGAGTCAACAACCTCTATAGTGGAATTATTCAACATAATAGGTTGAATTTCAGGTATGTATGGTAAAACTTTCGTCTTAGAAACGTTCAAACACATATGGTTAGAATCACACCATGATTTGATGATGGTTAAGTCATGTGAAACGATTCTATGCAGTTCGGTGATATCCGGGTGACTCCAAGAAAAGCTAGTGTCGTCTGCGAATAAACAAATTTTTCCGCCGATGCTCAAGTCAGCAATATCATTGATAAATAGCAAGAACAATATAGGACCCAATACCGAACCTTGTGGGACCCCATATTCTATCTGCTTGCATGAAGACCTTAATTCATCAACTCGTACAAGCTGCAGTCTATCACTAAGAAAGGACTCGAACCACCTGATCGAGGTGCCTCTAAATCCATAGTACTGAAATTTTTTAAGTAGTATTTTATGATCCACGCAATCGAAAGCTTTTGAGAAATCACAAAATATTGTAGCTGTATAGTGTTGATTGTTTAAGCTGGAGTAGACATTATTAAAAAGAGAAAACATTGCATCATTTGTGCATTTACCACTTAAAAATCCAAATTGATTTTTAGCTAGAATATTGTATTTAACCACAAATGAAAGAAGCCTTTTTACCAACCTTTCAATGATACACAGTCCGGCAGATTTGAGAGTAAGCCCATCTACTCCAGATGCGGATTTGTTTTTAATATCTCGAATTGTACTACGAAGCTCTTCTGTTACCACAGGTGAAAAAAAGAAACTGTTTAAGTTCTCATTAACATTCGGTAAATAGAAAAGTGGATCAATAGTGAAAGTTATAGGATTAGTTAAGTTTTTGGCAACATTTATGAAGTAATTATTTAGGCTCTCAGGTGAAGTAGGAATAGTGCTGGGCGAGGAAACTTTATTTCTTAAATCATTAACCATGGACCATGTTTCCTTAGTAATATTTTTGGATCCACTCAGTCTCCTATTATAGTTAATGTTCTTTGCAGCTTTTATAGTCTTATGATAAACTTTTTTATACATTTTCACGTATTCATGAAGAAATATACTGTCAGTAAATTTTTTTATGTAAGAGAGACAACGCATATTTTTTGAGGATGTACGCAAGCCCTTGGTAGTCCAGGGTTTATGCAGTTTGTTTTTGACAGGCCTAAGAGGAAAGGATTTGACAGCTAAATTAGACAATGTTTTAATAAAAGATGCAAAGGCGGTATCGACATCAAGAGAAAGACAATCCCAGACAGTTGTTTTACAGAGATTTCTGAAGTTAAGGAAATTTTTATCCGTAAAAATTCGACAGAATTTGCGTGGAGCAATTTTTTTTTTAGAATTTACTAAAAAGTTAGTTAATACTGCCTCATGGTCTGAGAAACCCGAACTAACTTAATGTTACAATTACGTCTTATCTATGTATAAAATGAAGACTCAATCAAATCAAACAGTTTAATAGTGAAGAAGATTTATTTGTTCATTAACAACTTTAATTTGTTGATCTGATAGAAGTCTTTTTATTTGGAGTCTCTATAAGGATATCTAAATATCACAAATGTGCAATAATTGAATGTGGTTAGTGTGTATGAGTCTGGATGAGTAAATTTTTTGCATAGTTTGACTTAATTATTAAATAAATAAATAAATAAAAATAAATTAATAAATAAATTACCTACTATTAAATTTAAATGCAAATCAAAAATCTAAAAATTTGGTGTATACAAAATTAATTGTCCAAAATCTAATGCTATATATACTGGCTGTCCCCTGACATGATTTCAATGGATTTTTTCCTTTTGGGTTATGTCAAAAATAAGGTTTATTTACATCCCCTAACAACAAAACTTGATTGTCAAGAAAGGATAAAGAACATTTTTAACAATCTTCCTCCGGAATTTTTACAAAGGGCCACGACATCTCAAGTATTAATTAGAATTAATAAATGTTTGAAGGTGAATGAAGAAATTTTGAATGAGAGTTGTAAAAAATTATTTAAAACAAATTATGTATTAAAGCACTCTTCAATATAGAAAAATAATAAAATTTATTTGTATTTAGTTGTGTTTAGTGTTTATTGTATCAAATTTATTAAAAATTATAAAGAAAGTATTTTATTTTATGTTCTGTAATAAACTAAAATCAACAATAATAAAGAAAGGAAATCCAAATTACAATTTTGGTACCCAAAAAACATAATTTTCGTCATATCTTACAAACGCATGAAAATTCATATAGGAAACTAAATACAAACTTACCATATTTTTCTATAAGGAATCAAATAACAATTTAAAAAATGCAATTTAAAAAAAAAGAAAAAATCGTCATTTTTTCAAGTTAAAATTTAACTCAACGTTGTGACCACCCTGTATAATTAATTTCCTATTTAAACCCTATAACTTATAATAACTTAGGTCCTTAGTTGCAAAACGATGTAATAATTTTTAAATTTTATCAATTAGTTAAATGAAACAATTAACATTTTATTAATCGTGTTTCTGTCTTTTTTTTCAAGAAACTTAAATTACTTTAAAACTGTAAATTTTAAGTACCTGGTACCTTTCATAAAGTTGTCCTTAAATTTAATGGTCTAACCAAAAAAAAAGGAAAAAATAGTATTTCGTTGAAAATAGTGAAGTTGGTGTCAATTTCCGGTATAACCGAAAGTGCTATAAATTTAAAAATATTTTAGTTGAATTCAGAAGTATTGAAAACCCCTGTATACCAAATTTCATCCATCTAGTATTATCCGTTCCCCATAAACTTCTAGGTGAAGGTCGATATGGGACACCCTGTATATATAGGTAAAACACAGAGAAGACATTTTAAAGTAATATTCAATGAACACTTAGGAGAATATAAAATAAAACAACCAGATAGGTTAGAAAAGATCAAAATTGAATTTTAAAGTTATTGTCCATTGTGATTCGTGGTTAACTTGAATATTTACCACTAAAAACAAAAACGGAAGCATCCATTTTCATAGAATAAATTTCATAATGTCGTTGGTCTAAATTACTCCGTCATATTGCCATAATACTACGAAACTGAATGCAACTACCTTGAAGCTGTTAACAAAGTTTGTCTTGATTTCAGATTGTCCTCAAACGCAGTTGGTCGTCACCGCCGCTATAATTTCCGTAGTTGCACCTAACACTGCATTAACTTATTTTGTTTGGTATTATTATTCCAAGTACAATACTTGATAACTTTAGAAAATGGCGTTTATGAATTAAACACTTCGGTTGTTGTTAATGACAATTTAAACCTCAAATTCATAATCCTACTTTATTTTTGAAATAGAACAAATCAAATATTATAACAGATAGACATTTAAGGTGCGATTTTCAAGTAAACACTGTCAAGAATAAATTAAGAGGTCTGCTGACTAAATTCAGATTCTTAGTTGGTTTCTTGACATTGAATGACCTTAAAATTTTGTATTTCTCGTTGGTGCAATGTCAGATATATCCTAGGTTGAGGAGGTGTACCATAAGTGTCTTAATGTATGGCTAAAGTGGATATTGAGAATCGTTTACAAAAAAAATATAAGCTTTTCTGGCGAACAACTTTTTCACAAAATAAAATAAAATAAAATAGAATAGAAAATAAAACTTTTTAAACAAAACTTCCATTAATTCTAGAATTAATTCTGGTTATAAAAACAATATTGTATTTTGGTACAGATATGTTTATGATGTGTTAGCAGATTTTGTAGATAGCGAATGGCAGTTAATTTTACTTTAGAAGTTGAAGAAAATAATTCAATTAATTTTTTAGATTCAAAAATTAAAAAACTTAATAATTCATTAAATTATACAATATACAGAAAACCAAAACAAACAGATTTAACCATACCGTATAATTCAAATCATCCTATAACACATAAATTAGCAGCTTATAATTCTATGATACATAGGGCATTTTCAATTCCAATGAACAAAAATAATTTTAATAAAGAAATTGAGATCATAAAACAAATAGCTAAACTAAAAGCTAAATAAGCTAAATAGATAAACAAATGAATTAGTAAGAAAGAACAAAATATGTCAGTAGAACTCATATTTCCAGAAAACCTAAGGAAATTAAAAGTTATAAAAATTTTAAATATTGTGGAAATATTTCCAATACAATTTCAAAAATAATATATTCGGCAACATCAGCATTAATATAATTTAAAAGGCAAAATAATGTTGGCACAAAATGTGCAAAATGTTAAATGTGAAAACAAAATTACCTAAATTAAAAAATCTGTTGTTTACAAAATTAATTGTCCAAAATGTAATGCGGTAAATATAGGTCACACACAAAGAAATTTTGAACTACGATTCAATGAACGCTTAAGAGCATATTATAGATTACAACAACCAGATAAGTAGAATTATGCAAAACACCTATCTGAACATCTAAATTCACTCATACGCACCAATAACATTCAAATAGTATACATTTGTAATAAAAAACAAAATTTAGATTTTATTGAAGAAATTGAAATAAAGGGAAATTAGAAGGAGAATTAGAGGGAAATACATCCAGGATATTTCCTTATGGATAATATGATCTAGGCTTTAATATTATATCTTATTACTTCCATACTTGGTCTAGCCTTAACCACTTAATCAACATCAGATACTTAGCTACAAATAAACAAAATGTAACTTCAATATGTCAATCTGACAATGCTTTTGTTTAAAAAGTTCTATTTTTATGGCTCTTAGATGTACTTCCACAAAGTAAAGGGTACTACAATCAATTTCTAAAGATTTAGACAAATATTGTATGAAAATATATTTACAAATATACATAGAAATAAAATAAAAGAACAACCAGTTCAACATTGACACAACACGAGAACAAAAAACTTCAATATTCCAACATTCCAACAACAATCGGTCAAAGCTCAGAGGAATTTCTGTCAGCAAAAAATTTGTAATATTTTACCTCTCAACTTAGGATACATTAATAATCAAAGAACATTTAAACGTTCTGCAAAGGAATGGAAAAGTATTCAATAATCTAGTCGACCATAAATTTTGTATTTGATACTATGGCTATATGGATCCTGCCACTTTGAACTATTAAGTAAATATTTTTCGATTATGTCAATTTACCCTATTATGACTACCTCCCAATAATTATATTATATCGCTGAAATTATAAGTATGTGGTTATTTTATTGTTTGAGTAAAATAGTTTGATTTGGAATTTATACAAGCGTCCCCGTCGCTTCAGTGATTTTTATGTTTATTTATGTATTTTCAACAATTACTTTATATACCTACTATTTATTTATTGCATATTTTTCTTGAATAAACTTCAAAGAATTTTTTTCATTATTCCTATCACAACAAGCACATAAGCTCTTAAGGAAACAGCCCAACCGAATTAATTTCAGTGGTAAAAAGAAACATTTCTCTATGCACCTAATTCAATGCATCGCATAGTGTTTTAACAAATACTCCGGCTCCTTACTCGAGCGTCTCTCCATAATGCATGTTTCGGGCTTTTCCTTTTCCTTTCTCCATGAAATGGAGTTCCATTGCAAACTGAATAGAACTTGGAAATCGTGAATGGAATAAGAACATAAAGATTCTTCCGATTAGTAGTGCAAGTGTTTGGCTTCAAGTGCAAGCAGGAATAAACGTGAGTTGAGCATAAATGGCCGTCGTAATCCGATGCCACATCCTTCGATTCAACCATCAGGCATTTACAACGAAACATGGACTGTAATTAAAAGTGATTTTTTTATTTATCAATGACATCTGTAATAATGTGGAATATAATCTGGTATGTATGTATGTGTATATGATTTTGGCAAGGAAACGAATCCATTTGCCACAGATTTTTTTTTAATTACAAAATGATTTATTATAATATTATATTTATTTTGTGCAAGAAATATGAACATATATGAAATATTTACATATGAGTTCCAAAATATGTTTTTGGTTAAGCGATAGCAGATGAGCGATATTAACTGGTAACTGAATGTTATTATCTATTTTTCTATTTCTTGTTTATAATTGGAGCATTGAAAAAGAATATGATTAATATCACAAGTAGAAATATTATCGCATGAACATAAAGCTGATGGAACTAAGTTAAGCCTAGCAAGGTGTGCAGGAAACCTACCGTGATTACATTTTAACCTAGATATGGTCGCAGATGAGTTTTTGGAAAAGTTGGATCTGAATATGTGTGGGATATCTTCGGGCAAGGTAATGGTAATGAAGAAATAAATCATGAAAGTTCTCCAATATTGAACTGTTTGCTTTGACTGAGTCTTCATTTTTTATATATAGCTAAGGCATAAATGTAACACAAACATATTATAAGTTATTGTAAAGATCAGCATGATTTAGTTTTTTGGTGGTTTTTCTATATCATTGCACAGTTATATTGATCTTAGAGGGAAATATATCCAGGATAATTCCTTAGGGCCAATAAAATATGGGCTTTAATATGTTTATGTCTTATTACTTCAATACTTGGTCAAGCTTTGTTCAAAAGATTTTTAGTTTCATATTCTAATCAAGGTAGATAGATAGTACATTAAATAAATATCAAAAGCAATTTATAGATAATGTAGATCAACAAATAAAAATACGAATAGCTTTTTAATTATATTGTGCCACGTAAATTTTTATTTAGTTTACAGTTATTGGGGTTGGTCCAAGGGTTGTATAGTTACCTACACCAGAGATCTAGTTACTTACATAAGTCATATTTATTTTATCCTGTCCAGTAAATACAATTTCCTATGATCAATTTGGCGCCGGCAAGTAGAACATTACGGTATCAGGTACTGTAATATGTTGTTTAGCAACGCTGCTCTGATTGCTTAAGGGAAGACAATAACTTTTCATTTTTGACATTTAAAAATACTATATAAAAATGATAGTATATTACTATATGAGGCGGAGAAGCATGATTTTTCTTGACGCGCCCGATATTACGCGCCTCACTTCGTTCGGCTAACTAATTGTACTTTTAATATTACTATAAAAAAAAAGATGTTTAATTGTTGTTAATGACATTTGCATTGTTAATTTGTGACATGTGTCATATTGTTGCATGACAACATTTTTCCCTCCGCCGTAAAGAAATGGAAAAAAAAACTACTGCCGGCGGAGAAATCAAACTTTGACAGGATTAAGTTAGATAAGTAATGTCATCATTATTTGACGTTTGAAGAAAAAATAATTAATTACTTACTTTTACTGCCATATTATTTAGAAAGAAGTCAATGTTATTCAATTTTATATTAACAATTAAATCTTAATAACTAATATATATTGTCTCTGCTTAATAATAAAGAAATGTTTTTTCTTCTTATGGCTTAAATACTAGATATCCTAATTACTTCATCTAGAAAATATGCTAAAATAACGTCATCTTCAATATTGGTCGCATTATTATATTTTTCCACTCACAAAACGCTATATTCTTTTTCTTCAAGCGGTCAATAAATGCATCTTTATGTGCATGTTTATACGTAGTAAAAGTACGTCTTTATTGATTACTGGGAGATAAAGTCTTTAAAAGGCCATGGGAGATAAAGTAAATTATGGGCGGAGCCTATGATGCCATAAAGTAAGGTTCATTTAAAATTTTTTAAATAATAATACCGATTTATTGATCAATATTTATACAAAATATTTCATTAATATTTGTAAATTATCCAAATTAAAAAAATCTATATTAAACAACAGTTACGTTATTGTTATGGAATATTATTTTCCAATACGCGAATACCAACTACTTTGACAACTGTCAAAAAAAAGTAAGATGGCGACAACTATTTCAGTGAGAACTAAAGTTTGTTGTATAAGGTAGGTAAAATATATTTGTTTAATTTTTATTTATTTTACACGCTTGAAGAAAAAATAGTATATATTACAAGGAGTAGAACGTTCTTTTTGTGTTTCGTCCTGATTGCAGCCTCAGCTTCGCTTCGGCTGAAAACTAAGGACTTAGCACAAAAAGAGTCACTTCTACTCCTAGTGATATAATCTACTATTATTATATCTTTTTGATAATTTACGTGGAATTAACTTTTCAGTTGCCTCTGCTGCTTTGTTTGTAATCATACCCATTTTACTTTATTTTTATTTAAAAACACGTATTAACAATTTAATAGTATATTTTAAAATTTTAAATGATTTGACACTAACTGACAGTTAAGGTAATTTGACATAGGTAACTAGTTAAGTTCCGAACTATTTTTAAATTATTATAAAATTATTAATTTATAAAAACAGGATGAAATAAAACATAATACGATACATGGTCGTTAGGTGTTATTACAGTACTAGTTTTTATTTCCGGACTCGGCTCCTACGTTGCCTCGTACTAACTCGTACCGAGACTGGTACTGTAATAAGCATGGACGTATATATAAGTCCAGGAAGTGACTTATTACGGTACTAGATAGATGTTTATGGACGAGTCAAGAATATCTAATCGAGTACCGTAATAATCACTTCATGAACGTGTATCGTACTATATTCTTTTTCATACTGCCTTTGGTTTTAAACGTAATAAAATATGAAACTGAAATGACATATTTGACCATTTTATTAGGAAGTCATGTAGACTGCTGTGAAAAAATTATGTTACTTGATTTATTCTTAACATGGTTGATTTACTTTGTAAATAATAAAAAATGAACAGCGGTTACCAAGTAACAATGTAAATAAAGGCAGACATATTGAATTTTTCTGCACACACGAAATATCTGCGGAGAAAATGGATCTGAAATTGAAAAAAATTGCTGAGAAAATTGCGACAGCGATAGAGCAAATTATTCCAGTTAAGTCTGCTAAAAGATATGAAAAAGAATATGCGCTATTTTGCAACTGGCGTGAACAACACAAATTGAAAAGTAGCGCTGATGAAAATGTGATGTTGGCTTACTTTTTGGATGTGGTAAGAACAGTTTTAAAGAATATTCTTTTCAACAGTTTAAATTTTCAGTCAAAAAAATTTAACCCTTCTTCATTATGGTCCAAATACTCGATGGTAAAATCAATGATTATGGTTAATGAGAATGTCAACATATCAAGTTTCCCAAAGTTGATAGCTTTTTCGAAAAAAACAAAATGTAGACCATCAGCCAAACCACTCGAAGATGCTGACAAAGGAACAAATTGAAAGCTTCATGAGGGACGCTCCAGATAAAAAATATCTATTACTCATAGCATTACTTGGAGTTGCTGGAGGTTGCCGAAGGGAAGTGATCTATAATTTAGAAGTTAGTGATGTGGAGGATACGGGTACTCAGCTAGTAGTTAAGATTAACCAGACAAAATCGCATATTTGACGAGCTGTCACTGTGATTAACAGTGATGAGGTTCACTATTTGAATGTGTTTAGAAAATACATGAATTTACGGCAACACGTCTCCCTGAAAGTTCTTTTGGTGGGTTATAGACAAGAAAAATGTCTGTCTCAAAGAGCTGGTTTACATATTGTTGGCGGAGCACCTAAGAAAATAGCTGAGTTTTTAAAACTAGACCAACCAGAAAAGTATACAGGTCATTGCTTCAGGAGGACATCCTCAACGTTATTGGCCAATGCTGGAGCTGATCCTAAAGTTCTAAAAAAGCACGGTGGATGGAAGAGATCTTCAGTTACATAGAAGAATCGATTGAAGGCAAAAACAAGATTGCAAGAATGATCCAAAGGGGCAAAACTTTTGTTGAAGTGCTACATCACAGCCAGAAAACACTATAAATCCATCAACAACTTCATTAATACATATTGCTGGCAACAGCAAAATTGGGAGAATTGAAGAGTACTGTAAAGTACAAGTGTACCGTAAAGTGCCATTTCCCGGACTCAAACGAGTCCGTGAGTATCAAAATAAATAATAATAAGATATAAATATCTTAAATGCAGAACTTTTTTTTTAGTCTATTTCTATTTCTATTTCTATTTCTATTTCTATTTCTATTTCTATTTCTATTTCTATTTCTATTTCTATTTCTATTTCTATTTCTATTTCTATTTCTATTTCTATTTCTATTTCTATTTCTATTTCTATTTCTATTTCTATTTCTATTTCTATTTCTATTTCTATTTCTATTTCTATTTCTATTTCTATTTCTATTTCTATTTCTATTTCTATTTCTATTTCTATTTCTATTTCTATTTCTATTTCTATTTCTATTTCTATTTCTATTTCTATTTCTATTTCTATTTCTATTTCTATTTCTATTTCTATTTCTATTTCTATTTCTATTTCTATTTCTATTTCTATTTCTATTTCTATTTCTATTTCTATTTCTATTTCTATTTCTATTTCTATTTCTATTTCTATTTCTATTTCTATTTCTATTTCTATTTCTATTTCTATTTCTATTTCTATTTCTATTTCTATTTCTATTTCTATTTCTATTTCTATTTCTATTTCTATTTCTATTTCTATTTCTATTTCTATTTCTATTTCTATTTCTATTTCTATTTCTATTTCTATTTCTATTTCTATTTCTATTTCTATTTCTATTTCTATTTCTATTTCTATTTCTATTTCTATTTCTATTTCTATTTCTATTTCTATTTCTATTTCTATTTCTATTTCTATTTCTATTTCTATTTCTATTTCTATTTCTATTTCTATTTCTATTTCTATTTCTATTTCTATTTCTATTTCTATTTCTATTTCTATTTCTATTTCTATTTCTATTTCTATTTCTATTTCTATTTCTATTTCTATTTCTATTTCTATTTCTATTTCTATTTCTATTTCTATTTCTATTTCTATTTCTATTTCTATTTCTATTTCTATTTCTATTTCTATTTCTATTTCTATTTCTATTTCTATTTCTATTTCTATTTCTATTTCTATTTCTATTTCTATTTCTATTTCTATTTCTATTTCTATTTCTATTTCTATTTCTATTTCTATTTCTATTTCTATTTCTATTTCTATTTCTATTTCTATTTCTATTTCTATTTCTATTTCTATTTCTATTTCTATTTCTATTTCTATTTCTATTTCTATTTCTATTTCTATTTCTATTTCTATTTCTATTTCTATTTCTATTTCTATTTCTATTTCTATTTCTATTTCTATTTCTATTTCTATTTCTATTTCTATTTCTATTTCTATTTCTATTTCTATTTCTATTTCTATTTCTATTTCTATTTCTATTTCTATTTCTATTTCTATTTCTATTTCTATTTCTGTTCTATTTCTATTTCTATTTCTATTTCTATTTCTATTTCTATTTCTATTTCTATTTCTATTTCTATTTCTATTTCTATTTCTATTTCTATTTCTATTTCTATTTCTATTTCTATTTCTATTTCTATTTCTATTTCTATTTCTATTTCTATTTCTATTTCTATTTCTATTTCTATTTCTATTTCTATTTCTATTTCTATTTCTATTTCTATTTCTATTTCTATTTCTATTTCTATTTCTATTTCTATTTCTATTTCTATTTCTATTTCTATTTCTATTTCTATTTCTATTTCTATTTCTATTTCTATTTCTATTTCTATTTCTATTTCTATTTCTATTTCTATTTCTATTTCTATTTCTATTTCTATTTCTATTTCTATTTCTATTTCTATTTCTATTTCTATTTCTATTTCTATTTCTATTTCTATTTCTATTTCTATTTCTATTTCTATTTCTATTATTTCTATTTCTATTTCTATTTCTATTTCTATTTCTATTTCTATTTCTATTTCTATTTCTATTTCTATTTCTATTTCTATTATTTTTATTTCTATTTCTATATTTCTATTTCTATTTCTATTTCTATTTCTATTTCTATTTCTATTTCTATTTCTATTTCTATTTCTATTTCTATTTCTATTATCTATTGTTTGTTTAAGAATGAACGGACCAGATTACATGTATTAAATATCACTATTTTCAGTAGTTCTTTTTTTTTAAATATATATTCTTATTATATACACCAGAAAAATGCAAAGTTATGAATAACGTCCGTTATTTTTAGAACTTAATTTGTAAACAAACATACCTAATATAGTTTAATTCAGAATCTGAATATTTGTTCAGATTGTTAAGGTTAGTTTTTGTAAAGTTTTTGAAACAAAATAAATAAATATGGTTGTTAATTATTAAACAAGTATTAATAATTGAAATTTCGATATGGTCTCTGAGATCTGGTGCCCCGACTTATAAACTTATTTAAACGAACATAAAATAATTTTGGTCAAAATTCTTGACAACACATGCAATTATAAAAAAACCTTTTATCACACATAAAATTGTTCACCAATCAAACAATAAATAATAAAAATGGATAAAATAAACAATTAGAAACAGGAAAATAAAATTTGAGACAGAAAACAAGCACTGAATTTTCTTGTAGAGCCTATATGACAGATGTTATAAAGTAATTTTTGTATTAAAATACCTTTTTTATATTCTACAATTATAACAATCATTATAAAACACATTTGCGTATTGTAATGTAACTTTTACGCATTTAATCATGTGAGTGGATGACATTGTCTACAACATTAATCATTTTGTTATAATTACAATTGAAGCAAAATATCTGCTCTGGACACTTAGCAGCTAAAAGGTATTACCTAAACAAAACAGAGTTTTTGATTAACATCATTAATTGATGAGTTAGCATTTTTCTTGGTGTAAATTGATTAATAGAGAACGGGCTTTAGCACACTTTTGAATTAAAAGGCATAAAAAAACTTCCAATCAATACGGTGGGCGATAATAAATCGACGATGTTAAAACCCAAAAAGCTTTATGAAAAAATATAAAAGAATGCACAAAACGAATCTTTCATTTCCAGCAACAGAAGTATATTTTCATTTATTTTGGAAAACCAAAAACCTGGAATTGATTAATTTGTCATTACAAATCATTTGTTGTGACTCGGAACAAATTAATTAAACAATCTAAACAAAAATGACATACGCATCGTTCATCACTGCAGAAAAAAGAATATATTATTGAGTGTGATATATATATATATATATATATATATATATAACCAACGGAGTAGTAACGGGTACTAGTAAGTGATAAATTTAGCAAACATTAACGTTGGGAATACCCTTTAAGTCCAATGAGGAAGCAATGAAACTCAGGTGCTTCTTTGTAGATGCCTTTTTATTTACGGTCTAAGCTTTCGTCTATGGTTATAGACTTCATCAGAGATTAAACTACAAAAAAAAAAACCTTTCATGACAATTTAGAAACTTAATTCTATAAATAACAATGTAGAATCTTACCCAAATAGTGGCACATTGCTCAAAGTGATTTGGGTAGAACATATACAAAACTATGTAACACAGGTAGGAAAGCACACATAATTCTTATTATAAACAGTATTGTACTACAAACAGTCTTTTTATTTTATTATTACAATGTTTTAGGTATCAGTGAAGATGTTTAACCTAACCTAAGCGCAAGTTTCAACAAGTAAGTATAAATAGAGCTTAAATTGTCTACATCTTTTTTATGGTTTATTGAATTTTTTGAGTTAAAGATGTAACACATTTCCAACATTTTACGTTTTGTGTTATTATTAGATTGATCTAAGATAACTGTATCATTATACCGCACTCGATGATCTTGATTATTCACATGAATACTTAAACTAGTAGATAGTGGTTTATGAATACAGTCACTCTTATGTAATGATAATCTTTTTTGTAGTTTTTGGCTCGTCTGACCAATATAAATTTGACCACATTCACATGGTATAGCGTAGATGACGTTGGAACGATGCGATTTAGGAGTGGAATCTTTTAGTCTGGAGTAGAACAAGTTAAGTTTTTTGTAGTTATAAGTAGCAATTTTAATATTGAATCTGCCAAACAGTCCCGCAAGAGGTCTGGAAAGATTTTCGATAAATGGAAGTCTACCATATCTAACAGGAGTCTCAACTAGTGTAACATTCCGATTTATATCGTCATTTACATTTAAATTAGAGAACAACAATTTGTTAAGTAATTTTTTAGGATAGTTATTAGTAATTAAGATATCGTATAATAATTTAATGTTTTTATCCACAAATTTATAGAATTAAGTTTCTAAATTGTCATGAAAGGTTTTTTTTTGTAGTTTAATCTCTGATGAAGTCTATAACCATAGACGAAAGCTTAGACCGTAAATAAAAAAGGCATCTACAAAGAAGCACCTGAGTTTCATTGCTTCCTCATTAGACTTAAAGGGTATTCCCAACGTTAATGTTTGCTAAATATATATATATATATATATATATATATATATATACTTGTTATGTAGTATTTTCTTGGGCTCATAGGTCCGGAAATAATAAACTATTATTTTTTACATTTTATTAGTTCTTGACGTTTCACTCATAATTTGGAGCATTTTCAAAAGACTGAATTTAAATATTGTAAGTATTCACAAAGATAAAATCAACTAATTAAAGTAGGTAACATAAAAACTGACAATAAATAAAAATAACTACTATACACATTGAACACATTAAAATTTTAGTAAAATATATAAGTACGCACCTCAGAAAAATTGTTATAAAGATTGTCTTAAAATATTATTTTATTAGATTATAATACAGTTGACTTAAATTTTTAATATCTTTTCTATCATTAACACAGTTATCGTCCTTTTTAATGTAAATCATTTCTTTAAAAACTAATTTATGATAATTGGAGTCACGATCTAAAATTTTGGTGTTTTTATAATCAAATTCATGTTTTTCATTTTGTTTATGTTTGTGTAGAGCTGTTGAAACATTTTTTGTGTATTTATGTCCGTTAATTCTGTTCTCCAAGTATTGTGTTGTCATTCCTATGTAATTTTTTGGACAGTTTGAGCATGGAATTGAATATATTACATTGGATTGTTTATTAAAATTTATATGACCTTTTAAGTTTGTATATAAACATTTTAAATTGTTTTTAGATCTGTGACATACAGTAATATTATGTTTAGAAAGAATATGTTTTAATTTTTCTGATAGCTGATTTGTATATGGTAAAGCTACATATGTTTTTTCTTGACATGAACTTGTATTATTTATTGTTTTTCTGTTATTACTATTATAAATTTTATTTGTACGTTGTTTGATAATTTTGTTTATTAGAGTTATTGGGTATTGATTATTAATTAAAACTTGCCTAAGATTTTTTAGAATTTCGGGACGATATTCTGGAGATGTTAATTTAATAGCCCGATCAGTTAAACCTATTATTACACTATTTTTTTGGGCTTTAGAATGACATGAATTATAGTTTAAATATCGTCCTGACCAAATGTTTTTATTAAAAAGTTTAGTTTTTATTTTATTGCATTGAGTTCTTATTATTGATAGGTCTAAGAAATTAATAATATTATCCTTTTCCACCTATATATATATATATATATTTCAAATGGTATTTTTTGTTAGGTGAGTAATATTTTGTTGTGATTTTTGGTATTCTTACTCTAAACCGATAAATAAACATCCAGAACAGTTCAGTAGAAAAAAAAAAGTTTAAAAAAATAAAGACACTAATATCAGTTTCAGTTTTCAGCTGTTGTAATTTTCTACGACCCCTTAACAAAGAAAATATTTTAAAATGGTTTCTTTTGGTTGTTTGACAACAATAATATAGTATTTTGACTAGTAAATTTGTTTGAATAATCGCCAAAAATTGTATCGGAACCGTCATATTTCGTTCTAATCGTGAATAACAATAAAAAATCCATTGATGCCAATAGGCAATATGAGAAATTAAAGAAACAAGATATTTTATATTGGGCCTATTTAGTTCGTTTTATTAAATTTTCTGATAGAGTTTGGCTGTTTTTAAAAAGTTGATGATATTTTAATTGCAGTTGCTGTGACTGATTTGATTATTATTGTTTCTCTTCTGCGTAAGTAATTTAGAAAATGTCGACCACTAGATGGTCCACTTAAGTCCACTTTAAGGCTTTTAATACAGTTGCTGAAGATTTAAACTTCCGAAGAAATTTACTGTTAACCGATTGAAATAAAATTTTGGAATAATTCTTATCTTACTCTTAACAACAACAACAACTAAAAGGTCACAATCTTATTTTCTTTCAATTGTTTTTTTAAAAATTCCCGTTTTAATATTGTACAAATGCATTGACTTTTACATATTCAGGTAAGCTTTTCTTTATTACTTTTTTACCTCATTCATTTTACTGTTCTTCAACTTTATATTTATTATCATTTACTATTATAAATAGTTCTTGTCTTAATATTAACCTTACTGTATCTTTTAAGTTTTATCCTGATGATGGCCTAAGACCGAAACTAGTTACACTTTTTTATAGCTTTAACATTAATTTTTTTGTAGTTTTATTGATATCTTAATAATAGTTTATGTTTTAGTGTAAAGCTTTTATTTAGTTTGTATTTTGATGGCAGATGGATATTTTTATTAAATTAATGATCATAATTTCAGCTGAGTAAAAGCTGTATTAACAACTTTGTAAGAATATGGAAACCTGTAGTTCTTATCATAAAAATTGTACTAGTGCTCTCTTAAAGGTGATATTTTTTTTTTAATTACCTACATCAAATTTACTAATGTCTCAGAGAGACAGTTATTTTATTTGATTTTTATTTCATTATCCTATGAACAAACCATAAAGATTTCATTTTGAATAGTGCTTGTTGCAAAATTAAAATACCCCGTAGCATTTGAATAGTTCTCAGCTTAATTGTGTCAAGTTTACTGGTATTGGTCAAACGTTACGGTTTGTGCTTAATTTGCTGTAGACATTTGAAATTCCATAAATTTGTTTGAAAACTCACCTGGAATTTCGGATAGATTCAGCCATGCCTTTTGAAGAGGTTTACAGCATATTAATTTCCACATCGGTGCATGATTACTAAATATTAAATTTAAGTAACAAAAAGTTTTCGTGGACCGAATCCAGAATTAATTATTAATTAATTAATTATTTTTTTTTAAACTGGTACAACAAAAAAATATTTCTAATGGAATTTTGATAACTGCTGTATAAATTTCTGTTAAAACTAACCTAACCTAATCAAACTATGTTAATTTTTGCTAAGAATTAACTCTAAAAAATGAAATCGAAATCGAAATAGTGCAAATAGTTTTTTTTGATAATTTATTTCTCCCAATCTTCCTCTAGCACAATACTCCTAGTTCCCCCCAATCTTTTCACCGCTATCTTATATGCCTTACCCCATGGGTTATTGTCCAACTCCCCCAGCAACATTTCTCACTTACCCCTTACAATTACCTTATCAATCTACGACCTACATGTATTGATGTTTGTATGTGAATGATGACGCATGGGACAAGATTCACCGGACCTTCTATATTCTCAATATGATGGACTTCCACAAAGTAAGGGTTAGTACAATAAAATTGATAATATTAATTAACTGCAATCCAAAAGATGATTTTTAAATTTTAATTGGGACCTATTTTTTGGTTCGATTTTTTTGGTATATTGTAATGTTACAAACTGTTACATTACACAACATGCAATAAATAAAATAAACTATAACTTGAGCTTTGTGTATTTAAACTTTATGTAGTTTTATTTTAATCTAATGCTTAAACATTTTGATAATTCGCTTCGTTATCCAATTTTAAAGTATTAAATATTCTGTAAACGAGTGTGATACATTTTACCCTGCAGTATTTAAAAACTTAACTAAAAAGCGTTTATATCTAGTATTTTTTGTACTTTTGAGATTAATATAAAGTCATTTCGTGTTGCATAGTGTAGAACTTCCATTAACATTTGTTACCTGATATAAAACAGTGTGTTTGTTTTCTACTGTAACTAAACATATTACGTTACCCATAAACTATAATATATATTTAACTTAATCTACCATTGTTATTTTACAGTCGATAGTGTAATTTAATTCTATATTCCCTTTATACATAACATAAAAAAATAGTACCTAGTTAATTATTATTTTTTCGCCTGATGATTCTTGGTAAGTTTGAAGATGTCTGTAATTTTGAATTTGATATTTAATAATTAATAAAGATTTTTTAAATTTTGCATTGCTTTGTTTAGTCAAGTCAAATTGTTTATAATGTTCACCTTTTTGATCAGTATTTTGTAAATTATCTCCCTTGATATTATATATTTCTTGAATTTTCTTAAATACTTTACTCATTTTTGGTGAGTTGATGCATCTTTTAGTAATAATGTTGATTACCATTACAATATATTGTATTTTTTATGATTTGCTTTGTATAATCAAAAAATTTTTTACATATTTTTAAATAATGTTATTAGAAAACTTAACAATATTATCATTTTACCTGCATGTTTTTTATATTACTGTGCGGTTATCTCTTTGGATATTTTCATATGTATTAACATAATTCAGTGTTATCTCTACTGTTAGTTGTAGTTTGATAATTCACCTACAAATATTTTACTGTAGTCATGATTTTGTTTCCATCACATTAAGTCTTACTATTGTTTTTCTTTCAAAAATTTGACATTGTTATTGTATTTTTAGCCTGATGATGGTCCTGTGGACCGAAACTAGTAGCAAGTAACTTACACTATTAAATTAAAATTGTGGGATCGACTTTGTGTTTTTCTTTGAACCTTTTGGATTCTACCCACATTAGAGAATGGATGACTTACATGATTTAATTATTATTATGTATATATTATTATATACTAATAAAACCAACATTGCTTTAACATTTTTGCAACAGATCAAAATTTCATCAAAAATAGCAAATTCCACAAAAAACATTTTAAGTAAAATGTTAACAAGACGAGCCTAATATCAAAAAGTAATTAGATCTCATATAAAGCAACGGTTTTTTACCCTAGATATTCCGCTCTAAAGCTTATACGTCCTACGTTAGGTTGGGTTAGGTTCTATGTGAGTGGTCGTTCAACGCCCTTCAACTGCGACCTGAAAGTTTTATTGTCTGTCATCCCTAGGTTATAGTCGTTCTATCAGTAATGCCTCTGATGAAACTCATCAAGCAAAAGACCTTAGTCTCGAATTGATGCAGACCAAATTAATTAACCCTTGGTCTCTTCAGCTCAGGGCAGTGAGCTCTAGCCAGTAGACCTATCCTAATTTGTTGGTCCTGTCTGCCCCTATTCAGTAGCTCTTGAGACATATTTTTAGATAGATCTCTTACAAATACATTTGGGTGTCTCAAATCCTCCAGCTCGAACCAGTAAGAACATTTCTTTTGATCTACCCAGTTCGATATTATTTTTGCGGCTACGCTATGCCTGGGAATGGCTTTGGACCTAAAAATATTCCTTAAACACCTTTTATGGCTAGAAGGTCGGCTTTTTTGTTTCCCTCAATAACAGTTTGCCTAAGTGCCCAAAGTAAGGTTATTTTGTTTTTTCCCCTAGAAGTGTTAGATCCTTAAGGCATTTCCAAACTAACTTGGAGCCGCTTCGTTTTGATTCCAGTGACTTTAGCACCACCTGAGTGTAAGAAATGATTTTTATAGTTTTGTTTCTGCAGTCACGCTTAGTATCTCATCCGTAGATATCTTCATTGCTTGAAAAATTGTGAATAGGTTATAAAACATTTAAATATTCGATAAAAGTATAATGAGTAAAATATCAACAGAAGTTGTTTAATACTACCTTAATCAAATAACTTTGAATATATTAAAGGTCAGATAAATTTGTAAACATTTTTAATTTTTGTAAAAGTTATTTAAGTTATATAATTTAAAAAAAAAGAATTTATTTGATACTCAATAATGACTGTATTTCGATTATAACTTATTTACCATTACATAAATAACAATAATTAAGCACAATTTCAATATCAAGTTCTTTTCTAGTTAATAAAAGGCCTTTATTTTTCTTATTTTCCTACTAATTATTTTCATTATCATACATTCAATATATTACTGTTTTAATTTAACTCTTTTATAATAAATTTGTAATTATAATTAATCAATTTTTTCATTCATATACCTACCTAATTATCCAACTAGAAGCTTGCAGAACATAACCCCATTGAGAAAAAAAAGATCTAGCTGCTATATTATATTTAAATATTATTGATCAAATATCAATCGATATCAAATTTATAAATAAATTAATTAATAAACTATAATCATTAAAATCATAGTATTCATTACAATATCTACCAGTCCTCTTCCTCCCACTCTTCTTGGTAAGTATAATCTCTTCACTGATGAGTTAGGATGCAAACAGCGGAATTTAGTCATTAATCGCCTTGTCAATCTATCCAGTTCGTTTAAATCTGCGTCAGACCACTTCAGGAGACCAAATGTGTAACTGAGTACAGGAACTGCACAGGAGTTAATTGCTGTAACTTGATTATATGCCGATAACTTCGTATTTAGCACTGTCGTTACTCTGTTCCTGTACTTTTCTGTGAAAGCGCTCTTTAGCTCCGTATGATCTATTCTTTGGTTCTGAGCTTCTTCTAGGTATTTATAAGTCTCATTGATGGGTAGAGTTTTAATATCCTGATATTCCTGTGGACCTTCACCCACGATTCCTCTCTTGATGTTTATAATAGCGCACTTGTCTAATCTATACGACATTTTAATGTCATCGCTATACAGAGCTCAATTTTTGTTGATTTTCAGCATAGAGCTTGAGGCCATCCATGTATAACAAATGCGCTAGTTTTCTTCTGCTATTAGCATTGGGTCTTTATCCGATACCAGACTTGATTTAAGAGACTTGACAGTGGATTATTAATATAAAAATTTTCTGCAAAATGCATACTGGCCTAAATCACATCTGAAAATCTGTCACTATCTCCCGATGTATTACATATACTTCAGTTGCCACTACAGAAGTAACATTACTAGATGCTGATTGATGAATAAAAACGTTCGGTTTCAAGTTAACAATTAGAAAATGGAACCATGCAAGATGATATCTTTTCTACAGGAGCACTGGCGTTTTGCTACGGTTGCACGCACAATAATTACCTAATTAGTTATCCATTCATATATTTCACTAAAAACTTTTAGAAGCTTCGTTAGAGCTGGTACGGTTGCAAGTTTAAATTAGCTACTACTATTTATGGAAGTTATCAAATTATTATATCATACATAAACCCTGTACCGTTAGACACAACATTAAAAGCTTCCTCTTCGTCAAGTTAATGAGAAACATAACACGCAGAAATAGTAAAACAGAGCCGGAGTTATGTATATTAAATGTTACCACAATCAATTTCGTGAAAAATTTTGATTAACTTTAAGGTTTTTTTTTTATTTTAGTGTTCAAAGATGGGCAGTTAATATATAATCCATTAAAAATGAAACATTAAGGTTTGCGTCAAAGGATGTAATTTTATTTTTTACTGTATAGGGGAATCAGCTTAATAAAATTTATTGTACTAACCCTTACTATGTGGAAGTCCATCCTATTAAAAACAATAAACAACGGTTGAATAAAACTTTTACTATTTATTCCCAAATACGTTTTTAAATGCAATGTCGGCCGTTTCGCTATAGAACTTCAATATGTTAATCTGACGATGCTATAACTATAATTCAATTTCAAATAAAAAATTAATGTTTAATGGCAAGAAAAAATTAAATAAAACAACTTTATTTCTTATTAATATTTAATAAAATAGTAAAACAAAGATCTATAAACAGTTTCGTAATGGGTATTTAGGCACAATATTACTATTTAATTACTTTAACAGATCATCTTTCTTTTTTCCTGAAACAAAGTCAGAAAATACACTTACGTCTTTGTTGACCCAGTAATGAAAATAAAATCTAGCTACCAAAATTTAAACATGCATTTCAGTCGTTGTTTCCCCAAAATAAGTTAATGTGTTTTGTCATATTTACCTTTGTGACAATATTCCACAAAGACATAAGAGACATATAGTGGTAGATTATTGAAATGCAATTCTGACTTTGTTGCCACAGATAGTTTATACATTTTTAGTAATATTGGTAATTAAACCTCCATTTTTAAAAAAATTGCACTTACGACATTGTTTCTCCGGAGGTGCGAACATAGGTGGCGCAATCATAGTGTGGGGTGGAATAATTATAGGAGACAGGACTAATCTCTTTTCCCTGATTCGTTCCTTACAGGTCAATTGTATTTATGTACCATTCTTCATTCTATTGTGCATCCATTTGCAGGCGCAGTGGGTGAAAACTAAATGCATGATAATTCCCGTCCACATATTGCACGAATTGTGACCAACTGGTTGCAAAGCGAGGGAATTGAAGTTTTACCATGGCCAACACAATCTCCGGACCTTAATCCTATTAAGCATGTTTGGGATATGCTTCAATGTAAAATTACTCCAAATATGGGTAACATTTAGTGACCGATTCAATTTCGAGAGCTTCTGATAATAGGGTAGGCGAGTATACCTCAAAGGTATATTGATAATCTTATTTTGTTTTAGAACCAAAGATGTAGACTGTGAATCTGTAATAAACCAACGTGGAGGTCACAGTATTCATTTTGATTTTACACTTTTTTTGAAATATTTTATAAAGATCTTAAAATTGATTATATTGAATTATTTCAGATTTTAATTAGATTTTATGTTTTGTGAAGAAAATATTTTAATAAATGTAAGAATAAAGATTTTTCTATTAAAATTAAACAAGTATTATTTTTTCCTAAATTAACTCAAGAAAAACTGACATTGATTTTTAAAAATATACCTAGACTTTTCCAATGGACTAATCAAATAAATAAATGTTTCGCACAAAAATGTAATCAAATTAAACATTAAATATAAACAAACTTACCTGTGTAAGTATGTAGACGCAGTATTTAATATACAGTGCGTCCATAAAATAACGCATAAATTCATTATTGGCTAAATGAACAAAAAAATTTGAAATTCCCAAAACAGGTTTATTTTTGATTTAAATTTACTATTGTTTCAAATCATAATTTAATATACAGGGCGAACCACTTTCGTGTAATGACGTCATCACCATTTTATTCAAAGGGAACCCCCTTTTTTTCAATTTCCAAATTGCCTTTGCTTAGCTGATTACAAAAATTTATAATATATTGCTTCAAATTTGTACAGGGTTGGCCAAAAATGCAAAAAAATATGAAAATTGTTTATGGAAAGTAATACGTTACTAAATGTAATAAACAAATTAAATGGAATTATGTAGTTATGCAGTTAATGTGATACACTTCCAAAAACAAACAAACAAAACGAAAATTTACAAAAAATGTTCAAATTGTTCTCCAATGATCGTTAGGCAATGACTGAACCGGGTATTAGTTTCGTCTCTAACATTCTGTAGCATAGCGGGTGTTATGCTCTGTATTTCTTGTCTGATTCGGTCTTGTAGTTGAGGGATATTTCTAGGTCTGTTTAAGTAGACTTTAGATTTTAAATAACCCCATAAAAAGAAGTCTAATGGGCTCAGATCAGGTGATCTGGCAGGACATTTCACTGGTTCCACTCTTCCTATCCACCTTTGTGGAAAAGTTGTGTTTAAAAAATTGCGCACAGCTACTGCGAAATGTGGCTGTGCGCCATCCTGTTGAAACCAGTTTCTGCGGTCTATATTAGTGGGTATTTGAATATCAGAAAAAAGCTGAATCAGATCAGGAATTAATGTATTTTGTAGGAAATTTAGATATAATGCTCCTGTTAAGTTTTCATAAAAAAAATATGGACCAATAATTGTATTTCTCACAATACCAGCCCATACTTTTTTGGTTCATCATATACTCGCGGAATTCAGTTCTTCGGTCTTCAGCCAATTCATGGATGAGAGGTACTTTATAAGGATGGTATTTTACTTTTTTGAAAATGATTGATACTGAAGACTTTCCAATACAAAATCCCTAGATAATCCTCGCACTGTACTGTGTGGATTTTCTACAGCCGACAAAATTATGTCTTGTTGAATATTTTCATCAATTTTTGGTCTACTGTAATATAAGAATATACTACTCTTCTATTCAAGTTATCTTTATTGATTGATTTTATTAATTCGCACGTCAAATTACAATAATAAAATGCATACGCTGAATTAGCTGAATTAGCAAAACAATACATTATATTTCAATATTAATTAAAAACTAGGTTACCAATGTTTATACAGTATTAAATTACACAATAACTAAAAATATACTAAGTGATATAATTTATCCGTTACACCTCCCTTTCCTAGAGAAAGACCTTCACTATGGCCACTTATGAAGGGCTTTCTTGTGCAAAAATATAGACAAAGAAAACATTCTAGTATAATAACGATAGAACAAACATTAAACTTGGTTAAGGAGAAATTATATACTTAGATAATGAAATTATCTTAATTACCTAAATTACCCAAAATTAACATAAACCTAAAGAACAAGAGAGAGAAGGGAAAAAAAATACATATATATAACCGAATATAAAAGGATATATGTATATATATATATATATATATATATATATATATATATTGTAATGATTAATTATTAAAATTAAAAATAACTTACCAAATTAAGGTATAAGATAATGATAAGTAAAAATTAGAACAAAAACTACAAATAATAAAAAAATTATAAAAACAAATACATTTTTTTTATATAAATAATAAATGTAATAAGTGTAATTTATTACATTATATATGTGTCCAATTGGAAAATGTTGCACGTTTAACTTAAATTATTACTATTTCTATCACTACATATTTAATATTCATTGTTTTCATGTTACATATGTTTTAACACGATTTTTGTGTACTGTCACTTCTTTGCCTTTATTATTTTTAATGGTACAATTTGGATCGCTTACTGAGACAACTGAAAATGGTCCCCCAAACCACGAATCAAGTTTTTGACGACCTTCATTATTTAGTAATACGAGATCTCCTGGCTTAATTGTTAAATGTTTTGAGTTTAGGTCCCATTGAGTTTTCCGAGCTTTCTTTGCTGCTTCAAGAAATTCTTTAGCTCTATTTTGTGCGAATTGTAACCTATATCTAACTTCTTGCTCATAAGCATCAACATTATAGAGTGGATCTATGTGAGCATCACTTAACGTTCCCGATAAATCAGCTTTTTTCCCAAATACTAATTCGAACGGTGTATAATTGTGGTAAGTACTGGGTGTTGTATTATAACAAAATGCAAAATATTGTGTCCACACGTCCCAATCGGTAAGTGCGTTGTTCACATACATTCTCACAAATTCGTTTAATACGCGATGGTTGCGTTCACAGCCTCCGATACTTTGACTATGATAAGCTGTAGATGTACTATGTTTAATATTTAATAGTTTTGCAAGGTTTTGGAAAAGTTCATTCTTATATTCGGTACCTAGATCTGTCCTGATTTGCTTCATCGGACCGTAAATAAGAACAAAATTTTCGAAAATTGCTTTAGCCACTGTGATAGCTTCTTTATTAGGAATTGGTTTAATAATAACGTACTTAGTTAATTCGCATTGAATTGTTACAGCATAGATATTACCAGCATCAGATTTTTGAAAAGGACCTATTGTATCTATACAAACTATATCAAAAGCTTTTTGTGGGGTGGGTGTTAAAACAAGTGGTTCCGTATGCTTGAATGATGCTTTATTAACTTGGCATTTATGACATTTTTTACAAAAATTGGCAACGTCTCGCGACATGTGTTTCCATCTATAAAATGCTTTAATTTTTTGAGAAGTCTTTTTGACCACCATGACCTCCGTAGAGAGGATCATTATGGAATTTTTTCAATCAGACGCTCTTTTTTATCCCTATCTGTAATTAATACTGGAGGGTTACAAAGTATAATAGTCACATTTTTAAGTATTTTATTCCCTATATTTTTAAATTCATTAGCAGTGCACTGGCTAAATAATTTATCATTTAAATTTAATCTTAACTTAGGAAACTTATAATCACCAGCCAATTTTTCTAGCTGAGATAATATTTGCTCTAATGCAAAATTATCTTTAATGATTGAAAGTTTGCTTTGAGCGCTCATTTTTCTTTCGTGACTTATAGTTATATTAATGTATGTGGGATAAATATTAAATTTTACTAAAGGTAATTTTAAAGCGTCTGCGTTATCTAGGGTTTCAATTACTCTAAGACTGGGTGTAAATTTTTCTTTAGTTGGCGTTTCGTCTTTACTTATATTTTCTAATTTTTTTGACTTTGACCGGGTCGTGACAAAAATTGAATTTGCGTTTGTATGAATTTCTTTTAAATGTTCTATGTTTACCCTTGATAGTGCATCTGCAGTGACATTGTCTTTACCCTTAATGTATTCTATATCAAAGTTAAACTCTTCTAAGTCTAGACGCATTCTAGTGAGCTTTGAATTAGGATCTTTCATTGAAAATAAATAAACAAGTGGTCTGTGATCTGATTTGACTAAGAATTTTTGTCCATATAAATAACAACGGAAGTATTTTATAGCCCAATGAATTGCTGTTAATTCTTTTAGAATAGTAGGCTTATGGGATTCTCCTTTCGTGAAAGTACGAGACGCATATGCTATGGGAAGTTCTTGTCCCTCAAATTGTTGGCAAAGTACAGCTCCACATGCGATATTTGATGCATCTGTCACCAAAATAAATTTTTTAGAAAAATCTGGGTATTGCAAAATTGGTGGATTTATTAATGCATTTTTTAAAAGGTTAAACGATTTTTGGCATTCCGCTGACCAAACAAACTCAGCATTTTTCTTTGTTAGTTTATTTAATGGATATGTAATAGTTGCGAAATGTGGAATAAATCTACGATAATAGTTACAAAATGCAACCAACCGTTTTACATCGTCTGCAGTTTGAGGAATTGGGTAATTGTTTATGATATCGTACTTTGACTCGTCCGGCAAAATTCCTTTGTCTGTGATTTTGTGTCCTAAAAATGTAACCTCTTTTCTGAAAAAATTGCATTTTTGGGATTTAATTTTAAACAAAATTTCCTGCAAGTATTGAAAACGTCTCTTAAATTATTTAAGTGATGATTTTCGGAACAGCCAATTACGATAAGATCATCCATGTAAAGAAAAGCCTTTTCCGGGGTTACTCCCGCAAAAGCGATGGACATCATCCTTTGGAAACTATTAGGACTTACTGATAATCCGAATGGAAGTCTAGTAAATCTATAGGACCCACCATCTACGCTAAAAGATGTTATATCACGAGAAGATTCGTCTAGAGGAATTTGATGAAAACCCGACATAAGATCAATAACAGAAAACCATTTTGCTCTTCCAAGCTGATCCAGAATGTCATCTATGCGATTAAGTGGAAATTTATCAGCAATTAAGTTTTTATTTACGGCTCTAAAATCTATACATAATCTCCACGCCTTTTGACCATTTGTAGATTTTTTGGGTACAAGTAATACTGGACTATTATAGTCCGATACTGAGGGTTCAATAATATCATTACGCCATAATTCCTGTATTTGTTTATTTATTTCTTCTTTCAATACTCTGGGTGTTCTATAATTTTTGATATAAACGGGTTTGTTATTTGCCAATTTCAATTTTTGTGTATAAAAATTATTTACAGTCAACTTATCAGTTTTTAAAGCGAAAACATCTGAATATTCTTTGCAAAGTTTAAAAAGATCATTTTTAATAAATTCGGGTACATCCTGATTAATTTCAGACATTAATTGAGAGTTTCTATCTTTCGAGTCTATTTCAATATTGTAAATATCGAACTCATTTAAACTTAGTGTTTCTAATTTTGGTATTTCACAGTGCACACTGTTAGAAGTAGTGTTTATAATCCTAATTATGGGATTTTTATTTGAAACTATGGATCTAGCAATAAATACTCCGGGATAAATCTCTTTATTTACGACCACCGAGTCACCCTCTAAATTTTTAAGTTGATTAATTTGTCTATTAACTTCACATCTAGGAGGAATATGTAAAAAATGTTCATCAATGCTACTAAAGATCGGGATAACAATATTGATATTTTGAAGTCGAATGGTCATTGTCCAGTTGGAGTAATCAATGACCGCTTGATGTTTGACGAGAAAATCCCTTCCTAGAATTCCGTCTGCGGGTATGGGAAAATTTGAATCAACTATATGGAATTTATGGCTCAGAGAGATTTGATCTAACCAAATGTATGTTTCTGTGACCCCTAATGAATTAACTATTCCGCTGGTTACGCCCTTAATTTTACTAGGATTAGAGTAATCTAAAATTTGATTTGGGTATACTTTTGTTCTTTTAAAAACTGATATGTCTGCACCTGTATCTACTAAAAGTGATGATTTACAGCCGGTCATAGCAATATCTAATGATACGAAATTTGATAGATTTAGGTTAAATGAGTATATTTTTACATGTCCCCCAACATTGCTTGACCCTGTTGGGGGTCGGGGGTTTTCCGAATCATCCATGTTATCCATGTACCGTATGGATGTATTATTATTAAACCTGTTTCTTTCCTGACGATAATTATTATCATTTTTGTTATAATTATTATTGATGAAGTTATTATTTCCGCGCCCCCTATAATTACCGCGTCCACGATTTCCTCGATAGTTGTAATAATTATTATAACGGCCTGAATTAAAATTACCGCTAATCTGGCCTCTGCCACGGAAGTTACGCCTGTTATCATATGAAAACCTATTAGATCTGAAATGAAGTACTTTTGAAGTGTCCATGGGCGAGGAGTTTACGAACTTTGTTAAAACATCTTGTGTGGTAGAAAATGATCCAGCTTCTATTATTAGTTTAGCCCTATCTGATTGAGCATTTTGGCTAATTGAACGCACTATAGTGTCCACTGTATAATTTTCTGCTACTTCGATTGGTACTCCTTCAGTAATGTACGACTTTTTCAACTTTACTGCTAGCGCTTCTATTTCGCCTGCGTAACTTGAAGCATCTTTGTTAAGCTGTTTATAGTTCATTATTTTAGCTGACAGTAATCTGGAACTTTCGCCTTTTATGTCTTGCCTAAGCTTCGTTATTATGCCTTCAATAGTTGTCTCATTAGCAATAAGGTCTCTTGCCCTTCCTGTCAAACGAGTACGACTAAAAGCTACGGCGTTATTTTCATGTCCAGTAGCATTTTGTTTTAATAGCTCTAAAGCGTCCAGAAATGATGTTAGATTGTCCGGAGAACCATCAAATGCAGTTGGCACTAGTTTACTTGCAAAATTTATAAAATCAATTGCACTTAAAGCCATTTCTGCTAGTTTATAGTCGTCAGAGTCTGAAGTTTCCTCGTCCTTTATCTCCTCGTCCAGAACCAATATGTCAATAGTTTCTATACACGAGTGCGGTACTTTATATTTAACGTTTAAACACTGAAAAGCTCTAACTACTTTGTCCCTAACTTTATAAAAATATTTTTTACAAATTTCTTTTTCTAAACTATCTAAAGAACTCCAAGAATTTGCAAGATTAGAAGTAAACTCATTAAACAAACTAACCAGTTGATCTCGGATTTCGTGTCGTATTGATTCGGTCCTAGGTACTTGTTTTTTAATTGCCCTTTTGGCCTGACCCGATATATCCTCCGTTAATTGTATAAGAAGTACATTTAAAGTTTCATGGGAGGCCTGCATGAGAAATTGTAACCATACCAAAAAAAAAAAAAATCTAATATACGCTAATAATATGCATTAAAATTAAGTGTTGATAAGGCAGAGAAATGTATTAGTACAACAAAAAAAAACAAAAACTTACGATTTCAAGCTACACCTCATCACTGCACTACCTTTCACTTTCACTTCTATTTTCATTGTTTCTTAGCTCACTATTTGTAGGCTCCTCTCAGTTGGGGTGCTCCTTGGGATTCTATGCAGCCGTATTTACGTTTCCCATGGATACTGCTTCAGCTAGGTCTCTGCGAACTTGCTTCCTAACTGCTTTTTTATACCCTCTGCAGAACTTCAAACTTACGCTAATGACCAGAAAAACGAGAATCAGATACAGTATAACTTTCACATCTTTGGTTACGTTGTACTCTGTCTCTTGTACAATGAAATTCGAGTTCACAACTCCGTTTTCCTGAACTTTTTGCTCCGTAGATTTTGTTTGTCCCATCTTAACATTAATAACTGTTTATCTTAACATTAATAAATGTTTATTGGCTGTTTATCCTTATTTCTTTTCCTTCCCTTAACTGACCGAAGAAAAACCAAAAAACTTTGGCAGGATCGCCATGTAATATAAGAATATACTACTCTTCTATTCAAGTTATCTTTATTGATTGATTTTATTAATTCGCACGTCAAATTACAATAATAAAATGCATACGCTGAATTAGCTGAATTAGCAAAACAATACATTATATTTCAATATTAATTAAAAACTAGGTTACCAATGTTTATACAGTATTAAATTACACAATAACTAAAAATATACTAAGTGATATAATTTATCCGTTACACTACCTTGCTTTGCTGTATCTCTCACATGTCTTAATTCTTTGTATTTTTGCTCTATTCTACTTACCGTAGATTGTGAAAAGGTTCACGATCTGGGTGCATTTCATGGAATAATCGTCATACTTCTTATAAAAACGTACCTTGTCAAATAAAAAGAATGGTAAAAATAATGCCAAACAAAAAGATTTTAATAGTCCAGGGGCTTGGATCACTAATAAAATCTGTAAGATACAATTATTGAGAGTAATGCTGGATGTTCTTGATAGTTTATTAAAGTAGTTGTATAACAATACGCTCATTTATTGTGTTTATTACGTTTATTCGTTATTTTCATTACTTTGTAAGTAAATTTTTGCATGTTTGCCCACCCTGTACCAATTTGAAGCAACATATACATTGGATTCAGCTCAGCAAAGGCAATTTGGAAATTGAAAATTGTATACTAGATTATGATTTGAAATAATGGTAAATTAAAATCAAAAATCGACCTGATTTGGGAATTTCTAATTTTATTGTTCATTTAGCCAATAATGAATTTATGCGTTACTTTATGGACGCGCTGTAAAATAATTAAGTTTATTGAGTAGTTAAACATAAAAAGAAATCAATATTAATAAATCAGTAAATAAAGCACACAGGCAATACATATTTGAGAAGGAAAAAAGAAAATAAATAAATACATTAAATTCTTTGTAGGACGTTTCTAAAAATGTTTTTAATGTATGTTTATATATTAAAATAGCAAGAGAAGGTAAATAAATCTTTTGAACATTCTGGAGGAGCACTTTATTTTAATATAGTACTTTATAAATTTTAATAAACCGTATTACTTGTACTTTATTTACTAATGTAGGTAATGGTTTTATTTTTATTTTTAACCACAAGTCTATATATGTACAGTTGAGTTGGTTTTAAATTTGATGTTAAATACTCTATTAAGTAAATCGTGACGCAATGTAAAATTTTATGCTTTATGGAGAGTTTAGCGTATTTCCCTGTTTATAGTGAAATATTTAGTGTAGGAAAATTATTATTGCCCTATTTCCAACTCATTTATTCATCGAAATAAAAATACACATACAATTATTTAACATTTTTTTACGATACATTCTGTTTCGCGTCAGGGTAGCGTCTCTCCTTCCCGGTATAGGAATAACAGGAACTTGAAACTTCTCCCGCCAGCCGGTTTCCGAATTTACAGGGGTGATTCAGCCGAAACATCCCCATTGTTAATTAAAATTGGTACTTTATTCGGACGGCGCGGTGTTTAACCATCGAACTATTCATTTCTCTTGTCCCCACACCTCGGCTCGTATCCAATACCTGTTTACCGACGAATGTTTCTTTTAAAAGTGGGTTCGGCCGGTTTTTTAGTTAACTACATACAATATTTATTAATTTATATCGTTCGATAGAAACTGTCATAAATGAAATGTAACTTTCGTATTAAAAAGTTATTTTACAATTAAACTTATAATTTATTTGAATGTTTAAGTGTGGAGTGAAAATTAATAGTAAAATGAATTAGTCTGGTTCGCATGTAAGATGTTTTATAAACTTTTGAATAGTTATCTACCGAATAATCTCAGCGATGGCTCATATTTTTAGCTTAAAGAAAATAACAATAGCAAAAAAGAAAAAAAGTGAATGTTTACTTTTTTTAACTTCTCGAAACGTATTCAAGATTTTCGAAATATCAAAAAAGATTTGAAAATATCATTATATTTGCTTAAAAAAGTCAAAACAGTTCCTGGACTGTACAAATCTGAAAAAAATTTAAATATAAATTCTAATGTAAACATATCCACGTATTAATCTAATACCTACATATATTTAAAAGTATGTCTAGATTAATTCCATACTTAATGAAAACTAGTCGAGAGAGTCACGATCTAAAAATTCCGTTCGGAGTTATTCACTTCCCTACGTGCAGTATAAGACTACTAATTCCTAGAGAAAATAAACGAGTGGCGACATCTCTCCGCCAACATCATTTTGCAATACAAAATCGCTTACGAAGTTGCGTCTCTTGTTATATTTCTCACTTAACGGTGAAATATAATCTATTAACCTTTACTTTGTGGAAGTCCCTCTTACTAAGAACATTACAAAATAATACTTTTTAACAAAACTTTAACTTTTTATTCAAAAAATTGCTTTTTTAAATCAATGACAGCTATTTCGCTAAAAACTAACATATGACGATGCATTGAGTTCAAAAAGCAATTTTTTGAATAAAAAGTGGTTTTGTTTTGTTAAAAAGTTTTATTTTTAATGTACTTGCCATATTAAGTATTTGAGGTTATGGTAAACTACAAATTAAAACATTTAAAATGAAATGTATAATACAAATTTTAAGCTATTGGATAAGAAATTTTAAATGTTTTAAAACTGAAACAACAATAAACTATAATTAATCTCTTTTAGATTAATATCTATCTGACCATAAAATATGTAAAAATAATGTAGGCGGGATTTAGTTGGATTAAATACGATTGAAAAAAAATTGTAATACATTTTTTAAAGCATTTTTAAATGCTTGACTGTAATGCTGTACTGTAAAGTAGGGATCATTAAATAGAATCATAAATTATGCACAGTATACTGGTAAAAGTCTAGAAGAAAATAGAGTATCCGCCAAAATAAACTGTACTGAAAATAAAAATTAATTTTTAATTTCTGTAATGTAAGTGTTCAAAATGTTCACCATTTCGACGCAAACAAGCTTCATATCGATTTTGTAAGTCAATAAGCATATTTATAAAAAGTGGTTGATGGAACTGCCAAAAAATATTTTGTAATCTTTTCCGTAGTTCGGCAATATTCGCCGGCGGATTTCAGAATGTATTATTTTTTTTTTCATCATTATGCCCCAAATGTATGCGTCAGGTGGCATCAGATCAGGTGAATGAGAAGGATATTCGAAGTTTGTTCCCCGAGGAATTATTCTATTATCGAAATGCTGACGGTGCGTACAGCTGTATGGCTCGTTGCACCATCTTGTTGGAACCATTGTGTGCGAATCTGTAGATTTCGTGCACGACAAAAGTTATCTCTCACAAAACGTATAATAATTTTCTCTCTATCATCTTCTATCATCTTCAACGAAATAAGGACCAATACGTTTTTCAAAAATTCGGGATATTCGTAAATTAAACTCAACATGCGACCACAGTAAATTTCTCTTGCACGTTTGTCCGCAGCATTTATTAGTTGTTTAACTTGAATACGGTATGGATAACCACCAACTGATTTGAGTTTACATGCAGTTCTTACAAGACTTCTTTGAGATGATTGCACAACTTGTTTAAAAACACGTCCTTCATTTTCATTAGTGCATACTGTTTTTCGACGACCTGAAGAACCTTTACGTTGACACAATACACTACCAGTGCGACGAAATTTTTCAACAACAGCTAACATCACACTTTTACTAGGAGCTGCTTTATTAAAATTTTGTTGATATTTTATTGACACCTGTTCTAAGCTTGGACCATAATTACGACCTTTTCCGAATGAACGAAAATAATGCTCTACCAAAAACACTTTTTCTTCCGTTGTTAGAACCATATCTAAATCAAATTTAACTGCAGCGTACTATTAATTTATCAACTAATGACAATTAAGTCAAATATGACAAATCCATATTACATAAACAACTCCACAGCACTCTTTGTTTCGGTACTGTTTATTTTGGCGGATAACGTAGAATGGAGAACACCAAGTAATAATTATTATGTTACTTACTCAGATTGTATAGCATAGGGATTAGGCACCGTAGAAAATAATTGATGCGAAATCAATGAAGTTCTGAATGTACAGTACCTTAATACAGAGTACAATTACAGAGAATCAAGGGCAAAGTAATATTTATAAAGGATGACATGCATGTAGTAAAGACCAAAAGAAACATTTTGAAGTAAAAAAGAACCCAACTAAACTAGCAAATTAATGTTAATGAAATAAGTTATTTGGCAAAGACCCCCAAGGCTGAAGTCATAAAAAGGCTTGGAAATTTCGAATGCTTAAAATGTATGTAGCACAAAAATCCGTTACGAGTTAAAAACTTAGCACCCTTTTGGTACTTCGTAGTTTGCAATTTGAATCTTCTTTGCCCCAAGGCAACATCAACGGTCAGTATTCATATTTAAACTTAGACTTAAGTAGCCATAATAATAAAAACAAGTATTTAAGATAACTTTTATACCTGCCTTATGAAATACTGCCAATACAATATATTCAAAACCTATAAATAAAAAATATATTGTATGAATTGAAATAGATAATTACAGCATAACTGATAAAACGTAGCAAATCACTTTAACATATATTATTCAGAAGTAGGCGAGAAATACTCAAGCTGAATGTCTTTCTCTTCAAATCTTCAAAATCAATTAAAAATATACACCCATTAGTATTATTAGTGTGGATAGTATGAAATTCCCCTCAACTGGGTGATAATATCATTGTAAGATGTTTATATAAATTATGCTATTTTATTGAAACATATTCTACATGCATTTTTGATAACATAGATGTATTTAAATTGCAATTGGCTTAGCTTCAATCTTCATTTTCTTCTTGAAAATTGTAATTAATGTATCAAGATAAACTTTCATTAAGTTTGTTTCAGGTAGGTAGTTTTAAATAAATTGAATTGAATTTAACACTCATTAAGAATAATTATGTGAAATTCACTTATAATTATAATGTTTATCACTATTACTTTGCAATAACGACATTGCAACCATATTGATGAAACGTATTTTTCAAGATGGCTGCCAAGGCAGACACCCCATCCTGCAAACTTGGATCTACTTTCAGGGAACACCCCTGAATATAATATTGGAGGAAAAATCCGTTCTATACATAATTTCAGAAATAAAGTACCCGTTGCTTGACCTAATGAGAATTAGGGTGTTTTAGATATATTCGTGTGCATGTGTGTTTTTAGGACTATATTTCTGTGTATGCAGATGCATACATACATAATATAAATAATGCTTGTATGAATTTATGCAACAAGCGTGTCAGACGCGTATTAGCAAATGCACATATTTATTCATACCAGTTTTTAAAAATTTTAAATAGTAAAAAATATTACTAAATTACTAAAATTTATACATTATACAATTTTTTATTAGTCTAGAAAATATATAAAACATTTTGTAGTATAACTTGCTCTGTTTATGAATTTTAAATATATAGATACTGTTTACTAGCATTATAATAGGGAATGTTTAACATATTAAATAAAACAAAACAACAAAATACGGCATTTATAATAATTGTTTTCATAGCAACAATTAAATAACAAAACTTTATACAACTCAAATAACTGTAATGGCTCAATGTAATGTTGTCACAAAATTAGTCACAATTATTATGGGAAAAAGTTAAAGATTTAGAAGAATTAATATAATTTGAATATTTTAAAATCAATTTTCATATAAAAAGTCTCAAACAAAAAAATACATTAGTTCATAAAAGAAAATGGCAAACATTGTTAATCAACAAGTAAATATATGTAGATACATTCAAAAAATAAGACAACAGACATTGAATGCTCATCAACCCCTCATCAACCGACACTCCAACCCCTAATAATCGTTTCATCATCATCCTTTATTTTTTTTACGACCCAGCCCTACCCCTTCTACTATTCCATCTCATTACCAAGTATAAACCTTATTTTGTACTATATGGGGACTTTTACAATAAATAACAGTTTTAAAACTAAATAGTGGCTTATTTAAATTTGCTACCTAGAGATAAAAATTAATTATAAATTGCTACAAATTTTGTAATTTTAATTTATTTATTTATTTTTCCAATATTTTCTACAATTAATTTTAAAACCCTGTAACCATATCATGACGTTGAGCGTCAATTTGTGATATGATTTACATGTTGAGAGTGAATTTATAAAAATATTTAGTTAACTTTAAATAAACATAACAATATATCAAAAGAAAAAATGTAATTTACAATAAAACATCCATTAATCTTAATTTCGTCTTTAATTAGTTGTAAAAGATATTTCAATAATTAACAAAATTTATAAATGTTTATCACAGCAAAAATTGTGGTAGTTAAATACCTCGGCTAGGGGTAAGTAAGTTCATTAGCTCTGACTATAGACCAATATTTGTTATTTAAATAAGTATCATAAGATAACAGAAAGATGTCAGAAAAAACTGTCTATGAAGATAAAAAAAATTATATGAAAATGTACAAACAGATAAATGATAATTACAATTAAAATGAATGAAGTTGAGAATACGTTACAACAAAATAATCCGCAAACAGTTCTTTACAACTACTTATTCTAATAGAGTTGACGGTATAGATAGATATAAACGGAGATAAAAGAGAAAAAAATATGGGAACAGTAAACTTGATATACCACAATAAACTTATCTGTTAACAATAGTGGACGATCCTTCGCCGCACCTTGGGGTCGCTACGGCACTGTTTAGGTGGTTCCAAATGACTATGGAAGATCACGAGTGGAGGGATGATCTGCCTAAGTTGTAGAGATGATTCAGTTAAAAATGTTCGTGCATACGAGAGCTTAAAGTTTACAAGCTGTTCAAGTTTACTGAATCTTTAAATTAAAGAGATGCTTCTAGTTTACTGTATTATATCCCAACTTTCTGAAAATTACCAGTGTCAAACACGTGTTACATTTACTTTTCTGGCACAAAAAGTACAAATCAGCATAGTCCGAAATCTACAGTTAGATGCTAACGTATTTTAATAGATTACAAAAGATACATTCTTACATTAAATTTACTTTGTAATAACCTTACACACTAATCAAAATTCCAGAAATGTACTTTTACTAGCCTTTTTATAAAAAATTATCATTAATACTTTTAATTACCATAAAAAGATTCTTCGAACAATAATGAAATATGTTGAAATTCTCATCTGATATAATGAAATATAATATAACTTTCGATGTTTTATAAATATTTTAACAAAAAGGAATTATAAAATTGGAAAAAAACATACCTGTATATGACAGTAAACCAATACAAAAAATGAGACTGGGAATAATTATTAAAACCTCTTGAACCCGATAATGGCAACTCATTAGTACACCTCGTAGCGTAGCTACCTTGAACTTTTAAATATAATTATAGAGACCGTATTCATTATTTTATTATTAAGAATTCTTTAGGGAAGATGGAGTTCGCGGTACTAATTTAATTTAATATTTAGGATACCAGGTGCTTTAAATGTATTTGTATTGAAAAGCACATCCTTTGTTATCGTTAGGTTAGGTTAGGTTAGGTTAGGTTAGGTTCTCTGTAAGTGGTTATTCAACATCCCTTTCACTGCGACCTGAAAGATCTTTTGTTGCTCACTTTTAGTTATAGGTTATTGGCGACACTTTCATAAAGTCCTTGGGCTCGAGTTGGTGCAGACCAAATCTATGATCCTTAGTCTCTCGAAATTCAGACAGTTTTTTTCCTTAGCCTGACAGAATCTGCATTGCGCACTCTGACAGTTCAATTGTTTTCATATGCTCATTAAGGCAACTGTGACCAGTCAGTAGTCCTATCATAATTCGTAGGTCCTGTCCGCTCACATTCAGTACCTCTTGAGACCTATATGCTTTTGAGTTTCTTAAACCCTTTAGCTCAAACCAGTCTCCTCCGATGTAACCAGTTCAATATTGTTCCACTGGCTACGCTATTCGCTATGCCTAGGAATGATTCTGGACCCATAAACATTTCTTTAGCATCTTTTCTGGCTAGAATGTCCGCTTTTTCGCTCCTCTTCGTTTCTTCTGGACATATTAGATCCAGAAGGCATTTTCAAACTAATTTGACTTCGATCCGATTGATTCCAGGTAGTTTAGCACCGCCTACCTAGGTATCGGAAATGATTTTATAATTTTGTTCCTTCAGTCACGCTTAAGCATCTCCTGTAGACACATCTTCACTGCAAAAACTTCTACTTGAAAAATTGTGGAAAGCTTACCCAAGCTTTTTTTCAATTAACCCCCACTATTGTACCAACATTATTGTTATCGTTTAGCTAGCGACTTCAATTTCGTTGTGATTGATTTATAAACATTGTTAAAAATAAATTATAATTATAATAATTTAAAACAGTTTATTCAATATTCGAAACTGATTTTGTCAAGCATTATTTACGAATAATTTATTAATCATGTTCATATGAATTGATTGTAAAATATTTGAAGTTTAGATGCAATAAACCAGTCGAATATTAATCATATTGTTATACTCCTGGTGTTTGCCATACTGTTATTAACTTTAAAAGAGAATATATGTTTCTAAACTTTATAAACTGATCTGATTGACCTCATTATAAGTTAATTATAAATTATTAGAAAAATGAAATTTATTGTACAAACACAACTACGTGAAAGTCCATCTTATTAAGAACAGTAAACAACTAAAAGGTTAAATTAACTTTCACTATTTATTCGTAATAACATCTAGGGTTTAATATTATTATGTCTTATTACTTCCATACTTGGTCTAGTCTTAATACTACCTAATCAACAACAGAGACCTAGCTACAAACAAACAAAATGTAACTTCAATATGTCAATCTGACGATGCTAATTCTATAGCGAAACGGCCGTCAATGCATTTAAAGTATTTTACGAATAAATAGTCAACCTTTTAGTTTACTGTTCTTAACTATTAGAAAAATAAAATAAGAATTTGGCCTTAATAAAAGAAATGCACGCATAAAACATTTCGCATTGAAAATACAAAAAGCTGCTTGATCACATCCAAGTTTTGCGATTCATCTTTTTTATTGCAATCGCCCTATGGACCGAAATAGTTTTATGGTAATATTTAAATGCGTTAGTAAAATCATTTTATTGTTTTTTAAGAGCTTTTCTATTAAAAGACGGGAATCTCCAGGATTACATTTCGTACTTAAAATAATTTATTGCTCTATAAACCTGTGGTCTTTGACAGACCAATTCAATATCTGGGAAAAAAGGGATTTATTTCGAAAATTGTTAAATTATTATGTGGTTTGATGCTCGTCCACGCATGAAACATATTTTTATGGATTATATATCCTTGCTATATTTTTAAAGATTCATTAATAGATAGGAGAGGTCCTTTTTTTAAATGTAATTTTTTTGGAAATATTGATATTTTTTTCCAAAACAATAATTGAATATCCATTATTATTTAATAACCTTAGGTACATTTATATAAGTGCAACTAACTGTATACCTGTAATAATTTATGAACTAATGTTAAAAATGTAAAGAGTTACTTTTGTTCCAAGGTACAAAAGTGGCTTGTACCTTCTTAGGACACTGTAAATTGTTCCTTGGGACACTCATTTAAATGGTAGTAAAACAACAATTAATTACCAATCATATTTATTAAAATAGAAAATAATAATTAAGATAGTTGGCAGGATTAAGGTTGCCTTTTCTCCCGGATGCCTCATTTTTGACAATAATTGTCGAAGAACCTGCAGTTTTTATGAACCCAGGAACGACATATAACGACATATAATGCACTGAATGCAATCCTTTTTGCTCGAGGTTTTAAAGTATTTTCACCACAACCCACACATTAACGCCATCACCAGAGTCGACACTTTCCAAAATCAAATCAGTTTCATCTTCTGTACAGCTGGCTTTGTCTTTCTTGAAAACCCTCCTTTTAACTGTTTTTTTTGTAACAGGTTTCTTCCTTTTCTTTGCAGCTACAAGCTCCAACTCCAATTTTTCAGGGGTATCTGTTAGCACTCTTGTTTTTCCTTTCCTGTTTCTTGGCTTTATATTTTTGTGTGGTGGCGCCTTTGGGAATGGACGAACTATTTCAGGTGACATAAGTAGATAATGTGGATGGTCCTGATAAGGAAATATGCTCATGTATATTAGCATCAGGTTGCTGATTAATATTAGCAATATTTCTCTGTGTGTATTAGCAGTCATGGATTATCGTTTGTGTTATCAATATTTTTCGTCCAGTGGCCTGTCAGTAACATATGAGCTAAGAAACTCATCGTCGCCAAAAATGTTTTCATTAACAGGCCATATTCCAGAAACTTTGAACCCATTTGGTATGTTGGAAGGTGTAAAGGCAAGTGGATATTCTTTACCAAAAAAAGGAAGCGACATGCTATATTGTAAGTGGACTTTCAGGATGTTGCAAAAGCCTTTCATTGCACGCTTTGTTGTAATATTTCTTGAGAGGACCAAATACCGTCCTAACTAAGGGTTGAAGCTTATGGCTGGTATGCGGTGGAAATGTAAACATAATACCATTCTTCTTGGCCAAGTCAATAATTTTAATAGAGAGGTGACTCTTGTGATTGTCTAATGTCAAGAGAACTTTGTTGTCATTTGCTGGGTTTCACGTATTGTAAGTGCTGCAAGAACTCTTCAAATTTATCAGTATTGGACCACCCACTAGGAGTTGCGAGTCCTAATGTCTCAGGAGGAGCACCACTGATCATGTAGTCCTTAAAGTGAACCCTCGGAAAAATCATGCATGGTGGAGCACAGTTTCCAAGTGCGTTTACACATCCGATAACTGTAACATTATTACCTCGTTGTGCGGATGTTATATTAGTAAACACAGATATGAATAAAACCAGATGATCACACTATTATATCAAAATTTTATTTTTAGTTTTTAAAAACAACTTACAACTTCTTGTAATCTACTCTGTTCCAAGTGCTCCTCAAATTTTGACATATTTCCAATTTGTAAGTAGCAGTTATTTTTCAGTTAAAACTTAAGTCCTAGTCATTTAAGCACTTATACCAACCGAGTGCCTTTCTTAATCTCAATGATTTCGTCTTTTTTACTATTTTTTACACGTGTAAAGCTAAAATATCGTCGTACATTGTCTTTAAGTGGGTAGTCGATGCTTGGTGAAACTGCTTAAGCATACTCTAGTGCGTACTGGGACCTACAGATAACACTATGTCTGCAAAGTGTAGCATATATTTGCTCAGTGAAACAAATTTGTAAATATAACCACCATGCAAATCCTAACGTGTATGGCTGTCCTTATTGACGGCTTTATCTTTACAATAGTTAATATTATCCCACTTTATATTGCATAACAAAAGGAAAAACGCTTTTCCATATATACCCCTTTACTGCGCAACCCATAAAATTTCCTCTTGAATCGGGAAAGCTTATGAAATGGACCTTTGTTACAGCGAATACCTGTTTATGCAATAAAATAAACTTTTAATGAACAAATGAAATTAAAAGTAGCACTTATAATTCAAGTTTTATCACATTATTTTTTTTAGTGTTTTTAGTAAATTCTCCTTGGTAATTGAAGTCAAAGAATTAATTGGAAGTATAATAGTTATCTAATTTGTTAAACTGTTCCTATTTATTATTTTGTGTTCTAAATGAACGTAGATTAAATTGCTAGAAATTTACATATTCATTTACCATTACGTATTTAAGAGTCATGTAAATATATCTTTAATTAGGTTTGTTGTAATGGCATAGTTATTAAAGTAATAATCAATACATTTTCACGCCCTTTAATTCGTTGCTTTAAAATAGTATTGTTTGTTTCAACTCAGGTCACACGTTGGTCAGTATATTGATTTTATATTATATTATTTAACATGAAAATAGTGTTTACATTTATCCACTTCAATGTGATTTATTACAAACACAGCAATCATTATTAGTTTAACAGTTGGTAAGTAGAGTATGCTTTTATATTAGTTAAATACAGAAACGCAAAACTGACTAACTCAAACTGACTTCTACTCCCTCTGAATTCTTCTATTTATATTTGCTTATCGTGTTCTTAGATGTTATCAAATATCGAGGAATTATATGATGTCTGTTATATTTATAATTTCAAAAATTGCTACCATTCCATATTAAATTGTATGTATTACATAATAAATGATTTTAACAAAACATACAATTACATAACAAAAAAAACTTACAAACTAATATTCCTTCATAAATTAAGTTTATTCTTTATGAATGTTATCAATAAATATATATATAAATATTACTATTGTCTTAAAATTATAGGTCATATAGAATAGCATAGCTAAGTCAACTGTATTATGAGAACAATGATCATCTATAAAGAAACAATATAGGTTAGATTAGGTTTAATGTGAGCGGGGCCTTTCCCACCACTCCACTGCGGCCAAACTAGGGCCTATTGTGGCTCACCCCTAAAGGTCACAATTCGCCATCCAGTCTGCACTTCTTAACATAGTCCAAGACTTGTTGACGAGACTTGTCTAAAGTCGATAGGCTCTAGCTGTATGAGACCAAACAAGCGGAGCCTGTTCATTTCTAAAGCGGGGCAATAGCAAAGAATGTGCTCTGCCGATTCTTCTGCCACACTGCAGTAGTGACAGTCCGACGTATTACTCAGACAAAGCTTCCTCAGGTGGTTTCTCAGACGACAGTGTCCAGTAAGAATGCGTAGGTTACTTCTACTTAATTCCAGGAGCTGTGCTGTTATTCTACTCGAAGGTTGAGATATGAACGCTTTCGAGTGGGTAAGCCCCGGTATATTCTCCCAGTGCAGAAAGGTTTCCCTCGCTGCCCAGCTAGAGATAATGTCCTTGGCAGTGCTTTTTGTTATGCCAAGGAATGGTTCCGCTCCAATAAAAGCGGACTCCGTTCCCTTTTTTGTCAGAATGTCGGCTCTTTCATTGCCCTCCACTCCCGCATGCCCTGGAACCCAGTGCAGCATTATTTGCTCCAAGGTTAGAAATAGGTTAGGGTTATAATTTATAGTAAATAAGGAAGTGATACATTCATTTGTATATTATAAATAATGAAAAATAAAGACACAGATATGGTATTTTTAGAAAATTATTTGTAAAAACATTATTATAGAGTATTTATAAGTGAAACACTGAAAGTATAGTGAATTTGTATAGTGAATTAAGTTTGAATTAAAAGAATTTATTAAGATAAAAAGATAATCATTGTAAAAGAAATTAGAAATTAAGTAAAAGACAATGCTACAAATCCATATGTTTTATGATCATTGTTCATATGAGTTTATATTCATGTATGAACAATTAAAATAAAAAGAATAATTTGGACAATCACTGAAATCATAAATAATAGAGCCAGAACTAACCTAATTGTCTTAAGGTCTAGTTTGAACTAAACATCTTAATATCCAACAGTAATTATGATTTATTGGAACAAATTTATTAAAAGTTAAAAAAAGTAATTTTATGTTGTGTAATAAAATAATAAAAAAAAATCTTTTTAATTTTTTTAATAAAATGTGGAAAAACAATCTTTTCAAAAATTAAACGTATACTATGGTATTCAGTATGTTGTGAGGTGTTATAAAAAAATATTAATTGTTGATGCAATTGTTTATAACAAATTGTTTAATTAATAAACAATTAAATAATTAACTGACAAATTCGAAAAAAATACCATTTTGTTAAGAGAAAATTATGATTTTTAGGATTTTTTTCATTTCTTAATATTAAATTTAAACAATTGTTAATAAAAAAAAACTTTAATAAACAAATTAGAAAATTTTTTGAAGAAAAAATTTTTTTTTTAAATCATAGTTTTTAATAAACAATAGAATGGCAAAAAAATGTTTTTAAAAATTGTTAAATAAGTCATTTGTTTATAAAAATTTTTTAAACAATTGGTCACAAACATTTGAAAAAACTGGATATATATTGTTTATGGCGTATTTAAAACGACTGTAAACAATTGTTAAAAAAAAAATTTAAATTTTTCACATCTAAAATCGCATTTGTTTATTTTGCTTGTTAATAACAATTTCAATTTTTAAAAATTTAAAAATTTTATTATGTAACTTTGTTCAGTAGCTTTATGATAAAGGATTTCAAAGGTTAAAAAATTCTTGTGTTTTTAATTTACTCACAGTAACGAATTTAAAGTTAGTAACAATGAAGATGTAATTTTTTAGTTAACAAATGGATAGAAATGTGAAAAATAACGGAAAAAATTTTTTAACTGCAGAAATTTGTTCTCTGATATATTCTGTTAGTGCTAGAATTTTTTAAATTTCTTTTATAAATATTTACTTATTGAAAAAAAAATAATTTAGGTCATTTGGTAGTTGCGACGGTGACGCGCCGCCCGTTTTTTATACAATTTTCAACATTAATTTAGACCTATAAATAATTGAGCTAAATTTCGGAAAGTTTGGACTTTTTTGTTGAAAATTTCCTGCCCTTTAAGAATCCGTTCAGTTTTTTGTTCTAGCTATTATAGTTTATGAGTTATTAGCAAAAATGTTAACCCCCTTTTTTTAAGATCTTAAATTGTTAATAACAATAGGAATTTTTTTAAAACGGATTTTGATATTCAGGAAAATTTTTCTATTTGTCATTTCGAATCGATTGAAACCAAAATCAGATTTTTCGGATCGGTGTAACCCAAATCTGATTTAAATGACTTCTCGCCCAGATTATGTCATGAAGAAAATTAAATATGAATTTGCTAATAGATTTTAGCAATTCAAAACCAAGAAATCCACTCTAGCATTCATAGTAAATCCTCTCAATACAAATAGTATAGAAATCCATATTGAGCTATTTGAAGTTGATAGTGAATCTCTAGAAATGCAATTGATCGATTTCAAAAGTAAAGCTTTGTGGAGTAGTAAATTTACAGAGCTAAAAACCAAGTTGGAAGAGTTGGAGATCCAGAAATGTATATACACAATGCAAGAAAAGTGGACAGCTTTAAAATAAATGTCGCAAGTTGAGGGACCCATGGAATAGTCTTCCAGATTGCTACAATGAGGTGAAGAAGTTGGTATGTGGCGTGCTGGCTATCTTTGGATCGACGTATTTCTGCGAGTAAGCGTTCTCTTGTATGAATATAATCAAAAGTAAAGTAAGAAGCCAACTTTATGCAAGTATTATTTATTGTCGGCATAAAAGATTTTTGTGGCTCTTTAAAAACTTTGAAATTTTGTAAATTATAATTTTGGGCTCTTCCGACTCATAAGATGGCCGACCCCTAGTCTACGCAAAAAAATGTAGTATTCCATTTAAAATAGTGAAGTTGCTATAAATTTCCGGTATTACTGAAAGTGCTACTAATTTGAAAAATTTTAGTTGAAATCAGAAGTATCGAAAATCCCTGTATACCAAATTTACTTAATCTAGTATTATCCGATCCTTATAAACTACTTAACTTTTTGCAGTAATAAAATTAAATTGCAAAAGTGTATCAAAAGATGGACACAAGAGAGGAAAAATTTGAATATAGGTTTAATTATCACTTCGAAATTGTAATGATATGATGAAATACTGATATTCTTGCAAGCTTCTGAATTCTTAGTTATTTAAAAACTTATTTCAGATTCAAACTTTGTTTTAACGAGAGCATTAAAGCAATAATATTTAAAGCAATATCTTGTATTTTTCACAAATGAAATAAAGTTCGATTTTTTTCAATATCAATACCTGTCTAATGGTATTTATTAATAAAGGTACACTATTTTGTAATGTTATTTAATTTTTTTAATACATTATTAATTCCTGATTTTGAAATCAGATAGCATGTATACACTCTGTAATATATTATCGAGATGAATGCAGATTTAGGGGTTCTAGAAGATTTATGTAGCAAGCTACACAAACAAGAACTCAAACTTAAGAAGTAGTTAAACTGTATTCGGGACACTGTTTACATTTTGTAGTTTTATCTCCATGCCCTTACCTTCTTATTCTCTTGCAGCGGTTATGAATTCAATAAACTTGGCCAATCTAACTCAAAATGTTTTCTCAGATGTATCTTTGCTTACAGATTATTTAAAATAACCATGAAATACAATTAAGAAACTATGAAAAAAAGTATAATATTGACTATAATTTTTTGTTTACTCACATATTCAATTGTAAAATATGATGCTAATTATAGTTATTATTAATTGTAGATTAGAAACAATTGGAAGTAGAAACTTAAAAATGAATGTTGGTAGCCGTTATTAATGATTACTGTACAGGTGGAAAGGTTGGAACTCCAATCTGGAGAAAACCATATACAAAGAAGAAGCATACCTCTAGATCTTCAGGAAAGTGGGGGGATAAACCAGATTTAATGGATTTATCAAACCGTGATAAAACGAATGGTCGTAGTCTGGTGAACAAAAGAACTTAAGCCCATTGCTTGGGCTAAGTTGTCTGTACTTCAGAGGTTAGCTTGTGCGTTATGTCAACCAACCCTACGGTGGAAATGGAGATAATGATGGTATTGCAAAAAGCGTCGCCAAAGAGAATATCTCGAAATGGACTGGAAAAACCCTCTTCAGCACTCCAGGTCTTCAGCTCACTTTAAGGATTTTATAATCAAATTCTCAGGAAATACCTTATCGCAGATTCTAGAATAGAATACAAGGGATCTTCATATTCTCATCATATGGTAATTAGCTGCTAGGTAAGGAGTTTATTAATCAAGTCAAGCAAATCCGAAGAAATATACTATTTAATGTTAAAACAAATAATAGGTTGAACAAATCCAATAAAAGCTTATAGACCAAGCGGGCCAAGCTATAAAGTTAGGTGGAACCAGCTCTACTGTGTCAGTCAAAGCTCTCATTCTTTGGTGAGATTCTCAAGCAATATCATATCAAATTAATTTGTACTAGACGTTAATTTACAAAACAGAATCTAAATTCTGACTTTACAGATAAAATAACTTTCGGTCTGTTTTCCGAAATCTAAGTTATCCATAACAGGTCCCGTCAAACGTTCCTCACGGCTTTTGATATTAATACCCGAGTTATTCACAATAGGTGATAATCATTAAACCGCCCAACAAAACGATATCGAAAATATAAAATGTGAATACAAATTCTCCAACACTCAAGTTTTTCACAACAGACATTGGGAAACACACAGTAAAAGACAAACGAAGATATCGTTTTAAATGGCTTTTTTGGGATAATCCGGGAATTTTTTTTATTTAGAAAACTTAAAAATCTGAGAGAAAAGAACAGAGATTTGTTTAACCCCTAAGTTGTGGGGTTAAAATTCATTTCTATTATTTAAAAACTTACTTTATAGGAAAAACTCTTCGACTGGCAAAAAAATTATATAAGAGATACTGAAAATTTTAATACTACTCTCGATACTACTATGTGTGTCTAAAAGCCTCGAATATTTAGTAATATTTAAATGAAAAATTAAAGAATATAAGAAAATGTTGGACATTTATTAAAATCTAAATTAGTAAAATAAATTTTTGACTTGGCAACTGCGCAGGTTTAGATACGTAACATTACAGACACAAAGATGGTCATGTGGTTACGATCCATATGCACCAAGAGTCGGTTCTAATTCAACCCACGTCAGATAAATAGGTATTATTGGTCATAGAAATTGCAGTCATATTTTGCAGCTCTTCTGGTAGAGTATAACATTACGTTTTACATTGTGAGTATATTATCTAATTTAAATTCCAGAAAATCTGGATCCATTTTCTGATTTTACTTAAAGTATTTTAAGCATCGTACTTCAAAAATTTTCACCCTTTCTATCTCCGAAAAATGCACCACGCGTTCAATCACCAATTTTAATAAATTAAACAAAATTGAATTGTTATGGTGTAGTGGCTATACTCACAGAACACCTATAGTGTAGCGGCTACACTATTGGTTCACGAACTAGATTGCTATAAAATGTTAAAAATTTGCTATAATATTGGCGCATACTAAGTTTATTATCGTTGGCTAAAATTGTCAGTAAGAGGCCTAGCCTAGATTATTTAACCAATGGTTGGTGCATATGGGCCTCGGCAAGAAAATTTTAGCTTTCTAAATTCACTTTTTCTACATGGTGAAAAATCCAAATATATTAATTGTTTCGATTATTATTATTATTAATAAAAAATCTCGAAACACTTTAAATTTAAGAATAATAAAAAACTTTTCGTTTGAACGTAACTTCCAAGTTTATTTGAAAAATTAGGTTTTAAATTACAATTACGGCCATTTCGCTGATAAGCATCGTCAGATTAACATTTAAGTTACATTTTGTTTGCTTGTAGCTAGGTACCTGATGTTGTTTAGGTAGTATTAAGGCTAGACCAAGTATGGAAGTAATAAGTCATAACAATATTAAAGCCTAGATGTTAATAGCCCTAAGGGATTATCCTGGATGGACTTCCCTCTAAGATCAGTATAACTTTGCAATGATATAGAAAAACCAGGAAGAAACTATATCATGCTGATCTTAACAATAACTTAATATATTTGTGTTTTACAATTAGGTACGTCTTATCTATGTATAAGATGTAAACTCAATCAAAGTTAACAGTCTAATAGTGGAGAACTTCCAAGATTTATTTGTTTATTAACAACTTTAAATTGTGGATCTGCTAGATGTCTTTTTATTTCAAGTTCTTTAAGGAAATCTAAATTTTGTTTTTTATCACAAGTGTATACTATTTGGATGTCATTGCTGTGTAAGAGTGCTCTTAATATGCTCTTAATTGTTCATTAAATTTAAAATTTCTTTGTGTTTGACCTACATATACAGCATTACATTTTGGACAATTAATTTTGTAAACACCAGATTTTTTTAATTTGGGTAATTTTGTTTTTACATTTAACAATTTTGTGCCAACATTATTTTGTGTTTTAAATGATATTATTTTTGAAATTATATTGGAAATATTTCCACAATATGTAATATTTTTATAACTTTTAATTTCTTTAGTTTGTTTTGGAACTATTAGTTGTAGTGACACTTTCTGTTCTTTCTTATTATTTCATTTATTTATTAAATGAATTGGATAGCCATTAGACGTAGCTATTTGTTTTATAAAGGGTTGTACAATAAATTTATTTTAAATTTAAATTATAAAATTGACATTGTCCAAAGTGAAAATGTGATCCCTAACTCCAACCGTCTTTGAGTGACAGTTACAACCCCTAATTTTTTAAACGGGAACTATAGGCTTGTGATACATCGTTTAAAAGATATCTTCATTCTCCATAAAAAAATGTTATTGTTTTTAAATTTATAGCTAAAAATTTACATAAAAAAAATAAAATCATCTCACCGAAATTCGGTAGAGTACTTACACTACTAACTTATTTCCCGTTTCAGTCTTTATAATAAGATAGTACCAAAGCATAAATAATATGTTCTTTTTTTTCAATTTAAAAAATAATCCCTTAAAAAACTATCTCAGCAATGTTAGTTTGTTTAAAACGTCTCAGCAAATTGCTTTGTAATAATTGCAGGATATTGCAGGATGCAAAATGTATGTAAAATATATTTTTTGTTTATTTTTAGATTCCGCAGTTCAATTTATATGATGCAGATACTTCTGCATCGTATATAGTTAAATATACTAGTATTTAGTATTTTAAAATAGTTGCCTCATGATAATAAAAAAAGTGAAATTCAAATAACTTAAGTATTTTCAGAGTACAAAGACGAGTATTTTTATATGAAATTTTAGCTGAAATAGAGTATAGCGCATAGAGTATATAGCGCATTCCCCTCATTATATTTCAGGCACACTTGTCCTTTTCACTAAACCTCTGTAAGATTCCTTTAATGTTTGAATGATGCTTAATAGGCGCGGAGCCGTTAGCATAAAAATTACCGTCATCGCGGAATTGTGAAATTCTTACGAATAAAGTTTTAAATAAAAATTCCAACAAAACGTGACATATCCGCCAATTAATTTTATGCCGAAAGTATTTTTAATTAAATGAATTATTAATAAAAATAAATTACAAAAAGTCGTTTAAGCGAAAATTAATTTTAAATCAACAGTTAGTTAGCTAATTTTAACTTTAAAATGCACTTGCACCTTTATTTTGCCGAAAAATGTTTCACACCAAACTTAAGGTTGGGATCATAGATCTATTTGTCTGTGTGTTTTGTCGCAAGAGAGTGTCTATGAGTATGACAGAGAATACAAATCGATTATCTTTGTTCCTACTTGGTGCTGGCATCACTGTATCAATATTCAGCAGTTTTGCTTACGCTTGTAATCAGTGGCGTGTTATTTGTTAAAAATGGGTAATAATTACTCTGTCGGGTATGTTTGGTTATTTTTTAGTGAATATATTGTAATAAATTACAATTAAAAAAAAATTAAATGATTGTATAAATATAGTTTAAATTGATGTGGTTATCAAATTATTGTTTTTATATTTTTAAATTTTTAATTTTTTAAAGTTTTGTGGGGCTATAATTTATGTTTATTTGTTTTTCAATTTTATTCAGTGTTTACTTAACTCAAAACACCTCAAAATTTCTTTATTTTGTTACCATTATATTGTTAAAAAAATTATTCCCAAACTCTGAATATGAAATTTTATTATTATAGTTTTAGATTTGATCAACTTAAATCAATTTTCAAAATATGAAAGACTCTTATCAACAGAAGTCGGTTCTAATAAAATTAAAATCCAACGATACAACTATTTATTTAATTTTTCAATTTAAAATTTTTTTATTACACCCTATACCTAGTGAATGATGCGGCTATGGTGTTTTCGTGCGCATCAACGCTTATAATCACGTGATATTTTACCGTTACATCCACCCCTAGATGTAGATCGACACTCGCCTTTATAATATTATGTTGTTGGTTATAGTTACTGTGATAAAATTATTATGTTTGAATCAGATTGTGTTAGACTATTGTTTAAAAAAAAATAATATTGAAATATACTACTTACAATAATTTATAGGAGTTATGAAAGTGATATTTATAAATAATGTTCAAAAACATACCGGATATTCACTTGTTGATCCTATTTGGCTTCATGGAATCGGCAACGAACAGATGTTTGAATATGGAATCGTCCCCGGAACAGCTATCTCGTTCTTATATTACTTAAATTATCAGGAAGGCCCTTTTTATTTCTTTTCCAGATATTCCATGTGTGATATCACAAGGTTAGTAGAATAAAATTTTTTTATTTATTCATGTAGATAGTTTTTTATTATTATAAAATTCCCATTTCCATTATTTGTAGTTTACAAATTCATTTTAACTTATATCTAAGGTTATTATGCGGCCATCTTTATATTTTTAACAATAGTCAGCCATTGATTTATGGTAATTTTAAAATAGATTGACGTGGATTGGCCTTTTGATGAATTTAGAATGCTCCCGATTTTCATTTTCCAAGGGCTTATATACCCTCGTCCAAAAAATCCGATAATGGCTGCCTTTTCGAGCGTATTTTGTTTTTCATAACCCCACTTACATCAAATTTTTAAAAAATTGACTTTTTAATTAGACACTTTCTGACCTTATAATTGTTACAAATCAAATCTGTATAACTTATTTCATTATAAATTAACATTTTTAGAATTTTAAAATCAATTTTTCCTTATTAAAACAGCTGACTTTACGGAGTAAACAATGTCGGCCATTTTGACAATTATCAATATTAAATTTAACAATTATGAGCTAATATCTCTTTTTGGCCATTAATTTTGACAAAAACTGAAAATTTACGTATTCTAATATGATTAGATAACTTTTATTTTTAATGACACCGCTTATCTTAGCTTTTATTTACTTTTTAAATCTACTACGTCATAACGATTCAAATACAAAATTTATCAAATAAACGAATTAATAACATCCAAAATCATCAAAGAACAACTTAAAATTAATTACCTTACAACAACATATAATAATAACAAATAGTAACATCAATTAATCCTCTAGTATTAAGTTTATGTCTTTCCACTACAAGCACATCTTTTAAGTTTATAATCCGCAGTTTTTTATCATCACTTCACTATTTACAGTGTTTTTCATTGAATTTATCATTCATAATGTCTTTGACTAAGCCTTAATTAGCTTGTAAACAAAAACATCACTTTCTTACAGTTTTATTCTTTCATGTAATATATTTCAATATCTTTATTTTTAGATTCTGACTCAAGTATTGTATTTTATCAAATCTGAGATGTACCAGAACATAGGAACTACTGGACTTATACTGTCATCCGATACATCAAACTACAGGACTCATCACTTGATGCTTAATTGAATTTGAAAATATTGTTTGGGGTAAGTAAAATTTATTTATCAAATTATAATCATTGTCTATGATTTATTTATTTTGCTCTAACATCTAAAATTAGTTTGTTGAGGTTTAAATTTTTGTACCTTGTATTACTAACTGAATACAGTTGAATAATCTCTACTTTATATAATAATTTTAAATAACCTACACCTACTTGTTCTCATTTTATAACTACCTATTAAAAAAAAACATTATTGAACTTATTATTATTTTAACATTGATTATAACTTATTTGGATTTTAATTTAAATAACTTAATATAACTAAAATAGTTGGTTTCTTACTAATATTGTATTCTTATGATTCATTATTAACCTATTCTAATACTTATTTATTTTTTATTTTTAGCTTAAACAAAATAGTATCTTGGACTTTGATTCTTGGATCGACTACTGGTGTTAGTGCTCATTCTTATGAACTCATTTTATCAAGATATTTTTGTGTTCTTGTGTGAATTAAGATTTACTGGATTGGCTCAAATAAAGAAATTTTTGGTGTATTGATCATTTAATGAAAAGATTCGAAAGTTACATTCATGTTTAATAATTTATTTCAATTCAAGTCATATATTAGGTAAGTTGTATTTATGATTATTTTAGAACATTACAATATGTATGAATAAATAATACTCTTTAACTTAAAAAAAAATAATTGTTAATATTAATTGTACAAATAAAATATTATGTAAATTAATTGTACTAACTCTTACTTTTGGGAAGTCCATCTTAGATTAGATTAGATTAGTGACGGAGTGGCTTTGTCCTGTCCCACTACGACCTTTGCAGATCTATTGTGATCCTCCCTATATTTAGAGTACGGTATCCAGCTTTATCGTTTTAACTAGATCTAATAGCCTGGACGCCACCCCCTTTGCATAGCTCTCTGCCCTCGGTTTTTCTTCTCCGAATAGGTGAAACCGTACCCTTGCTAGGCCCGCACTCACAGAGTATGTGCTCCGCAGTTTCATCTTTTTCCTGACAGAACCTACAAAAACTATCGTCTGCTAGGTCAATTGTGTGCATATGTTTCCTTAGCCTGCACTGTCCGGTCAGCATGCCACCAGCGAAATACCTGATTATTTATCCATTGTTGAACGCTCTCCTTAAAGAGGCATTTGACAATTCCACATGAAGGTTCTGGCCCTATCATGACCTCATTTGCTCCCTGCTTGGCTAAATTATCAGCTTTTTCATTGCCTTTTATTCCTGAATGGTCTGGCACCTAGACTAGGGTCACTCTGTTATGACTGCCTAGTATGTTAAGGGCCTTGCGACACTCCCACACCAGACTTGAAGATGTCCGAAATGAGCTTATCGCTTTTAGTGCTGCTTGACTATTGGAGTAGATGACGATTCTTTGGCTTTTTAACTTCCGTCTCATTAACTCTTCTGCACAATATTGCACCGCCATTACCTCTGCGTGAAAGACAGTAACATGTCTTCCAAGGTTGAGAGAAATCGTAATCCTCCCTTTTTCCCCGTATATTCCAGCTCCTGCTCCAGAGTCTGTTTTAGAGCCATGCAGTTGAGATTCGCTGCTATAGGAGGCCCTGCTTCCCAGTCTCTGGAATGACTACTGCGTATTCGATTTTAAAACTATATTGTGAGTCAATTTAATCCATTGGCATTCCTAAAATTGGATCTGCCTTTATTTCTTCATATACCTAGCTTTTTGTAGACCTTACCGTGTTCTGGGCTTATCGGAGGAGACCCTTGCAGTAATATATGGCTAACAGATCTTGCATTGCCTTGTACAAAAATATGCAGTGGTGGTAGGCTTAGTAATATCTCCAGATCTGCAGGTGGCGTCGTTTTCATGGCCCCGGTGATACTTAGTGTGATACTTGCCTTTGGATACCACTTGGAACTTAGCTGCCTCTGCGCGCCAGCCTACAGTGTCCTGGGCCACCAGACTACTGAACCATAGGTTATATTTGTCCTAACGCCCTGTGTATATAACCATTTGGTCATGTTTGGATTTAATCCCCAATTCTTCCCTCATATTTGCCTGCACCTTCCCAGGGCGATTCTGGCTTTGTGTATGGATTTCTCGATGTGAGAATTCCATGTAAGCTTCTGGTCAAACATTACCCCTAATTGTTTGACTTCTTTCGCAAATGGAATTTCCAACCGGCTTTTGCAGATCTTGCAACTTTCTCTTATTTGTAAATTGTACCAGTGTGGTTTTGTGGGGATTTACCGCCAACTCTTCCTCCCTACAACAGGCACTCACAATATTAAGCGCCCTTTGGGTGCGCTCTGTTATCGTGTTTGGGAATTGCCTCCTTATCACGATAGCAATATCGTCCCCATACCCCAGGCAATGGATGCCTTCATCAGACAGCTGTATTAGAAGTGTATCTACCATGATCTCCCACAGAAAGGGCGATAAAACGCCACCTTGTGGACAACCCCTTCCTACCCGCGCTGTAATGGTTGCATCATCCAGGGTGGATGTGATTATCCTATTCCGCAAGCCACTTGCAGATAATGGGTTCTACCCACCTTCTTTCCATGCACCGGGTTATAGATATTGGAGAAGCATTACTGAATGCTCCCTCTACATCCAGAAAAGTGGCTAATGCTATTTTCTTGTCGTTGATCGACAGCAGCCTGTTTAAGTCATCCAGAGTCGAGTCTGTTGAGTTGCTCTGTTGGTATGCATACTGACGCTCGCTTAGAGGGCGAGTTTTCAGAGCTTTGTTCTTAATATACCTATCCACTAGCTTTTCCAATGTCTTGAGTAGAAAGGACGTTAGGCTTATTATTGGTCTACATGATTGGGGGTTTGGTCTGAGATTTTACCTACCTTCGGAAGGTAGATAATCTTCACCTTCCTCCATATGCCCGGAGTGTATTTCCAAGCTAGGCTAGCCTTGAAAATCTTACTTAGTTCCTGCACTATTGCCTCTTTAGCCTTCTGCTGTAGGGCCGCATATATGCCGTCCTCACCCGGTGATTTAAAGGGATGAAATTCATCCAAGGCCCATCTTATTTTATCTGGTCGAGTGGTGGTAGTGGCGATTTGCTAGTCTTCCCGACTGGGCCTACTTCCTGGAGATTACTGGATGACTCCTGCCGACCAAGATAAATGGTAGCTTCTGGGAAATGTGCTTTAATCAGCAACTCCAAACTCTCCTGAGCCGTACCTGCATAGTTCCCGTCCGTTTTCTTCAGGAAACTCACCTTGTTATTGAAGTCCATCTTGGCCAGGACCTTGTGGATATGGGCGCATTCTGTGATCTCTGAAATTTCCTCACAGAACCTTCTCCATGAGCCCCTTTTGGCCTTCCGGATCTCCTTATTATAATGCGTGAGCTTACTCCTGTAAAGGTCCCAGTTTACGATGAGCTTGGTTTTATTAAATAGCCTTCTTACATCGATTCTTAATTCCTCGAGATTATTATTTCATTATTTCACCAAACTGTATTCCTTTTGCGTTGCCTTGTTCGTTCTGGGCAGTTTTCTCGATAGGGATTCAAAATTGCAAAGTCCATTTTATTAAGAATAATAAAAAAAACTCTTCGTTTTTAACTCAACTTCCACGTTTAATTACAAAATTAGGTTTTTAATCACAATGACAGCTATTTCGCTATAATTAGCATCGTTTGTTTGCTACTTCCATTTTTCGTTGTCGTTACAAATACACCATCGATTATTTATTTTTTATTTATCAAATATACTAAATTGCACATAAAACTAATGCTTAATTATTTAATCGGATTATTTTGCAGCTTTGTACAGCTATTTTCTGTTTCAAATAAATAGTTAAAAGCATCATAGTATTTAAGCTTATAAACTACAGCACAACTTTCTAGTTGACATCGCAATGTACATCAAAGGTTTACTCAAGTAATACTTCAATAAACAAACCGTTGGAAGGGGGTATTTATGCGTATCGCTCGAATAAATCTCTGATAAAATGTGAAGTAAAGCAATTCAGAGCATATTGGTCTCTAAATTAATAGGCGCAATTCACTTCATAAAAGTCCTGCTTTGGATTAATGGGCGTAATCTGGACATAAAAACGTAAAAGATATAACAAAGCAAGTACATAAAAAAATAACGACAGCGTGCGTTTTGATTTAGTATTTTTTTGCTAATAAATGTCTGGGTCCTTTATTAGTAGTTAATATAGGCATTTGTACTTTTAAACGTTAGGACTTTTCAATGATTTTATTACATATTAACTGATATTTATTTTATTTGTCAAATTCTTGTCAATAAATATAAAATAAGCAACAACTAATTGTGTCATATGACCCAATAGAGGGTAGTTATAATTTATATCTATATTAAATAAAAAAAAATAGTTGATCAAATCTCAGAAGAAACAAAATTATTTATACAACTATGAACTGTAAAAACAATACCGTATGTTAAGGATTTAATTGGTAATCAATTCAATATTAGATCTAGCTTTAAATCTAACAATAAGTTGAGATCTATCCTAACAAAAACTAAACTAAAAAACGAAATGCAATCTTCGGAAAACTGCATTTATGTGATTGAGACAAACTTTATGTAGGTAAAAGATCTAGACTAGACCATTGAAAATACGAATAGATGAACACAAAACTATATTAAAGATATGGAGTTTTCGGATGGTAGGTATCTTTACAGCAATTACATTTTCCATTTGGATTTTTTTTTAATTAATGCTAATTTCACCGAATCACAAAATAAAAAAAAATATTCCGAATTGAGCTACCGATCCTTTGGAGAACAGTGGCTGCAATTTTGTTTGGCTAATGCTATCAATGAAAAGCGGTTAGCAGAAGAAATGCTTTATAATAATTATTCACATCCATAAAATAATAGTTTTTGCTCCGACTGTTTTAGTGACCCATCTGTCTTATTTTATTATCAATATTTAATATTGTACTGCCGATTTTCGGTTAAACCAATATTTTTAATAACCACATTAACATGAAATACTTAAACAACAACAATGGAATTTTTACTAATTTTATTGTATATTTTTTAATTACTCAATATTAGTTTTTATAATAATTGTCTATAGTAAGATTACAACTATTAAGTTCTAATGGTATTTCGGTTCTTTTGCTTGTTGAAGCATTGAAAACATTTATTTCAAATAAATTGGTTAACTTGGTAAACAATAACCTGTGCGCATACGGCGGCACGCATGCTCAATTGTCTAAAAAATATTTCAAATATGTCAGTTTTGAATGGAAGTCAGTGCAATGAAACACATTTTTTTTATAATTAATATAGTGTTGGTGATCGGTTTCTGGTGTAAGATTGACATTTAGTGCATTCTAAATATTTAAAACGGTTTTGTACAGTGACTGAAGTGAAATTAAAGTTACAAAACAAGTCAAAAATGTCTTTTTATACGTTATGATTGTATCTACCATTTGAAACAGCTTTCTAAGTTTTTTAAAAAGTATCTCGGTAATACAAAAATATTCCATCTGTTTAAAAAATTAACTTACATAAAAATAACGTAAATTAATATGGAAAATGTAAGTAAATATATTCACTATTATATTATAATCCATTTAGACAAATAAAAGAGGTGGTTTGATGGAAACAAAACAAATATATAATGCCAAATAACTATAAATATTAATTGCAATATTGGAAATTGGAAATTTTCTATTCTATTCTATTTCAAAAAGTAGGTACCTATTTCTGTTTTATTTATTTCATAATAAATCGTAATATATTTGATTTAATAAATTTTTTTAATTTAATTTAAAGATTTATTAGAATTAGTGGTTCGCGGGGCCGATATAAGTTGGATATCGAGTCTCGGTCTCAGTTTACGAGATTTCTTTCAAAAACAAGACCTCGGGACCAGTCTCGCCAAACCCTAATTAGAATAAACATTAGTTAAATAAATGTAACTCAAATATATTAGATTGTCCACAATATCTTAAAAAATATTAATAATCTTTATTTATTTACTTTGTTGTATACACAAAATAAATAAAAAATGTATTAATTTACTTTAACTAGTAACCAGTAATTCTTAATATTAATCTTAAAAGTTTCAAAGTCGTTATTAAACAAAAAGAGGATGCTATTGACTAATATAGTTTGACTTGTAAATAAAAAAGTAATACCTTTTTTATTTGGAATTTAAGAACAATAATTGTTATTGATTGCTCTATACTCAGAATGATTTGACATATACAAGCAAATTTACATTGAGACTCGCTTTAAAATATTTTATACACACTTTCAAGTCAATCAACTACACCTCCATTCATCAGAATTTCCACCGCTGAAGTGAAATGATGAATGTAGTTACTTCAAAGAAACCATTTATCAAGGAACGGAATAAAATTTTCCATATTTGAAAAGGATGATAAGCTGTTATAAACGATCAAGAATTATTATATCTGCTTACTTTTTAAAATGTAGATGTAGCTCGTAAAGAGAATCTTTAATACGAATAATGTGTTTTGACATGAACACTAATTTTGCTTTGATTATGAGATGTAAGCAAGAAATTTAGTACTGCTAAAGTTAAAAATATAAACTAGAAAAAATATTTTAATTATATTTACTGTTAAGTTGAGATATTAGTTAAATAATTAACTACATAAATTATAAATCTATAATTTGATCATTCTAGTTTATAAAAATTCTTATGGACATTCAAAATAGAACTTTTTAAACAAAATTTCCACTATTTATTTAAAAAATTGCTTTTTTAAACTCAATGACAGCTGTTTCGCTAAAAACTAGGTACCTGTTAATGATTAAGTAGTTAAGGCTAGACCAAGTATGGAAGTAATAAGACATAACAATATTAAAGCCTAGATCGAGGCCTAGATGTTGTTACTATTAGGTCTGTTCCAACCAAGCAGAGAACCGTTCTAAAATAGTATATTAAACAACGCATTTCATATGGAATTCTGTTATGACACGAGTTCAAGTTTAAAAAACGAATCGCGAAGTGTCACAACAGCCATATGAAATAAGTTGTTTACAATATTTTTTATATTTTATATTTTATAACAGATTTCGAAAGCTTGTTACTGCCTGTAAGCAACAAGCTTAAGAAAGTTGTTATAAAATATTTTGAGTATTTATCAATGTTCGAGGGTTATTCGGATAGAAAATTTTTTGCTGGTTATGGAAAAAAAACTACAGAGCAGAAACAATTTATTTAAATGTGCAATTAACAAAGAAACAATTAGAAAAATTTACTACGCATGCTGTTAATAATTTTATTATGATGTTCTTCGTCAATGTTCAAGTACGGCTTTATTGAGTTGGGATTGTTATGCCCCGTAATTTTTATAGGCTATTGCTCTTGAACACCACTTTTGGCCAACCAACTGACCGCGGTCGATCTATTGGAGTGATTAGTAATTTTTTTTCCTTGGTTTTCAAGCCAATCGCTTCTGCAGACGTTTTTGTCCAATTTTGAATCATATTTTTTCCAATGAGCATATTATCATACCAATGATTATTTTCGGTTTTCCAGTAACGATTTGTTCTTAGGAATAATCTATACGTTTTAATATTTGGGCCCCTTTTTGATAACAATTTTTTAAATAATCTGACAGGACATAGGTTGCTGTCGTTGTTTTCTACTAAAAATTTGATGTCAGTACACCTTCTTGAACCACCTTGGCAAGTCTTGCTGAATGCAGGGTTATATTGTACTGGATTTGTTACAGAACCATCGTTATTTGTTTCAATACGAAAAAAGTCAATCAAACAAGCAGCAGCTTCCCCACCTCGCCAAGCTAATTCTACGACGGTTATGTGATAGAATTTCCGTTGTAGCCCTTCAGGGGTGTCTTTATTCCACAAATTTATCATTTTTGTTATTTCTACTGCACTCAATGCCTCTGAACTTTGTTTCCTTTTACATGGATCCGATTGTAGTTTTCGTCGTATAGAATCGCGGACAGCTCGCGCTTGTTGAAATACAACGCTTTTGAATGGGTCAATAATAACTTTTATTTCTTTATAATACTTTTCTTGTAAAAGTTTATTTGTTAGGTTCAACATGGTTTTGACAGTAGCTTCTTTAAACTCTGTACCATCCTTTCTTCTCATTTTCACAGCACAATGCTTTAAAATCGACGCCAATTCTTCCACCGTCCGATTTCCATCTAATTCATATTTTCTATCACTGCAGTCCATAAACGCTTTCCATACAAATTTTTTACTGTAAACAGTATTCTTTGGTATATTTAATTCGATAATTTCATTAATATTCTCATCAGTATTACAACCAAATCGTGACATTTTGAAATATTAAATATTAGAAATGTCAAAATCGAAATTAAACGACATGTAGGTATCCATAGCTACATGATTGAGTGAAAACAGCCCATGGGATCTGTTTTCGGTTATAATTGCACAAGTGCATAAAAATTACCGATAATTTTGCAAGAAAGCGTGTTATCTAAAAATTGCACAAGATTTTTTTCATATTTTGGCGAAAGAGCCCGACTCCGAAGGAGGAGGGCTCTTTTACAAAATATGAAAATAACGGAGTGCAATTTTTATAGATAACACGCTTGAATGTAAAATTATCTGATCATTTTTATGCACGAGTGTAATTCAATGGAATATTTCACGAATAAAGAAATAAGTATTGATTTTTTTCTGAGAAAAGTCACATACTACTGACAAAGACTATGAATAAAATTATGCTAGACATGCTTTCAAACAATTTTATTTTCAACACACAAATTAAAAATTACAAGAATTACAGTTTTCACTTTTTGAAGTATATCTGACATTTATCAGTATTGTCAGTCAGTGTTGTTGTTATTGGTGTCATGCCGACGGGATGTTTTCGCAGTGCAATCATCGCTCCGCAGTGCAATTACCGCTGTAATTTTTCGATAATTGCATTCCTCTTATGACATATATTATACATGAGGGAAATATTCAGTATAATGTTGGTTTTATTGGTTGTATTTAATCAGATGAACACAAATTAATTGATTTCATTGTATTTCTAATTGAACAAAAAATTTTCATATATATGAAACATTGTGGTATCAAGTCGGTTTTTAAAGGTATTAATTGTAGTTTCAGATATGGTGTCTCGATCCAAATTGTTCCAGATGTTATTTAAATATCCTATTAGGCAAGAAGTTAACTATGGACCTTGCTATTGCCTGTTTCTTTTTTAATTTGTATTGGTGGTCTTTTAATCTTTCATCTTGATTTATCGTAAAAAACGTATTCAGGTTTCCATAGTTGTATTTTAGTATTCGGAAGGACATAATTAGATTACCACGAAGGCGACGATGCTCGAAAGTGTTTAGATTAGTCTATCTTCATAAGAAGGTCTTACGCTGTCGAATGCGAGTCTTTTAGCTTTACGCTGTACATGTTCCAGTAATAGCTTGTCACGACTAAGATCTGGATTCCAAACTGGTCCGGCGAACTCAAGAATAGGTCTGATGTATATATGTTTACATATGAAATTTAAAAAACACGGATCATAAATACCTTCGAGTTTGCACGTTTACACACCGACACGATGTGATCCGAGCAATTTAAGTCACTATTAATTATCACTTCTAGATCTTGCCGATATGTAGTATAACGTATTTCTCAATGTTTAGAGAGAGTAACCATTCCAAGGACCACCTAAATATTGAGTCAAGCTGGTGTTGAAGATCGTGTTGGTTTAAAATAGCATTAGCCTACAACTTGGCATCATCAGCGAAAATAGAAACTTTACTTGATATAATAAGGGAATCGGGAATCATCTCCTTCTCTGGGACGGACTACGTACTATGCACTGATGGCTCCAAAACTCCAGAAGGTGTTGGAGCAGGAGTGTATAGTAGCGAACCGAGGGTTGAAATCGAAGCAAATCCGGCATATATGCTACCATCTTTCAGGCAGAAGTTTTCGCCATTGAATTGTGTGATGGGTAACGAAAAAGCCGACACTCTTGCCAAAAAAGGAACAGAGTATAGATTTATAGGACCTGAACCATTCTTTGGCATTACCAAAAGTACTGCGAAAGATATTATCTCCGGCTCGATAGAGAGGAAAATCCTCATGTACTGGAATGATATCCCAGGACTATTCTGTTCAAAGGCTTTCATTTTCAAACCCTCGAAAAAGATAACTAAGCAGATTCTAGAGTGGGTTAGGAAAGACCTACGAATTCTTATGTGACTGCTTACGAGACACTGTCGTCTAAGGTACCACCTGAAGAAAATAGGTCTGAGTCAAACTTCGGACTGCCGCTTCTGCAGTGTGAAAGACGAGACTGCAGAACACTTATTATGTTCTTGCTCCGCCCTGGAAAACACTAGGCACCACATTCTTGGTTTCTCAAAATTGGAGCCTAACGACTTTAAACAGGTCTCGCCGCAGACCACCATTGACTTCGCAAACCTTGGGGTGAGCCACAATAGACTCAACGGTGATCGCAGTGGAGGGGTGGTTAAACGCCCCACTCACATTGAACCTTGAACCTTGATATAATAAGCGGAAGATCGCTGGTAGAGGCACAGAAGAGTAACCGTCCAAGTACTGATCCTTGTGGGACTCCACTTTTGACTCCAATGAATAGGCTTTCCCAACACGGACTTAGAAATACCTACCAGATAGAAACTTCTCAATCCACAAGTTTTAACTTTTCACGGATACCGTAGTAATCTAATTTAGCAACTAGTCGACGCTTGGCAACACGATCAAAAGCTTTGAAAAAGTCCAAGTAGATAAATATTTGAAAATATAACACCTAAATGAGCAAAATGCCTTCTCGAAAAAGATATAAACTTGACCGTAGATCTTCTCAGTAGACAATGCACTTTGAGGTATCACCTCGAAATAATGGGCAAATCGGAAAGTGAAAACTGTCGATTTTGCGCAAGTATTGGCGTTCTAGAGTTTTAGTAAGGAAGACACAGAAGATCTTTATTATAGGTCAAATTGTAGAGAAGTACTACTGGCTCAGATATTTAAAAACTAATCTTATTTAATATTGGTAAAAAATTTAAAAAATCTAGTGTTTATTGTGTTAGCAGTATATTTTGCATCCTAAAATTAACTTCTTTCTTTTTACTATTTAGTTTCGTTTTATATAGAAACCTTTATTTAGTATTAGCGGTATTCTACTTTCATTGTCTTATACATGGAAATAATTTTAAATTTGTAAAACGTGTAGCTGGGGAGTAATAAGAATACAGCAAAATTAACGAGACACCGAGCACAATTTTGTCTTCATAAATGTTAATAGTTAGTTTCAGATTCCGCTGCTCTCTTTCTTGTTTCGAAATAAATTGAATAACAAGAAAGATATCATCTTATCATCAGATTTTAAGCCAAAATAAGGGAATAAGAAAATATTCAGCTCTCGGAGAACATCTGAGTTTTATTTTTAGTCGCAAATGTGTGGTATTACTTTCCAAACTGAAAATTAAAAAACAACTGCCTAATAACGTTTCGTTTATTTCGACGTAACAGAGTACGTTATCGCTTATTGAAGTAATCGATTATTTTTAGCTAATGCGCATAAGCAAAGTAACTCATAATGTTTAACGTAATTAACGTATCCCGCTATTCGTCATGGCCTGATCTCTCTAATATCAAAACTCAGCTGACGGACATTAATACAATTAAAATTATAACTAATACCTTCATCGCTTAGTTCATTAATCTCTGGCGTCACAGCTGCTGGGATATTCTGTGTGCTCTGTATGACACAATAGTTATTACTAATTGAGGAGACAGTTACGGTGATCACCGTAACCAGGATACGCTACTGTTTTTGTTTTTTAGCTCTGATGTTGTGGTTGCAGACACTTAAGGGTGTTGACATATTATCCATAAAAGATGTTCTTTAGAAAAATTTATTATTTGCAAATTGTACTAGAGTGACATAAAAATCCGAATATCCAAATTAACTGATTTTATTTTTATAAAATTTTGTAGGTATAAGTACTTACTAAAGCATAATAAGTAAATGATAAAAATTTCAAAATGATTGCATGGCTTTAAAGTCCTTTTACCTTTAATAATGTGTTACGCATTCTCCAACGCGCCTAGGCATGCTTCTGATCAGGTGGTCAATGTCCTCCTGTGGTATCTCATTCCAGGCAACCACCAACTCCTCTCGAAGTCCTTCTAGAGTCTGAGGAGGACATTGCAAATTAAGCAATCTCACACCCATTATATTCCACACGTGCTTAATTGGGGATAAGTCGGGAGAATTTAGTGGCCAAGGTAAAAATGTGACATTATTATGTTGAAAGAAGTCTATTGTAACTCTTGCTACATGTGGTCCGGCATTATCTTGTTGGAAAGTTGGATTTGCCAGAGTGTCAAGATAGGGTAAAAGATGGTTCTAAAACTTCTTGGATATCACGCTGCGCGTTCATATTATCTCTGATGAAGATTAAAGGTGATCTCGAACCATAAGCTATAGCACCCCAAACCATAACTGCAACTGTTTGATGAACATGCATTTCAACAAAAACCGTGGATTTCCCCTTTCACCACGTCGTCTTCTTACCCTCGCTCCACCATCGTGCATGTCTAAACAAAATCGAGACTTGTCACTAAAGACAATACTGTTCCATTCCTGATCCCAGAGTGACCGTTCTCTGCACCACGCGATTACGTCGGTGTTTTGGAGTTAAAGGGAGGACCCAGTGTGGTCGGTATAAAAACAGGCCAAAATATCTTATTCGTCGGCAAACACTTCGCATGCCAATAGGTCTTCCGTGTTCTGCAAACCATTCATTTGCAATGGACCTGGTAGTAAAGAAACGGTCCCTTAATACCAATAATATTAGGCGGCGATCTTCACGGTATGTTGTTCTACGGGGGCGTCCAGAGTCCCTTGCTCTTTGCGTACAGCCTTCTCGAAGCCATGCCTGACAACATCTAACCACGGTGTGTACCCTTCTTTGCACTCTAACTGCAATTTTCCGGAAAGAAAATCCAGCTTCCCGAAGTTCCACTATAAGACCCCTATCCAACTCACTAAATTGACGAAATCGTACAGGTCTCCGTGCCCTAGACATCGTAACCAATCGTAAAGAATGTCAGGAACCAAAATCCGCAAAATTTAGATCTTTTTTGGATTTTTAGTGGATTGCAAAAAAAGCAGTATAAAAACCGGAATCTTTAACTGATAAGGCTGAAAATTTTATCAATTGTTTATTTCAGTAAAATAAATAAATTCATCAAATTTTATTAAAATAAAATCATTTAAACTGGGTGTTCGGATTTTAATGTCACTTAGTATAGTTTATTGTTTTTTCGAGTTGATGTAAGTCTTTTGATTAAGTTTAAAATGTAGTGAAACAGGTCGTAAAACGGAATGAAACTGTTACAAGGAAATAAGACAAAATGTCTTGGGTAGACGTGTTTTTGGAACAAAATGGTCCGAAAATTAAATTGCTTTTTTTTCGTTTTCTTTTTTGAAATATTCAGGATTCCCTTACCAAGACAGGCGAGCTCTATTAACAATGAATTATAGAGTAGGTTGTTCTTATGTCTATGTCTGCATAACACGAGAAAGCAGAAACCCATTAATAGACTTTTATTTGACTTTGGATTGACAGAAAATAGATTTACTTATTTGATGGCATTATTAAACATTAAAATATTGAGTCACATGTTGATATAAAATCTAATTAAAACAAATGATACACAAAGTATATATTAATACGTAAAATTATAGGGATAATTTTAAAAACTAGAACTAGAATTTATTTCTTCGGTTAAATTGCTCCTGGAATGTATTTATTAGTTCAATTTCTAATAAAACATATACCTGTTCGTTAAGAATAGTTGCAAAAAGTAAAACAATCCTGAGATATGGAAAACGTAGAAATGCTACAGTGTTTAAATTTTAAATTAATTTTTAATTTCATCATTTTAATAGACATTGTGTAGTGACTACACATCAACTATTGTGCTTTATCATCGAAAGGAGACATTTAACGTTAGACGAAATGAATCGAGCCGTTGGTCTTCTTTAAGGTGGCATGCAGCAAACTCAAGTTGCTGAGCGAATGGGTTTTTCTTAAAGCGTTATTATTAAATTATGGACCAGTTTTACAGAAACTAGTGGTCCAGCTGAGCCAAATACAGGACGGGGACGCTCTACAACAGGCAACAAACAATAACTGCTCCTGAGTTAGTTACGACTTTATAAAGAGCGCATAACTTACTTATTAATCGAGATACAGTGCGAAATCCTCTTCATGTAGTCAACTTGTTTAGTAGATGTCCATCTCTGTCTAAAGGTAATCGCGCTTAAAGACTGGAATGGTGTCAGACAAGAGTGTAGCTACGATCTGAAAGATTTAATAATGTTTATTTTTAAATCTATTTATTATCGTATTTAGCTTTTAAATACAAACCGAGGTCACGTGACAGCTCATTTGAAAGGTCTCCTTATCGCCTTTGCAACAATGAATATTTGAATATTTATTTATACAGGGTTAACCAAAACTGTTGGTTTATTAATACAATTAAATTAGAATAAATGTTTACTTAAATACAATTAAATTGTAACCCTATTAGTCCCAAAAAGGCAGGGAGCCAATTTGTAACTACAAAACTCTCCAAAAGAGATCCCGGCTAAGAGACCTTCTCCAGGGGGTGGTTCGACTCCAAGTTAATGCTCACCATAGGAAGGATTGGAATGTATAAGTAATAAGGGCGCCACTATCTTTTGAACGCTTTCGATTAGGCAAACAAGCTACACAAAAACTAAGGTGAGAAAGATAGAAACACCTTGTAATTAGTTTAATTAAACAACAAATAAAGAAGCTACTTGAAACAAAAGACCGACCACGCTACACCCTTAAGACTTATAGTCTAAGGTATATAAATGAAACGGTTTTTTTAAAATATTGATTATTTATTGAAACTGTAAGTACTTGCCGGTAATGAACAGAAAGAAATTGTAAAAAAAATGGACTTAACTTTAGGTTTCTGTACTGTCTAGAAGGGCGGCTTCACTTTCTTCGTAGAGAGATGAAAGTTTTTGGATGTTTCTTTAATGGTTCTGGCAGCTTGAGATGTAGTAGTTTTCTTAACGGCTCAGAAGTGGTTTGAAGGACTGTCTTCACATAGGGACCTTCCAAAAGATGCTTTCAACTTAGCGGTAACTGGGCTCTAAATTAGCGGTAGCTTAGCGGTAGCTTAGCGGTAACTTAGCGGGTTGTGTCTCTTCATGTCGGCCTATTAGATCAGAAAGGAAATAAAATTGTTGTACGAGTCTATATATAGTCTAGCTCAAGACGTGTTCGTGTTATTTGTCATAAAAGATGCGTTCGTTACTCAATTGCAATCGAGATGCGCGTTCTTTGATTGGCCCCGTTCAAACAGATAAATAGTTAGCGTCTATAAGGGGTGTCTCGTGTACAGTAGCATTAACAGTGATTCGGGGACAGTTTTAACGTTAATAATAGCGGTATCATTTGCGGTTGGATAATAATGCAAGGTGACATAACGATAGACATGTTACAAAATTACAACAAATGTTCAAATTGCCGACCTTCAGCAATGATACAATGAGAAAGGAAATAGCTGATTCAGCTGTGGCAACAGATGATTTTGAAGAAATTCCAGATAACTAGCAGCAGTTAGGTTTTCCTCAAAAAAATATGGCCCTACAATTTAATTGTTTATAATGCCGGCCCAACCATTCACCTTCTCGGGATATTGTGTCCTATACTCTTCCATCCAATGTGGTTTTCACTTGCCCAATATCGACATGTCTGACGATTTACGTGACCGTTCAGCATAAAAGACACTTCATCTGAAAAAAGTACCTTTTGTATGAAACCCGGATCTCTGTTACAATGTTTCATAACTATTTCGCAGAATTCGATTCTTCTATCAAAGTCATGTTCTAATAGCTCCTGGACCAGATGTACTTTATATGGATGCCACTTCTCCTTTTTTAGCACTCTTACAACAGTTGATTGGTGGACATTATTATCTAGTGCGACCTGCCTAGAACTGGTATGAGGATTTTCTTGAAACGCCAATACAACGTCCAGTTTTTTGGCTTCGGGTATTGATGTTCTACCACTTCTGGGAAGATCTTTAACATGGCCCGTTTCTCTAATTTTTTTTTCAATTTTACTTACTGTTGATTAATTGGATCGCGATTGGGGTATTTAGCATTAAATAAATTACGAACTTCTGCGCTTGAGTCCTCACTATCTCCATAACCAATCATGGTTAAAATCTCGATTCGTTCTGTTTCTGTTAGTTTCATGTCGGCAAAAAACTCGAAGAGTAAAAATTTGACGTCTATTATTTGACAGATTCACAGATCATTGACAAATAAAGACGAGTCAAATGACAATATTGATTTAAATATTTTTGTAAAAATAATTCCGAGTACTTACTACAATAATTAATTTCAAATTATAATGTAGCATTGTTTTCATTAATGTATTTTTATTCGGAACCAACAATAAACACTATTTTGTTTTAGTCCCAGTGGCGGTCCTTAGTATATTTTAGTTCAGTGATTGAATTGTAATTTCATGTTACTTAACAAAGTTCATAATTTTGGTTAATCCTGTAGAAATAAATATTTAAATGATTACATTGTTGCAAAGGGGATAAGGAGACCTTTCAAATAAGCTGTCACGAGACCTCGCTTTGTATTTAAAAAAATCGTTGATGACGTCATTACGCCATCATTAATAACGTAATGTCCAACACATCTATAATAGCAGTTGATGGTCATTCAAAAATTAAAATTGACGTGTTTTAAAATTTTTTACAAGTCGTCTGTTTCTGAAATAATGAATGTATTCCATACATTTGCATCATACTGTATATTTATGTGAATACAAGTGGTTTTTTAGTTTTCTACCTAAATACGATAATAAATAGATTTAAAAATAAACATCCAGCAAATTTATTAAATCTAAACAACTAAGTTTCACAAATGTGATTAAATATAAAGGGAAATAAATCTGCATTTTATTTATTTAAAGATAAATTTGTTGTTATCGCATGAAATGCCTAAGGGAAAAAGTAATAACGATGAAAAAAATTAAGATTAATGTGGCAAGCTAACGACTGAATATAAATGTAGAGTTGGAATAGTCTTCCAGTTTAAAAGTGTGCCGTTAACGTTTATACTGTAAACAGTGCTAATTGTTTTAGAAATAAGTAAAACTTATAAAACTTAATTTAATGTAACAACTTTTTGTTTGCATGATAAAAAGTTTATATACAAAAATGTTAGGATAATATGTAGAAAAATATTAGTCATAGATTTAATATTAATATTCATCCCGAATTTTTCACATAATCTGACCAATCACAAGCCCACTCAGGATAGATGGAAGAAAGAAGCTGGTTATCCGTAGATAGTATGTCTGGTAAATCATATTTGTATAATGTTGTGCGAGTACGCCCCTGGCGCTATGACCCAGACGCGAAGGAAACAGATGATGCGAGAGTCTTCCAGAATATACGTTTGTTGGACGACGCCCGATGCGGTCGAATGATCGAGAATAGACTGGAGTATGCTGGAACAATACTTACCTATATAAAGGGACCGATTTGAATATTTTTAGTTAGTTAGTAGTATGTTGTTAGATAAATGCGATTATAAATATTGTCTTATATAAATTAAAGTATTGTAAATAAATTGTGTTATATAAATTAAACAGTGTTAGTGATTCAAATAGTATAAAAATAAATTAAAAAGACTAGTAAAAATAAATAAACGCTACAATAATATGCTGCTAAGGCGACGCTGCGTTCGCTTACGTCTGCAAAATGGCGTCTATTGTTTAATAGTATAACAATAAAAACGTTCTAAAAAGTTTAATAGTTTCAAAATAATTAGAAAACCGTAAATCGTTGTGTAGTTTATGGTTGCAGTGATCGTTATAAGCATGCGACATGGGGTTCGAGATGTACAGTACGCTCCAAAACAAACGACACTGAAAAACTAAAGCTTTGTTTTGGCGCATACTGTACGTCATTATTAACTGTGCCACATGTATTATATGATAAATTATGTTTATTGATTTGATCGACAATAGTAAATTCATATTTCCTATTGATAATAAAAACGAAGTAAACCATCAATATCTCAAATGTGACTGATGGGAAACAACCAAATGAAAAACCCAAAGTCAATGTTACAGAAATTTATTGATTAAAAAAATTTCTTAGCTACTAGTTTTGACCTAATATAGAGGCCATTATCAGGCTATAAGTTTTAAATCAATAAAGAAAAAAAGATAAAATGAACTTTAGTTTAAAATTATAAATATAAAATAGATACTATTGACATAAATCCTCGAACAACAATTGTATGGATTGTTGAAGGAGACAGTGTAAATAAATAAAAACAAGTAAATCAAACACACCAGTATTGTAAAATAACAGAACCAACAAATTAAAATTATAGATATACTTAAAAACCAACAATTACCTAAGTTTAGTAAAAATAATTAAAAATAAAATTTAAAATCAAACTTATACAAGTTATAACGTATCTACTAACAATTAAAATTAAATTAAATAAAAAGAAAGTTTTATAAATGAACTTTTTATAAGTATATTAAAAAAGGGGGGGCTTTAAACAGTCAACGAAGAAGAAGGGGGTTTTTCATTTGGTGAATAAACATAAACTTGAAAAAATGGTTCTAACTTATCTTATAAGTATGTCTTTTACTTCCAAACTTAAATAAATTGCTTGAAATTAACAGACTTATTAGTAGTGGTATTACTATTGATAATTCTGAATTATGAATCAAACTACAATGGTTTTCACTGCATCTCTGTAATTTTTGTTATCCTGGAATTTGCTTTTTAAAATTAAAACATATTGCCCTCATTTAAGTATTACTTTTAATAACTCCAGTACATTCATATTCCCAAAACAGGATACGCGTAAAAAAGAAAACGAGATATACCAGAAAATAAGAAATCCTTACCCGTATATCCTTTACACGTCGTCGGAGCTCTTTCCTGAAAGAAAAACATTTTGTTTTTTGTTTAGTAGGGGCACTTCTGAAAGCCGGTCTACATATTTCACCCCACACCATTCTATTTATGTTTATACAAAATGAGAAGGCGTATACCTGCCTAAGAACCGCTAGAAGTATCTTTCACGAAGAATTTTTAAGATTTTTCTTTGTTGGGAATGTTTTTTTTTTGTAATTGGAAAGTACAAACTTATAAATAATTAGTAAAACTTATACTACTTATATATATTGTAACAGTTAATAGAACACCAGTATGGATGCCGTCTATCTTAATAATAAATAAATCATATTTATATCGCAATTTTTTTATTTAAAATTGGTCTATATTAGTATTAATTTCTAATAGAATTTCATAGCCTTATATCTACATAGATTTCCATTACAAATTATTAAGAGATAATAATTATTCAAAACTAAACAAGCAAAATGTATTTATAGCATAATAATAATTTTTGATTTTTTGAATATGTTGAAATTTTAATTTTAAGTTAAATATCTGAATTTGATTAAAATATTAAGTTGTAGGAAAAACTGTTCTTGTGCCTTAAGCGGACTTATTGGATTGTTTCTGTTGGATTAATTGATAAATTAGGGAACATTTATTTTTAACCATAAAGTTATTAATGTAGTTTCATCACTACAGGGGGAGACTGTTCAGTTAAGGGCGGCTCAGGGGTTGTGCTCTATCACCCCTTCTGTGGTCACTTCTGGATGCTTTCTCCCAATAGGGAGAGAGTCGGTAAATCCCCACAAAAGAGTAATTATTTCTTTCACCTAAAGAATGAAGCTGGATAATCTGCACCAGTTGACTCTTTACGGAGGAGATAAAATATCTGGGAGTAAGGAGCCAGGATATCCTACTGGAAATTCAGAAGGAGCTGTGGTAAATCGTGGGGAATCAATCCCAAACAAATTTACTGAATTTATCAAACTGTGATAAAACCAATGGACACGTATGGATGAGTGGTGTGGTGGTCTAAGGACTACAACAAACCTCTCCATATTATTTTGGAGATGGAGCCTCAAATCGTCGCGTACAGAGCCCATAGGTAATCAAATCACGGGGAAGGCACTATGGAACCATGCGGCACTGGTGAGGAAGTTGAATTTGTTTAAGTTACTTTGGGTTTCAGAGCATGTGAGAGTGGAGGGCAAAAAACGGAGTTTATTTGGTCCGAACCATTTCTTGCATTAGCAAAAAGTACCCCGAAGGACATTATCTCCAGTTGGAGAGCAAGGGAAACCCTTCTTTAATGGGATAATATACCGGGGCTCACCCACTCGAAAGCGTTCATATCTCTGTAATATAAGAAAAGACTACTCTTCTATTCAAGTTATCTTTATTGATTGATTTTATTAATTCGCACGTCAAATTACAATAATAAAAATGCATACGCTGAATTAGCTGAATTAGCAAAACAATACATTATATTTCAATATTAATTAAAAACTAGGTTACCAATGTTTATACAGTATTAAATTACACAATAACTAAAAATATACTAAGTGATATAATTTATCCGTTACACCTCCCTTTCCTAGAGAAAGACCTTCACTATGGCCACTTATGAAGGGCTTTCTTGTGCAAAAATATAGACAAAGAAAACATTCTAGTATAATAACGATAGAACAACCATTAAACTTGGTTAAGGAGAAATTATATACTTAGATAATGAAATTATCTTAATTACCTAAATTACCCAAAATTAACATAAACCTAAAGAACAAGAGAGAGAAGGGAAAAAAAATACATATATATATAACCGAATATAAAAGGATATATGTATATATATATATATATATATATATTGTAATGATTAATTATTAAAATTAAGAATAACTTACCAAATTAAGGTATAAGATAATGATAAATAAAAATTTCGAACAAAAACTACAAATAATAAAAAAATTATAAAAACAAATATATTTTTTTTATATAAATAATAAATGTAATAAGTGTAATTTATTACATTATATATGTGTCCAATTGGAAAATGTTGCACGTTTAACTTAAATTATTACTATTTCTATCACTACATATTTAATATTCATTGTTTTCATGTTACATATGTTTTAACGCGATTTTTGTGTACTGTCACTTCTTTGCCTTTATTATTTTTAATGGTACAATTTGGATCGCTTACTGAGACAACTGAAAATGGTCCCCCAAACCACGAATCAAGTTTTTGACGACCTTCATTATTTAGTAATACGAGATCTCCTGGCTTAATTGTTAAATGTTTTGAGTTTAGGTCCCATTGAGTTTTCCGAGCTTTCTTTGCTGCTTCAAGAAATTCTTTAGCTCTATTTTGTGCGAATTGTAACCTATATCTAACTTCTTGCTCATAAGCATCAACATTATAGAGTGGATCTATGTGAGCATCACTTAACGTTCCCGATAAATCAGCTTTTTCCCAAATACTAATTCGAACGGTGTATAATTGTGGTAAGTACTGGGTGTTGTATTATAACAAAATGCAAAATATTGTGTCCACACGTCCCAATCGGTAAGTGCGTTGTTCACATACATTCTCACAAATTCGTTTAATACGCGATGGTTGCGTTCACAGCCTCCGATACTTTGACTATGATAAGCTGTAGATGTACTATGTTTAATATTTAATAGTTTTGCAAGGTTTTGGAAAAGTTCATTCTTATATTCGGTACCTAGATCTGTCCTGATTTGCTTCATCGGACCGTAAATAAGAACAAAATTTTCGAAAATTGCTTTAGCCACTGTGATAGCTTCTTTATTAGGAATTGGTTTAATAATAACGTACTTAGTTAATTCGCATTGAATTGTTACAGCATAGATATTACCAGCATCAGATTTTTTGAAAAGGACCTATTGTATCTATACAAACTATATCAAAAGCTTTTTGTGGGGTGGGTGTTAAAACAAGTGGTTCCGTATGCTTGAATGATGCTTTATTAACTTGGCATTTATGACATTTTTTACAAAAATTGGCAACGTCTCGCGACATGTGTTTCCATCTATAAAATGCTTTAATTTTTTTGAGAAGTCTTTTTTGACCACCATGACCTCCGTAGAGAGGATCATTATGGAATTTTTCAATCAGACGCTCTTTTTTATCCCTATCTGTAATTAATACTGGAGGGTTACAAAGTATAATAGTCACATTTTTAAGTATTTTATTCCCTATATTTTTAAATTCATTAGCAGTGCACTGGCTAAATAATTTATCATTTAAATTTAATCTTAACTTAGGAAACTTATAATCACCAGCCAATTTTTCTAGCTGAGATAATATTTGCTCTAATGCAAAATTATCTTTAATGATTGAAAGTTTGCTTTGAGCGCTCATTTTTCTTTCGTGACTTATAGTTATATTAATGTATGTGGGATAAATATTAAATTTTACTAAAGGTAATTTTAAAGCGTCTGCGTTATCTAGGTTTCAATTACTCTAAGACTGGGTGTAAATTTTTCTTTAGTTGGCGTTTCGTCTTTACTTATATTTTCTAATTTTTTTGACTTTGACCGGGTCGTGACAAAAATTGAATTTGCGTTTGTATGAATTTCTTTTAAATGTTCTATGTTTACCCTTGATAGTGCATCTGCAGTGACATTGTCTTTACCCTTAATGTATTCTATATCAAAGTTAAACTCTTCTAAGTCTAGACGCATTCTAGTGAGCTTTGAATTAGGATCTTTCATTGAAAATAAATAAACAAGTGGTCTGTGATCTGATTTGACTAAGAATTTTTGTCCATATAAATAACAACGGAAGTATTTTATAGCCCAATGAATTGCTGTTAATTCTTTTTAGAATAGTAGGCTTATGGGATTCTCCTTTCGTGAAAGTACGAGACGCATATGCTATGGGAAGTTCTTGTCCCTCAAATTGTTGGCAAAGTACAGCTCCACATGCGATATTTGATGCATCTGTCACCAAAATAAATTTTTTAGAAAAATCTGGGTATTGCAAAATTGGTGGATTTATTAATACATTTTTAAAAGGTTAAACGATTTTTGGCATTCCGCTGACCAAACAAACTCAGCATTTTTCTTTGTTAGTTTATTTAATGGATATGTAATAGTTGCGAAATGTGGAATAAATCTACGATAATAGTTACAAAATGCAACCAACCGTTTTACATCGTCTGCAGTTTGAGGAATTGGGTAATTGTTTATGATATCGTACTTTGACTCGTCCGGCAAAATTCCTTTGTCTGTGATTTTGTGTCCTAAAAATGTAACCTCTTTTCTGAAAAAATTGCATTTTTTGGGATTTAATTTTAAACAAAATTTCCTGCAAGTATTGAAAACGTCTCTTAAATTATTTAAGTGATGATTTTCGGAACAGCCAATTACGATAAGATCATCCATGTAAAGAAAAGCCTTTTCCGGGGTTACTCCCGCAAAAGCGATGGACATCATCCTTTGGAAACTATTAGGACTTACTGATAATCCGAATGGAAGTCTAGTAAATCTATAGGACCCACCATCTACGCTAAAAGATGTTATATCACGAGAAGATTCGTCTAGAGGAATTTGATGAAAACCCGACATAAGATCAATAACAGAAAACCATTTTGCTCTTCCAAGCTAATCCAGAATGTCATCTATGCGATTAAGTGGAAATTTATCAGCAATTAAGTTTTTATTTACGGCTCTAAAATCTATACATAATCTCCACGCCTTTTGACCATTTGTAGATTTTTTGGGTACAAGTAATACTGGACTATTATAGTCCGATACTGAGGGTTCAATAATATCATTACGCCATAATTCCTGTATTTGTTTATTTATTTCTTCTTTCAATACTCTGGGTGTTCTATAATTTTTGATATAAACGGGTTTGTTATTTGCCAATTTCAATTTTTGTGTATAAAAATTATTTACAGTCAACTTATCAGTTTTTAAAGCGAAAACATCTGAATATTCTTTGCAAAGTTTAAAAAGATCATTTTTAATAAATTCGGGTACATCCTGATTAATTTCAGACATTAATTGAGAGTTTCTATCTTTCGAGTCTATTTCAATATTGTAAATATCGAACTCATTTAAACTTAGTGTTTCTAATTTTGGTATTTCACAGTGCACACTGTTAGAAGTAGTGTTTATAATCCTAATTATGGGATTTTTATTTGAAACTATGGATCTAGCAATAAATACTCCGGGATAAATCTCTTTATTTACGACCACCGAGTCACCCTCTAAATTTTTAAGTTGATTAATTTGTCTATTAACTTCACATCTAGGAGGAATATGTAAAAAATGTTCATCAATGCTACTACAGATCGGGATAACAATATTGATATTTTGAAGTCGAATGGTCATTGTCCAGTTGGAGTAATCAATGACCGCTTGATGTTTGACGAGAAAATCCCTTCCTAGAATTCCGTCTGCGGGTATGGGAAAATTTGAATCAACTATATGGAATTTATGGCTCAGAGAGATTTGATCTAACCAAATGTATGTTTCTGTGACCCCTAATGAATTAACTATTCCGCTGGTTACGCCCTTAATTTTACTAGGATTAGAGTAATCTAAAATTTGATTTGGGTATACTTTTGTTCTTTTAAAAACTGATATGTCTGCACCTGTATCTACTAAAAGTGATGATTTACAGCCGGTCATAGCAATATCTAATGATACGAAATTTGATAGATTTAGGTTAAATGAGTATATTTTTACATGTCCCCCAACATTGCTTGACCCTGTTGGGGTCGGGGGGGTTTTCCGAATCATCCATGTTATCCATGTACCGTATGGATGTATTATTATTAAACCTGTTTCTTTCCTGACGATAATTATTATCATTTTTGTTATAATTATTATTGATGAAGTTATTATTTCCGCGCCCCCTATAATTACCGCGTCCACGATTTCCTCGATAGTTGTAATAATTATTATAACGGCCTGAATTAAAATTACCGCTAATCTGGCCTCTGCCACGGAAGTTACGCCTGTTATCATATGAAAACCTATTAGATCTGAAATGAAGTACATTTGAAGTGTCCATGGCCGAGGAGTTTACGAACTTTGTTAAAACATCTTGTGTGGTAGAAAATGATCCAGCTTCTATTATTAGTTTAGCCCTATCTGATTGAGCATTTTGGCTAATTGAACGCACTATAGTGTCCACTGTATAATTTTCTGCTACTTCGATTGGTACTCCTTCAGTAATGTACGACTTTTTCAACTTTACTGCTAGCGCCTCTATTTCGCCTGCGTAACTTGAAGCATCTTTGTTAAGCTGTTTATAGTTCATTATTTTAGCTGACAGTAATCTGGAACTTTCGCCTTTTATGTCTTGCCTAAGCTTCGTTATTATGCCTTCAATAGTTGTCTCATTAGCAATAAGGTCTCTTGCCCTTCCTGTCAAACGAGTACGACTAAAAGCTACAGCGTTATTTTCATGTCCAGTAGCATTTTGTTTTAATAGCTCTAAAGCGTCCAGAAATGATGTTAGATTGTCCGGAGAACCATCAAATGCAGTTGGCACTAGTTTACTTGCAAAATTTATAAAATCAATTGCACTTAAAGCCATTTCTGCTAGTTTATAGTCGTGAGAGTCTGAAGTTTCCTCGTCCTTTATCTCCTCGTCCAGAACCAATATGTCAATAGTTTCTATACACGAGTGCGGTACTTTATATTTAACGTTTAAACACTGAAAAGCTCTAACTACTTTGTCCCTAACTTTATAAAAATATTTTTCTAAACTATCTAAAGAACTCCAAGAATTTGCAAGATTAGAAGTAAACTCATTAAACAAACTAACCAGTTGATCTCGGATTTCGTGTCGTATTGATTCGGTCCTAGGTACTTGTTTTTTAATTGCCCTTTTGGCCTGACCCGATATATCCTCCGTTAATTGTATAAGAAGTACATTTAAAGTTTCATGGGAGGCCTGCATGAGAAATTGTAACCATACCAAAAAAAAAAAAAAAAATCTAATATACGCTAATAATATGCATTAAAATTAAGTGTTGATAAGGCAGAGAAATGTATTAGTACAACAAAAAAACAAAAACTTACGATTTCAAGCTACACCTCATCACTGCACTACCTTTCACTTTCACTTCTATTTTCATTGTTTCTTAGCTCACTATTTGTAGGCTCCTCTCAGTTGGGGTGCTCCTTGGGATTCTATGCAGCCGTATTTACGTTTCCCATGGATACTGCTTCAGCTAGGTCTCTGCGAACTTGCTTCCTAACTGCTTTTTTATACCCTCTGCAGAACTTCAAACTTACGCTAATGACCAGAAAAACGAGAATCAGATACAGTATAACTTTCACATCTTTGGTTACGTTGTACTCTGTCTCTTGTACAATGAAATTCGAGTTCACAACTCCGTTTTCCTGAACTTTTTGCTCCGTAGATTTTGTTTGTCCCATCTTAACATTAATAACTGTTTATCTTAACATTAATAAATGTTTATTGGCTGTTTATCCTTATTTCTTTTCCTTCCCTTAACTGACCGAAGAAAAACCAAAAAACTTTGGCAGGATCGCCATGTAATATAAGAAAAGACTACTCTTCTATTCAAGTTATCTTTATTGATTGATTTTATTAATTCGCACGTCAAATTACAATAATAAAAATGCATACGCTGAATTAGCTGAATTAGCAAAACAATACATTATATTTCAATATTAATTAAAAACTAGGTTACCAATGTTTATACAGTATTAAATTACACAATAACTAAAAATATACTAAGTGATATAATTTATCCGTTACATCTCAACCTTCGACTAAAAAGCACAGCTCCTGGAATAGTGTGTAAGTCACCTACGCATTTTAACTGGAATACTAACTGGACACTATCATCTGAGGAACCACCTAAAGAAGCTTCGTCTGAATGATACTTAGGGCTCTAGCTACTGCAGTGTGGAAGCCGAAGCGGCAAAGCACATTCTTTGTTAATGCCCCGCTTTGAAAATGGACAGGCTCCACTCGTTTGGTTTCTTACAGTTGAGCCTATCGACTTTAGTCAATTATCGCCAAAATCCATCTTGGACTTCGTTAAGAGGTGTAGACTGGATGGCGAAATGTAACCCTTCGGGGTGAGCCATAACAGGCGCGAGATTGGAGACAATAGAGAGGCGGAGAAGCGTCCCACTCACCTGAACCTAACTTAGGTCAATTTATCAATGATTAGATATACTTTTAGGGCTAATAACATATATTGTAACACATACGTGGTTTTCAATAGATAAATAATGTGGGACAATCTGTATCAATGGTCAGCTCACTTGTATTTATTATTTTTCTTTATAAAAATCTGAAATAAAACAAAAATAAAAAATTGATGATAAAAAATAAAAACCAATTTTAACTTACCCTGTACATTAATTACACTATTTTGTAAAAAAATCCAATTTTAAAATATCTTCTTATACAGTTTCAATCTAAAACAAAAATAAAATAAAATAAAATAAGATGAAATAAAGTCCAGAAAGTTAACACATAAAATAATTTTTAAATAGTTTTTAGAGGTATTGATATAAATATAATCAATTGATGATAATAGTATATTATTTAACGAGCGGTAATGTAGGTCATAACTCACGCAGATGAAGTTTGCAGTACGAGCCGCAGGCGAGTGCTGTAATTTATCAAGTGAGTTATGACCATTATCGCAAGTTGAATACTTTACTTTATCTACGACTTTAACAATAAATACTAATATGTAAGTATAGAGAAAGAACTTTATTTATAAAACGTAATAGTAATAACAATGAAATAAAAGTTTTAAGTAGTAATTATTCATTTTGCTTATTGATAAGATTAACAGTAAAGTTTCAACAACCAGTAAACTGAATTATGCAAGTTTATTGTTTCGTTCTGAGTTTGTTGCATATATGTTGTAGAAGAAGTACCAACTGGTTGAGGAGTTATAGAACTATATATTTTATTTGTAGTATTTGTCTTATTCCTTTCGGAATCATCGATGTATCCCTCAGCAACATTAGTTGATCTCCAACCACCATGACGTTTCAGTGCCGTGATATCCGCTTCAGCATCTACTAATAAAGTTGCTGACGAGCGGCGAAAACAATGCCCAGTATATAAATTACTATCCGGTAATTTTAAAAATGTAGCAATATCCTTCCCCATTGCTCCAAATTTGTGATTCCGTGACAGTATATAGTTACTGTGACAGTATGGTGCAATAACTCACTAGAGAGTTATTATAACTCACGCTTTTTGTTTATGGATATTATTAATTCCTCAAAAACAGTTGAATAATTAATATATAATTTAATAGGGGTAGATAAATGTATTTATAGTGATTTAAAGTGTGATCTATTTCCTATAAATAATAATGTAATTGAATAAATGTAATTTATTCAAAATATGAAATATTAATTTGTATAAAATTTCAAAATTATAAAAAAGTGTTAGGTTAAGGGTAAAGTTATTTTTTTAATCATAAGCGCCTGTTTGAGTGACGTAGATATACAGAAAATTTTATCATGAACTCTGGAAAGAAAAGTTTTGTTACTAAGAACCAGAATCAACTAACTTAAAGGAGAGACGCACTCTTTCATTCGAGACACCGATGGAGTAAGACCAAATTTTTGTGTGCTAATGAAAAAATTGAGTTAAAAAGGGTACAAAAACAAGTAGATACCCCGACAAACGTAAGAAATCATATTCTATTAGTATTAGAACATGATATAAGGTAATTAATTTTAAAACAAAGCGCTAAATACGATCAAATAGTTTAAAATTATTGATAAAGGCCATATAAATCAATTTTATTAATTTCACTTAGGTACCTTAAGTAACAAATGATCCAGGATTTTGTGGAGTTTAACGTCTGCATAGCACTTCCGAATTTTACGTTCATCTTTATGATATGGATAATTGTACATTTTTTAATTAGGTCTGAAGTTTTAGTGCACAAACATTTCTACAGTTTACATTGTACCTATATCTGTTATGTACCTCATAATAAGGTTGAAACTGCTTCATTTCTAGAATTTTTCATCGTATTGATATTTGTTTTTCCTACGACCACATATGAAAGTGCTAGTTTGCACACTTATTTGTACTTAAGAAAGTAGCTAATATCAATACACGTATTGAAAAGTAAATATCAATACACGTATTGAAAAGTAAAAAAATATAGTTCTATGATCTGTGACATTTACGTCAAATTTATCAATAGTAAACACATGAATGACAAAGCAAGGACCATTTAATTTTTTTTAAATCTTCCTTGTGTCAAATATTGTATTGTAATTGCCAGTACAAATTTTTCTGTATAAAGTAAGAATAAAGAATAAAGTTTCTTATAGGGTTTTAAATTTTTAAAAAATAAACATATTTTTATTCAGTATTATTATTTTTATAAAAACACTTTTAGAAAGAAGAACAGTTTATTCTTCTTTTTTATATTGTGTTATGTTCCGTGCATGTGTCGAATGTGGATTTTTGAAGTTTGTTTGTGTTTCTGTTTACAATTATCTTTGTGTCTATTATTATTACATTACTTTTCAATTAATTTCACCGACTGACCATTTTACTTTTAATTTTTATAGAGCCCACAAAAAAAATTAAAATGTCATTTAGCTAACAAAGAATTTTGATGTGAATTCCTGAGAAAGGTGGTTATTTGATTTTAATTAATTATATTTCCATGCAATATATAAACTCGTTTAAATCCTAATTTTTAACATGACTAACAATTAAAATAAATTTTATAAATACATTTAAAATATTTATTATAATAAGAAATATTGAGGTCGTAGGAAAAATCGTGTACACAACGCGTTGGAAAGTGTATTTCTTGCACTCGTTAAGTTTCCGCACTCGCCACTACGCGGCTCGTGCTAAACTTCACTTGTGCGTAATACTTCACTTTCCACACTCGTTATGTAATATACTATTACAATCACACTTTAATTTCACAAACCATTGTTGTACCACGAGTTTTCTACCACGAGTAGAATTTGTGTAAATTTGTCATAAATATTATCTTTATTTTGTTTATTAAACCACAATTTATCGAAATTGTGTATCAATATTTTACAAGAAAGTTACAGGTTAGAATAAGAGAGCAAAATACATCCTTTACTCTTGTAACCTTTGTGAATGATAATTTTTAAGACCATAACATCAAACCCCGACTAGAAGGCCACCCATAATGCACATGGCGTAAGTCAAGCTGCATAGCATTCTAGAGCAATCAATCAGACACATTTTTTACCATTTCATAAAAATTCAATTCAAATATTATTATTATCAAATTCAATATCTTAACTTAAATGTTTCACACTCCTTTTTATAATATATTGTTGCCATATTACTTCAATACTTGGTATATAGGTACGGTATCCGCCAAAATAAACAGTACCGGAACAGAGAGTGCTGTGGAGATGTTTATGTAATATGAATTTGTAATATTTGACTTAATTGTCATTAGTTGATATATTAATAGTACGCTGCAGTTAAATTTGATTTAAAAATGGTTCTAACAACGGAAGAAAAAGTGTTTTCCTACGACCACCATCCAAATCACTATTTTGCACATTGGTTACAGTACGCAAAATCAGCAATTTCTCATAGCAACAAAAGTTGTGGAAAAAGTGATATAAGGCATAGCCAAAGTAACATAAAGCATAGCCAAAGTGACATTAGGCATACCCAAAATAAATACCTGCAGCAAGTTGTCAATCTCGTTATCTAGTAGAGTCGATGAATCATTACAGAAATTTGATTCTGTTCCTGTTCCCTCAACATCAGCTACGAATGACTTATTAACAATAACCGAAAACTTGTCGGAAACACCAACACCAGGGATAAAGATCCAGAACTGTTCCCATTTTACAGTTCATTATAATTTTAAGTGAAAAATCCCATGCAAGGAAAGTTAAATTTAAAATACGTTGCTTAAAACGTAAATTTGTTTCCTACTGTAATATTTAATAAATCTTTAAATACGATCTTTAGTAATTTATTTAAATGAAATGTAGAAATTTTCACCGCCAATAGCTATGCCATGTTAGAAAAAGTGCTCATAAAAAAGTATCGTGTGCAACACGATCGTTTGTTTGTTTTCTGGATGGTGGTTGTTTTGGATGGTGGTCGTAGGAAAAGTACAGTGTGCAACACGTGCGAAAATGCTAATTTCACTCTCGTGAGAAATTAGCACTTTTGCGCACTTGTTACACAATATACTATTTTGGTAGAGCAATATTTTCGTTCATACGGAAAAGGTCGTAATGGATGGTCAAAGCTTAGAACAGGTGTCGATAAAATATCAACAAAAATTTAATAAAGCAGCTGCTAGTAAAAGTGTGATGTTAGCTGTTGTTGAAAAATTTCGTCGCACTGGTAGTGTATTGTGTCAACGTAAAGGTTCTTCAGGTCGTCGTAAAACAGTATGCACTAACGAAAATGAAGGACGTATTTTTAACCAAGTTGTGCAATCGTCTCAAAGAACTGCATGTAAACTCAACATTAGTGAAACGTCTTTACGTCGCATGTTCAAATCAATTGGTAGTTATCCATACCGTATTCAAGCTGGACAACGACTAAATGCTGCCGATAAACGTGCAAGAGAAATTTACTGTGGTCGCATGTTGAGTTTAATTTACGTAGATCCCGAATTTTTGAAAAACATATGGTTTTCAGACGAGAGTCACGTTCACCTTAGCGGCTATAATAATCGACAAACAACCAGATTCCTTGGATTTGAACGTCCTGTCATTGTAAAGAAGCCACTCCACAGTCTTCGAGTTACCGTCTGGTGCGCGGTATCTGGTAATGGAATGATTGGTCCTTATTTCATTGAAGATGATAATCAGAATCCACTTACTGTCAACCAAGAACGTTATAGGGAGAAAATTATTATACCTTTTGTGAGAGATCTAAATAACATTTGCCGTGCACGAAATCTATAGTTTCGCACACAATGTTTCCAACAAGATGGTGCAACGAGCCATACAGCTGGGCGTACCTAAGACTTACTCCGTCAGCATTTCGATAATAGAATAATTTCTCGGGGAACAGACTTCGAATATCCTTCTCATTCACCTGATCTGACGCCACCTGACGCATACATTTGGGGCATAATGAACGAAAAAATATTTCATTCGGAAAATCCGCCGGCGAATATTGCCGAACAATGGAAAATAATACAAAATATTTTTCGGCAGTTTCATCAACCACTTTTTATAAATATGTTTGTTGACTTACAAAATCGATATGAAGCTTGTTTGCGTCGAAACATTTTGAACACTTACATTACAGAAATTAAAAATTAATTTTTATTTTTATTTTCGGTACTGTTTATTTTGGCGGATACTGTACTTGTATTACCATTACCTACTCATTCATCATTAGATAGATATCCTTAAATAAAATATTACTTCAATGTGACAATCTGACGATGACAATATAATATAGACACGGCTCTAAGATTACATTTTTTTAGTAAACTATAAAATGCTAGTAAAATATTCTTTGTATAATGTTGTTAACATTTCTAGAGGTTCTAAACAAATAAGCGCATAAACCAATACAATTTCTGACAACACAGTGATTCTTTGTTTCACTACATATGGAACTTTCAATTGAGTTAAGCACTCTAAGAAGATAAAAATATTTATTCATTGAGTGGCTAAGAACAATAAAGTGGACTACAAGGAATTCAATTTGACAATAAATCTTTTCGTAAAAATACTTTCTGTGGGTTACTGTGAAATCCAATTTGTTAAATTCAGGTAGTATCACGTTGGACTACTTCGTCTAAACCGAGAGTGACAGTAAATAATCCCCTTTCTCTGTGTTGTGGTAAAACACTCTCATCAAAACTTCTCTAAGAAAAACGTAGAAACTCGCAAACTTGAAATGTGTCAGAAAAAAACTATCATTTTATTTTATTTTTCTCTTTTTAAAGTTGGTGTTCCAATTATACTATTTGTACCATAAAACTTCTGGTAAAAACGTTATTCGCTTCAGTTAAATTTTACCTCTCGAAGTATTTTATTTAAAAACAACGCAAATGAGGAGATTAATTAGTGACAATTATATATATATGAGTATATCAGTCTACTAACCAATATAAAAAAATTATTTTTTATTCTTTTGAAAAATAAGAAATTAGTAACATAATATTTTTTTTACTTATTTTAAATTGCATTACGGTGATTTCAACTGGCAAGAAGATGGCACCATATATTAATCACAATTCCATAAAGAAAATTTCAAACTTGTACTAAGATCAGACCAACTAGCCAAACTCACCTCTGCAGAACTTCTCATTTGGCAAAGTTACAGAGATTTGAAAAGTTATTTAATAATTTATTTCCTTTATTTAATAATCTATTAACTTTTTAATTTAATACCTTTATTACTTAATTTATAAATTTAAATATTTATTTTTTTCGTAACATATTTTTGTAACATCAGCTCACCTGCTAGAGCAATACGAAAATTGATACAAAATGGGGGTGATTCATTTAAAAAAAATGACGGTGACGTCATTACTCTAAAGTAATTCCTCTGGTATATTATATTATTGTAAAATACTGCAAATTAAAATAAAAAATCAACGTGTTTCAGGATTATTTCTTAAAATGGCTTGTTAGCTAAAATTGAATTTGTGTATTTTAACAAAATTTCTTTCTTGATAGTATATTACGTAACTAGAGTTATAAGTAACCCATTACGAAAAAAGTACGAGTAAAAAAGTAAATTTTACGAGTGCGTACTGGGATTACAACTCGTATAACGTACCTACTATACTTTTTCTATTTTCTGAAATGAAATAAATAAAATCGTAATTATTTAAACAAACAATTAAATAAAAAATAGAATAATTATTGTAAGTTGTTGTTCCCTTATGCTTTAACGGTGATGAACGGTTATCTATAATTGTAACGATTGATAACTATTATTGGTAATCGCTTTCGATATTTGTGAAGCGTTGTCTTTTAAATTTTTATGTGACCGATTCACATAGCCTTTCGCCACTGTAGAAGATTGCCAGCCACCTAGTCGCTTTAATGATAGCATATCACTTCCTGCATCAACTAATATAGTGGCTGCCGATCTCCTAAAACAGTGGCCAGTATATTGCTTTGGTTCCGGCAGACATATGGTATAAAACGTATCTGGTACTACAAATGAACGTCTCGGTTTAGTTCTAGAAACTGGAATATTAATAACAAAAGAATTTCCTGTATCCTGAATGTCTTCCATATTTATATTTCTAAGTTCTTGTTTACGGCAAACCCAGTTGATTATATTACACAATATTTTAATTCTCTACCTTTGACTACAAATGTTTATCGTCTGCAGCATCTTTTACCTATATATCAATTTGTTCTGTAGACATGATTTTTTACTTTTAAATCCATCCGATCGCCGTTCCAGTAGGGTGATTAGTTTTGGATAATTTGATATGTTAATGTTATTATTAATGTTTAGTGTAGTTCTTAGCATCGAATAAATGGTCTATAATTGTAACAGTACCTGTTAACATTTTAAGCACCTGGTATCCTAAATATTAAATTCAATTAGTACCGCTAGCTCCATCTATCCTAAAACATTTTTAATAATAAAATAATGAATACGGTCTCTAATTATAATTGGAAGTTCAAAGTAGCTACGCTACGAGGTGTACTAATGAGTTGGCATTATCGAGTTCAAGAGGTTTTAATAATTATTCCCAGTCTCATTTCTTCTATTAATTTACTGTCATATACAGAAAGTTGGAATATAATACAGTAAACTAGAGGCAACTCTTTAATTGAAGATTCTGTAAACCAGAAGCATCTCTTGAATTTGGAGATTCCGTAAACTTGAACAGCTTGTAAACTTTAAGCTCTCGTATGTACATTCTTAACTGGATTATCTCTACCACTGGGGCAGATCATCCCACCACTAGTGATCTTCCATAATCATTTGGAACCACCTAGACAGTGCCGTAGCGACCCCAAGGTGCGGCGAAGGATCGTCCACTATTGTAACAGATAAGTTTATTGTGATCTATCAAGTTTACTGTTCCCATATTTTTTCTCTTTTATTTCCGTGTATATCTATCTATATCGTCAACTGTATTAGAATAAGTATTTTTAAAGAACTGTTTGCGGATTATTTTGTTGTAACGTATTCTCTACCTCATTAATTTCAGCACCAAGGAAATCTTATTATCTTTTATATGTTTGTACATTTTCAAATCATTTTTTTATCTTCATAGACAGTTTTTTCTGACATCTTTCTGTCATCTTATGATACTTATTTAAATAACTCAGCTTAAAACAACTTTCTTCAGTAGTATCATAAAAAATAAAAAGATTTCAGTGGCTCCCTTATAATTTCTTAAAGAAACAAATATTGTACAATAGTCAGAGCTAATGAACTTACTCACCCCTAGCCGGGGTATTTAACTATCATAATTTTTGTGTGATAAACATTTATAAATTCTGTTAATTATTGAAGTATCTTTTACAACTAATTAAAGACGAAATTAAGCTTAATGTTTGTTTTATTGTAAATTACATTTTTTCTTTTGGTATATTGTTATTTTTTCAAAAAAGTTAACTAAATATCTTTATAAATTCACTATCAACCGGTAACTCATATTACAAATTGTCGCCCAACGCACAAATAATATTACATAATAAAGATGGTTTCATGGTTTTTAATAATTCTTCAAAGTACGCAAGAAAAACATTCTCTGAAAATGGTTTTACGTTGTGCTTGTGTCACCAATCCATAAATTTTTGATAGATATAGTATAACTAAAATAAGTTGCTACAAAGGGTACTGCCTAGCGGCAAAATATCCTTTGTCGGAACATTGTCTCCATAGGCGTACAGGAAAACTTTTAAAACAAAAGGATTGCAGTTTTTAAAAATTGATAAATACGTTTATAAGAAAAAATATTATAGAAAATTAGCTAAAATTCAGTAAAACTCACTTAGTCAGATACATTCCCTATAGATGTACAAAATCTGCATTCGTACTTATAGAAAATGTGTCAGTCCGGCAAAACCCAACGGGGAGGTGTGTCACGTTTGAGGTAATCGTAAGAGTGTATCTGCCTTCTTTGAACTAGAATTTGGAATTTTATTTAATATCCGCGAATGATAGGAAGCATTGTCCATAACGACTACTGAATTTGGAGGAAAGTTAGTAAGAAGCTGCTCTTGAAACCATTTTTCATATAAATCTGCAGTCATATCCTCATGATAGTCAGCTGAACATTGCTTAGTATTTTTCGCAGACAGTAGTAACGCATTTGGTACAAAACCGTTTTCACTTCCGGCGTGAAGAATTGTTATACGCTTTCCTCTCGAACATGGCGCATTTAAATTACTCTTTTGAAACTGATCTACCCAGCCATACTGAACAGTATCATGTGTGTCAAACCAAGTCTCATCTAGGTATACTATATGCCTTTTTAATTCAAGATACTTTCTTATTTTATCTAAATACTCTTCACGGAGTACAACAATACGCCGCGATTCCATTATAACCATATCTTATTAAAACCGCATTCTAATAGTATACCGCGTAAAGTTTCTAAGCTTTTATATTAATTATAATCAGGATAATCTCGTAATTTCTCTTGAACGATTTCTAAAGTCGGTACAATATTTCCTCGATATAAATTATAAACCGTTCGCTTTATAACATCTTTTGTTGCATCGTCAACATTTGCAAATTTTGTTTTTTTGTTTTTCCGCACCTGCGAATGATCTATAACGTCACCGCGCTTAATAACCCTATAAATGGTTTAAATAGAAATTTTAGTTAACGTATTAATTCGCTTTATTACCGCATCAGATTTTTTATTATCTTCATTTTTCAAACACTGATACATATTTAAAATAACACTTAGACACTGAATGTGTAAATCTTGATTGCAAAATTCGTTACTAACCTGATGGCGATATAATATCTTCTTAATTTAAATTGTGATCTGGATTTCCATTTTTTGATTAAAAAGGTCTCCAAAACGCTGCCATAATATATGCAACTAATTTAAGTTTATCAATTAATATGGACAAAAATTACAATATGTAAATTAATTATTAAAAATGAATTACCGAAACAAAGATGTATCCAAAGTTAATACTTAACTAGCCCAAATAAAAATCTGGACTATCCGCCTCCGCACTAGATACCAACTTTATGAGCTACAAAAAATTGCAGCAAAAAAATAACCCCGAGACTCCTGCACGCAACAGAATACAGCGGACCAATAAAAGCCGTCAACTAGACGCATGTGTGCCCCACTCGTTTTCGCGCTGTACAACTACTAGTCTAGAGAGAACTGTGTTCCGACGATACAAAGTGGATATTTAACGGGACAAATATGTCGTTTTCATGAAATTCTTTCTACTTTGAAGTCTAGTAAACTGACTCACTCTGTATGACACTTTGAAATGGGTTTTAGCAATTAATATTGGAAAGACTATAATTTCGTATCTTTCTTTGGATTTTCGCGATAACAAATTTTGTATGGCAGCTTGAGCTTTTTTTAATATCTTCGGCGGAATGCTCATAATGTCATCATTTTCACTACCACTTGTAGGTGAAGTAGAGAAAATGTTCATTCGCATATAAAACTTGACAGTGTAAATGACATGACGTTTATATCCATAACATACTATGAGAAAATAAGACTTATTTTTAAGAAGTTGTATAATGTGTTGCCGACATTTAGGCGCATTACTCTTTTAATTAAAATGGAATGTCTCTAATATTAATAGATTTAAACGTTTTCTATTTACTAAAAGTATGTAAATCGACCAAATAAAGTATTACGTAGATAAAAAATTTTATTGCAATTTAATTAAACAAGAATATTTAAGTTTTCTTATCTAAACGCACGTGTATGTTATGAGATCTTATTACGCGTATGTTATTGTTAAATGTCACTTACAATCAATGTTGACAGTGCGATTTTCGACGTTTACAGACATGGGTGTAGAAAAAATAATTTTATTTCTTTTTGTAGGTTTATTCTAAAAATGACAAATTTGTTTGTATCTCTCAAAAAGAATCATATTAGTTTCCTAGCTTCTTGTAGTACCTACTAGTTTTAAATTTGCACATTTTGGCTTTTCCTAGAAATCTCAATAATCCATATTAATTGTATGCAGTTAATTGGGTAATTAAAATATTTGTTTTAAGATTTAAAAGATAATTAAAAATCTTCGACTATCTGGTAGCAAGCACGTACAGCCAAGACGAGCCGGGCTAATAAATAAGCGCAAGGGCACATTACCTACCTTTTCTCGTGTGCTTCGTCGTATTTTTGAACCTTCTTAACTGGGTTTGGATTATACTAGATAAGCAAAATAAATCGTTTAGCTTGGAGTTGTAATAATTTTTAATAACTAACTTAGACACGAACTAGCAGCTGTAAAATGTAAATTTGAAATTATGAATATAGAGTATTCATTCGTTACAGGTTAAATTATTAGCTCATCTTAGTGAAGAAATAAAATAACAATTTTTGAATAATATTTATATTTTTGTTATGGTTTTTTTCATAGATATATAAAGTATCTTACCTAGCCACTCTTTTTATACCTTTTGAATACCAGTTGATGCATCAACAACTCAACAATGTCAAATTGAATCATCTTCTTTGTTCATTTTGTGATTGCAGTAAGCAAATATCACATACACACAACCGCTATTTTCATAATGAAATCTTTACAAGAATCTTTGGTATAATTTATGACCATTCTTTTTAGGTCACCCTGTATACAGCATTACATTACGGAAAATTAATTTTATAAACAATAATTTTTTTTATTTGGATAATTTTGGTTTTACATTTTACAATTTTGTACTAATATTATTTAATATTTTAAATATATAAATGCTGATGTTGCCGAAGATATTAGTTTTGAAATTGCATTGGAAATAATCTCGGAAATATTTCCACAATATGTATTATTTTTTAACTTTTAATTTCCTTAGTTTGTTTAGGAAATAAAAGTTGTAGTGACACTTTCTGATCCTTCTTTATGTATGTATGTATTTGATAGCCATTACACGTAGCTATGTGTTTTATATCAATTTCTTTATTAAAGTTATAACATCTAGGTTTTAATATTGTTGACTTATTACTTCTTTAATTGGTCTAGTCTTAATACTGCATAACCAACTTCACTTATGGAGATTTATATACAAATCCCTTTTTATTGGACTACAAACATGACGGTTGACTGCAAAACAGTTGATGGGTGGTGACTTGGACATTTAATTTGCTGTATTTGTTAAATTAAAAACATGTTATTAGATCAAAAATTTTATCTTTTTTGCCATCCTGTATAAAAAATTAATTGAAAAAAAGGATTTATTTCATAAAATCCTCTTATACCCACAAATAATAGGGCAACTTGTTCAAAATACGTACAACTCACAAACTGATTTCGCGAATACAAATATTAAAAAAAATAAGCTATGACCAAAACCATTTAGAAAACTCACTATTTATTTTTATTTCAACCTCTGCACTTGATCTCTACAAGTGAAAATTTACTACAATTTTATTGTGCTCTAGTATGTCTTCGCTTCAAAATCACTCGACTGGATACACCAAGATCACTCTGAAAGCTTCGGACGGGTAGTTTAGAGCTAGAGAAATGTGAATTTCGCACACAGGGAATCGTAAAAGCGTCATGGGTTATTGAGTTTTTTATGATATTTTCCTTCCATCACTTCTCTAAACTGCCGATTTTAAAGGGATTTTTTCATAAATTCGAGTAGGTATAAAGAAATACAAATTTAATAAAACCTATTATTTATCTTTATTATTAAAAAGTATATTTGGAATAGATAATCGATATAACTTTAACTCAGTCAAGATATAATATGTTTAAGTTACCTCACAAAACAGTTTTATATACTCTACTTTCAATCACCTTACCATAGCTATTTCATCATCATCACATTGATTGGTCAAAGTCACCGAACAAAGTTTACACTATCACTCCATTAGAACACACTTTAACCCTAGACGGTTAGTTGGGGATATCGGTAATATTCGATCTACAGACGCCATGTTATATGATGATATTATATTATGTTATACGCGAGCAACTTGGTAACTTTTAACGCGAATGACTACTGTAATTTAAAAAAATAGTGTTTTTGCTATATCAATTTGATATTCATTTTTAGAATCTTTTGTGAATATCTTTCTTAGAATATAGTTTATGTCTACTTTACTTAAGACATTTAAATCAGCTGTTTGTGTATGAAATCAACAATTTAATAAATTTAAATTTTAAGGTTAGAAAGTTTATTTGGTGAACATTAAGTTGACATATATTACGAGTGGTGGTAACATATTACAACCGACATAAATTATAAATAAATTTTGCAAATCTACTAAATTTAAAACCCTTACTTAATATTATTTTAGAGAAACGAGTTTGTAATAGTATATTTCCTAACTAGTGCGCAAAGTAAGTCTTGTTCGCAAGCAGGCTGCAGTTGACCGAACGACGCGAAGCGTAGTTCGGGCAGCAGTCGAGTGAGAACAAGACACTTTGCGCGAGAGTTAGGAACAGTATTTTTTCTACGAGCGAGAACATTTATAAAAATAAAAAAATTGGGCAATCAATTAAAAAAATTATATTCATAACAAAATACTAAGCAACAACTATATAACAAAACTAATCATTTAATTTAATTATTATTAACTATTGTAATGAATATCATGATTTTAAAGATTATTTATTGATTGATTGATATTATTTATTTGATTGATTAATATTTTTTACAAATACACAAAATATATGATAAAAGTTATTTGATAAAGGTAATATTAAACAACTTCCGTTGATATTATGCTCATTTAATATTATCGCATATTTACATGTTACACTATATTAAAAGTAAATGAACAATGTGAAGCATTATGCAAGGTTAATGCTGAAGGTGCGGTGCCTTTAATGGAGGAAATTACTTGTTTTGTATTGTTTTTGTAGGTTCTATCGGTGCCAGTTGGGGTTATGGTGGGTCTCGACACTTATAGAAGTACTGCTAGTAGAGGTGGTACTACATGATATCTGCGGAATTTTGTTTGGCATTTCTTATTTTTTAATGAGTCTTCCAAATATTCCTGGTGGATTTCCAACCACCGACACGTTTGATATAAAAAATTTATGGCAGTATGATTTTTTGAGTCTCTAATTTTAAGTAGAATTAAATTCTGTTTATTTTCTATTTCTATATCGTTTAAAGTTATTTTTGTCAACTCTTCAAGGCGACAGGCACCTGCTAAGCCGAAGATTGTAGCAACTTTTACCATAAGATGTTTCGTTGGAAGCTTCTTTAATGAATTTGGTTATCTTTTCTTGACTAAACACTTTATATTTTTTAGGCTGGCACCCTAAACTTTGTCTCTTTAAAAAGATGGACAGTTTAAAATATTTTGCAATGTCCAAATTTAACTTGACTTTACAGAACCGAATATTTGGACCATAGCGTTAGGGGCTTATATTTTTCCGACTGTTCCGATAAATAGGCTAAGAATACTTCTTCTCTAAAGGGCTTCACTTTATTTATATCACACCATTTGCTAAATTTTGCATAAATATTGCTTTTGATATTGGGGTATTAGACTATTGCAGGTACCCGCGGCTTTGTCTAAAGTGTGAACCGGTATTTCTTTATTGCCTTCTGCTTCAATGTTTTTCATTGTTTTTTAAAAAATCTGCGCACTAGTGCGCAAAATTCAATTTTGCGCTCTCAAGTGCGTGCGAAAAGTACCTATTATGCGCAGCGTATAAAAAGAAAAAAAGTAACAAAAACAATTTGCTATAAACAGAGTATACTGACAGCATGAAGCCTATATTTAAAATATTATTTTTTTACACAATTTTCTGAAATTTAAAAAATATCCACCTCATATGTTGAGCAGTTTATAATGTAGAGGCTGAATAGAAACTAACGCTTCTCAAATTCTTCCTTATTAGAAAAATATTATATAAGTTGTAAATTTAACATTTGTAAAATTTTTACCACTTTTAATTATAAATAAAAAATATAATTTTCAAAATTTTACACTTTAAAACAGCCGGAAACACACAATGATTACTTGGCAACAATGCAATATAAACACATATAATTTGTTGCTTGTTGATAGTTTCTAACTATCTACTTATTTTCTGAGGCCCGTATGCACCAACGTACGTACAAATCATTGGTTGAATAATCAACGATTGGTCTCTAACCGATGATTTCAGCCACCGTTATTAAAATTTTCCATTTTTTTAATGTATATTTGTTCATCAACTTTTAATACTCCTTCAATTAAATGTTAATGTTAATCTATTTCTGTCAGAATTAAAAAATTACCGTTAGTAAATCTAATAAATTTACAAAAGAAATGATTACTTTCCACAATATTTCCGAGTTTTTCCGTAATTAAATTCAAACACAAGACGCGAGGCCCATTTTACACCATTCTGAATGAAAAATCGTCAAGATTAAGCTTCAAATTTGGCTCCCGGAATATTTTAAGAGAATCATAAAGCATTTCTACAAGCGCAAGAAAGATCTGTGAATCATTTAAAAAAGAACAATTTTATTACAAGCATAAAGTATTGTACGAAACGAAATTTGATGCCAGCTGTATGGGTTAAAATAAAATTAAATGAGGCAGGAAAAGTATTTTCTGATGGTTATTACTTTGAAACAAATTGGTATAGGGCATACAATAAAAATGGACGTTTCTTGTAAATGTATTCAATTTAATGATGAAAATAAAAAGTCGTGTAATTGTATGCATGACTAAAAGGCAAGCATGATAGTTTATCAAACTAAATGCAAATTGCCCTAAAGATCAGAGAAAAATGGTGCTAAAAGAAAAGACTTAAGGTTAATCTATGTATAACAATTTTGATTCCGTTCACCAGAAGAAAATTCTTTCTGATCTTTCCTTCAAAAACTCAATCACATAAGAATCGCTGAGGACATGCAATGTGGTTATCAGAAATCTTTTATGAATTACTGTGTAATAAAAACTGTATGTACCCCATTCTCGAACGTTCTTCCACCAAGAGACGTTTTTGCCTTAACTTAAAGCTTTTATTTTTAAGTCTCAGCACCAAGGAAATCTCTTTATCGGTTGTTCAATTTTTTTTTATCCATACGGTTTTTCTTTCATCTTTCTGTGTGGAATTGATTTATCGTATCATAGTATTTATATTTAAAAAATAATTGAACTAACTTCGCTGTATTATTAAATATAAAAAGAGTTCAGTGGCGCCCATTTCTAATTTTCTAAAGAACTTTACTGTGTACAATACGTCAGAGTTAATGAATATACTCACCCCTACTCGAGGTATTTTTCTTCTATTGTATTTAGGTAAAATAGGCGTATTTTACTTAAAAATACACAATTTCATTAGTTAAATACCTTTTTCTATCAATTTAAAGGCAACATTAAAGACAAATAGTTGTTTCATAAATAATTAATTTTTTTATAACAAATTTGGCTCTTGACGCATGTATATCGTTTCAAAATTTGGCGCCCAACTATACACTAAATATCTTTCAATGCAATTCAAGTAACTATTTAACATTACAAATTGGACTTAACGCATTATAACATTTCAAAATTTAGCATAACGTTATTATTGTTGACAAAATGGGGGTTATGAGTTTAATCTTCAAACTAAACAGGATTCGAGCTTCGGAGTGGAGTCTTCCAATTGAACCCAAATCGAAAAACCCATTGTAGTAAGATTTCATGTAATTTTTATAGTCAATGTCAGTGATGCGTGTAGGAAGGTTATGGAGTAAAGACTTTGGAGGCATTTATAATTATTGTGTGAGGTTGTGTTCATAGTTTACTGTTTAGCCGCCATAATTGTTATAGGTACGTTTATTTTTTACTTATTATTCTTTTTTGAGTGTTTTTGATCCGACTTGTACCAGATAAATTTTTTATTTGAATACAAAATATATAACTATAATTCATGACCTTATCTTTGTAGTTATCTATATACTTCATATTTTAAAAAGCACATAATAAATAGTGTAAGAATATAAAACAAATACATATTTGAACAAAACTTACTTTTATTTAAAAAATTAGCTTTTTTAAGCTTATTGCCGCTGACTAGATAAACTGTCATCGTCAAATTAAAATACTGAAGTTACATTTTGTTTTTTGTTTCTTTTTTTCATAATGTACGCTAAAACGTACCTCTACGTACTTGATTTCAATACGGTAAATAGAATTTTACCTGCTAATATCTTATAATTAAATTTGACTGTGACAGGTGTCTAAATATTAAAAACTAATAAAAACTGACTTTGGGTTTCAAACGTATGAATATACATGAAATTCATTAGCAAACCAATAAACAAAACTTACTTATTGCCTACATGTATAATAACGGTATAATTTCGATCCCAGGAATGAATTCATCGTGTGTCATTTCATGATAATCGGATATTGACAATCACTGACCGTATCATTTTACATATTTAAAAACAATAATTATATTTCTATGGTTACCCACTAAAGGCCAGCAATCTTGGCATTGAATGCAAATTTCAAAATAGCGAATGGCGATAAATATATTTATATTCTATTTTTTCACTACCCTTTTATGTTTAGATAAGAAAACTTAAATATACTTATTTAATCAAATTGCAATAAAATTTTTATCTACGTAATACTTTATTTGGTCGATTTACATACTTTTAATAAATAGAAAACCGTTAAAATCAATTAATATTAGAGATATTTCATTTAAATTAAGAGTAATGCCCCTAAATGTCTGCAGCACATTCTCATAGTATGTCATTTCATTTACACTGTCAAGTTTTGTATGCGAATGAACTTTTTCTCAACTTCACCTACAAAAATGTCTTCTACTAGTGAAAATGATGACATTATGAGCACTCCGCTGAAGATATTAGAAAAAGCTAAAGCTGTCACACAAAATTTGTTACCGCGAAAATCCAAAGAAAGATACGAAATTACCTGTCAAAAACTTAAGATTGACGACACAAGCATAACGTAAAATCATTTTCGGAGTATGTTTTCTTTGCGTACTTTGAAGAATTATGAAAAACTACAAAACTATCCTTACTATGGACCATTTATTCGATGCTGAGAACTACAGTAATTATTATAAATAACATTAACATATCAAATTATCCAAAACTAATCACCCTACTGAAACGGCGATCAATTTAAAAGTAAAAAATCGAGAATCCTGTCTACCTAATCAACATCAAGTACCTAGCTACAAACAAACAAAATGTAACTTCAATATGTCAATCTGACGATGCTAATTCTATAGCGAAACGGCCGTCATTGCATTTCATATTTTACGAATAAATAGTGAAAGTTTAATTCAATCTTTTAGTTGTTTACCGTTCTTAATAAGATGGACTTTGACGTAGTAAGGGTTAGTACAATAAATTTTAAAATGGAAGTCACTCAATATATATGAAATTCTTTTGTAATTAATATACCAGATTCTAAAACTAAAACGGAACGTTCATTTGTAGTACCAGATACGTTTTATACCATATATGTCAAAAGTATATGAATTTGCGTCCTCCTGGAGTGGAACTTCCTTTATTTGTTAATTATTGAAATGGAAAATGTACAAATCAGGTTGTAGGGATAAGCACAATCGGTAGTACACCACGTAAAATTGCTGAATATTTCCAGCTGCCGGAACTAAAGCAATATACTGGCCACTGTGTTAGGAGATCGGCAGCCACTATATTAGTTGATGCAGAAGTTGATATGCTATCATTAAAGCGACTAAATGGCTGGGAATCTTCTATAAGTTACATAAAAAATTAAAAGACAACGCTTTACGAATATCGGAAGCGATCACCAATAATAATTATCAATCGTCATCTTCTGACGTTACAATTACGCACTCTTTTTACTTTCTGTTTTACTTCGTGCGTAATGGGTTATTTACAAATCTAATTACGTAATATACTATTATTTTATATACACCTCACCTTGTAAATGCAATACATAATCCTTCACGGAGAAAACATTTAAATTTATTTCCAGACCAAATCGTTGAGGCCGTTTATAAATCTCAAATTTTAAGATTGAAGATGCACATCTCCCCTTATATTTATCTACGGCGCAACAAGACTATCCATTTGTAACTAAAAATGTATGAGCTTAATGACACAATAAAATACAAGTTATAGAAATGTATAAATTGTAAAATTGGTATTATATATTACTTTTATTTATCAACACCTGGGAAGTAAATTATTTTCTATCAGTAGAGAAATGGTTTGAGTGTAACAGACTATTTCATTGAATTAAAGCTTTCTCTGGTTAAACGTGCTTTTTTGATTGGACGACTGCTGTTTAACAAATAGGTTTTAGCTTTTTATTTTATTGGGAGAGTTGTAAATGTTCACGACGTATCCATTTATCGTTAACGGAATAAAATTGTACTTACATATGTTGTTTTCTTTAAAATAAGGTCTTTCAGCTTTTAACTCCTCATTTTATACTTAGATGTTTTTCATTTGTCTTATAAGTATTTTAAGATAAATAAACATAATAAAACAATTAGTTGTTAATAATAAATACCCTTTAGATTTAATTTGCAGATGTTATTCTAAATATTTTTGTAAGTTCAAGTTTTCTTTCCATTTGATTACGTGTACAGATAGCACAAAAAATTAAATCATGTTGGTACTTACCAAAATGACATATGTCAGATATATCAAGTTTAAAATTTAAATTGGATTTGAATTTTAAATTGGAGTGATAAATAATTTAAGAAAATATAATAAAAGATATAAATACGGTATCCGCCAAAATAAACAGTACCGAAACAGAGAGTGCTGTGGAGTTGCTTATGTAATATGGATTTGTCATATTTGACTTAATTGTAGTTAGTTGATATATTAATATTACGCTGCAGTTAAATTTGATTTAAAAATGCATCTAACAACGAAAGAAAAAGTGTTTTTGGTAGAGCATTATTTTCGTTCATACGGAAAAGGTCGTAATGATGGTCTAAGCTTAGAACAGGTGTCAATAAAATATCAACAAAAATTTAATAAAGCAGCTTCAATAAAGCAGCTCCTTAGTAAAAATGTTGTTGAAAAATTTCGTCGCACTGGTAGTGTATTGTGTCAACGTAAAGGTTCTTCAGGTCGTTGAAATACAGTATGCACTAACGAAAATGAAGGACGTGTTTTTATCCAAGTTGTGCAATCACCTCAAAGAAGTCTTCTAAGAACTGCATGTAAACTCAACATTAGTGAAATGTCTTTACGGCGCATGTTAAAATCAATTGGTAGTTATCCATAGCGTATTCAAGTTGGACAACAACTAAATGCTGCGGACAAACGTGCAAGAGAAATTTACTGTGGTCGCATGTTGAGTTTAATTTACATATGGTTTTCCGACGAGAGTCATGTTCATCTTAGCGGCTATATTAATCGACAAATAACCAGATTTAATAACCTTAGATTTGAACGTCCTGATGTCATTGTAGAGAAACCACTCCACAGTCTTCGAGTTACCGTTTGATGCGCAGGATCTGGTAATGGAATGATTGATCCTTGATCCTACTAGAGCCCGTTTGGGCTCTAGTAGTATCCCTACAGTCAATCAGTAAGTGAATCAGTGTAGAGTTTTATATGTATAGAATAGAAATTTAGAACCCCTAAAAAATTGCTTACGCCACTAACCTTAAATCCCACTAGATCCCGTATCGCAGCTACCCCCCCCCTCAAATACTACATCCTCGGTATTATACTCCTAAATAATTATTTTTAACATCCCTTTACTTATAATTTTAAGTAATTTTAATTGGTAGTAACTAATGATTTGATTTTAAAATGTATTTTCTATTAATAGTATATTACATAACGAGTGTGGAAAGTGAAGTATTACGCACAAGTGAAGTTTAGCACGAGCCGCGTAGTGGCGAGTGCGGAAACGTAACGAGTGCAAGAAATACACTTTCCAAATCGTTATGTACACGATTTTTCCTACGACCCCAATATTTCTTATTATAAAAAATATTTTAAATTTATTTATAAAATTTATTTTAATTCTTAGTCATGTTAAAAATTAAATTATATTGCATGTAAATATAATAAATTAAAATCAAATAACCACCTTTCTCAGGAATTCACATCAAAATTCTTTATTAGCTAAATGACATTTTAATTTTTTTGTGGGCGCTCTATAAAAATTAAAAGTAAAATAGTCAGTTGGTGAAATTAATTGAAAAGTAATGTAATAATAATAGACACAAAGATAATTGTAAGAAACACATAACTTCAATAATCCACATTCGACACATGCACGGAACATAAACACAATATAAAAAAGAAGAATAAACTGTTCTTCTTTCTAAAAGTGTTTTATTAAAATAATAATACTGAATAAAAATATGTTTATTTTTAAAAAAATTAAAAACCTATAAGAAACTTTGTTCTTTATTCTTACTTTATACAGAAAAATTTGTATTGGCAATTACAATACAATATTTGACACAAAGAAGATTTAAAAAAAAATTAAATGGTCCTTGCTTTGACATTCATGTGTTTTTACTATTGATCAATTTGACGTAAATGTCACAGATCACAGAATTATATTTTTTTACTTTTCAATACGTGTATTGATATTAGCTACTTTCTTAAGTACAAATAAGTGTGCAAACTAGCACTTTCATATGTGGTCGTAGGAAAAATAATTTATTCGACTTACTAGTTATACATATATATCTATAGTTAGTTGGAGCAAATCAAGTAGTAATTTTCTTATAATTACGTTTACTTATTCTTTAAAAATATCATATTCAGTGTAAGCTACCTAATTTTTCTTTATTAAAACCTAGAATGGTGAAAAGCAACTTTTTATTCAATATTCTTACATTTTAGAATTTTATGAATATAATCCTTTGTTGAAAGATCGAACACCGTTATTAACAGCAGATAAACATTGTACTGAAATATCAACAAGAGAGAAAGAACTAAGACAAAATACAATATCGTAGAATTAGAAACGGTATCATTCGTTGATTTAACCTTTTCAAGATTTCAGGAAATTAAATTTTTTGTGTGTTTAACTAATTGGGAAGGGTTTTACTTAGAACAACAGAGTTCAAAAATTCGATGAAACCGTCAAATTTTACAATAATTTCATTAAAAACAGGATTAGAATATTGGCATATTGATTTGATGGATATAATGCAAAAATTAAATTCAACTTAAGAAATTGATTATAGAGGTCATGGATTTTTATATGAGCTTTAAACGCAAGCGTCGCAGGACACTAGTTTACTTTCGAAAAGGGATGTACTAACTTTCTTAATAAAGCCTTAAAATGTTATTCTTTGACCGTCTCTTGTTCAGATCAGATCGGCTCCCAATATTTTAGTAGTGCAGTAAATTTAATTAATTATAATTTGTAGTTATTAATTATATTATTTTAATCGTTTAGATAGTGTAGTAAAGACAATAGTTTGTGGAAATATTTTGATTAGGGAGTTAATTTCCTTGATAGTAAGGTATGTAATTTATTGAAATTTTGCTTTTAGGTGATATTGCCTTTATAAATTTTCTTAAATTGTATTTTAATACGTGTATTATTAAAAGTAGGTAAAATGGATTATTTATTTATTTGTAATTATTGTGTCACATACAGACCTCTAAGCTTGTTACTTGATTACATCGTTCCAGGTAAAATGTACTTTATTATTCTGATTTGAGAAATTGTCTAATAACATAATCTTCTCTTCAGTATTAATATTAGTATAACAGTAACGTTTTTCAGGTAATTTGACCTTTAAGAACAAATTCAAGGATTTTAAAATTAATTTATTTAAACAGGAAAAAATAAAATACCATACCATACACGTCCGTCAGGTGTTATAAAAATACTCGTTTATTCATTATTAAATATAATTGTACTTCTCAAGAAATAATTTATAAATATTAAGAATTACTAATCAGCTGTGTAAGGCAATGCATTTATTTAATATATTTATTTAACTAAATATTATTGCTACAATCTTTATATTATATTTTGCAATAAAATTATGTTATTTTTAACATAATTTTACTGGACTATGGCTATGTAATAAAACCAAACAGATGTTTTTAGTTTTCACTTTATAAATTTAGTGCAATGTTTGTCTTGAATAACTGCGTAGCTATTTTCGAGGCCGTACCTCATCTCAAAATCCATAACCTCAAGTAAACTATAGCCTTTCATCAGACGTAACGTTTCATTCATAAAACTCTGTTTTACCGCAATAATTACAAGAGAGTGTCTATGAGTTTGACAAAGAATACCAATCGATTCTCTTTATTCATTCCCTGTGCTGGTAACGCTGTATAATTATTCAGGAGTTATGCTTACGCTTGTAATCAGTGGCGTGCTATTTTTTTTAAATTTGGAATATCTCTGTCGGGTAATATTTAGTTTTTTTTTTTATTGTAATATATTTCAGAATGGTTAATACTCAGTTTTTCATTTAAATAATTATCGTTAACAATATTTGCACAAATAAAATGTAATTTATTTTATATTTTAATTTTTAAAATCTTTATTAATACCTAGGTATTAAATAACCAAAAAACCAAAAAAATAACTTTATTAAGTTTAAACTTAAAAATCATTCAGTTTTTCAATCAAAAGTTAATCTTGGTAAAAATGAGCAAATCCAATGGTATTATTTTAATTTAGTAACACAATAAGAGGAGCTAAATAATCGACGTGTTTCGGCTTCAAGCTTATACACCATTTATTCTTATAACTCAGAAACAATTAAAAAACTACAGTTTTGTTCAGGCAGTGTTTTTTCCTTTTATTATTATTCCTTTTTCAATTAAAGTGAGGGACTCTCTTAAGTCCCCAACTGTCATTTGATCTTCTAATTGAACTGGGTCCAAAGAATCAAGATTGTCAATTTCTTCCTCTTGTTCATGCATTGTTATGAGCTTATCAATTGTAAGCTCCTCATTGTGTGAATCCAGCAGTTCTTGAACGTCATCACTATCCAGTGCTAAATGTAATTGTCTACCAAGTTCGACAACATCTTTGATCACATTGCCAATTTCATCAGGTCCTGGCAATGATTCTACCTGAATCTCAGAGCAGAAGAAAAATGGACAGAGTTTTTTCCAGACGCCATTTAAAGTTCTTTATAAAATTTCATCCCAAGATTCTCCACTGATTGTCACAGCTTTCAAACCTTTGAATTGTTTCCAAAATTCATTGACAGTAAGCTGATTGTTTTGTCTTATAGCTTCTTGCGGATGTGCAAACGATCGTCTCGTGTAATAAGCTTTGAATGTTTTGATAACTCCCTGAATCATCGGTTGAAGTATGCTGGTTGTATTTGGTGGTAAAAATTCAAATTTTACACGGGGGTCGAAACCAGTTAAAGTAGCAGGAGATATACCCACCTTCATTTATTATAGCTTTGAGTTTCTGTCCACTTTCTGCAATGCTCTGCCAATTACAGCGACTTTTGAACCGGCTGAACCAACCGTTACGAACAAAAATATGTTTAGCTTGAAAGCACATCGTGTTCTGATTAACAGGATAATTTTTTACACTTACCTGATTATCACACCATAATTTTAACAATGCTTTCATCTCAGCGATAATACCATGTCGTTTATGAATGATGCTTGAATTCAAAAACTGTGCGTTTTTCACAGCTTCCAGAATTTTTTCTCTACTTTTTATAATTGATTTGGCTGTCGATTCCGGTAGATCAAACTTCTTCGTTATTTCACAAATTTTTATTTTTGCATCGTAGTCTTTAATAATGTTAAGTTTACACTCCAAAAATAATATGTTTCTTTTCTTGTTTGAATCTAAAGAGTAGGTCATTGCACAACAATAAAAAAATCTCAAAATCTTAACTTTTACGTACCTACGTGTCGATTCCGTGCTACACGTTTGTACCTGTTGTAATCTGAAAGAACACCTGCCAGTGGGGGAGTCAAAAAACAAACCCGTAAGTCGAGGTAGCTTAAGTCGGGGTTTTACTGTATTGTAAAGATCGGAATGATCTATTTTTTTGTGGTTTTTCTATATCATTGCACATTTATACTGATCTTAGAGGGAAATACATCAAGGATAATCCCTTAGGACTAACAACATCTACGCTTCAATATTGTTATGTCTTATTACTTCTATACTTGTTCTAGCCTTAACTACTTAATTAACATCAGATACAAACAAAATGTAACTTCAATATGTCAATCTGAAGATGCTAGTTTTTAGGGAAACAGCTGTCATTGAGTTTAAAAATGCAATTTTTTTTTATAAACAGTGAAAGTTTTGTTTTTAATGTTCAATTTTATTCACATTTTTAGGAAAAATAATATAAAAACATAAGTTTTCCAATTATTTAAATTAAAACGGCATAATCCCCTCAAAATTTTTTTCTTTAATTACAATTTACCGATTTATAAGAATTGAAGGAGAATTTGTACATTCGCAAAATGTATAAATCGACAGCCACTATGGTTTCAGTTATACTCAATAAAAGTAAAAATCCGTTGAAGCCAAAAACGAATCAACGTTTGAATGAGTTTTTAAAGTGGGAAACTGAAATTTATGGTAAAAGTTTTGTAAATAAAACTTATAATTGGATACTTAGTGGTGGAATCCTGTAACACAGAGTTAACTTTGTTGTTTACTTTGTCTACGTTTACAAAATGGGGACTTTTTTGGTAAATATTACTCATTTTTTTTAAAGAACTGTGATTGGGTACATTATATTTTTTACTTACAAAATAATATTTATTGTAATAAAGTAATTATTAAATTTATGCAAATATGTAATAGACAACAGAGGGTTAGTACCATAAATTTCTTTAACAGAGGATGAGTTGCACATTCTATTTTGTGTCACAAATGCGGCTATTTTTGTAGGTACAAATACAGATTTTTAGATGCAAACAAAAAGTTTTTAAGTATGCGAAATTTCTAATTTCAACTAGTGACTTAAACTCTTTCGTGCGCGCAAAGAAAAAATTCTGCGCGAATTGAAAAACGTTGACCCGGGGCGCATTTTTCATTTCATAGTCAAAGCTGTTATTTCAATTTTACCATAACTTATTAGCAGTAAGTTTGTTATCTGTTTTATTTAATGTAAGGTGTAAAACAAATTTGAGTTAAACATAACATTCTCATAATGTTTATTACTTCAATTTTCATAATTACAAATGCAAAAAATTTCATTTTATAATTATGTAGATCATCTTTTACAATACAAAGATAATGTAACTAAAAGAAAATAAAAACCATTGACAACGCCGCTAAAGCTACAAACAGATCACAGAACTATAATAATTTATGGTCTTCTTTCCATAGACCAACATAAGCTTTCAGATTGTAAGTGCTTATAACCTCCAAGTGTGAAATGAAAATAAATATGCTTAAGAATATTTCAAAAATAAGTGCAGAGAAGTGTTATTTATCCCAGCAAAAAAACAGACAAAGAGATGAGTTATCTCAGCAAATATTTAGTCAGATATCCCAGCTCTCCCATCAAACTAACAAGTAATATAAAAAAATAATCTTAACTTATAAATATCAAACTGACACCTAACATCACTGAAATTATCCCTTTTTTTCTAATAATATTTTCCATAAAAATTATTCACAATGAAAAAAATTTTGTAGAGGTAAATAAAAATATAATGTTGTGTATTATCTTTTATTAAAAAAAAGAACTTATAAAGTTTCTAAGAAAACAGCACAAATAAACTACTATTTTTTACTACTTCTTTCAATAGTTTGTTCTTTTTTTTATTATACTCTAACTCTTATATTAGAAAATATTTAATGCCCAGCTTAGACTACACAAGTTTATTTTACGATATCTAAAACACATTTTTCTTGTACTAAAAATGTCTTTAAATCCGGCATTTATTGCTACTGACGATTGCTTTATATCCAATAACAAAAAATATTATAAAACTGGAGACATGAGAGTAAGTTGTATAAACCAGGGCGTAAAAAATCTATCAATGATGGTATTATGACGGTTTATGGGATTTAATTAAGATTTTGCACTTTTCTTCTTACAAAATACTTAGGTATTAATAACGAGGTAACTGTTAATTACAGAACTAAGGATTATTGTCCTAAATCATTATTATTCCATATAAACAATATCTCTAAAGAACAGTATGTTATAGACTTAGAATATAAAAACTAAGGAAGGAGCCTAACACCTTTCCCAAGTTGGTAGTTTACGACGGAAATTACGTCACAGCGGCCATTTGCAAATACCATAATATGATTCATCATTATTGTTATTGACGGTTTTTTTGACATTTGAGACAGTACTGTTTTAGTGTTTAAGAATCTAGAATTCAGAGACGTACACATATTCAATTTATTTACGTAAGTGATTTACTGAATATGCACAGCTATGTAATATTCATATATGTATTTAATTAAAGTGTATATAGAAATATGGTTTACAAAATGTATTACGTTTTAAAACTTTCTTACATCAGTATTTTTATAGTTTAAATTGAAACAACATTTTATCATAAATTAAAATTGATACGCCACTGACAAACCGGAAACTGCTGACGCCATTTTTAAACACCATCTAGGACTATTGGTGTTTATGTACAACGCTCCTTCCTTCGTTTTTATATTCTAAGGTTATAGATAATGTTCAATCTTTTAATTGGAATTTGGCAGATGTTTTGGATGTCAAGTTTTAGTTGTCAATTTTAATGTAATTTTGTCACAAACAGTTATTTAATAAAAACCATTTTTACAATTTAAATATTTGTTGTATTGCAAATGTACAACAATTTAGCGCAGTCAGTTATGAATAAAGAAGTGGCAGAAACATTAAATAATTTTATGAAGACACAACAAGAAATACTCAAATTGCAAATTGCAAAATGTTTTGGAGCTCAAAACACAACTTCAAATCAAAACACTGGAGAGTTTCGTATGGCTATTAAGCAATAGTATTCAAGAATTTCATTATGATCCTGAAAATGGCGACACATTTGAGGCGTGGTTTAGAAGATATGAAAGTCTTTTTAATGAATATGCTAAAAACATATCAGACTCTGCAAAAGTAAGACTCCTGCTCAGAAGATTGGAGATTTTAATTTTGATCAAACGAAATTAAAACTTTTGAACATGTTTGGTAAAAAACATTCAGAATTTTATTAAGATATCAATGTATGCAACTAACTAAAAATGATTCGGAGGATTTTGTTACTTTTGCTACATGAGTAAATAAAATGTGTAAAGAATTTAGAGTAAATGAAATATCTGCAGATGTCTTTAAATATCTGATATTTACGTGCTGTTTAAAATCTAGTAATATACGTACCAGAATTTTAACAAAATTAGACTCTACTAATACTTCAGAGACACACAATTTAGAAATTCTTATAAGAGAAGGTTACAGATTTTTAAATTTAGAACAGGATACAAATGATTGAAAACAATAACAAATCCTACACTGTTAAATGTATCTCAAAAAATTCAAATTATAATCATGTCAAAATAACCCCAAAATATCATAATAATCAATATGCCAGTGTCAAATTTCAAAATAAACACACTAATCAAAAAGCAGACCAGCCCTCAAAGATCTTGACGTGAGTCCAGAAATCAGTGATGTCGAGCAACCTATAACTACATCAAGCCAACTTGGCATTTCTGAACCTACTGCAAACCACAATTTATATGCCGCTAGGTCACGACAAAAACCCTCACATTAAAAGAAGGGAGAACTGTTACACATCATGTTGTTCAATCTTTTGATTGGGATTTGGCAGATGTTTTAGATGTCAAGTTTTAGTTGTCGATTTTTATGTAATTTTGTCACATATAGTTATTTAATAAAAACCATTTTTACAATTAAAATATTTGTTGTATTGCAAATCCACAACACAGTAAACAATCAAACGGTTGAATGAAACACTATTTATTATTTTACATTTACAAATAGGTACCTATTCTTTTTTTTGCCTCAATGGCTTTGAACATCTTAATACATTAAGCCACGATATTTTATAGTTAAGTTGTTAGTTTTTAAGTGGAAAGCATTCAAGGCTCTAACTAGTTAAAATTTGCAATTCTTGCTTGTACTACATAGACTTATTAAGAATTAGAAAAGTACACTCAGATAGAACGTAACCTAACAGTACTTCTCGACCTTAAAACATGAAGATGTGGCATTAGAAATTTATATAATGTAAAAAACATTTTCTAATATTTTGCACTTATAAAAATCTTCATTATAAAACGCATTTGCGTATCGTAATGTAACTTTTACGCACGCAAATTTTTGTTTTAAATGGTTGGCGACATGAGTGAAGTATCTAATGACAAGACTATTGACAATGATATTTGCAGTTAATAGCAATTTATTTATTTTATTCGCGGAAATTTTTCCGATAGTTGGCGCCACAGTAACTGTCAGTGGAATGGGGAAAACAATAATATTAGCCATTTGATTCAATATTAATTCAACCATTTCTATTTTGAAATGTGTGTGGTAAAGATCGTTAATGAAAGATGGTACGTGTGGTGATTCATTTATTCTAAAACACTGCTCAAAAATAACACGCAAATAAATTGAGAATGTGTTTGTTTTCCCCATTCTACCTTTGCTCGTTTTCGCCAATATTGTGAATATGAATACCATCTTTTACTTATATAATAGATTATTATTGGTGTATTATTCATTTTAAAATATTTTAAAACATTAACATTTGATAATTTAAATTTCAAAACTGTCAAATGTTATAAATTACACAGTGCTACCGAATACTTTTTAAAATCAAAATTTTCGTAATTACATAAAAATAATAAATTAATTTAAAAAATGATAAATTGGCAGAATATAAAAAATATTATAAACAACTTATTTCATATTGCTGTTGTGACACTCGTTCTTTAAAAAACTCATCGCTTAGCGATTCGTATTTTAAATTTGAGCTCGTACTATAACAGAATTCCATATGAAATGCATTGTTTAATATACTATTAAGACAAACGGCACAACATCTGATGTGATGCATCTAGACAATGGTTTACCTCAAGGTTCTGTTATAAGTCCTAATCTCTTTATAGTTGCAGTTAATGACATTCTTTCTAACCTGAAACCACCTATAAAAGCACGCGTCTATGCGGATGATCTTGTGGCTTTTGTGCAAAGGTAATAACATAAAAAATATATTTTCTCATGCACAAAACTTTATCCAGCATATTGAGCTCTGGCACATAAAACAGGCTTTACTTTTTCCACTGAAAAATCTAAATTTATTCTTTTTTCAAAGAAAAACGTCGAATGAACTCCCACATTAAAAATATACAACCAGGACCTAAAACGTGCAACTTCTGTAAAATTCCTAGGCATGACCTGCGAACAATCTTTAACTTGGGACCTTCACATTAAAGATCTGATTTTATCCTGCCAGAAGCGAGTAAACCTCCTTAAAGCGCTGGCCCACAAAGAATGTGGTGCCGACCGTCAAATACTACTGACACTATATAGAACCCTTATCCGATCAAAACTGGACTATGGTTCTATTGTTTATTCTACAGCCAGCAAAATTCTGTTAAAAAAACTGGACAGCATTCATAATCTATCTCTACGTTTGATATCAGGAACATTCCGTACTTCACCAATCGAAAGCCTTTACTGTGAAATTAGTGAGCCCTCCTTAGAAGACAAGAGAATCTATTTAAGTATAGTATATGGAACCACAATCAGATCAAATCCAAACAACCCTACTATACAAAATTGCTTTACAAAAAAATTTCAAAACCTGTTTGTAAATAAACCAAGAACTGCCAAACCCTTCTATGCAAGAATCAGAAGTTACTTAAATGCTCTAAACTATACACTTCCAGAATGTTTTCCGTCCCAATTCCTCCCAGTCCCACCATGGCAAACTAAATGCCCAGAATGCCTTACACACCTCTCCTCATTCAATAAATACACATCAAATCCGAATTTAATTAAAACTGCTTTCAACGAAACGCTCGCTAATTTCACAGACCATGAGCATATATACACAGATGCATCCAAGTCAAACCAAGGTACAGGTGCTGCGGTCATAAAACCAACGTTCTCAAATAAATTTAAACTCCCTACAAATTATTCAATTTTCTCAGCTGAGCTATACGCAATCTACCAAGCTATGCTTACCGTCAACAAGTCAAAGAATCTAAAATTTCTCATACTAATACTAACGGACTCTCTCAATTCAATCCAATCAATCCAACACATCTATTCAAAAAATCCATTAGTGCTAAAAATACAACAAGAATTACATACTGCCTGTCTAAACGGAAAACAAACAACATTTTTCTGGATACCATCCCACATAGGAATTCAAGGAAACGAAGCAGCAGACAGCGCGTCTAAGGAAGTTGCAGTAAGTGATTTTGCGGAGTGTACGAAAACACTGACGAACGCGGATATAAAAGTGGCGGTTAAACGCATAGTGCGAGGTAGGTGGGAAAACAAGTGGAAATTATCAACAGCCAAACTTAGTGAAGTCAAAAAGTCAACAAAACCCTGGCCAAAAAATCGCAAAGACCAGGTATTATCAACCCGACTATTCACAACCAAAGAGAAACCTAAATGTGAAAAATGTAACAAAACATTAACAATTAAACATATTTTGGAGGAATGCCCTGCGTTAGCAGCTCAACGCGTGTCGTGCAATCTGCTATCTGGCAAACTGTCGATTATCCTAGGTACACAAAGTAACATTATAAATTTAAAAAAGTTTTTAGCGTTAATTAATGTTCTCAATTTAATATAAAAACTGTATTATACATATAAATATAAATACCAATAAACCGCCAATGTAAAAATACCAATGTAATGTAAACATTGTAGAAATTACTAAGAACAGTAAATAACTGCACAGTTAGACTAAACTTCCACTATTTATTCGAAAAATTCGAACACAATCAATTTTACTGTAGAAATTATTCGCTAATAGCCAATTGGCTGATGCGATTATCTTAAATAAAAAAAAAATTCAACTCAAAAAAAAGGTCAGCAGAATTTCTGATAAAAAAAACCTGTTATTTAACTGTAATTTCACCCCAATATTCCCCTTCACTCTACTTTACTAGATAACTCATTTATTAAACCTAACGTTTTATCGCTCAAGTGCTATAATACAGATTAACTGTTTAACGTAGGTAGCTCTTAATTCCAAAGAGCTACTATAAAATATCAAGCAATTATAATCAAAAACAGGCCAACCGATCGGATTCATTACCGATTGTTCATTAAGTAATTTATTGGGAACAGTTTAAATTATTGCAACCTGGTGAACACACAGTTCGAATATTGATTATTGTATTGTATTAATGCTTAATATTATAAATTATAACACAAGTTTGTTAGCTAAAATTGTTTTGATTTTTAATATTTATGTCAGAACAAATAGCCTTATAAATTCTTTGTGCAGAGATAAACTAAGATCATTTCGATAGAAGAGTCCATGACCCTGTCATTATGCAAAACATTATTTTTTCTTTGGCCACTTTCACGTTAAATGGCCAGTCAGTCAGAATTATAGATAGGTACAACTGTAGCAATTATTCCTCATGATTTTTTTTTGCCAGATCTCAGATCAACTCCGATCAACCTGACAGCGTTTCAGTCGACCAGCCGAACAAGAAAATCGACCATGCTCGGTGACCAATCAGGCCAACCGAACATTCTCGGAGCACTATGAGAGCGACCCAGAGCACTCATCCGAAAACGCTATAAGTTATAACTATAAGAAAACGCTTCTCGTACTTCTTCTGTCACACTAGAGGAACCTTGTCTACCATCAATATTTTTAGTTTTAGTTCTAGTTAAACTTTCATTATTTGTTTCTTTCAGCTGTTTCTTCTTTTTCAACTATATTTCTTTTTATTGTATTAGCTTTGTGTTTCCTTTTACTCTGTTCTTCTTCAAGAATCAGCTTAACCGGCGTATATGTTAAAATCGCAATATGCTTCTTTCTTCTTTTCGTAGGTTGTTTCTTTATACCACCTGTTATCTTTGGAAGTGGTTGAATTTGTTCCACTATCCTAAAGGATTCATTCAGATTTTCACGGTGGAACATGCTATAGGTATATTTTCGACAGTTTCGAATTCATGCATTGTTGTATCCTTAATTGCTTCTGAGTTATTTTTAAATAAATCCTTGTTAGTTACAGACGAAGGCGAAAATTCGTTCTTTCAGAAAATATCCCTGTTAAAGGGCCAAATTCCAAACACCCTGAAACCTCCCATTTATGGGTGTTGGAAGTACTTAAGCAACTTTATCAGGGATATCGTGTATGGTCATTGTCTGACCGAGATAAGATTTCATCCAATAGTCATTTGAAGGACCTCTGGTAGTTTGCCTAACTCTTTCGCGTGGCACTGTTCTCTGAAACACAAAATGCATAAACTGAGAATAAGGGGTACAAATGTAACTACGGTTGAAAGTTTTTAAAAACATATTTGCTTTTAACACCAACAATAAATTCTTTACGACAAATGTGAACATGTATAGGCAATGCATAAAAAGACAAAACGGTAAAATTTTACTTACCTGTCTTCAAAATAACCTATTTAGCATAACTTTTTACTTGTATTACATGGCATTTTGTAATAAAGACTACTTCACAATATAACCTATTTGTTGACCTTGTTGCCAGATTCAAAAATTTCGGTAAACCTTTTTACAACTGTTGTTATACATTTGTACTGCGTTACTCGACCTCCCCTACTAGGCAAAAGAAAACCCCCACTGGATGCGTATCATGCAAGATGCGCAAAATGCAAATAAATTGTAAATGCAAATGTAAGAAATCGAATTATCGGACAATTCTTTATCGAAGGTAATTTAAACTTGGCAACGTATCTTGAGTTTTTAAAACAGACGATGATGAATGTTTAAGGTTTCAACAGGATGCTGCACCTCTATAGATGTTGGAAAGTACCTAGATGATAGGATAGTTAGACGTGGATCTGTTGATTAGACAGAAACCAGCAAATATTCAAGAATTAAAAGAGATAATTTGGACAGCACTAAACAATATTTCTAAAGATACAATAAACAAATACAGCAAGCGCTACAGTTCGAAGATTTATAGTCATGTATTTCATCATATTCTGTCCGCTAGACAATAAGTATCTTTGATAATGGGTATTTTTAATTTAACTAATTAACTTTATGAGCACAAATCCTCTACTAATTGGAATGTGATACATTTTTTAAATTAGCTCAGCTAGAGTAATCCGAAAATTGATACAAAATAGAGTGTTATATTTATAAAATATGATTGTGACGTCATTTCCCGAAAATAATTTACCCAGTATATTATAATATTATTTTAAAATACATCAAACTAAATTAAAAAATCGACGCTTTTTCGGATTTTTTTTTAAATAACCTGTCTAGTTAAAAAGGAGTTGGAATGTGATACATTTTTTAAATTAGCTCAGCTAGAGTAATCCGAAAATTGATACAAAATAGAGTGTTATATTTATAAAATATGATTGTGACGTCATTTCCCGAAAATAATTTACCCAGTATATTAGAATATTATTTTAAAATACATCAAACTAAATTAAAAAATCGACGCTTTTTCGGATTTTTTTTTTAAATAACCTGTCTAGTTAAAAAGGAGTTGGAATGTGATACATTTTTTAAATTAGCTCAGCTAGAGTAATCCGAAAATTGATACAAAATAGAGTGTTATATTTATAAAATATGATTGTGACGTCATTTCCCGAAAATAATTTACCCAGTATATTAGAATATTATTTTAAAATACATCAAACTAAATTAAAAAATCGACGCTTTTTCGGATTTTTTTTTAAATAACCTGTCTAGTTAAAAAGGAGTTTCTTCCAAACTTTAATCAATAAATATATTTTGCAGTTAACAGAGAAAGATTTAATGTCTCTTTTTAACCTTGTCTATTATTTATTTAAATTACTTAATACTTGTCGGTGAACAAACTATTTAAAACCGACCCTGAGTAAGACTCTTATCTTTATAGACTATTTCCGTCTTATAGGTGCGGTCTAAAGTATCCGAGATAGGCAAATATTAAGGGAAATAGACATAAAACGGATGTGATAACTTGATACTATGAAAAGTCTTTTTCCAACAACAAACAAGCAGTGAACCAGATATTGTTTGGAGCCGGTTATATCCAAATTAATAGAGTGTGTTCTACCTCTGCTATAAAGTTGGTTTTCAAATGGTCCTTGATATTGCATATTAATGGTCATCAGCGCAAATAACTACATATTTGAGAACTACAGTTTCAAATTTCCGATACCTGGAGGCAACAAGAACTTGAATAATTTATTTACTTTTTTTTTTTTCCTTAAATTTATGGCCTTGGGATAACCAATTGGCCAGAACATTTATTTACTTGAAAATACTAAAAAATAAATAATATTTAACAGCTTTAAGTTTATGTTAGTAGTTAAGAGGAAACAATTAGTAGGTCAGGTTAGTGAAATTTATTGTACTATCTCTTACTCTGTGAAAGTCCATCATATTAAGAACCTATTTTTTGAATAAAAAGTGGAAGTTTCGTTCAACCATTTAGTTGTTTATAGTTCTTAATTAGGTCAGGTTAGGTTAGGTTTGTGGTGAGTATATACAAGGTCATCCACTGCGACTCGCAAAAGTCCATTGTGGCTCACACACCAAACATAGTCAACTTCTTGACAAAGCGGATTAGTTTGTTTGGTAAATGATATCTCAAGTCTGTGAGCGAGGGAAAGACCCTGCCATACATCAGATACCTGATTCGAGCCACGGTGGCCGTTTCATCATCTTCCAGAAAAAGACGGCAAGTCGGATCGACCGACAGTCCAAGTTTGTACATATGATGATTTAAATGGTTCGTTAAAAGACCTGTTGGACAACGTAAGTCGTGCCTGCTACAGTCAAACATTTGTTTGGAGACAATATTCGAAGGACGTATAAAAGCCTTTGAATGAACCACTCCTGGTAAATTATGTCAAAGGTCTAATGCTCTTCCTGCTGTCCTGGTATTAAGGTTTGTTTTGTAAACCTTACCGCGATGCTATTTTTTCCATTTTATATAATTACAATGACCTGACATCTCATATATTTTGTTCAGGTCGGACTTCCGACAAAACAAGCAGTTATTTCTAGTGTATTGGTAAGCTACTTCTACTTCTGCTCTAAAACTACTTATGAAGTGTAACTGCAATTTATAAATTTTGGACCGCGTAGGTCTTCCCTTCGGTAATTCGGTTAGTCCTGAAAATTCACTTTACGCAGGTGATTTCTGTTCCTCTTTTTTAAGGCTTCTGCAGATCTTCTGTTGGTTTTTTGAGATCTTTTGCGATAGTGTGTTTAATTTCACGTAAAGTTTCTTGATGTTTATTATTTCAGCTATAGGCTTATCTCTCAGTTCTTTCCTAAGGTTCTTTGGATCCTCAAACAAGCAGCACATTATCACCACATGCTCTGGTGTACCGATTTCTCCACATCCTCACCTTTTCCTGGTTTCTCTGAGGTTGAATCTATGGGGATACATCCGATAGGGGAGACCGAGGGGAGTTGTGACAATTTTTACTTTAATTATTATATCTCAGTCAAGAAACATTCTAAATATATCAGTTGTATGAGTTAATGTAGCTCAATTTATACTCTTTTAGATGTAATAATAAAAATTGATAAAAGTATTAAAGTTTCTCAGAAAATAAAAAAAAATAGTGACTGCTTCCCGTGTCACAACTCTCCTAATAACGAGGTAAGTTGTGACAGCCACCGAGGTAAGTTGTGACACCCGTGTTTTGAAATTATTTGGTAAAAAAAAAATACTACCTATTATCTTATCGATAAATAAATAACTCATTTCTTTCGAACAAAACACTATAATTATTATTTGGCATATTTGGACGCATTAAAATAACATAATAATTACTATAATTAGTCATAAAAATAAATTTAATCTGATGAACAATTGTGGCAGACGTATTGCAGCTCGCCCCCAGTGCAAGCTTCGTGAGCCCAGCCTTTGCAATCGAGGCACTGAACCCACATTTCTTTGGATTTGCTATTGGAAAAGGTCTCAAGGCAACACAAACAAAAACAATCATTTTCCGCATCTTCTTCGGCTTCATTCTCTTCATCATCAACTTTATTCTTTTTGTTAGTCTTCTTTAATTTTTTAGGCTTCTTCTTTTTTTCGCTCAAAATACGTTTTTTTACACTTTTCATTTTTCTACTCGCTTCTATAGCAGCAATTTCATCTTTGATAGGTGTGTCAGTTAGCACAGCAGATTTGATCTTGCGTCTTTTCGATTGGTTCTTTTTTCTTGGTGGAGCTTTGGGCAGCGGTCTAAGTGACTCTGGTGAAAATACGCTAGAAGTGTTGGCAAGAGGACTACGGGCTGTAGATGTGGAGGCAACGGTCTCTTCGACGTTACTGCTCATAATACATGAACTGCTGGAAGATGTCATGTTTTGATCTGTAGAGAGACTTGGAGGCTGTATTATATTCACGGATAGCAATGTCATCGTTGTTAACTGTACCCATAGTTGGATTAGGGGTTCTTTCTTCTGGGTTTCCCGTGGTTTGTGGAACACTTGATGATTGCTCTGTTTCTGGATTGGGCAAAATACGATCAGTGACTTGACTAGGCAGAAAATCACCTTCTCCAAAGATATTTGTATTAACAGGCCATATTCCTGTTGCAGAAAAACCAGCACTGATATTTTTTGCAGTGATAGCCACGTCAAATGCCGATTTAGTTATAGATGGAATATCATAAATGCACATAACTTTCCCAGCATTTGAGCGCATCCAATTATCACAAGCTGTATTAATAGCTTTCTTTAGAGGCCCAAAGATAGCACGATCCATTGGTTGTAGCTTGTGAGTGCAATGTGGAGGGAATGTAAGCAAAATTATGCCGTTGTCTCTGCAGAACTCAATATTTTTAAAAGCCATGTGGGAAGAATGATTATCCAAGAACAACAGGGCTCTTTGCTCTTTTGATGGCCTGACATAGTTTTTGAAATGCTCAAGGAAGAAGTGAAAATCATCCTCCTGCATCCATCCAGATCCATTAGCTGTTCCCACTGAACCAACTGGGCCATCACGAATGAAATGCTCTTGGAATATTTTTCGTGGAAATATAAACATAGGCGGTATGTAATTACCTACAGCGTTTCCGGCCAAAGCCAATGTGACTAAGGTTCCCCTTTCCGCCGATGTCATTGCACTGACCTGTATGTCACAACTCTCCTCTGTCACAACTCCCCTCGGTCTCCCCTACGGTCGATGGCCCGTGAGAAAGTGAATTAGCCCTGGTGTTGGGTTAAAGTATTTGGGGATTTCTTTTATTATAGACAAGAATTGATGGACTCTTCTTGCCTTTTATGTTGTTTCCTTTTCATTTTGCCACATTTCTAAATTACTTTGTCTACTTCTGTTCGTCTTTCTATTCCTTTTCCCAGAACTTCTTCTGCTTGGTTCAAATTCGATTTTTGACCCAGTAAAGAGCTGCCCTTCTATTCAGTTCTAAGTGCATCGGCAAGACACTCACTCATGTTGTAAGTTCTAGTGTTGATGTCGTTCTGAATGCTCCAGTCATACCGATCAAAAAGCGCCTCTGTGTTCTATCTACTTTTTCACAATTTTTTATGTTAGTCATTCTATGCTGCCATATACTACTTCCATTGGAAACCATAGATGCCAGCACCGTACTCAGGTAGACTCGCACCTGTCTGTTTGGAATCTTGCACTATTTCTGTGCTAGACTTGCGATCTCATTCATAGCGGATTTTGCCCTTTCGCAAATAGTTATATGTTTACTGTATAGTCTCGACTCATTCAAAATGACTCCAAGATATTTTATCTCTTTGGATATATTAGTTTGCCAATGCGATGCCAATTGTAGGTTCTGGTACGATAGAAGTACGTGCAGCACCCTCTCTTACAAGATTCTGCCTTCTTCATCCAAACCAGAATAGCCAGCAATACCTTATTGAGTTCTCCTATCGAGGAGTATTTTTTGGCGGTTGAAAACTAATTTTAACGTTACACGGTGGAAGTTAAGTCTTTGCAAAGCCGCTTGGCTGACCGAGAAAATTTTTATTGTTCTTTGTATGGGATTGGTTTGCTTCATTTATTTATCTCTATTTATAAATATGACGGTGTAAGGCAGATCTTAGTGTACTGTTTGAGGCATTATGTCAGAGGTCATTCTTGTGACTTTCTGTGTCCACTAGCACACGTGGCTGATGCTGACAATTTTTCACAGCTTTGGAATATAAAATACCAAAGACATTACAAATTTCAATTTCAAAGACAATCCCAATTTCAAAAACATTACTGAGTTACTACCGAATTACCGCTGATTGGTTCTACATTGGTGGATTGTTCACCAGACCAACCCTTCACTGGACCAGCCCTCTCCTGGATCAACCAATGGATCGCAGATGTAAAAACAGATAAGTCGACCAACGTAAATAAATGCATTTATAATATTATACAGCTGTCTCGTTTTTCTTTATTTCTTAAACGTAATATCAAAATCATTGTCGTATCGTCAACGGTATTAGAATAAGTAGTTGTAAAGAACTGTTTGCGGATTATTTTTTTGTAACGTATTCTCAACTTCATTCATTTTAGCACCAAGGAAATCTATTTATCTTTTATCTGTTGGTACATTTTCATTTTTTTTTACTTCATAGACAGTTTTTTCTGGCGTCTTTCTGTCATCTTATGATACTTATTTAAATAACTCAGCTTAAAACAACTTTCTTCAGTAGTATCATAAAAAATAAAAAGATTTTAGTGGCGCCCTTATAATTTCTTAAAGAAACAAATATTGGACTATAGTCAGAGCTAATGAACTTACTTTCCCCTAGCCGAGATATTTAACTATCATAATTTTTACTGTGATAAACATTTATAAATTTTGTTAATTATTGAAATATCTTTTACAACTAATTAAAGACGAAATTAAGATTAATAGTTTTTTTATTATAAATTACATTTTTTTTCTCTTGGTATATTGCTATTTTATTAAAAGTTAACTAAATATTTTTATAAATTCACTCTCAACATTTAAATTATATTACAAATTGACGCCCAACGTCATAATATGGTTACAATATCCAATAGATTTGTTTGCGATAACAAGGGTTGGGGACCTCAAGATTTTCCACAGATCATGCGACATGTCCACAAAGATAGTCTGGTCCTGCGGAAAACTTTTTCCACGTGGCCTTCCAAGTAAGTTTCATACCATAATAACATGACATCCGACATGCTTCAAATATGATACGCAGCGGTTATTTAAATTACATTACATTAAGATTAAATTTTATTCAGTGTAAGTATGTCAGATTATTGAAGAAGTGAAGTAACAAGAAGCACTAACTAGTACTGTAACAAAAACATCTTGTTAAATATCTGTTTAAGTAAAACTGTTGTGTACTTTGACAATTATATATTCAAATTGAATTTCAATGAGTCATAACAAATTACGTTGGCTCTCAGCCGAGAGGTTCTGGTGAGAAAATTTGAAAAATATTGCGGCAGCTTTCGGCGTTGAATGGTTATACACTCAATCAACGCTTCGGTAACCATGGAAAATGTTCTGCCTTTTACTTTGCCGTCAGCTCGGCGTAAAACTGTAGAAGAAGATAACAGAACAAAAACGTTTCCTTAACAACAATATATCGTACCTATATAAAAGTCTAAACTCAACAATTAATGTAAAGAAATATTTACATTTGAGGTAGGCAAGTACAAGCAACGGCAAAGCAGAGGCTTGTTTACTTAGGATCTTAAAGAAATCTTTATAAAGTAAGCTAGTAGGTTTCTATAAACGTTTAACCTAATCATATTTTGAGTAATTGTTTAGCAGTAGTAGTCAACAGCTGTATCAAACAACATCCGCTTTATTATAACGAAAACAAATATTTGCCAAACTAAACACTCTTGTGAAATAAAGAAATAGAACATGAGGGGATTCAACAACTGGTTATAATTAACAGTTGAACAATCTGTGTACACCGGACACGAAAATGAATTGCTTCTCATTCTATTTTCAAAGGTGGGTAATTAGCCGTTAGCCCTGCCTATATACGTTCAAGGGTTTCCAGTTAATTAATGAAAGGCATCAGAGCAGATGTTGAAAAGCGAGCCGGTGCTGTTATTATTTCGTTCATTTTGCTTTTGCGTTGATACCACCTAGCCTTTGGCATTCATAACTTAATGGAGTAAGAAGGGAAAAGGGAATGTGTTCCAATTACTTGAAGTTTACTATGGAATGACTGCATTTGACAGCTACATCGGAACTGGACTGATGTATGCTCATAATTAATCTGAGAAACGTTGTTGCCCGATTATTAGAATTTACTGAAATATCAGATTTTTTCTAATAATAAAAATTGGATTAAATCTCGATAGTTTAGGCCTAAAGAAATTGACGTTATGTTTAGGTTGTTGCAGTATGCCTCAATCCTTTAGATAATAATTATTAATTATTATAATAGTTTGTTAATTGAGAATGTTAGCGTTATATTAGTCAATTTTAATATCCACAAGACTAATTTTATACTTAATGCTGACAGTTTGTATCTTCTGATATATATTTAATCATTGTTAATGATGGCCTAGTCTAAAGTCCTCAATCAAGAGGAATTAGTTTTTTCAAATTTTCCCGGACAATTTTTCTTGAAAATTTGAAAATTTTCTTGTGGAAAAAAATTCTCAATTGTAAACTTTCTTTGATTATTTAAATTGGTAAAAGTTTAGTTCTTTCTTCATTGGATGAAATTTTACCATATTACAAACGACATTGTTAACCTTTAAGAAGTGGCGCCTAGTCTGATAGACCCAGGCGCTCTGTTATTACTAGGCATGTCTCGGCAATAATCAGTAGAATTGCGTCAAGTTGACTACCTTTTCACTTTGATCTCTAGTGTTGGGCTAGCAAGCAAGACTGATGTAGCATAAATATTGGTGGTTATTTTGCAAAAAGTCTGTGACTTGGCTTTACTACTCGCGTAAATATTATTGCATTTTGTTGAAATTTGAGTGTTTTGTATTTTGGTAAGGAATTAAATAATTATTTTTGTTCTATTCCTTGATTAATACTATGCATAAAAGAATAATATTGTATTATGTTACGTTTGTCAAAAAACCTTAGTTTTACATAAGTACACCAATCCTATCTTCACTTATAGATTGCTTTTTCTGTCTTCACGTTGTTTTTTTTTACTTTTGTTAATGAAAACAAATATTGCAAACCGTCTGGGATGCTCCAGAAATTGAAGAAGGCTCAGATGATGAGGACCTAGAGCGCTAGCTGCGGATATGGACATCACTGAAACAAGAGATACCGATAGTGAGTCAGAACAGGAATGTGTTGATGAGGAGGTACAAATAGAAATCTGGTACAAATAGAAATTTTACTTGTGATAATTGGTTTACCAGCGTTCCCCTGGTGGATACACTACTCAAAGAACACAGTCTAACGTTTATTGGTACCATAAAAAACATAAAATTGACCTTTCCCCAAAATTCACAAACACATGAAGTCGAGATGTTTGTATATCCATGTTTGGGTTCCAGGAAGACATGTCAAGTGTGTTTTACGTCCCCAAAAAACTATATTAGCTTGTAATGTATCAATTTTTTATAGCCTGATAATGGCCTTATTGTAGGCCGAAACGAGTAGCTTTATTTACATCATTATAACAATAAAAGTTTGTTACCTTGACATTAGTGTTTCCTTTCTTTATATAAAAATGTAATTTTAATGTCATCTTTGCACCACGATGATGCTATAGACAAATCAACCAAAGAAAAAACATAAACATCTAGGGATGCTCAACCATTATAAGAAAACAGCCTTATTTCTCTATTGCAATCGCTACTATTTTAACCTTGTAACATTGTTAATTTTTCTACATCCAGTTGCTACAACAGTGTATCACCCAATTATGGTATTTTGGTTATGTCAGATGTGAAGATACTGTATTTTAACAAATTATTTTGTAACAAAAACTTCAATGTGTCAATCTGACGATAAAATAATTTTTGGAAACAGCTGTTATTGACTAAAACCTAAGTTTTCGTTTGTTTCATGTTCTAAAATTTGCATGGATTTAAAATAAAATGTGTTAAAGTGATATGATCATTTAATAACCAGAACTCCTATATATTAAAAATATTTCTAATTAAGTAATTTAAAAATGTTTCCCTTGAACTGTTTTAGAAATTATGCTTATTTTATTTTATAATAGAAAGTAAAAAAATTTAGATCCAAATCCAAATTGTTATTTACTCTTAGTTGGATATACAATTTTGTTGGAGTGCAAACGGCTTCTGATCAAGAACGTATCCACAAATTCCAATGATAGACGAGATAACGGCCGCGACATCAGACAACAATGGGGCACCGGAAGCGGACTTGTCGGACGTTTATTACCTCTTTCCAAGAATTAAGTTTACCATCCTGATAAATTTGGACAAACTTTCTTTGGAAGTTTTGTTTTGAAATGGAGTATAAAAGTACCTTTTTGTTAACTGACAGCGTTCTAAATAAATATAATCAGTTATTTTTTTGATACATATATAAAAATAACACAATGAACTAATTTAGGGAAATTTTTTTATATTTTTAATATTTTCAATAGATTTAATAGCGCATTTTTCAAAATTTTAAAAATCTGCGTCGAGCACTTTTTATGAAAATGTCAGTTTTGTTCGCTGGAACAGCCAACTCAAAAATCAATTACTATAATTATGCTGATAGACTTACTTATTCTTTTTTCGTACTATTATATTTTCGGTTGTAATATTTATGAAATACGATACTGGAAAATTTTCAAACGGGATAGATAGTCATAACCTATTTTTATGCAATCTCAGCTTAAAAATAAAAAAATAGATCATTGGTATAGACAAAAAATATTACCCAAAACTGTAGTATCTTCTGGATTAATCATCTACTACAAAGCTAATATTGTGCAAGCGCATTCTTTACGTTATCCGAATGTTTTCGGAAGAATTCCAAAGAGTGTAATAACAGATTTTATAAAAGTGTTGTGATTAAATTTGGTTAAAAAAACAGCCCTCGGTGTCTTTTGAAGCAATATTTTATTCTTTTGTTAGACAAAAAGTTTAATTTAGTAGCACGTATTAAACCAAAGCGTCCAAACTGTAATATGTGCTAATTTAAAATTAAACTGGTAGATAAAATTTATTGTATCAACCGTGCGGACACGAGTTTGCTGAATATTTTGTTTTCAAAGAACCAATTAGTTTTATAATTATGTTACAGTGGTTAAATTCATACTTTAAAAATTTTTTTGAATGTCCTACTTGGAAAATAAATTTGAAAAAATTATTTCCCCGTTGATAATCAGTTGAATGACGGAGGTCAAAAAGTAATTTTTTTAAAATAAACCATGAAAGTTTTATTTAGACGTTCTTTATTTATTGAAATGTATTGTATCAACCCTTACTATGTGGAAGTTCATTTTACTAAGAATATTAAAAAATTAAACTTCGAAACTTCCACTTTTATTTAAAAAATTGCTGTTTTAAAACTCAATGACAGCTGTTTCACTAGAATTAGCATCGTCAAATTGACATATGTCTGCCATGACAGTCGAAATTTTTAGCGATTTCGAGTGATTTCGACTTTGAGTAATATCTGGAGATAATTAATTTATGTCATTGGCATCGCATAAATATATGATAGGCAGTGGAACACATTTTTATATTTTGATCAGCTGTTTGTAGAGTACGTATGTTGTGTTAAGGTTAAATTAATTAGTTTGTTTTTTACGGCTTGTTTAAATATTTTTGATTATTATAATAATCAAAATAAATTGTACAACTATTTTACATTTATAAAGCAATATTTTTTTAATAGATTTGTAGTATATTGTTATCACCTGCTTAAAGGTATAATAGTATAGTTAACATTTTAGGTATGTATTGGTTTGATATATAAACTTAAAAGGAAAGCTAGTTCCATAAAGAAAAACAAAATTATCTTAACAAAAAACAACAAAAATTATTGCACTAGCAGTCAGTCAATTGGGACCCCTATTTGACTACAATAATTATGCTCTGGAAGATCAATATTATTATTCTGTAAGTTTTCACATTAATTTCTTGATTATGAATTTCTGCCTTCAAGAAAAATTAATAAAGAAAGCTCTCTGAAAAAAATTCCCTCATAATGTGGTGCTTCCTAGACTCATGAGCTCTGATGAATGTCACACTCCAAACCAGCAAAGAGATAGATAATATTATTTATTTTCATTGTCAACAGTTTCGAAAAGAAGTTTAAATATTTTTAATTTTTATAAATTTACAAACTTAAGCTTTCATATTAATTTTATTTATATTTTTTAATTGGGTGACAAATATCAGTTTCATCAATGGCAGGAAGATTTGAAAAAACTTACAATACCCTGAACATGGAAAGGGAATCCATAAATTCAAAGCTTTAGATATTAACTCAGGAGAAGTAAGAAACAAACAGCATTCTCAATATTTTTTTTTAATAATGGTTATAGCATCTAGGTTAACCTAACCCTAAGATACTTTTAGATTTTCTATAAAAAAATTCCTTAATAAAAGATGACATAAAATGCTATGCTATTTTAATTCTTTACCCGATGCAGACATAAATTATTTTATATAAACTTAATTAATATATTGAACATGCCATACCACCAACTACATCTAAGTAAATGTTGGGTTTATAAGGTTACACTTATTTGAATCAAAACCTGTTTCTCTTTTATGTGGATGCTAGGGTACATATTATTTAGATATTATAGCATTAAGTGAGAGTTTTAAGTATTAAGAAAATTGTTAATCAAAGATAGACTTTGTTGATTTGAGACCATTTTTTATTAAAAGTCAAAATGGAAAGGATATTTTTTTCTGTGCAAAAGAAATATTGTTTGATAAAATTTATTAATAAAATAAAACAGTTATTCAGCACTGTTAGCACAGGAAAAACATCACAATACTATGACTAATGGCAGGATCAACCAGGTAGCTGCTGTTGTGCACTAGTGTATACTAGTATCATAGAAAAATAATACACATTGCCCAAACTGGCTATCATGCAATCTAGAATGTAGAATGTATTTTGAGAGTCCATAATTCCGGTTGTCTCCTGATTCCAACTCCGCTATTATATTACTACTTGTTCAAATAATGCAACCACTATTTATAATAGAACTTAATTAATGTACAGATAAAGCTAAATGCTCGATATAATTCTAATATTCACAACTAAAATATGTATATAACATACTGATGCTAACTAAACCTGTGAATATTCGTAGAACTAAACTGACAGGTAACCTCAAAAATAGATATAATGTAGTACTTCATAAAGAATAAATTGCTAAATGTCATAATTTCGAGTCGAAATTCTAATTTTGACCGGAATGATATTGCCGAAATTAATTTCGACTTGTCTCGATTTCATGACGTCATATGCTAACTTCGCAATAGTTCCGCTAGGTACGCACAGTCGCATTTTGTCTCCGCCATGACGGTCAAAATTTTCACTTAGAATCAGAGCCCAGCTAGCTACAAACAGGCAAAATGTAACTTATAGATATTTCAATCTCACGATGCTAATTCTAGCGAAACAGCTGACATTGAGTCTTTAAAAAGCTATTTCTTAAATAAAAGTTAAATAGTTTAATTTTTTAATGTTCTTTGTTTATTGTTCTTAATTTAAAAGATTTTCCCGAAGTTATGGTTGGTACAATAAAATTCTGAAACAGTAGGTAAGCATATTTTAAACATAGTAAAACTGCATTTGTAATATTCTATCTACATTATACTTCCTTTTAGTTTTGTAGAAAGTGCAGATTTGCGAAAAGTAAGTCAAGCGATTTGATCTAGTTGTAGTATTGAGTTTAGATTTTAAATTTTAAAAAACATATATTTTATTTTTACTGGTGCACGAAACCATAAATCGTATTTTAAAAGATGTGCTCGTATTGAGAAATCGAAAAACAAATGGTTTATATTAGACAAATTCTCGTGAAAGCACTAAAAATACAATGCAGAATATCTCTGTATGTAAGGTGATTTCAAAGAAAAGTATTTTTAAATAAAACCTGAAAATGTATCACGCAACTAAACAATTATCTTATTGCGCTAAACAACTAATTAGTTTTTGATTATATCGTAGTGAATTAGTTTTGGGTAGCTACTTATTACTTATTAAAACTGAAATTAGACAAAAATGGATTTAGGTTCATAGATTTAAGAAAGTGACTAAAGCGGATTCCTGGAGGGTGACCATAAACAGGCAATGATATGAAATTTATGACCCGATATTTTTGGTTTAGAGCAGTAATCTCCATGGTCCCTATTTATCTAATTTATCAAATGATTCTTCATTTTACGCAGTTTACGCAGTCTAGTCAAATAAATAAATACACGGACATGGTCGGCCATATTTAAATTTAATATCTTCAAGGGGTCTTAACTAATGGAAGTCACTTTCTTGAATCTATGAACAGGACTTACAAAGATTCCTTTTTATTAGATGTTACTCACATATATTTTTGCTTGGAATCAGGTCAACGAAGGTATTTACAGCTAAAAGAGATCATCGAATTAAATAATTTCACCATCCCACACTGGGGTAAAATTAGGTTAGGATTATAGTTTGTGTCTAGGCATCGTTTAGAATGATTAGTATAAGAACAAGGCAGGTCAAGAAGAGAAGGAGAAAATATTAATTTTGAGTACTGAACAGATATTAAACTTAACATTCAGCTATTAAAAGATTTATTGAATCGATTTTCTGTATGTACTAAAGTCTATGGGTCGGTTGCACAAACGCTTGTCAAACCTCTGTTACTCAGTTATAACGTGTTAACTCTAAGTTCAGTTGGCAAAGGTTAAATCCCCCTGAGGCGCATGCGGCTATTTGAATTCTTAAGAATAATTTGATTAGTCAACGAGAGAGAAAAAAGTTGATTCTTAGGCTACGTTGTCAGATTTCTTAGAGTGAATAAGTAGTCTAGACTTTGGAAAGATGAAAATTGTATATCTTTAAAATTTATGCGGACTTCGTTGCTTGCTTTTTGTTACTGAATTAACTAGATCCTTGATGTAATGTTTTTTAAAGAGATATTTTAAATTATTTTAACGGCATACTAATTTTGATCCTATGAGTAAATGAGAGTTCAAAATTACAGATTACCGTTAAAACAAGAGGTTTTAATATTTACTAAATATATAATTTGAATAGAGAAAACAAACCTCCTTCATTTCTATTTTTGAGACTGTTTTTTAATTCTCTATATATTTACTAAGAACAATTAATAACTGCACAGTTAAACTAAACTTCCACTATTTATTTGAAAAATTCGCTTTAAAATCAATTACAGCTGTAAGATGAACTTCCAAAAAATAGAGGTTAACACAATAAATTTCTCTATATATTTATTTTAATAGTTTATATTGTACAGGGTGATTGATTAGTGTGAAGAAGCTCAGTAGATCTGTTATAGTAAAAATTCCAAAAAAAAGTTATTGACAAAAATTGCAGCTTTAAACTCCACATTTTAAAATTAGTTACAATCTTACAGGGTGTTCCACAAGATGATGGCGCACCAAACCTATGTTTTTTTAATGAAACACCTGTATTTTATTTTATATTCGAAATCTGCATCACTTCCACATCACAACAATGTAAAGTTTTATTATGTTATACGGGTATTTAAAAACTTATTACCAATATTCACTAAAAATCGTATCAAGTTTAACTCCCTGTATAATTAAAAAGGAGTACAGGAGTATTGATCTATTATAACCATAGATTTTTAATAATTATTAAAAAATTATAAAACATATTCGTTTTCATAATTTTCGTTAAATCAAATACAGGGTAAGTCAAAATGCAAGTACATTATTTTCTTGGTAATTTTAAATAGAACACCCTGTATTTTATATCACTATCAAAAAGTACTAATGTCATATTTCAAATTTGATGATGTACTCCCTATACCTAAAGTTTTTTAGATATTTTTATTTTTTCATCAAAGTATTCATTTGGTAGATATTTTAACGTTTACAAATAATTATTATGAAATGACCATGTCAGAAACTGACAGTTTGACATTATTGTTTATTAATTCAATATTGTGGTACACCGTAAATTAGCAACAATTATTATTTAGTAATTCAGTAATTAATTCAATTTTAAAATGTGGAGTTTAAAGCTGCTTTAATTTTTGTCAATAACTTTTTTTTGTAATTTTTGCTATAACAGACCTACTGAGCTTCCTCACACTAATCAATCATCCTGTATTATATATAAAACATTTAAATCATTGAATACCATTAAAACAAGAGAAGCATTTATTATTTATGGATTTTGGCAGTAAAATTCCATTAATTTATAAATATTAAGGATCGTAAACATAGGTTTAACAAGCGTTTATGCAACCGGCTCCATGTTTCGCAAATATTGTTGGTCTTATAATGATTGTCTTTTCAGATACTTCTCTACTATGACGGGTGGTTGAAGCAAAGATGGCGCCTTGGCAGAGATTTCAATGATGGCGCGATATGGCGCCATTTTTATTCTACTGGCTGTTGCGAGCAGCCCTAACACGGTTGCTGATCAAACAAAATGCCCCAGCCTAGCCGCGAATCCGTCTTGTCAATGTTTCAATTTTGAAAATGGCATTTTATTGGAGTGTCCAGCTGCTACTGCCCAATCGGTCAAGGCAGTTTTGGAGATTATCGAGGGATCTGTACAGAGTCTCAATATATACGATCCAGATAAATCATTGGTAAGTTATATTTTTTAAAATATACTTTCTTTCCGATTTTTTTATTGGATCATTACCATGCCATTTAAATTTTTCGTATCAAGTTTAAAATACCCATTTTGCTCCTACACTATTATATTGAACTGGTGTATAAATCATTCTCGCTTTCAACAGTTAATACGAGGTCGTCAGCATAACACACTATTTGTATTTTTTTGTCTTCCATTTTATAGCTCTTTTGCTTTTTGACTTTTTTTATGATCTCATCCAGCAGTATATTAAATAATAACGGGCTTAGTGAGTCCCCTGGATGACTGTTGGGTGGATCGAGTAACTTAGCGGCTATGTTGCCGGTCCCAAGCCAGGATAAATAAGGAGGGTTCCAAGGTTAGGTTAGATCCCTGTCTAGGATTAAACTAAATCTGCTCATAGAAGCAACGCATTACAGGTATACTCGCCCACTCTGCTTTCAGAGGTTCTGGAAATTGAACCGGTAAATGTTATTCATATTTGGAATGATTCTACCTTGAAGCATAATCCATGACATGCTAAATAGGATTTAGGTCCGGAGATTGTGCTGGCCAATGTAAAACATTCCAACCAGTTAGTCTCAATACGTACAGTATGTGAACGGACATTATTTTGCATTAAGCGGAAGTTCTTGCCAACTGCACCTGCAAATGTGTGCACAATAGGATAAATAATGGTATCTGATATACAGTTGAACTGTTAGGAAAAAATCAGAAAAAAACTAGATCGGTCCTGCCTCTCTATAACTATTCCACCCCAAAATATGATTTCACATCGTCGCCACACTATTGTTCGACGAGAGTCTGGGCCCAATCTTGTGTAGCCCAATCCTGAAATTTTTTACACCATTCCAGTCTCAGGACATCTCAGGGGTCGTCTAGTGAATAAGTTGGCTTCATGAAGACGATTTCGCACTGGACCTCGACCAATAAGTTATGCGCTCTTTGTATAGTTGTATCTAACTCAGGAGCAGTTATTGGTGGTTGCCTCCTAGCTGTTCAAACCAAATATTGGTTTTGAATTGCTGTTGTAGATTTTTAAAAATTATTCCTAGACTTTTCCGATGTATGTATTTACATGTATCTATTGAATATCACAAACAAATTGTTAAGAATAATAAAAAACTCTTCGTTTTAACAAAACTTCCAATATTTATTTAAAAAATTGCTGGTTTTTCTATAGCATTGCACAGTTATACTGATCTTAGAGGGAAGTACATCCAGGATAATCCCTTAGGGCTCATAACATCTAGGCTTTAATATTGTTATGTCTTATTACTTCCTTACTTGGTCTAGCCTTAACTACTTATCAACATCAAGTACCTAGTTACAAACAAATAAAATGTAACTTCAATATGTCAATCTGACGATGCTAAGTCTAGCGAAACGGCTGTCATTAAAGTTAAAAAAGCAATTTTTAAATAAATATTGTTGTTTTGTTAAAACGAAGAGTTTTTTTATTATTCTTAATAAGATGGACTTCCAAAAAGTAAGGGTTAGTACAATCAATTTACAAACAAATTGATTTCATAATTCTTTATTTAAATTATTATTTACAAAAGCTACTTCTAGCCAATCCTTAAAATGTTTATTAAAATAGCTTATTTATGGTCTACAAACAACGAACTGAGCATTTAATTAGAGCGCTCATGTATATTTTTCTCAAAATTAATTTGTATAGTTGGATTTTTTTTTCGATAATAACTAAATACGTTCATAAATAGTAGAATATTATTTTACGGCGGCTTTCCCAAAAATATGGATCGACACTCACCTCACTATTCACCCTGCTATTCACAATTAAAACCTGCACAGTATAATATTTGCTAAATTAATATATCTACTTTATAAGAACTAATTCTGCAAATATAAGAACTCGAAATTTTATTCTGCAATACTGAAATCAAATGATCTTTTTAACAGCGTTATCTGTTCCGTGGTTTCGTATGAAAAATTATTAATTTTTGAGTAATCGATAAACATCGATGCTGAGCTCCGATATTTAAATAAATATACACAAATTTTTGAAATGGGCACCAGCATTCTAAATCTAAAATATTTTTGCAATTTGTTGCACTAATTTATAAAATTGTTTTATTTACTATATTCTTCAAACATAAAAGCCAACCCTGTAAAGGTTGTCAGCAAGTGCTTGTCTTGCTTCCCGTACGTCATTTGAAACCCGCTTTATAAAGTTCTTACTTTTACTATCCCAGTTTTCTTTGATATACATACGGGTTAATATTTAAAGTGTATTACAAACAATTTAACTTTTTTTCAGGTTAAACTACCGAAACATTTCTTTCCTGAAACGTCCATTATTAAACATTTGCAAATATCACAAAGTAATATACAAGAATTACACGATGACTGTCTTTTGCCACTCAAGCCCCACTTGGAATCATTTAGTTTAGTATCTAGTCGCCTTAAGGAGATACCCCAGAAAGCATTTAAGGGTTTAATTAAATTAATCGCTCTCGATTTAGAAGCCAACTTCATCACGGATCTTCCCAGCTATAGTTTCTACGGATTATATCTGATCAAGCTGAATTTGAAAGGAAACCAAATTCAGAAGGTAAGATCAATTAGCTTGTATATAAAATTTTTGATATTAAAATAAATAGGAGATACAAATATACTAAATTAGCATTTGTACTATTTATCTGATATGGAACTACAAGTAAAATAAATGCATAAATGGCTACATATTATGTAAAAACATTTTTTTGCAGCTATATTACTTGAAATATATATATATGTGCTTTTTAAATAATTTTGTATCGTATTTGATACTGAATTAAACACAGATAAATTTAATCATTAGTATATCACGAAAGATAGGAATAAGTATTTTTAACAATAAAATACCAAGCATAGCTAGTTTGTTGTTTTCTGGCTGCCACATCTCGCGGTCTCTTCAGAAGTGAAATCTCTGCTGACAACGTTTCCTCTAGATATTCTGCATAAATCAAAATATTTTGCAGAGCTTTGTGCCATTCATTGTTAGAAATCTTGGTGAAGCATTCATCCAACGTCTGCTGTCGATCTTCATCTTCAAGAGCGTTATTTTTGGCCTCAAGAACAAATTACTTGACTTAGTAATAATAGTGTTTACTAAGTTTAAATAAAAACGCAGTCTGTAGAATGGTGGAATGAAGCGCCAGGTGAAAGAGTTCATCAAGGGACCCTCGCCAAAATTCAGGGAGTATCTACTGAGTCAAAATGGGAAACAATCAGGACCCTAGTTGGGATCCTGACAGGGCATTGTCTAGTTAACAAACACATGAATAATATTGGATTAATAATATTGGATTAGCATACACAACCATTTCTAGGTTTTGACAAGATTCATCAACGTAATAACCTACTGGCGTTTTGTTCGGAAAATCAGCATTCGAATAATTGTTTTAGAAAAATTTACCGGCTACCATTTTTTCTTGTGTTTGAATCTTTTTGACAGTTTGTTAGATTAAGCAATGTTTAAAAATACCATGACAACTATTGTCATAATGCATGATATTTATGCCGAGTTATGAGATTATTCTGTAAAGGTAAAACTATAAAATTTAAAGATTCAAAAATTAGACAAGAATAAGATGATTGGAAAATTAAAAAAAAACCTGAGCCTTAGATCAAGCGTGTGTAATTAAGTACATGTTTTGTTTTTTGCCATATGATGCCTTTCTGTCCATGTTTTACTTGGTCGTCCTTTCTTCTTCTCTTCTGTTGTCTTCGATTACTAATTTTTTTTTGTTTGTCATGATCATCATACCTCTAATAACAAGTTGGTGTTAAATCCGATTGATGGGGTGGATACTCGAAATCTGTGCGACGAAAAATGATTGTTGCCAAAATGTTCAAGGAGCAAATTTATGGAGCGTTCGGCTGTAGTTGTTAACCATAAAAATATAATATGCAATCTGATACTGTCAGTGATTACCCAATTATCCAATTTTCACAAAATGGCAAGATCAATTCATTCTTGGGAACGAAAATATAACCGTTTAATATTAATATAGACAATAAGTAAGTTCTGTTGACTCGTATTGCTTTGCTGTTAAAGGGTATATTCATACGTTTAAACCGTAACTGAGTTTTTATTAGGATTTATTATGTAAAAGCCTGTTATGGTCAAAGTTCATTACAGGGTAGTAGCACGTAATAATATTATATAACATACCTAGCGGGCAAGTACTCTATTTCAGCCGAGCGGCAAGGTAAACTACAGACGCGAGGCTAGAATGAGTTCCCGCGAGGTTTGTATACCTAGCATTTTACTCATAATCGGTTAGTAGTTTATGAATTTCTAAAGCTCACAATCTACCAATAATAATTTTGTTTCAAATATCTGTATCCATTTTCATTATGTGATAAGACAAACGTGTTAAAAATGCCATTTTTAGCACTCCATAAAAGCCTTAAAAATGTCACTTTAAGGCACTGAGTGCCTTAAAATATTTATGGCACTGCGCTGTCATAAGTGAATTGTCAGATTTTGAAAGCAAACGTCAAAATATTTAGATTTTATTTTCCATGGCTAAGGAAGAATGATGATTGGTAAACAATTTTTCCTACGACCACATATGAAAGTGCTTATTTGTACTTAAGAAAGTAGCTAATATCAATACACGTATTGAAAAGTAAAAAAATATAGTTCTATGATCTGTGACATTTACGTCAAATTTATCAATAGTAAACACATGAATGACAAAGCAAGGACCATTTAGTTTTTTTTAAATCTTCCTTGTGTCAAATATTGTATTGTAATTGCCAATACAAATTTTTCTGTATAAAGTAAGAATAAAGAATAAAGTTTCTTATAGGGTTTTAAATTTTTAAAAAATAAACATATTTTTATTCAGTATTATTATTTTTATAAAAACACTTTTAGAAAGAAGAACAGTTTATTCTTCTTTTTTATATTGTGTTATGTTCCGTGCATGTGTCGAATGTGGATTTTTGAAGTTATGTTTGTGTTTCTGTTTACAATTATCTTTGTGTCTATTATTATTACATTACTTTTCAATTAATTTCACCAACTGACCATTTTACTTTTAATTTTTATAGAGCCCACAAAAAAATTAAAATGTCATTTATATAAAGAATTTTGATGTGAATTCCTGAGAAAGGTGGTTATTTGATTTTAGTTAATTATATTTCCATGCAATATATAAACTCGTTTAAATCCTAATTTTTAACATGACTAACAATTAAAATAAATTTTATAAATAAATTTAAAATATTTATTATAATAAGAAATATTGGGGTCGTAGGAAAAATCGTGTACACAACGCGTTGGAAAGTGTATTTCTAGCACTCGTTACGTTTCCGCACTCGCCACTACGCGGCTCGTGCTAAACTTCACTTGTGCGTAATACTTCACTTTCCACACTCGTTATGTAATATACTAATATCAACAATGGATGCTAGAGTGCGTAATATAGGTACGATGCAGTTTAAAATGATCTCCTTTGGATGTATTCATACAGGTTTTTAAAATGTTATTCAAATTGTATAATTACTTTATTTGAACGTGTGTAGAAAAAATATTGTATGATATACTTATTATCTAACATTTAGGCGATACACGACGCCATTAATTGTACATATAATCAAATTGTGTTTATTTTACAAAAATGTCTGATAGTGAATTTGAATGTACGCCACCAGAACTGCAGAGAGAGCTACTGAAGGAATAATTCTTGAAAGAAGCAATTTTGAGCTGCATGGTCTTACTTTAACCATTAATAATAATCATAATTCCAATGTGACTATTAATATTTATCCAATGTAACTATTAATATTTATAATTCCAAATAGTTTTCGTTTTGTTATTGTTGTTGTTTCTTAATTAAATAAATGTTGAAGAAATCCATAAATTACTAACTGATTGTGAGTAAAATACATTACTTGCTACTATCCGGTAAAATACCATTTTCCGGATTGAAATCAAGTACGTAAAGATATGTTTTAGGGTATAGTATGAAATAAAATTATCAAAATTTTGCAATAAAGCCGCAATCATGTATTTAACTAATTAGCAAAATCAATCGGTGATAAAAAATGCGGCGCACATATTTCGAAAATATAAACATACCTCCAGTTCAATTTTTCATAAATAATACAATGTCTTAAAATTAACTTTAGTAAAAGTCTTTGACATTTTTTTACCCCAACTATAAACATTCATTTTAAGTGAAATAAACTGGTGTAATCTAAAGAACTTACAAGTTTACATTTAGATTAGTTTTTGGAATAGACTATATATTTAGTGTATACCTTTACAAAGCTATTGTTCTTTCCTTTGTATTTTTAAGCTCCCCATCCAATTTGGGTGGCTATTTTATACAACTTTTGGGTTTCCTTTTTAAAGTTCTAGACCCCACAATGGTTTGAGACAGTGTCGGCTTGTCAATAAGAGCTGCGGTGCTAGTTGTAGTATAAAAGCTTAATAAAATGTGTACAAGGTGACAACATCGCATGCTGGATGAACCGACAAAGACGATCGCAGACAAGAAAACAGTCACGAACTGCATAATTGTCAAGTTGTTATGCATATTTACTTTCATATAAACTATTATTTAGCGAGAAAAAATATACGAGGCATGTTTTTAAACTAGTACCGTTTTGATATATAAAAAATCAAGAAGGAAATTTTTTAAACAAAACTTTACCTGAAAGAGCATTATTTCGTCTACTTCTCTGCATAATTTCCAATATTATTACGGCACATGTCTTGTGACCAACTTTGTATGCCGCCAGGCTGGACAACCGTTGCTGCACAGAGGTGTCTTCATCATTGGAAAGACGCTTCCTCGCCAAATGCGTCTTCAAGTGCAGTAAACAAATATGGTAGTCGCTAGGCGCTAGATCGGGACTGTATGGAGGCCAAAGGAAGTGATGAGCCCTTGCGTTGATTTGATGAATATGGACGAGCATTATCGTGGAGCAAAACAACGCCTTTAGTTTCACAGTACGCGGCTACTTTCATCGTTTGTTTGAATTTGACTTTACCCTGGAGATGTTGAATGCCGCCATTCCATTGACTGTTGTTTTGATTCTGGTGTAACGTAGGCTACCCACGTTTTATCGCATGTTACGATATGACTTAAAAAATCATCGCCCTCGCTACTGTAACTCTCGAGTAAGCGTTAGGATACAGTTTTCTACAGAACACTTCTTAATACAGCAGGAAATTTTTCAGCTAATAACGAAATGGTGAACCGTCTGTTCTCTTTCACTTTACAGTCCACTTTTTAAATGAGATCATCGGTAATGACTAAAGGTCGCCCACTTTGTTCCTCCTCAAGAACGTTTGGGCGGCCATATTTGAAGGCCTTAACCCATTTCCGCACAGAGAAAACGAATCACAACACGCACTTCAGTAGGCGAGATTCTCGGCATTTTAAAACTCCGTAAACAAATGAAGACTCGGTCAAACGGCGTCGTAATGGCGTCTGTGACTTTCCAATTGCTGTAGCTCCACTACGCACATGCGCTAAACGGCAACTGCAGCGCTGCGGCGGCATAATTTAAAATCAGTACTTACTTTAAAAGTATGCCTCATACATTTTATTATATTAAAGTTTTTAGTCCTGTAGAGCTTTTGGGAAACCTACATAAAGTCATTGTTTAATGATGATAGAGACGAGGTTCGTCTAACTACAAACAACGAAAGGTCCTCGATTTTAAAAAGCGAAATACAAATAGCTATAAAACAACGAAAAACTAATAAAAGCCCGGGATCAGACGAAATATATCCTGAAGTTAGAAAATTAATAAATGAAGATAATATCGATCTTTTTAGAATATTATACAACCAAATTTACGATACAGGACAAATCCCAAAAGAATGACTAGAATCCATTTTTATCCCCATACCAAAACAACAAAACTCAAACAAATGCGGCGAATTTAGACTAATAAGCCTTATGAGCCACGCTCTTAAAGTATTATTAAAAATACTTCACAATAGAATATATAAAAAATGTGAAGAAGAAATAGGAAACGATCAATTTGGGTTCCGAGGTGGTATGGGGACTAGAGAAGCTCTTTTCTCACTCCAAGTACTATGTTAAAAATGCCAAGACCAACAAAAAGATGTCTTTCTGTGCTTCGTGGATTTTGAGAAAGCGTTTGACCGCGTAAACCACAATAAAATGCTGAATGCTCTCAACAATATTGGGTTGGACTCCAAAGATCTCAGGATAATAAAAAATCTATACTGGCAACAGAAGGCTAAAATTAGAATAAACGACCAAGTCTCCAATAGCATTAACATTCACAAAGGTGTAAGGCAGGGGTGAGTGCTGTCCCCGATGCTATTTAATCTATATTCCGAATTGCTGTTCAGAAAAGCACTTAAAAACATCAAAAAAGGAATAAAAGTTAACGGAGTCCTAATACCAAGCATCAGATACGCAGATGACACGGTATTTATATCAGACTCGGATATCGATTTACAATATATCTTAGACCAACTGAATGAAATATGTCAGGAATTCGGAATGAAGATCAACGAGAAAAAGACAAAAGTAATGGTATCCAGAAAAATCAAAACATTCCCCTACCCATAGCAATAAACAACAGAATGCTTGAACAGGTGATAAAGTACAAATACCTAGGGTGCTGGATTAACAACAAACTTGACCCTGAACAAGAAATAACAGCAAGGATTGCTCAAGCGAGAAGTAGCTTTATGAAAATACGGGGGCTGCTCACTGACACACATATTATCAGTTTACAATTGAAACTGAAACTTGTTAAATGCTATATATGGTCGGTATTACTCTATGGCGCGGGAGCTTGGACACTCAAAACATCTAGTATGAATAAAGTGGAGGCCTTTGAGATGTGGGTTTAACGCCGAATTCTAAAAATTCCCTGGACAGCACGAATAACAAATGAAGGTTGAAAAAGGAAAGAGAACTCCTAACATTAATAAAAATCGGGAAAACCAGTTACTTTGGTCATCTGCTAAGACAAGGAAAATATTATATCCCACAATTGATAATAAAAGGTAAAATAGAGGGAAGGCGCGGCATTGGAAGAAAAAAGTTGTCCTGGATGAGAAACATCAGAAGATGGACGGGACTAGGGTTCGAAAAACTCATCAGAACAGCAGAAGATAGAGACAGTTTTGCCATGGTAATCGCTAACCTCCATTGATGGAGATGGCACTCGAAGAAAAAGAGCTTTTGAAAAATAAAGCAATCCAAAAATAATTATATAATTTACCTAACTAAAATAGTTTCTATAACAAAAAGCAAAGCAGCAAGCAAACACAAATCTTTGTATTATGTATAGACCACATAACAAGAGTTCTTTTGAGCTCGCATAATAACAGAATAGAATTATTAATTACAAAAAGTAGATATCAGATTATCAGACTTTTGTAGGCAGAGGAAATAGACATTTAGTAAAAAAAACTAGTGGATTTATGTATGTAACCTGCATTCCCTATTTACTATGTGGTGGAGATAAATCTTACCGAAATGTGGTTTACTGATAAATTCTTTCACATAATATTTACAATGTTATTAGATAACAGAGGAAAGTAACAATCTACCCACTAATTGTTTAAATTGCCGATGGTGTGACGTTCTTTCTGGTTCTTTAATTGAACAGCTGAACTCAACAGCGGTTACTTGTCCTGGGTCACCACCAGCTTAGATGAATGAATGAATGAATGTGTGTATGAAATTTGGTGGAGATTTGATTTTTATTCTACAAAGGGTTAGAGAATAAAAAAATAGATGAGCAGAGATTTAGGATTTAAGATCCTCTACAGGGCTGGTCTGGCGTTGTTTTTGTGTTAATGTCGTATTGTCCTCGGTAGATGGGTAGATTTGAGTTGAGGCTGGGAGATAATGGCTCGATATGGCAGAAGAGTGCCAGATGGAGGTAGCAAGGTCTGTGGGGCGTGGCTTCGAAGAATTCGGAGACAACTGGCCCAAATTTGGGCGGCGTGTTGGACATTGTGGGGAATCGGGTACAGAACTGTGGCTGTATTGTTCCCTTCCTGTCAGCCATTCAGTAAGTGTTATAGGAAAACCACAGAAGACCTATAACCTGACAGCACCGGGGAGGGGTTAGCTAGGCTAACGGGGTAGTTCGAGGAATTGTGAAGATTCCTCGGAGTTACCCGGGTTTTGTTAAAGAAGAGAAAGATGTTTTGTTGCATCCCCCCGGAGCGAATCGCTAGAGGTGATATGTCGTATTCCTCGGGGAGGGTGTCTCGGGGGGTTGCTTGGGTTAGCGTAGTGGTAGATATGGGATTTTCCTCTTGGGTTTTCGGGAGCGGTGGTTATTTAGTCAAGGGAGTTTTAGAAAGTTTTTGTCTAATGTATTGTCAGAGAGAAGAGTGCGCTGGACTTAGCGCGATTGTAGGTTTTTGAAACGTTCTAGGACAGGGGTGATGTTTGTGTTTTGGTAGACTACATTGATGGGGGTAAGTCAGTTTTGATATTTGCAATATCTGAGGATGACTCGTTCACAAGATTGGATAGTGCTTGTGATGCTGGTGCTATATAGAATAGCTTTGTAGTCTAATAGTGGGCGAATAAATGTTTTGTAGGTGTGCAGAAGAGTGAAGGAGTGGGTTCTGCCGAATTTTCCTCCTAATACTTTGATTAGATTGGCTACGGACTGAATCCAGGGTAGACTTTACGTTCACCGCCCAACAGAGGGTGCGAGTGTATCTCACCCCCAGGTAGACGGCTTCGTCCCGGAGTTCGAGCATCTCCCCCCAAGTTCGGAAGTTTCCGGGTAGAAGTTTTTGATGTAGTGTGTCAGGGTGTTAGAAAAAGATAAGTTGGGATTTATTCGAGTTGAGAGTAACCCTCCATTTGCGACACCAGTCGGAAAAGGTGTTGAGGAATTCTTGGAGGCGGGTTTGAGGGCGGTCTCGGTTGGGAGCGGATGCAATGATTGCAGTGTCGTCTGCGTAGAGCTGGATGTGGGGGTTCCGTGGAATGGGAACGTCGTGGGTGTAGATAAGGTAGAGTAGTGGGGCTAGGATGGATCCTTGGGGGACTCCGGCAAGGAGAGTGAATAGTAAGGATAGTGAACTACCAGATCTGACTCTGATAGTGCGGTTTGTGAGGTAGGAGTAAATGAGATTAACAAAAGGAATGGGAAGGTGGATGCTCATGAGCTTTCTAACAAGTCCGGCTTGCCAGCTTTGGTTAAAAGCCTTCTGAACATCCAGGAATACTGCGGCACTGCAGAAACTTTGATTTTGGGACCTGGAGATAATGATTTGAAAGTTAACCAATGGGGTGAAGGTGGGGTGCTCTGGTCTGAAACCTGATTGGAACTGTGGGATAATGTTGTGGGTGTCGCAGAAGTTCCAGAGTCGGTCCTTGATTAATCTCTCAAGGGTATGATTCAGGCAGGGTAGGGTCTTTTCCGGGCTTGGGTATCATGGCAGTGTTGGCAGTCTTCCAGCATTTAGCGCTTGTAAAAGTATAAAAATAACATATCAATGTTTTTTCCCTCATTTGCTCACGGTATGAACGACAACCCTCGTAGATGCTTTATAATGGTAATGCAAACAGTTTTATTTGTTAAAAAAATAAAAATGGATCGATTTTTACTTCATTCACTTTTTATAGGATGTTCGTATATTCATCGAAAACAGCAATCATCTATTACGTTGGCTATTAAAATCAAAATTGCCTTCGATCTATATAATATAGCAATTTTACGTCCACTAATGTACACATCGCTATCAATATGTTTTTTAAGGTAAACAAAAATTACATCTTTGATCAGCCATTTTGTAAAGCGTCACATAAGGCATAGTAAATGTATTAATTATTTTCAAATACCTTTTAAATGAATACTTTATTATCAGCATGTACATCAAAAGTTTTAATTAACTAGATAGATAGATGCATAATTGTGTATCTGTTCATATAAAATGATTATATTTTTTATATATTGACTGTGTCTAATGCCAAAAGAAAACAGTTAACGAAGTTAATGATTAAGATTTGCATGAAATTTTAGTTGAATCTGACAAAAGCCAGAAAGAGAAAGTTTGGGGGGCTATCAAAAATTTGCACTCGCGTCTTGCATATTTGTAACCAACACTTTGCTGTCCCTGGGCTCTACCCTCCATAATAAAAAGGATTCTGCATTAAAATATTTTTGTTGGAATTTAGAATAAAACAAATTAAAAGTATTTTAGTATTTACATATTTAAAAAGAATTATTAAAAACGGATAAAAAACCGAAAAAATGAAATATTGGAAATTATTATCCTGGATGACAATGGTCATTTACTTATTAACATTGTGAAAATACTGTCACGATCGAGTATTTCTGCGTCAAACTATTTAACTCCTTATTGGTTGATTATCGATTTATTTCATTCTAAACGTCAACCAATTTATACATCTCTAACGAACCTCTTCTTTAAACTGATGGAAAATGTTCATTGCCACCACAGCCGTTCTTCACTGCCTTGCTATTACAGTGTCTTCCCTGGTAGATCTTCTAGTTTGCTTACTCATTTTTCCTGAAGTGACTATTCCTCCAGGAAACAGAAGCAAAGCTCGTTCTTTTTTGATTTCTGTAAAGGTTCCGTAATGCCATTATTATGTGTACTCTTCCTTGTACCAATACTTTGTGTAGCTTTGCTGTAGAAGGCCCTTCAGGCTGCTGTGTGGTATGGGTAAAGTGATGGAAAGAATAATAAAGGTAAGGATTGAGGAAGACGTAAGGAGTAATGGGGGTTTTAGAGAAAACCAGCATAGATTGACCAAGGAGAAATCGTGCATCTTTGCGCTAGGTAAGGTAGTGGATTTGGCGGAAAAGGCTAGGGAGGGCCATGTGGGGAACGCGTTTAGAGCGGTGTTGAGCGCGTTGTTGAGGCTCGGAGTGGGTGAGGGGTTGGTTAATTTAGTGGAGGATTATTTATCAACTCGGGTTATAATAAATTCAAGGGAGAACGGAGGTAGTCCTGCCTCAGGAATCGGTACTGGGGCCGACGCTCTGGAAGTGTGTCTTTGACGAGGTTTGTGGGATTGCATGCAAATAGGGATGAGAGATTACGGTGTATGCGGATGATGTGTGTACCTGGTGAGTATGGCAAAGGAAGAGACGGAGTTAGAAAGAAAGGTGGAGATGTGTAGGAAGATTGTGGAGAAGATAGAACGATGCGGATTGGAAGTGGCGGAAGATAAGACAGTGGAATTGCTCATAAAGGGAGAGCAAGAAGAGGGAACTTAGGGTGATGGTGAAGGGGAATGAGAAGTCAGTTAAGTATCTAGGTGTATGGTTAGATAACCAACTAACCTTCAAGCACCATATGTTGAAGGCAGCAGAGAAGGCGATAGTATGAGCAGCGTGGTTGGGGAGATTGATGTGTAATGTGAAAGGGCCAGGATAATGGAACAGGAGAGTTATTGGTAGGACGTTTGAGCAGAGTATGCTGTACGGAGCGGAAGTGTGTAGTGAAAGAGCGGCGATCAATGCGAGGATAAATCCACTATTGCAGGTGCAGAGGGGGATTTGGTTGAGAGTGGTACAGGGGTACAGGACAGTGGTTGCAAGGTCATACCCTTTGGACCTGATGGCTGATGGCACAAAAGAGGAATTTTAGAATTGGATGGAGGAGGAAATGGTGAGAAGGTGGGAGGGATATGAAGGTGCATTAAAAATGGCGTTTAGAAGTAGGAATAAGTGGATGGGCCGATAGGTTGGGGAGATGAACTACTTCTTGACCCAAGTGCTTACTGGGTATGGGTCAAGAGTGGGATATTTACACAGGATGGGGAAGAGAGAGACTGGAATATGCTTGAGGTGTGAGGTGAGATAATGAGGGTCAAATGTTTAGATGTTGGAAGAACAAGGAGGATTTAGAGAAGTTGGAAAGAAGACTCGTGGTAGCAGTGTATTGGGAGAACATGGTGGAGATAATGTTGAGAGGGGAGAAAGAATGGGTGAAAGTTAGCGAAGTTGTGGAGCAAAATGGTTCAGAGAAGGGAATGTTCTGATGGAGAGTAGTATTAATGGGTGAAGAGTGTGAGGGACCGCCGCCCGTCTTGAAGTATGCTAGGGTAGTGATTCCGAGGCAGGGGTGACGGCGAGTATTTGAGGTTGGTTTGTTTGGTAGGCATCCTCTCGAGGGTAAATCCAACACTGTTGAGTTCTGGATAAGGACCCATGGAACATGAAGTTCCCATCTCAGCCCCAAAAAAAAACTTTGACGTAGAGTATATAGCAATTATTTCTTCCCAGAATTTTCCTTTTAGACTTTCTGATCTCTTTATTGTATGTTATAAGTTTCTCGATGCTCTGCCAGTCTCCGTTGTGTTTTGCTCTATTAAAGAGCTGTTACTTCTCGAATCTTTAGTTTGACAGAAGATGCTTTCTTTTAGTCCCGAGACTTGCAAGATTTCTCTTCAGGTGAGTGTTGTAGTTATTCCAGTTAGTTTTTTCAGGGTTGCTGAGTGACGACTCAGGATTACACTATAATCTAGTATGATGTTGATTAAGTGGTGCTTATACTAGACCAAATATTAAAAGGTACTTAACATTATTAAATCCTAAATATTATTATTCCTTAGATATATTTCTATCTTCGATCGGTATAACTGTACAATGATAATGAAAAACTAGGATAAACAAATACTGAAAATTATTTCAGATACAAGGTGCAGTCAATAGTAAAAATGAAAAGTAGAAAATTGTTTCTACTTACCTCGTACTGAGGATGACACAATAATGTCGAAACCGGTCTACGAGTAGTGTTCTTCCCGTTGATTTACAAATCGACAGAGATGGTTTTAAGTATCGACGAATTCGGTCGCCATCACGTTTTCTATTGGAATGTAATTCAATGTCTGTTGGAGCATATAGCCCAGGAAGTAGTTGTTATTCTTAGAAAACGGTCAAGCTTGGTAGAGAAACTATTAAGTTTCTTTACCTTGGGTGCAGGTAGAAACAATTTTCTACTTTTTATTTTTAAAAACTAGGATAACTACAGTATAGTTACCCTAACTGCACATTTCCAATAGAGTCACCCTGTATGAAATAAAAAGCTCAATCAAAGAATAATATAAACTTTCAAGATATCTAGCTTATTGCCATATTTATTTTAGACTTTTATTTTTTGGTTTACCAGATTTTTTTTTATTTTATGTAGTTTTGTTTAAACATTCAACAATTTTGTAGTTGTAGTGACATTTTATAATACATTGTTATTTACATTTTTTATACGTATATATGTAAATTAGTAAAAGAACTAGCGAATAAATTCGTAAAACTGAAACATTCTACAATATAGGAGCTTATAAAAAATTCAAAAAAGCACAGCCGTAAATCCGCCAGAGTAAAACAATGAATTTTAAAATAGCCTCATCTCAAAATTCCGCTTTGACTTTAATATATAATAAAATACCCACATCACACAGTTTTTAGATACTAACTAACTCGTTTACAAGATAAAAGAACGAGCGTTGGTTAATTTCAAATTAATCTTTTAAGAAGTGATTATTGCACATTTACAGCAGATTTTATTTTAGAGAATTAAAAATTCATGTCAATGTCACACAGTTTTATTAAGTTGATATTTATAAAATAGTTGAAAGCGACTAGTTTCGGCTCTTTACCAAGGCATCATCAGGCTAAATTACAAGTTTTTTAGAAAATAAAAAAAAATGAAAGAATAACAATAAGACTCATACCTGAAATGTATATTATAAATTGTGTGGATATCCAAGCTGCTTACATGTTAACGTTTAAAGAATATAGGTAAGAGAAGTGACTGATATAACAATGAAAATGAGAAATTAAAATTGAAATTAACTATGTAATTATTAGTTATTAAACAGGTATTATAAGTAATAGTAATTAAATTAAATATTATGGAACCTGATTAGAAAATGAACAGGTAATAAAGTAAGAGTTGAACATGTAGAATTGTCTAACAATTAGATTAACAATATGGAAAAACCAGTTTAAAAGGAACAAATATAAAAATTTATAGGAATATAAAGTTGATGAGTGGGTAACTGAAAGAAAATGGAGGGTGAAAACCTTCCAATAATGTGGTAGGTGTAGATAAACAATCATCATAACCTTGGTGATTGAACAGGAGTAAAAGGGTTAATATTCTAATCAAATTTACTGAACCCATTTTGAGGCGTAAAAGAGCGTAAAAGAGATAACAGTTTCAAAAACCAAACTCACTAAAAGCTTTAGCACCTTTACAATGGCGAAGGCATACATGTGAGAAAATGGCCGATGACGTACGCATACGGTCCAATTGACAAGAAAGTGCAGCATGGAACCATGATTGTGACAAACACGTCAAGTATGGAATAGGAACGGAAGAAAAATTATGTTCAAAAATCAACAGGTAATAATAACAAGTTAAAGTATACTGTAAGCAAGCTGGATAAGGCAACAGTATACATAATTCTATAATTCTTGATTGTGACCGAACCGTAAGCGAACCGAGACCTGAGCGGCTAATATGAATCGACCTTTAACAGTAAAATTGATTTTATGCAAAAGCTAAGAACAATAAACTCAATACACAAAAATTTGTTGTAAAACATTATTACAAATAACATCAAATCACTGATTAGCTAAAAACGAAGAAGAATGAGGTTAACATTCAACTTAGAGTATAAGTACAAACAAAAAAATGATTAAAGCAGTGAAGAATAAAATTGATACACTATCAAAGGGAAAAGTTATTACAAAGGTTACAATGAAAATTAAAACAAAGGAAATACAAACTAAGTGGAAGAAAGAAATAAAATAAAATTATTAAAACGGAGGATTCAGAAAAATATAGGGATCTTTAAATCTTAATTTTTCATTAATTGCATCTTGTTTAGAAGCTTCATTAATCTCAAACATCTCTAAGAGATTCATCCTAACATGTAAAACTATGTAATCTAGTAATGTTGGAATCTGAAAAATCATGATGTTCAGAGATGACATGGTGGCAAAAGCAGATGGGGAAATTTTTTTATTTATTAACTAAATTACGATGTTCCCTAATTCTAGTGCTTAAAATACGGCCAGATTGGCCTATATATACTTGCATTAGAATCATTACAACTTAATTTATAAATTCAAGGTGTACGTAAACAATATACTGAATCTTTAGTGTTGATCAAAACAGAACAGATCTTATTATTATTAGTCCAAACTTTATATTGCATTTATGAAGAATATGAACGAATTTATAGGAAATATTTTAAAAAACTAAATAGTTTAACTTACCTACTTGTGAAAAGAAACATTGGGGCTTAAATGGTCCTGTTTTTTACACACTTGGCAATGACGAACCATTTCTTTCACGAAATTTCACTTAACATTACCTGTAATTTCGCCAAAAAACACCAATATAATTCCAAAATCTTGTAGCAATTGGTTCGGTAACAATCCTTGAAATAATTAAAGAGCCTGTTTCAAATTTCATAGTATAACCGCTTCTGCGCGTGGTATCATTCAGACAAGCCGTGCGGTGTTGTCGCTTATTGAGCAACCTATTTCTATGATCTAACCGAATGAAATAGTTCAATGGTTAAACATTCCATAAAATGAGTTGTATAATTTAGGTGGTTATAATTAATATGTTATAGCATTATGGTCACAATATTTTTGCAAATGTAATCAAGAACTACTATAGATCAATCAATAACAATCACAAATAGCTTACCTTAAATGGAAAGCAGGCAACATCACATGACAACAGATTCCAGTCGGCCATATAAAGACGACACAGTCGACCAGAAGTAGATAATGTTTGATCAAGTAAAAAAATAAATAGTTCCTCTGATATTAGGTCTATGAAGAGGATCGACTACGATTTTACTGAACAAATACGCGAGGACTGGGGCAAGCTAAAAGCTACAATAATAGCTATTGAATAAGATTATTATTATTATTAGAGTTAGGATGATTATATCCATTTTGTGGATATATCAACTGAAAAAGCAAAAAAAGATATTAAATTGACCAAGTAAGGGGCAAATCGGAAATTAAAAAGTGAAAACTGTCATTTCAGCGAAATGCTAAAGAAACTACAGAACAATTACTATGCGGCATTGTTCTGCAAACAGCTTAAGTTCTTATAAGTTACTCTGACTCCCTATCAAACTGCTCAACTCCGATTGACATTCTAGAGTTTTAGAAGATTAAAAGATATTAAATTGGCCATATATATGTCTTTTCACTGGACACTGGACACCCTTTGAAGTATTACCTCAAAGTAATAGGCAAATCGGAAAGTGAAAACAATCGTTACAACTCCAAAACCTCCCATTTTTTCAGGAAATAGGCAAGTAAAGAAATTTATTAAGTAAGTGGTCCAACAGAAAGACTTTTAAAATATTATATCTCGGTAAAAAGATTTTAAAGCTTCAAGTCATCCACATGGGGACGTGTCTTGGTCTAATAAAGAGGTAACCAAATTCAGAAGATGAGTTAAGTAGCTCATCCACAGAGCTAAAGAAATAGGAACAGAAGTCGCTTACGCATAGCGCCTACAAAAAAGGTACAAGTCAATATCAAAAGATAATTTACCAAATGGTCAACTAAAAGAGTCTAGAAGCAGACTTAATAAAACGTGGATGATCCAAAGTCTAATCTCCCATAAGCTTTACTTCTTTTCTTCTTAAACATTGTGTAGAAAAACTATTAGATCACCGTTCTAGAAAAAACAGTTTGCCTATCGAATATGGCCAAATACACCTTTTCTTGGGCAGAATATACCTTTTCTTGGGCAGAATATACCTTTTCTTGTGGCTTTAATCTCAGAAAAAGCCACACCAAACTAAATATTAATTTCTGTAAGCAGATTCAACATCGATCTCACTGAATTAATATGCCTTGAGGCAAGCTAGATAAGCTAAAGTAATCTAGACGAAATTTAAACAACAAATGGGTCATACTAAAAAAGCAAGTGAGTTAAACATTACTTTTTTCTTCAAGTTCTAGTTCGTTATTGTACATCATGTAAAAGAGCAAAACACCTTATTAAAGTGAGCAAGATCGGACACGACAGCTATTATCATATCAGAGGAGACTTAAAGGTCGGTACTTTCAAAGGAATAAATACATGATTCTTAATTGAAAAAAAAACCAACGTATCTGTCAAAAGTTGTATATTCTGCCAATTTCATATCCTGCTACAACAATAGCTATTGAATATGATTATTATTAGAGTTATGATGATTATATCCATTTTCGAACCAGAACTTTATACATCATTGTATCGCGCCCCATATCCTACCTAAGAATCTAATTAAACTATTAGTTGTTTGGAAAGTTACGTTCCACACTACTTACAAAAATCCTCCGTTAGGGGTTGAGAGTAGGGTCAGACAGATAGTGTGTTAATATTTAACTAATTTGAGAAGTATGAGACAGCTGCGCGTTGTTGATACATTTTAAGATTTAAGTTAGATACATCTAATATATAAACATAACGAAGTTTGGTAGAGATAATAGAGACATAAAGCAATTCTAAAAATTTATCACGTATCCTTATCCGTAATCAAAAAGAATTATAAAGCAAATCAGTTTGTAACGTAACGTAACCATTCATGTGTTTTAATTTTTAACCTGAAAAAATAGACCCGATATCTCGTTGAAAAACGCGGTCACGGAATACAGTAATACGATACGTTACGTTAGGTACGTGTGACGGATTGATACGTAATGTAACGAAACCCACGTATCGCACATGCGCATACGGATACGTAGTGATATTTAGAACTGCTTTATGTCCCTATTATGCACTTGAATTTATTCAACTCTAATGAGTGTTTAAAAAATATCAACTTTCATCAGTTGCATTTGAAATTACCGAAAAATGTCATATTTGCTAAAAGCTGGTATAACAGTCAAGTTTTGTAACGATAGTCCAGTAACAATTAAAAATAATGATTTTGGTTGGAATAAGACTAGGACTAGAGGTTGAAAAAATGTTTAACAAAATAATATGTAAAACGAAAAATAAAAAATTACTTTCTTGAATCAGAAAATAATGTGGAAAGAATAATATTTTTATTTAATTTCTAGTTGTACCCACGGTCTGTAAAAAATATAGTACGGTTGTCTGGTAACTTTTAGCCAATCAGGACACGTCTATGCTGATGTCTAATTCCCAACATCTAGAAATATGGTTTTAAACAATAATTACTAGAAAAAGTTTAATAAAACAGAGACAATAGGCAGGTATGATAACTAAAAAAGATATAATTTCCATTAAAACTTAAATGGAGACGGTATTAAATGAGCTGCATCATCAAACTTTTGTACCTATAGGTATTATTAAATTTATTTATTTTGGGTCTTAGATAAAACAAAGTATTACGAGAAAATATAGTTAGATCAAAATAAAAACAATAAAGGCAAAAAACAGTTTTATGAATAGTTATTAAGTAAAAAATTAAAACTAGATCGTGCCCATTCGGAAGAGTTCGGCCATAAGTACCGTGAACACCAGATTTATATAAATTACCTATTGTGTATGAGTATGTGTACATTTATAATTATAATATGTATTGTTTAAATTATAGTTCAAATTATAAATTACTATTAAGTTCAGAACAATAAACAACTAAAAGGTTAAATTAACTTTCACTATTTATTCTTTAAATACTTTAAATGTAATGACAGCCGTTTCGCTATCGATAGCGAATAAGATGAACTTTCACATAGTAAGGGTTAGTACCATAAATTTCATTTACTATGAAGTTACTTTTTTCCTCATTTTTTCACAATTTTGTAGATTTCATCGGTGTCACGTTTTCTTTTATTGAATAATGATTCTTGAGATTTTTTAAATTAAGTTATTTATGGAACTAATGAATAAACCAAGGCTCTTTTTTGCTAATAAAATTATTTGTAAAATTTATGATATTAGTTTTAATTTTAAATTGTTTATGGCAATAACCTAACTCTCCGTGATGAAATAAAATATAAATGTATAAAATATAGAAATGTAGACACAAGTCTCGGAAGAAGATACTTTTGCAGACTCGACATTTTAATGTTATAAATTCTTTTGTAATCTGTTTATTAACGTCTTTTTATAATTAGATCTTTGCAGTAACTATTGTTGTGTAAAATCATTATTATTATAAAAATTCCAATTATCATTCTCAAATCATTTAGTTCATTGTATTTTTTAAATTTCAAATAAATAAGTTGTATTCATTTATTTTGAAAATAAAGATTATTTTTAAAAGTAAAAGTGAAAGTGCATTCACATTTCTATATAGAATTTGTATAGCTTTGGTGCAAAATAAGTTTATAGATATATTAAGAAGAGTTTATAATTTAAAAAAAATACGAAAATTAAAAACACTGCAATTTAAATTACTGTAAACATCACAAGAAAACTACCAAAAACAACGTAAACTCCAATGCTCAGCATTCTGGTGACGTAGCTGTGACGTATTGATGGCCATGTTGCCAGCAAAGTGAGGCACCCGTACTATATTCTACAGACCGGCAGTTGTACCTACCTCACAGATCCCTATTTAAATTCAAAGGGGCCATAAGTTAAAAAGGTTCTTTTTAGTGGAGACTCTGACAAAATATTGACGGCTGTTTTTTTCCTCATTTTAAACTTCTATTAGTAATAAACTCATTTAGTCAGTTAGTTAAAAATTAAAACTAAAGTGAAATGCTTTGCACATTTTTGACATTGTTTCCTACTATTGTTACATTATTACATAGACCTACTAACACTGGACGAGGCGTAGACAAAGAGGCAATGTTGTCAATGACTAAGAGAGATGAAGCTAGTAAGGGCAACTGTCAATTGTGTCATTCGGACAGCATGGCGTGCGTTTTGCAGGGTAGGACTTTAGGTACATTGATCAGTGTCAGTTTCAATTATTTATCTAAGATCAGTGTTTGGCTTGGATAATTTCTAATTTGTGTTTTTCGATAAATTAAATCTTTTTATTATTTAACTTGCTTTACAGAATTTATACATCACAAATGACACCTTATAATTAAAACAAGTGATTGTTGATTGCCGGATATTACTAGATCCATTACAAACCCATAAACGGTCGCACAATAAATTTACTAAAAGTGTGATTTTTATTTCGATTTTAAAGAGAATTTGTAGAGAAAATTTACTTATTTTGCTTTTGGATAATTAAATGAATTCATAAAACCATATTTATCAGGCTAAATGTTACATATTTTAGTATTTTTCCAACAGAAATGGCTGGTAATAATTTAGAATACACATTTATGCAAAATAAAGTTAGCTATCTGGTGTCAAATACGTATTGATTAGTTCAAAATGAATGGAGTAAAAACACATTTTGTTTAATATATATATTTTTTTTACTTTAACATTAAAACAATTTGAGTGTCAAACAATATTTACTTTCAAAAATATACCAATACATTTTACCAATATTTTATGTGAAGCTGATAAATATATTTCAGTTATAGCTTGGAGGACTTATACATTATTCAATAATGTCTAAGGGTATCTTTGTTATTCATGATTCCTTAAAATAAAATAATTTTAAAAACATTCTGGGATACTTACACATACTGTTTGTTTTTCAAAACATTATTGTAATGTCAATAAAAATAGCAAATTACATTCCTTATTTTATTTTCACTAGATCTTTTTTTGAGGGCACGATTATTTTGAAAATTTTATTAAAATATTTGTGTCCGAAAAAAAATTTCCAGGAATAATTTAAGCTTGTGTTGTATTTGGGAAGAAAATTCGACACCATAATTTGGAAAATAATAATTAATTCAATCTGACGTCTGTAACAAAGCCTCATAGTTAATAATTTAAATGTCTGCACCATAAAAAATATAACTTATTATTGTTTGTCTGTGGTCTGTACGTTGAGGTTTCAGCGTTCTATGTCGTTTTAGCTCTCAAAATATTTCTACTTAAATATCATGGCGCCACGAAAAAATTTCCGGAAATTTTTTAAATTGCCATGGTCAAAATTAAGACATTTTATTGGTACGTATTTTCCTTTGTAACTACGATAGTTCCCAGAAGAGATCCCGGCTATGAGACTCTCTCAAGGAGTGGTTAGTCTCCAAGTTAATGCCTACTATAGAAACGATTGGTGGTACTTAAGGGTTAAGGGCGCCACTATCTTTTTATACGTTTACGATTAACCAGCTGAAGCTACACAAAGAAACTAAGGTAAAAAAGATAGAAACACCTTGTAATTAAACTGATTTTGAAAGCAAAGAAAACTATTTTTTAAATGACAATCGAACACGCTACACCCTTGACTTATAGTCAGTGGGTATATAAATAAAACTGATAAAAAAGATTTTTTGGTTATTTGAAAAAATTGTAAATTGCCACAGGAGGTGTAAATGGAACTTAATAAGTGGACTAGGCTTATCTTTGAGCTTTTGTGGTCTAGTGGGCTCGGTTTGTTCACTGCTAGTTGTACCTGGGGGTGGTGGTTGCTTTTACTTCATATAAGGGCTAATCAATGGACTGCTGCAATCAATGGGTGAAACTTGGAAGTTACGTTCAAACGAAGAGTTTTTATTATTCTTAATAAGATGGACTTTCAAAAAATAAGGGTTGGTACCATAAATTTAATTGAGGATAATAATTTTCATAGAAACAACAATTGGCAAGCAAGATGTCAAAAAATAAGGGCTATGATTATGAAGCAATATTTTATGAATTAATAATGCTAATATAATTATTAAAAAGTACTTCACCAATTTATAAGAATCTTTGAAATAAAATGTTTTATTTATTTTAATGATTGTACAATTATAACAAAATATTTATTAAAAAACATAAAAACCTTACTAACTTTTTTTATACATTACTATTAAAATAAAAAACCATAAAATTCCTAGCAGAAAAACAAAGGCACTGATCTGAAAGTAAGAATATGAGTAACATTATTTTTGTCTCTTTTCTACTTGTTTTTAGCTAACTGGTTTAAAACTGTGGCTAAACATCTAATAGAGAGGGTAATTGCTAATTTGAAATTTACTAAATTTTGCAATTGCTTATTGTGTGAGTTTATTGCATGTTCAGCACAAACTTTTCTAGTTTTAACCCTCTTCCTTTCTATTTTATTTCTTTTTTCTTCTCTTGATACATTTCCAACAGGAGGCAAGTTTACTTTTTCCAATTAAGGTGCTTCCTTGGTTGAGAATTCCTTAAAATAATATTAAATGAATAAATATTAATTAGTTTTGAAAAAAAATTTAAAAAATACTATGAATATTTCTTAATAGGTACTTTACTATGTTTACAGTCTCATTATAATATATAGGTGCATTGCCAGCTTTATTATTTGAAGGTGTATTTTGGGTCTCATTATAAGTAGGTGTTTCTTCAACTGAATTATTTAAATTTTGAGAGTAGTCTTTCTTCTGAGTCAAAGGTATAATTGGACCACCTCCTCCTGTGCCTTGATGTCCCTTGTCCGTCTTTTAACATTTGCCTCCCATCACTTAAAGTCTAAAATAACATTTAACTTTAACTTTACACTATTTTGTTGTTTTATGTGAACACAGACTATTTAATTTCCACAGTTCATTTAATTTAAATAAATCCATAGGTTTTATTTTGCTGCCCATCAAAAAATTTTTTTAGGAAACTTATAAAACAGTCTTTTTGTTTTCTTGTTATTCTTTTAGCTCTAGACAAATTCAATTAATTGTTTGAACACAAAAATATTAAAATAAACCACAAATTTAACTATATTTCACTATTATAGGTTGGAATTTCTTCTTTTTTGCTTTCTTTGATTGACAAAGCTAACTTATATCAATGTTGCCAAATTTTGTACACTATTTTTATCGACATCCTTTAAAATTACATATTTTAACGGTCCTCTAAAAACTGTGCCTCTATTCCGATATTATTATTTAACGGACCTTTAAAATATATATTTTTAACGGCCTTTTAAATTTAACGGAATAGTTACAGAATAGACCCCATTGAGTTTAAAAAAGCAATTTTTTAAATAAATAGTGGAAGTTTTGTTTAAAAAGTTCTATTTTTAATATTCTTAGTAAGATCTTTCACAAAGTAGAGGTTACTACAATCCATAGACTTATCCTTGTATTTTTATAGAGAATTTTACAACACAATACTATCAAATTAAAACACAAATTATCGGATATATGTTATTATTGCCTTGTCATTTTCAGGTCATGTAAAATAGGAATGACTGGCGTATAATTTTGATTTTGTCTTTGCTTCCATTAACCTCACATTATTTCAAATGGATTGAAATTTAGTTCTTAATTAAGTAGTGTCTTTATTTTTTTACCTTGGTTTATGATGAACAATTTTACTACCTCAACAAATGTCAATAAAGTTAGATTCAGAGGCTAGTACTAAAAAAAGTTATTTTTTATGTATATTAATTAAATTATTTATAATAAAAAAGTTTGAAGTATTTATATAATATGAATTTTAAGATAAATTTTTACGAATAATCAAGACACATAATTACAAATATAAAATAATCATTTTCCCGATCGACAGCGAGTCGTTTAATTGGATTAATTTGAAAATTGCTTTTCAGGTATCCGAATACGCCTTCGCAGGACTCGAAGACACATTATCTGAATTGGACATGGCCGAAAACAAACTGAAGACTTTTCCAATTAAATCTTTGAGACGTCTAGAAAGATTGCGACACTTACGTCTATCCTGGAACGAAATAAACGCCATCCAAGACGATTCTTATTCAAGGCTTAGTTCTCTAATTTACTTAGATCTCAGTTTTAATAATTTCGAAAAATTGGAAGATTACTCGTTTAGAATTTTTCCAGGGACACGAACGTTATCTTTGTATTATAACGGAATAGAGACTGTACACCAGGAAACATTTTCGACGTTAACAGATCTACAATCATTGGATTTAAGCCACAATAAGATTGTTTACTTGGACCAATCCTGTTTTCAAAATAATAAAAAATTACGTTCAGTTGACTTAAGTCACAATCACATACATTATATAAGCAGTGTTTTTGCATATCTTCCAGAGCTCAAGGAACTGTTTCTTTCTGAAAATAACATTTTGGATATACCACAGGATGCTTTCACAGATTCTTCTAACCTGTCCGTTATTTACTTACAACAAAATGCAATACGAAGAATTGATCCCGAATCATTAGCCACACTCGTTCAACTTTCCCAATTACATTTAAGTTCTAATTTTATACCCCATATACCTAACAAGTTATTTGAACAAAACGCTAACTTAACATCTTTAAGTTTGGACAGTAATTGGTTAACAAATATAGAACCAGGAACGTTTGAAAAAACTATTAACTTAAAAGAAATAAGGCTTCACAATAATAGGATCCGATCGATACTTAGAGGTGTATTTGATCCGTTATCTTCATTACTAGAACTTCACTTGCAAAATAATGAAATTTCCTGGATAGATTGGGGCGCTTTTAGTACCTTGCAGAACCTTCAGCATATCAATCTGCAAGGCAACGTTATAGTAGACATCGGTGATGTATTTATGCATGAATCCTCGTCACTTGTATCGATACAGTTAGATTCAAATAGCATTTTATCATTGCACAACGATACTTTAAAAGGCCAGTCTAGCGTGCAGATTATGTGGTTGGGACACAACAAACTAACGAAAATAAGCAAATCTCTTTTTAAAGATTTACTGATGATTCAGAGAGTCTATCTCACCAATAACAGTATTTCATTTATAGAAGAAGGTTCTTTCGAACCTATGCAAGCTTTGAAGTTTCTGGAGCTTAGTATGAACCAGTTAACTCAAGTTACACAAACAACATTTTGCGAGTTGTTCGAACTGGAGGAACTCCACCTGTCCAAAAATATGTTAAGAAGCATAGAACCGCAGTCATTTACTAATTTAAAAAAATTAAGGATTCTCGATCTTTCGTGGAATCCTCTTATAGTTCTTCACGACAATATTTTCCAGGAAGGCCTACCGATAAGAAATCTTAACCTCTACAATTGTTCTATACAAAGAATAGATTCTGGTGCGTTTAGAGGCTTAAACAATTTAAACGAATTAAATCTGGGCGTTAACGAATTAACGTCCAAAGACTTGAGTGCGCTGGATATTCCAGGATTAAGGGTGTTAAAACTGACCAATAATAACTTGAGTATTTTACACGGATTTTCGTTGAATGGTTTGCCATCTTTACAGACTATTTATTTAGACCAATGTAAAATTTCTAAAGTGCCAGACGAGTTGTTTTCCAAGAATAAAAATTTACTCCATATTGATTTGAGTTTTAACCATATTAAAGATTTAGGGTACAAGCTATTTTTAAATTTAAACGTCTTAAAAGAATTGAAATTGTCTAGTAATGAGTTTAGTGATATACCATTTACAGCCCTTTTGAACATATCTACTATGGAAGTGTTGGAATTAGCACACAATAAATTGACCACTTTAGAGATATCTCAGTTAAATGGTGTGCCCAATTTGAGAGAACTCGATTTGAAAAATAACTACATAACATCTTTATCCGGATTTGCATCTTCCAATTTGAAACAACTTTTATTTGTCGATTTAAGCAACAACTCCTTAGTAGGACTACCAGCTAACTTTTTTTATCACTCTCCAGTTCTAGGACGAATTGATTTATCTTATAATAGATTTAAACATATTCCTAGTTCCGCACTGTCTGAAAATACTTTGTCAGCATTAAATTGGTTAAATTTAACGGGAAATCCTTTAGTGAAATTTTATGATTCAACGCCAACTAATCGTTATCCATCATTAGAAGAAATACATCTAAGTTTTACTGATTTAACCATAATAACGAGCATAGATTTTGAGTTGTTTCCGGCTCTCCTGCACATCTTTCTGGGACAAAATAGGATAAGTAGGATTTCTCCAGGAGCTTTTGGAAACTTACCCAATCTACTAACCCTCGATTTGGGAATCAACGAGCTGGACATTTTACCTCAAGAAAGGCTACAAGGATTGATCCATTTAAGAATTCTAAATTTGACGCATAATAGGTTAAAAGAACTAGAGGAATTTTCTGCTGATCTTAAGTCACTTCAAATTCTCGATATATCTTTCAATCAGTTAGCAAGAATCAGTAAAAGTACTTTTCAATATTTAGAAAACTTATCAGAATTGTATCTATTTGGAAATTGGATATCTCTGGTATCTAGTGATGCTTTTAGGCCACTAAAAAAGTTAAGAACGCTTGATTTGAGCAAAAACTATTTAGAGAATATCCCTCTGAATGCTTTTCGTTCTCTGGAAACTCAGATTAGAAGCCTTAGAACTGAAGGTAAGTTATTTTTGTGTGAATAGTTATTACAGCTTTTCTTACGTTGTTTTGCACCAACATAACCTTAAACTAGACTGTTAATCCCATATAACAAATCTCCATCTATTTTCGAAATTTCAGTTAGCCTTCAGGGTATGTGCAATGAAATTTTATGACGTTACCAAATCACATGGGCGTATCGCAGGCAAATGGTATTAGATCTAATTTGCAAAATATCAATCATATTCATTTTTAAAATGCGTCATTTATTTTTATTCAGCTAAAAGCTTATGTGATACATTCGACAACCGATATTAAGGGTCAGAGATTAATCTCTGTCGAATTGGGAAAAAAACTCTTTTGACTGGTTTACCGTGAATATCCATGGTGTAAGGGTAAAAAGACCTTTTATCGTTTTGTATGAAAATACGATAAATAACAATAACCAACTGAATATAGCTGATGAGTTTTAAAACGGAGATAACAAATTTCGAACCAAAAATTAGTATATCAATTCGGTTTTGTAATTTTTCGAAACATCGATTTCTTCTTACTACTTGTCAGTAATTTAAAAAAAAAATTGCTATATTTTTTAGGGGCATCTTCTTCTCCTTCTGCTGCTATTTATTAATGAATGTTTGCAATTTCTGACCAGGTAACTCTGTCTCTAATGCTGTGTATTAATTTTACATCTTCCTTATTCCTGTCCAATGTTTGATATTTCGGAGCAACGATATCCTCCTTCTGCCCAGTCCTCTTTTTCTTCCAGCTTATTCATGGTATTAATCTTCAGTGCCCAGCCTGCCATACCCTATAATAGCACCATACGTAATATTTTTTGAATCTTATTCTGAGGTTGGGGTCAAGGTCCGAGTTCGTAAAGACGTTTTTGATTTCTAAGTCTGAAGGGCAATTTTCACATAGTTAAGTTCCCAGATAGACGGTCGGAGTGGTGGGCTGGTCAAGTGCGTTGGTTGGTATGCGAAAGGTTCTGGGTTCGAAAATATATAAAAATATAGTATGGCGTCTACCTTTCGGAAGGCAATGGCAAACCACCGAAAGTATTCTGCCCAGAAAAGCCTCTCACTTTGCCGTTCGGATGTGGCGTAAAACTGGTCCCAATTTTCTGTGTCGAGAATTCCTAAGATAAGAGCCCAGATAATTTCGACTGTACGCGCTGTACAGAGCTTATGGCACGCGAAGAAGAAGAAGTCTATAATAATGTCGATCAATTGGACGATCCGGAAAACGTTCATTAAATATTCTTGCAGCTTCATGGTTGTTACGGCCTGCTTCACTAAATATTAAAATTGCTTCATATTTGTCTACTAATCTACGAGGTAGTGCAATTTTGAATGTTTTGACTTTTGAATACTAAAAATTTGCAGGTTACCACTAAAGCTCACCAAATCTCAAGTTCTTGTCAACAATGCTAATTGCTTGGTTTTAAAAACTAGATACGCCAACTAGATTATTTAAAAATTGTTCTAACCTGTTGTAACGACACAAGAATTCTGCAAAATAATAAATCGTTATTAACAGATTCTTAAAATGTGATACATTATTGAATTCTTGTTTTCAACTCCACGTTACTACGACCTATCGACCGACCCTCATTGCTATTTAAAACATCTGCGGTGGTAGCTGTCAAGTGAAAGGGATGACAATATTTTTATGTTATAAAATACCTCTATTTAAATAAAAATTGACAGCTCCGAGCATTTTTCATCTCTGTCTTAAATAGCGGGGTCTATTCCTATTATGTCCAAGAGCCTTTGGAGGTCATTCATGTTGTCTGTGTGTCATGTCTAATTGGTTCCAATACAAATTTTCAATATACCGTATATCTTTTTGATCTATATCAAGTCGAAGGCTTTTTCATAGTCTATGAAACACCTCACTATATTTTTCCTCTGGTCGTAGCAATTCTGCACCAATACTTGAGTTGCAACCAGTGCCTCTCTCGTACAGAGACCCCTTCTTAATCAGAATTGTAAGGATCCAATAGAGCTTTCGTATTTTGTGGAAAATCCGTAATGAATGACTTGCCCGATTTCATCAACTTGATTTTAGGTACTTCCTACCTAAGTAATTCCTAGGGTAGGAAATACCTAAATTTGATTCTTTACATAAAACGGATTTCACCAACCTAAGAAATTCTTAGGTAAGAAATACCTAGCTAAAAATTGGACTTGCATAATTTTTGCGTATAATTGGTATTACTGTTTAATTTAAAACTGTAAACCAAACGGGGGGAGATCATAAACTAACAAATAGTGAGAGAAGGGGAGAAAAAAAAATAATTTCCATATTTTATTGAAAAATTAAATTTAATGACAGCTCTTTCGACAAATGTTATCTTAACAAATTTACTTATCGAACCTTTCAAGACGTTCTATAAAACGTACAGCTCGCATATTTTTTTTAAATAAAAAAACAAACACAAAATCTATACTTTCAATGCTGTCAACAAAAATGACAAACTATTTTGAGGTTAAGTATTTTCTAAACGCTTTAGGCAGTGGTAGCTAGCTGTCCTAATATTAGGTATTCCCTATCTCTCTATTATTTATATTACCTAGCACGTCGTAAAACGCAAATTGTAGTTAGGAATTCCTAAATTTGATTTAAGTAATTCCTAACTTTAGGAAAGGGTTGGTGAAATCGGGCATAAGAAATAATTTCTGGGTGTGAGTCATCAAGCTGATCATTCTGTGGTCTTCACATTTTGTTGCGTTGTTCTTTAAGTGGAATAAAAATAGAAGTAAGCCATTTGGTTGGGAATTTTTCCGCGCAATACATTTGGTTGAAAAGTCTTTGAAGTATCTTGATTGTTTTTATACAAGTCAAGGACGCCTATGAATAAAATGTTCCTACCCTTTTGTTAACGTCTTTTGCGCATTGCGCAGACACGTTTTCATAAATTCAATTTGAATGCAACTGCAGAAATATGACAATTAGCAGTCTTATTTAGGGTTATATCAACGCGGTTTTCTTTACTTTTACAAAACATCCGATCTCAAAAACGCCGTAGGTATTTGAGTTTTACTAATGTAATAAACAAGATACAGAGAGTTTTCTCTATTTTGTCAATATCTTTAAGCTATAACAAGATTATGTTTAGAATATCAAAAGATTAATTAACTGGCATGTAAACATGCATCAAAATCCAACTAAAAGCAAACAATTAAGAATTTTCAAATTTGTAGATTTATAACAGTCTTTTTAGTAAGTTTTAATCAATATATTTTCTAAAATAATCTATAATACGTTAAAAGTAATTGACTACATTTTTGCGTTGACTAAACAGATATAAATAATCTTTTAAAACTGCCATTTTAAGTATTCTTTAAATCTTAAATTATGCCAACAAATAACTATAACATGCTTTCCTGTTATATATTTTTATACTAGACAGATAATATGCGGCACGAGAAAAGAACAATTCAAATTTTTTTATTTATTTCCTGAAAGCCAAGATTTTCATTTCCGTTTACTTGTTAGTTGATTTTCCTTTTTAAGTAAAAACTAATTAATTACCAGCTAAATATATTAACAAAAAAGATAATCCCCTTTGTATTTTGATTATTAAAATAAATATTTTCCTCTATAAATGAAATTAGAATGAGGTTAAGGGCAATTTGCAATGTTTGCACCAACTTCATTATGCTTACCCCTTACACCTGCTCTATGGATATTGAAACTAGAGTCATTCAGCCATGACACCTAGACAAACAAGGACTATTATTCGCCGTATTAAGGCATTCTTTCTTTATTAATCCAGTTAAAAGCAATCAAATCATATTTCCTCCAAGAAAACTTTTAAAACAATTTTATAATTATTTTAATGTATAACCTCAAAAATATTAGTAAAAAATATCAGTAACATTAGGAAAAAATTAACAAATACAAACCTTGTTAGATGTTAATATGTTTTATCAATAGCAACGCATAACATACTTGACTAATTTACATGTCATAAATCCATTTGTAACACAGTAAGAATATTATTATATTTGAAGAAAGCAAACACCAATGTCAATGTCACAAACTTATAATGTTACAATAATGTAAATATAAAGCTACTAGTTTCGGCCTATAATAAGGCCATCATCAGGCTACAATAGAAATTACACTAAATCTAGAATGCTAATCTAGAAGCAAGCAAATATAAATCCTTACCTATGAAAGTTACAAATGCAAAAGTTAAAAAGACGAAAATTATTGCAAAATTTGCAGTTGAAGGTTGTATTGACATTAAAAATCAATATATCTATATATATACATTAATAAACCGAAGGTTAAAAATCATGGAAAAGAACAATGGTGTTCATAATTTTTTTTCGTAATACTTAAGCACTAGATTGTGGAAATTGAATAGCAATAAGAAAAAACGACAAATAGAGCACTAGAAAGAATATAGAATTCAATATCATTTAATTATATGAAATTTATGAAGAGAATTAACTAAGGGTTGAAGCACCCAGAGAAAAGCCCAATAAAGGAGGAAGAACATAGGAACATTATAGAAAGAAACAATAACTGCGTATTTCAAATCAAGGTTCTGGATTCTTTTTGTATGGATCCCCAAAACCAAAAATAATCCTTTTAATTTATTTCAATATAACAGACACCCAAAACTAAGGATTAGAATCGATAATCCATGAAGAAATAAATAACTCAATACTAAAGATAATAATTAAAAGAGTAAATTTAAGTATCATAATCCTCAAATTTTTTTCTATAAAGTTCCTCCTCTATTATGGAAGTTTTTCTCTGGGTGCTTCAATCCATAGTTAATTATTTTCCTACATTTCATATAATTTAGAGTTATTGAGCTTTAGGTTCTTCCTGGTGCTCTATTTATCTTTCTTACTTATTTTTTTGTGCTTAAGTAATACCTCCACCTTCAACTACAATTTTTGCAATAATTTTGGCACTTTTTGACTTGCAACTTTTATAGTTGAGTATTTTCTTGCTTCTAGACTAGCTTGTAGCAGATGATGACCTTATTGTAGGCCAAAACTAGCAGCTGTATATTTGCATCACTATACCAATAAAAGTTTGTTACATTGACAATGGTGCTTCCTTTTTTCAATTAAAAAGAATTACATTTGAGAAATGGATGGGTTATTTCAATTATTATATTTATTACATTTTCCAGAAAACCCCATATCATGCAGCTGCGATTCACAGGAGCTTTGGGAATGGTTACGTGACCATCAAAAGCTTGTCGAACGTACAGATACTCTCCAACTACGTTGCGAGCATCCCCCAGAACTACGTGGGCAAATATTTCTCAATTTAGATCCCGAACAATTCTGTGATCAACCAATGGTAGTTAAAATCGGTATACAAGACATTCAACCATTTTCTGTATTAGTATCGTGGCAAAGCAGGAATCATTCTGGTTTAAACGGGTTTCAAGTCGTTTACTATGCAATGGACAGAATAGAAGAAATGGAAGTAAGTTTAATATACATTTCACTTTATTAGAATTGTATTCTTTATTAAATATTACATTTGATTGACCGGATTATTTTTATAAAAGAATTGAATTACCCCTTGTAAAAATCTCAATGTAAAAAATATTTTTGTTTTAAAATCAATTTTTTTATTATTAAAACTAAATACAAAGAAATCAATAATAATATTTCTCCAAATCATCATGTAAACAAAAATAAAAAATATTTTAGTGCACTGTGTGCGTAAGGTATGCAAACATGAAGATACAGTTACCAAAACATCAAAAATATAAAAATCAAATGACAATACCAAAGTAAACTGCAATGCTTGGTTTTGAGAATTAAAATTATATTTTAGTAACTTTAAAACTACTTTACAACAATAACTCTCTTAATGGACCAAGCAACAGGGCATTTGTTATGTCATAAAAAATAGTCAATTCGATAAACACTTTGAATAATAATGGTAGAGACTGTCAAATCATAACGAGAAAGGTCCACCATACCTTACAAACACATGAAAATTGATATGGGAAAGTAAAAAATACAAACGTACCTTATTTTTCTATGAGGAATCAAATAAAAATATAAAAAAAAAGGAGAAATCGTTGATTTCTCAAGTTAAAATTTAACTCAACGTTGTGACAACCGTGTATAATTAATTTCTTATTTAAACACTATAACTTATAATAACTTAGGTCCTCAGTTGCAAAACGATGTAATAATTTTTAAATTTTATAAATTAGTTAATTGAGATAATTAACATTTTATTAATTCTCTTTTGGCATTTTTTTTCAAAAAATTTCTCTAAAACTGTAAATATTAGGTATCTGGTACCTTACATAAAGTTTTCCTTAAATTTAATCGTCTTTAAAATAGTGAAGTTGGTGTCAATTACTGGTATAACCGGAAGTGCTTTAAATTTTGAAAATGTTTTAGTTAAATTCAGAAGTATCGAAAACCCCTGTATACCAAATTCCATCCATCTATAGAGCGGGTCACAGTTATTATGCAGCATTGCGTTTATGGACGACGGCGTTGCCATATCGGCATGTTCTTCGAATTTGGTTCCAACTGGCGCGGGAATATAACTTGCCATTGTGTTACTATTATGATTTAAATGTTGACTAAATTATTCATTTGAAAATCGTTTAGTGAGTAATGAACAATATTTATAATTATGCTTTTAGATAAATTTTACGCGTTTGAAGGAAACCAAGGTAACCAAAGCGGCAACAGTGTTGAATATTCGCCCATGAGATTTACATTGGCCTATGCCGGCCACGCTGCATAATAACTGTGACCCGCTCTATAGTATTATCCTTTTCCCATAAACTTCTATGTGAAGATCGATATAGGACACACTGTATGATTTTTGTTATGTTTTGGACAGGGAAATGTTGTGTATTATTTTTTATTATTAACATTTAAAGCCAAAAAACGCACTTTTTAAAATTATTTACTTATAACTTTGACGATTATGAAGTAATCAAAACAGCGTGAATTAACGAATTGTAGACGAATAAGAAAAGCTGTCACTTAACCTGACCAGACAATTATAGCCGAAGAACACTAGGAAAAAGCAGAAAATTTCTCGTTTATTTCATAAATGAATTACTCCTTCATTTTTCATTATTTATGTCTGCAGTTTGATAGAAACGTAGCATGTTCTGCGCTCTTTTAATGCGAAAAAATTAACACTGTAGAATAATTAAGTAGATTTCACGTAATTACTACGATTTCTTTTAAAATGTCTGAATGCCATATAGATGATCCGATTTTAATTTTTAAATACGTAAGATGAGCATTGATAAGATGTATAATATCTGGAATTTCCATTAAAACATTGCGCAAAGTAAATTTTTATTTATTTGCAATAATGAACTCAAGGAAACCAATGCTGATACTTAATATTGGAATAAGATTGTCTAGAACCAAAAAACAAATTATAACTATTTAAAAGCTTTGGTTTCTATAATGACAGATTTTGAGTTTGAGCGCAATTCAATATTTATGTATTAAAACAAACATTACTTTATGTAAATAAAATAATGTTTATTTTTAGTCTTTAGTCTGCTTCCGAATAAATTAAATTGTTAGGTTCCATTTACAGTTTGCATTTATTTTGCGATCATATCCGAAGTTAAGTATCAGCATTGGTTTCCTTGAGTTCATTAATGGAAAAATTAAAGAAACGGATATTATTACGTGATTGCCGAGATAATTAAATCAAATTTAAAATACCAGAGCGCATTTTTATCTATAAATACTCCCGCTCGGCCGCCCGTCTACTCTACCGTTTTCCACGGCGATGCCGCGAGTCATGTTCGCACAACATTTTAATGCCTTTTGCAATTAAGAACATTAAAAATAAAACTTTTTAAAACAAAACTTTCACCTTTTAATCAAAATATTGATTGTTTAACTAGCAACGTCAGATTGACATGTTGAAGTTTTTAGCGAAACAGCTGTCATTAAGTTAAAATATCAATATTTTGAATAAAAAGTGGAAGTTAAACAAAATAAAGGTTAATACAATCAATTTTGCAGTCTTTTACGAAAAATTTAAATCAATATTATATTTTACCTTATGTTTTTGAAATCCGTTTTAAAAATGAAAATCAGATCGTCTATATTCATGATTTTTACAAAAAATTTACTGAAGTGGCAATTACTTGGAAACTAATTAATGTACAGCGTACATTTATTTACACTAAAAGAGCTACTTTTTCACCAAACCGCAGGTATGCATAATAAGAATTGAAAAAGTTATTAATTTATCAAATAAAGTTATAACTACATATACTATAACTACATACAAAGTGTGATTTTTTAGCTTTAAATGTTAATAAAACATAACAATAAAATATAACATTCCCTTCCACAAAATATAACAAAATTCATGTGTTAGAGGCCGAGGATTCTGAGTAGACCTGTGACGTCAATCGGCGCAGTACACAAATTTGTGTTTGAAAATTGTCCTATTAACTATACTAATAATTGCAGCCCTTACTGATTCATTCTGGTCAGTCCGCCGTTTACGTCGTACTGTCTCTTTGAATAGCGCAGTAAATTTTGCTTATTTTTAAATTATATTATTTTAATTATAGCCGTTATTTAGTTTAAGTAAAGACTTTAATAAACAAATTTGTGACAATATTTTGTTTAGTGAATTATTTTAATTATTTTAGAACATTTTAAATGAAGGTTTGTTATTATTATTATTATTATTATTTAGTTTAGTTTAGCACCGGGAAACATGAGTAGTTCCAAAAAAGGTAATAAAATTATCCACAGTCAAGCCCGACAAATTATATACAATGTATATCAATTTATGAAAAAGGAAAAAGAAGTCTCTAAATACCCCTCTAAGTAATCTACAAGAAAGAGTAGCGAAAGCTTGTGATGTTTCTTCAACTTCGGTAAAACGTATTGTTGCTGAAGGCAATATGAACGTTATAAATCACCCTCAACTTCCAAAAGATACGTCGATGAGTTTGAGAAAGAAATAATTCGAAGAATTATTTATTCTTATGCTGCAATTCACAATAGAAGGCCTACTATGAAAAGAATTTTTGAAGATGTAAAAAATGAAGAGGGTGTAAAATTGACACATTTAGAAAGTTGGTCAAGAAAATGGGAATCAGGTGGAAAAAAACTCAAGACAACAGAAAACTGTTAATGAAGAAGTAAGATATAAAGGCAAAAAGAATGGAATATTTAAGAAAATTAAAACAGTATCGAGAAGAGGGACGACCAATTATATATTGTGATGAAACCTATATCCATAGTTCACATACCGTACCAAAAGCATGGGATGATGGTAAAAATATGTGTTTAAAATCGCCAGTAGATAAAGGACAACGCCTTATTATTGTACACGCTGGAGGTGAAGCAGGATTCGTACTGAGGCATAAAATATTTTTAAGTCTGGAACTAAAACCGGGGACTATCATGATGATATGAATAATAAAAATTTTGTTAAATGGTTACGAGAAAAATTCATTCCCAATCCTCCGAAAAAAAAGGGTATTGGTATAAGACAATGCTTCTTATCACAATGCACTTTTAGAACCGATTCCAAATTTTTCTTGGAAAATAGAAGTGGCTCGCTGAAAGAAACATTTTTCATCTGGAAAAATCTACTAAAACCGAACTATTCACGTTAATAAAAACGCACAAGCCACTATGTAAAACTTACATAATAGATAAAGTTCTGGCTATCCTTGATATTGTAACGTTGCGTCTACCACCCTATCACCCGGAATTAAACCCCATTGAAAAAATATGGGCATTGGTAAAGAACAAAGTAGCTGCTTGCAACGTTACTTTTAAATTAGATGACGTCAAAATATTAACAGAAAACTGTTGACAACTGGAAAAATATTTGCGCTAATGTGTTAAAAGTGGAAAATGAATACCTAGAAAAGGAACACATTATGGATAAAGTAGCGGATCTGGTAATAAACTTAGGAGAAGTCAGCAACAGTGAATTTTCAATGGATGAAGACGATGACGACTTAGGTTGCGAGCCACTACAATAAATTTGTATATATTTTAAATTTTAATAAATTAATGTGTTTATTTATTAAAATGTGTTTTTCATACTTTTTTTAAAAGCAGGAGGTAAAATATGGTATTATTTATTTAAGCTTCGGGGCTTCGAAAGGGTATTTAACTCTTTTTTTGTATTATTTATAAGCTGTCTAGGGCTAATGTTATAGTATAATAGTATGTCATTAAAATATCGTTTAAAAATGTATATCATGTTGGTAAAGACGATTTGATGGGCGCCCTTAAACTGCAAAAATACATTCTATCTAAACTATCTGGAGCAGGTCACTACAATTCCAAATTACCCAAAGTCATTATTTACTCAGGTATAGGTAAATTTATAAAAATATTCCCCAATTATTTAACATAGAACATAGAATAATTATTTAATATATTTTTTAAGTCATTTCGGTAAGTGTATAACATTTTAATTATATTCTGCAATAAAATAATCATGTTGTTATTTTGAACGTACTTTGCCTGTACTATATCAATAGATTTAACGGAACCAGCAAACGAGCCCGTCTTTTTCGGTTTTCATTTCAAGGATCTAATGCACCGCTGCCATTCAGTTGTGCGTAATTATTTACGACGTCACGGGTCTACTCAGAATACACGGCCTCTAACTACCTTCAGTTTAATAGCACAGTCGGCTTTCTATAATTTTTTATGGCAAAAATTACTTACTATATACTCCTTGATGCTTGGTCTGTAATTCAATGCAATTGTCTTTCCCAAATTTTCATGAATTTGCTATTTCTTCCTAGGGAAACAGTAAGAACCCAAAGACAAACAAATCGCTCGTTTTTAATGTCCTGGTAAAGAGAAACAAGCAATACACACTTAAATAGTTTATTCTTTTGAGACTATGAAAACCGGTAAGCCTGCTGGTCCTGATTGGATACCCATAGAGGTTATCAAACTCTTTGACGTCGATGTGATTGTTATTCTTCCAGGCCCCTTTAACCACATTTATGATAAGGGAGAAATTCCTAAACAATTATCCACTTTTGTGCTCATACCCCAGAAACCGAATCCAAGAGAATGCACTTATGAGCTGCACTTTGAAGTAAAGTTCATTCACATAAGAATTTACAGAAAACTTCGAAGACATGAGCAACATAAAATTCGGATTCCGCGAAGGGCTTGGAATGCGAGAGACGTTCTTTTCCAGCACTGTCAAAGCCTTTGATAAGGTGAAATATGATAAGTTACATCAGCTGCTTGTCAGCAAAAATATCGACTCCAAGAACGTTAGAATAATTAAAAATCTATATTGGGGTCAAAAAGCTAACACAATGGTAGAAAACCAACCAACAGAGAAAATGGAGACTCGTCGTGGTGTGAGATAAGTTTGCATCTTATCACCGCTTCTATTTAACCTCTATAGCGAAGTTATTTTCAGGGAAACCCCAGAAGATGAGTTGGTGGGAATAGTTATAAATGGAGAAGTAATTAATAATATGAGGTATGTTGATGACAGCGTCTTGATATCGGACAACCTTGAATACATTTTAGAAAAATTAAATGATCGATGTAATAATTACGGGCAAAAATTAACATTAAGAAGACTTATTGGTAGTTATAAAATTCCCACAAAATCTGAACCATGCGAACCTGACGGTGGCAAACACCACGATAGAGAATGTGTTGACATATAAATATCGAGGAACTGGGATAAATCAATCGGGTGACCAAACGAGAGAAATAAAAACGAGAAAAGAGATAGTTTATTATTATTATTATTTACTAGTCGGAATATTACCATGGGACTTGGGATGAGGAAGCTGTGTTGTTACGTTTTTTCCACGCTGAACCGGAGAAGGAGTACAAAATCATTAACACCTTGAAAAAATAAAGCTTCAATACCTTGGCCATATAATGGGATGACAGAAATTCTTCAACTAATAGCTCAGGAACCTGAGGGATTGCTGTAACTGTAGCCGAATTGCTTTGATGATAGCGGAATAACTAGCAGGAATAACTGTTTATTGATCCAATATTCTAAAATACGTCAAATCATGTTCAAAGTTTCCTTTAGATATTATTCAACCAACCAATCTAATAATTTCAACATTTTCTGTTACAATGGCTGTAATATTATACATCCTTGACTTTATTCAAAATAAAGTTATCTATTTTTTACAAACTCTTGATCGCTCTTTCTAACTCCAATTGTCCAGCACCGAGCTGTCTAGGCCTATTCTATATTGACTTTTTGAACTTTAGTATAGAAAAATTATTCTACAAAACTACTTTGAACACCTCTAAGGAGTAGCAATAAGTTCTCTTTTACTATCCAACCGACCATGCACACCGATACATCCGTTTTTTTAGTGTCTCCAAATTATTATTAATATAATTAAACGACGACCAAATTTTATTTTTCTTTCATTACCTATAGAATCTCTCCTAATACTGCAAATACTACTCTAATGGTAAAATAGTTTTAGTTCCTAATCAATCAAAATAAACAAACAAATATATTCTATTTACAATAATAGTATAATAAGATAACATAAAGTTTAGTAAATAGTTAGATAGTCTCTTCCACCTCTAGCAGATTTTCTCAAGAATTTGGTTTGGGTTGTCGCTTTCAGTACCTACATTGCTTATGTGCTACTACAGTAGATAAAGATTAACTTTGATAATCCATTATGACTAACCTAATCGAGTAATACCATGGTTTCCTATTTTCATAAAGAATAAATAAAAATAACTGAATGATGAATACAGTCTACTCCATCTCTAGCCGGATCTCTCAACAAAAGGTTGTTTATTCCATTGCTTTTGCTTTTAGTAACCTAGACGAATTATTTCCATGCATTAGTTGGTTAGTGTTAGAGAAGATTAAAGTTAACTATATTATTAATTTACACTGTTAGTTTTTAGGTATGTATTTTTTGATGCTATTAAAAAATGTCTATTTTGAACTTTAGGAGATGGAATTTAAATTTCAATTTAGATTAAGTAAATACATAATTATTTCTGTGGGTATGTGTATTATACCTATGTAGTTGTTAGTTTTACTGAGAGAGAAACATGTGGGAAACCACACTATTATATATTTCTACATATTTAGTAGGTATCTTAAATACATAAACAAATTTAAATGAAACAAACACAGAAAAATATTTATAATACGGTAAACTCTCTGATCTTTATAAACATGTTATGCAGTTACATTATGATTAACAAACACCATTATTCCGAAAATAAAGTTTTACCTCAACAGCTAGAAAATGTTGAAATTGCTAAAACTTTGGACTGAAACATAACCTAACACTTACCTTTTGTAAATACAACAATGAAATCAAATTCCTCATTTAATTTTAAACAATAAGAAATATTTAACTTATGATTAACAGTACCAAATCAAAGAACAAAAAAAAAACTAAACTTTTGAACTAAATTTCCACCTTTTATTTAAAAAATTAATTCTTAAACGCAATGATAGCTGTTTGAAGCTACATTTTGTTTGTAGCTACCTAAAGTTGATTAAGTAGTGTTAAGGCTAAACCAAGTATGGAAGTAATAAGATCAGTATATTGGTGCAATTATATAGAAAAACCAGGAAAAAACTATATAAAACTATATCAGAGGAAACGCAACGATCCATTCATAAAACTCTGCAAATATTGCAAGAGAGTATCTATGAGTATGACAAATAATACAATCGATTCCCTTTGTTCCATCGTACTAGCAATGCTCTACCATTATTTAGGAGTTATGCTTACGGTTGTAATCAGTGACGTGCTATTTGTTAAAAGTAGGAATATCTCTGTCTGGTAATATTTAGTTATTTTTATTGAAATATATTTAGGTATGAATAGTTAATACTTATCTTTTCACTTAACTAAATATCGTTAATATTAATTATACAAATAAAATGTAATGTATTTTAAATTTTAATTTTTAAACTCTTTATTAATAGGTATTAAATAACCAAAAGGAAAATATTAAAATGTTATACGCAGGGTTTCGTGACTCCTTGATTTCTCAATTGGATTAAATTTGAGAGGATATATAGCATGGTTGAGGAATATGCAGGGTGTTTCATAAAAGCTAAAGTAGTTTTAAACTTGGTAAATATGAGCAAATCCAATGGTATTATTTTAATTTAGTACCACAAGACAAGCTAAATAATCGACGTATTTTGGCTTCAAGGTTGTATAAACTTTGTTCTTTTCACTCAGAAACAATTAAAATCTATAAGTATACAATTAAGAACAATAAACAACTAAACGGTTGAATGAAACTTCCACAACGTAAAATACGTACAATAAATTTCTATAAGTATACAAGTTATTTTCAGTATAATAGAAACTTGTTTTTTAAAAGTAAATATTTTTACTGAACTAATAAATGTATTACAAATAAATTTAAAATCAAAACTATAACTTCAGAACTAAAACTTGTAACTATACATAAGAACTAAAAATTAAAAGCAGAGACAATACTATTTTCTTTATAAGAATAAGTAGGTACGTGATATTTATCAAAATATTACTAAAGGTTAAAAAATAAAAACATTAGGGTGCAATTAAAATGGGCAATTATGTAAAAAAACACCAATATAACTCCAAAATATCGTTGCAATTGTATCGGCTACAATGATTTAAATAACGAGAGTGTGTTAATTCTATGATCTAATCGAATGAAATAGTTCAATGGTTAAACATTCCAAGAGATAGCATCATGCTCACAATATTTTTGGAAATGTAATCAACAAATACTATAGATGATTAAATAAAAAAACAAATCTCGTACATTAAATGGAGAACAGGAAACATCACATCATAGCAAATTCCAGTTGGCCACATCAAGACGACAAAGTCGACCAGAAATAGGTAATGTTTGAGCAAGTAAAAAAAATAAATAGTCTCCTCTGATATTAGGTCAATGGTCTAGCCTTAATACTATTTATCCAACATCAGGTAGCTACAAATAAACAAAATGTTTCTTCAATATGTCAATCGAAAGATGCTGGTTCTAGCAAAACAGATGTCATTGCATTTAAAAATCTATTATGGTGTTCATTTCTCTGATTTTATTTAATTTTTGTAATTGTATAGTTATTAAAATCTTGTTAATAATACCGAATAGATAAGAGGCTAGGGCACTTTTTTGTTGTATCGCAAAAATAGCAATTTGTTTATTTTAATTTAATTTTTATGGTAATAGGGTATAAATTTTATATCATTTTAGACACATCAAAATGGCGGTACCTATGAAGGTTTTAAACAATGGAACGCTTTGTCCCAGTTTCGGGCTAGGTACATGGTTGGCGCCACCCGGTGAAGCAAAAAAAATTATAGAAACGTCAATAGACTTGGGTTACAGATTGTTTGACTGTGCGTGGCTGTATGGAAACGAAAGGGAAATAGGTGAAGGGTTAAGAGCAAAAATTGAAGATGGTACTGTTAAAAGAACAGATTTATTTGTAGTTACAAAGTTATGGAACGTTTTTCATCAAGAAGAAAAAGTTGTTCCCGCTTGTAAAGAATCTTTAAAGAATTTTCAACTAGATTATGTTGATCTGTACTTGATGCACTGGCCGTGTGCAGCAAATTGCGAAAAAATCGACCCTAATTTACCATTTAAAGGTTCCGAGAATATAGTGTATGATTTTTGTAAAACGTGGAAAGCTATGGAAGACTGCGTCAAACTTGGTCTCGTGAAAAATATTGGATTATCAAACTTTAACTCTGAACAAATCGCTAGGATATTGAAAACGTGTACTATAAAGCCTGTTATAAATCAGATAGAAGTCACGCCATTCCTGAATCAAACCAAATTAATAAATTTTTGCAAACAACATGATATCGAGATTATGGCCTACGCTCCCTTAGCTTCTCCGTCAAGACCATGGGCTAAAGAAGGAGATATTATGCTGTCTTTGCAGGATCCTAAACTTGTATCAGTCGCTAAAAAATATGAAAAAACCACCGCTCAAGTAGTACTTCGATACATTTACCAGCAAGGTACTATACCAATTCCTAAGTCATCTAATCCCGAAAGATTGAAACAAAATATCAGTATATTCGATTTTGCACTCGATAAAGAAGACATGAAATTAATCGAAAGTCTGAATTGCGGCATAAGAACGTGCCCTGCTGAAGAATTAAAGGATAATCCTGAATATCCATTTAATTTAATAGAATAATGTTTCATATTTGTTTAAAATTAAACCTGTAAAGTATTTTTCTATAGTAAAGTTTTTTACCAAAAAAAAGATCATTAAAATTAATTTATGACACATTCCTTAAGAAAATTTAATTTTACTTTTCTTTTTTCGTGAATTTCTGTGTTAAATGTTCATTTTCAAAGAATATCAAATCATATTTTCATAAAAATTATAACGTTATAAAATATTAACGTATCGATGCCAACGTAATATTATTTAATATATTTAAAAAACGAATTGGTAACTTTTTTGGTAGATAAGATAAAAACATTTTATTCTTCAAACGCTTTTTAACATTTCAAATTCAAATGAAATATTCAGTAATTTTCGCCTACTTAAAATTTCATACAGGCAATGTTTATTTAGTACTTTAAAAAGTGACAAACAAAAGCTATTTAAGCGGTTACATCAGCTTCTTATCAACATAAACTCCCTACCTAATAGTAAGTACTTATCTACTAAATATTAATATTAGTAAATAAAATACAATCCAGTGACCTTTAACTGCAATAGTCTAAGAGTATTATCAAATCTTAAAGGTCAATAACAAAAGATAATTATTTCACAAATAAACGATAAACAAATTAGGTAATTAGTAAGAATAATAAACAACTAATCGTTCTTTTTATAAATTTATTAAGATCTTTGGGATATAAACATAACCTTAGATCTCCATTATTTTTTCTAATTATTACAAGACTATGCATTCTGTTGGTTCTGCTACCTTTTCCACTATTCCCTGTGACTCCAGTTCATCCAGTTTCTTTCTCAACTCTTTGTGTAAAGCAAATGGTACTTTTCTTGTGGGGTGGACTATAGGTACAGCATTTTCAGATAATTCTATTTTATATTCTGCATTTAGTTCTCCAATTCCCTTAAATACATCACTATATGTATTAATAAGCTTATATAGTCAAATTATCAGTTTCTTTAACCTTATCAGTTTTTTGTACTAGGTTTAATTTTATACATGAATCTAACCCTAAAAATGGAGTCATTGCTGTTTCAACTATATGAAACTTTGTTAATTTATTATCAAATTTACAACTTTTTAAATGAATAAAACAAATACCTATGGTTTTCAATGATTGACCACTATAAGCTGTAAGTGTTCCATTAAACTTCAATAATGATTTATTGTCTTTTTACAATTTTTAAAAGATTGTCCTTTAGCTGGAAAATTACTGTAAGAATGTTTATTATTACATTTATAACAAAGACAATTAATACTTGACCTTGTTTGATTATCTGCAATGGCATGTTTTTTATGGTGTAATGATCCTGTTCTTTGCCCAAATGATGGTCTTGATGTAGTAGGTGCTGTCTCTGACATATAATTATTTCTTGGGTATTCCTTTCTTACTGATAGCTTCTTTTCTTGTAGTTGTTACTTTTTATCACTCTGTCAATTTCTTGAGTCTTTGCCTACTATTGTCTTTATCTGCTTCAGTGCATTTTCTGCTGCTCTGCAAATGGACATACATTTGTCAAGATCCAAGTTGGATTCTCTGAGTAATCTGTTTTTTATGTTGTCATCTTTGGTTCCCAATACAATTCTATCTTTTATTAGACTATCTGTCAAATCTGCAAATTCACAATTTGAACTTAACTGTCTTAAACTTAAGAGATATTCTTCATAACCTTCATTTTCTAACATGTCTCTTGTAAAAAATTTCTTTCTTTCTACTGTTACATTCTTTTTAGGAATGAAATATAAATCAAACTGTTCTACAATATTTTTATATTTAAAATTATTATAAATTTTGAAAGCATCATCACCTATGATTCCTAGCAGAATATTAGCTTATTGTACATCACTTTCTTTATCGAGCTTGTTTGCATTTAGAAATATATTGAACTTTTGCTTAAAAAATATCCAATTCTGTGTTTGATCACCATATAACTTTAAATTGGTAGGAGGGCTTACCACGTGAGTTTTATTTTCAGCCACTAACATCTTACTTTTTGTACTTTCTCGTTTTCTTAAAATATCTTTAGATTCTCTTTATTTGTCACTATCACTGCGCCCTGTTATTTATGTTTTTTGGTTTGATTAAAATACATTATAATAAAATAAATACATGGGAGCTCAGGTTAGATGTTAATTAAAAGACGGTTCGTTCTAGAGTGTTCTATTCTGACATACGACAACGTCAACATAATATTTACAATATCACAGAACTACATACATGTAACACACAGTAAAGGTTAGTACAATAAAAACAAATTATTATTTTAAAATTAAATAAAAATTTGTTATGTAATAGAAGTGTTTTGATGGAACAAATCCCAAAACTTAATCTGGTGTGAATGTTTATCTCTGTGGGCATTTTAATGATCTTGGACCGTGGAAATTAGCTTCGTGGAGACGGTTTCTTACATTATCAGAGCATATAATTATTTGGTGCCGCTGCAAGTAGATAAACAATTCAGAATACCGCGAATTTTGGCCTATGGTTTTTTAGTGTGTAGTGTGTGTAAGTTCAGCTGGACTAAAACACACAAACGCCACCAGAATTAACTTACAACATTTTGGGCATACTCCAAAGCGGACACAGTAAATACCAAATAGGATATAAAAGATTGAGGTAAAAAGAAAACAGTATCGCTTCATCACTTTTTGTTTGAAAGCTAGTAAAAATCATTTATGACATCGTACCTGCGAAAACTAGCAACATCGTCTAATACCAGAATTATTCAGTCGTGAGGGAAAGATTTAATTCGGTACCAGGTACCTAAAGGGCTACATTTGACCGACTTTCGTTTTATTACAGATAGTAGGATAGGTACATATTATTTTGAATTTAAATAACTAATAATAGATAAATGTCTGGTTACTTGTTTTATGAATCAATGTCGTTCAAAAAATATATATTTTGTCAAATATTAGTCAGTTAAAGTGTTTTTTGACATTTTAAAAAGTCTGTAAGATAAATGGTTGGACATATCCAACACTATTTTCTCAGTGACCACACATAAAAATTTATAGTTTGCACTTTATTTTGCACAAATATAACAAATAACTACAGTATTTCTTTTGAACTATTAGTCAGATTCACATCTACGATTTTTCATGAATATTTAAAATATTCACCAAAAATTACGACCAATATTATGTAGATCATTTAAGGAAATGTTCCAAAAGGGGCCGAAGAAATAGTAAAAGTTAAAAACAATAAAGTATACAAAGTAGCAGTTTAGATTTTTTAAATATTTTTAAAATATTCAAGATTTTCTAATTCTTAAAAAAGATATGAAATAGACCATTTAATTTGCCAAAAAAAGTCCCATCTCCCGAAACTCTATCTTCAATATTTATAATTTTTACAGAGGGTCACTCTAAAGCAATAACAAAAAAATTATTTATTACTATATTCGAACACATGAATTAACAATAATCCGAGGTTAAAAAATTGTTATTCACATTTTTTCATTAGTTATGCTTTGGTTAATTAAAAACTTTTTCTGCAATAAATATTAGCAGAAAAACCGCGATAATTATTAAATTAAAGCTTTGGGATTCTTTCTACTTCATCGAGTTATTCTAAATAGGTTAACAAATAGATTTTTGTTGGAAAAATTCAGATATATGCATTTTTAATTTTTTATTTACAATCGAAAATCAAAATTTAGGATTAAAAAGTAATTATCAATAATATTTTTTTATTTTTAACACAATTGTTTTAAATATTGGTAAAAAAATGCATTGCTTATGAGTTCGTTTTTTGTAATATATTGGGTAGTACAATTTATGATTATAAATGAAAAAACCGCTTTATTAAAAAAATTATTTGTTGCTAAAATATGCGTTTGTTAATTAAAATTCTATTTCTGCAACTAAATAAATTAAAAAATCATTTTTTTTAAACCATGAATTCTATTGTTCTATTGGATTATAAAAAAAATCAATTATTTATTTGTTAATTTTTTTATACAACTTTTAATATTTTTGTGTGTTGAAACTTTTTACTTAATTTTTTTATTATTTAATTTAATTTAAAATATTGTAAAATATTATTGTTTGCTGATGATGCAAAACTTTTTAAAGCTATTTATACATATGAGGATATGTACGAGTATCCACTTCAAAAAGATTTAATTTTATTTGAACAATGGTGTAAATTAAATAGATTAATAATAAACATTCTAATAATATTCATATTTTGCCATATTCATTTAATGATAATATTGTTTCCCTTTGTGACTCTATTAAAGATTTGGGAGTGATTTTTGATTCCAAACTTACTTTTAAACTGCATATAGAATACATCTACATTGCAGCATCTAAAATTATCTTCTTTATCAAAATATTCTCTTCTTTATTCAATAAAGTATTTACCTTTAGATCATTATATTTCTCTTTTATATTTTCCAAAGTTATCTATGCTTCAATTGTTTGGAGAAGTAATGAAATTGGATTAAAAAACAAAATTGAATCTCTGAATAGAAAATTCTTAAGATTTGTGGCATTTAAAACTGGAAATTTTGTTCCATACTTTGATCATAACTTGAGTCATCTTTAAAACCTCTTCATGTTAGCTACCTTTGAATCAGCCATGGACAGAGCTGGTATTATTTTTATATTCAAACTGATATCAAATTATGTAAATGTGCCTGAAGTAAATTAAAATTATATGTTTCACCAAGATATTTACGTCATAATCAAACATTTTTTATCGACATAATAAGAACAGGTCAATTTGAATCTATTTTTAACAGATTATAGAAAAATTGTAATGATATTCCATTATGGTTTGATCCAAATGTGACTTCAATATATTCTGTTAAAAATAAATCAAAAATATTATGTAAATACGGTTATTTTTTATAAATTACTTGAATAATCTATAAGCGTTTTCTTATTTTATTTTTGTTATATAATAAATTTTTATTGTATGGGGTTCCTCCCTGTTGATTAAACAAATAAGTTAATAAATAAAAAAAATATTTATATAATTGGAAATATGGCAAATACCTTAATACTTCAGCTGTTTTTATTAAAGTTTTTAGTTTATCCTAAATTAACAATTTTAGGTTTTAATAAAATCCTTTTTTAAAAATCAGACTACCTGTTTTTATACCATTTTTATACCAAAATTATAAATATTGGGCAGCTCCGGGAGTTGGGACATTTTTTGGTTAATTTAATGATCTCTTCAAATCTTTATTAACATTTCGAACGTCTTGAATATTTTTTAATATATTAAAAAAAAACTAAACTCTGACTTTGTTTACTTTATTGCTTTTAACTTTTGCTATTTTTTTCTGCTCCTTTTGGAACCTTTCTTTAAATGTTCTGCATAATATTTAGGATCAAATGACACTCGTAATTTTCGATAAATATTCATAATATTTATGAAAAATCGTACATATGAATAAGATTAAAAGTTCAAAAGGAATATTGTGTGTGGCCGCTGAGAAAATAGTGTTGAATATATCCAAGCGTCTATTTTACAGACTTTTTAATACGTCAAAAAACCCTTTAACTATCTAATATGGGATAAAAATCTGCATCGAATGACTTCTAGTTCCTAATTTTCGATGAATATTAAAATATTTTATAAAAAATCGTAGATGGGAACTAGACTATGCATGAGAATTGAGGATTTGCTTTTATTTTGGACGATGTTGCCACAAGGTAATAGAGGATGCAGGATTTCGGAATTTATGAACAGAAATAATTAAATTCTATAATTCGAAATACGCCGAAATTATACATTATTTTAAAAATCTGTAAATAGAAAAATGATTCAGTTTGTTGCGTTTCAGCTCGCTCTTTCCTTATTTTTTTATTTATTAAAAACGATAAAAAACTTATTTCTTTTGGCAACTGCGGCCACTACTGTATGCTATTAAAGATTTTTGGCCTTCCTTATCTTCCACAGACATTAATAAAATTATTGTTATAATAATATTATCGTTTAATAAGTTAGAAAAATATGTGAGCAGTTGTATTATTAAAATTTATATCAACCGTCCACAAAATCTTATTTTTTTTTCTTTATTAAAGCTGTAAGCTTTTTATCGTGGTAGTGACAAATTATTGCACAGCAAAATGTAATCTTTTAGCCATAACTTAATACAGTAAACACTTTTGCCCTGAAAAATTCCACGGTGAATTCAAATTCTCCAACTTTTGCTTTCGTTAAAAAATATTTCATTCTAAAGTCTACCCGTGAGCCCTCTAGGAGTCTTTAGGGACTCTTTCAATGTTAGTAATTGTTCCCTTGTGTCAGACAATTCATTGTAACAAAATCAACATTGATAAATGTAAATTATTCTGACACGATTAACCATTATTAAACGTTTTCAAATTAATTAAATTAGTTGAACATTTTACATAATTTTACAAATATAAGTTGACACGTGTCTCCACATTTTTTCAACGGTTTTAAAATCTTTTTGTTTTATAATTTTTAGTTGCGGACTTAAATAAAATTAAATAAAATAGTTTTCCTTTCATTAGGGTTATATTCAAACGAATTTCAATAACACAGTGCACTATTAAATTTTATAAATTGTTACCGGTGTGAAGTTAGCAACCCAAAGCTGGTAACTCATTTGCCGACCAATCCCAAAAGTTCCTGTGACGTATAAACGTTGATAATGCTGAATTCTGTAACTCCAAAATGTAGATTATAATGATTTGAACCAACCTACGGTTCGTATCGTAAGTTCACCGATGTTCCACGATGTCTCACTGCTACGGAATATCCCAATAATACAACAGTTGTCTGACAATGTATATGGAATACTGGATTAAATTTACCTTTTTATGGTACAAAGGTATTTATTTGCCTTCGCAGCGCTCATTACAGTCACAATTATTACTTTATAACTAAAATTTTGACTTTCTTTAAACATTTAAAAAAAAATTACCTTTGCAGAAGATATTAACTGGTTGATGGGCTATTGAGAGAATCTAAAATTTTTGTTTATTATACAGTGCTTTTCAGATAAAAGTATCCACCTTTCATAACATTTGTAATACGGATATTTAGGAAAAATTCAAAAACACGTCAATTTATGTTGGAAAGGGCAAGCATTATGGCTTATTTAAACTTACTGGAAACGCCACCCCCTCACCCCCAGCAGCATCCCTTTTTTTTTAATTACTTCTCATATTTTTAATGAAAAATTTGTATACTCCTTTTTGGGCTGATTTCAAAAATGTATAATACTTGTAGGTTAAAGTGGTTAGTTTATGAGATAAACAATTTTTCTTTTAATAGCACAAATTTTACTTATTTTTTACTTTCACCTTATTTGCCTGTAATAAAATGGGTTGTACAACAGTTCAAACTCTTTAATCTTTTCAACTGTGCTATTTGTTCTACTTAAAAAATCCAAACAACAAAAAACTCTACTTTTTATTAAAGTTTGACATTGTCAACTAGAATTTGTAGTCACTATTGATAGTGTACATTATTTATTTTGTTTTGCAGAAATGGTTTACTCTTTGCAAGAAAGAATTTAAATTGTAGGTTTATACTACCAAAATAATAATTATGCAAGAGCTGCTGCTAGAATATTTAACGAATTACATGACGGAAGACATGCAACTCATAAGCATGTAATTCAACTGATGGAGAAATTTACCACAACATGGTCTATTTGCAATAAAGTGCATAAGCGAGTGGGACTCGTAAATAACGAAGCATCCAAGTGGCAATTTTAGGGCCTCAGTGATGCATTTAGTATAAGTTGTATATTGAAGTAGGTGTAATAGTAATTATTCTTATTTTTATTATCAACTTGATGTTTTTTTTGTCATTATTGCCATCAGTTTGTATTTTTTAATTTTAGTCGAGTTGTTGTCTGTCAGTCGAGCTGCGATTTGTTAGTTATCGTTCTATTTTTGCACCCCTACGTAACTGAGCGTTGAACACCTAGGCTTCATCATTGGAAATTTAAATGGTGAATCATATCTTGAGTTACTCAGGGAATGGGTTGTTGACCCACGTATTACAACAATAATAAAAAATGATGATAACTCATTTACAATTGTAAAGATCAGCATGATATAATTTTTTTCTGGTTTTTCTATATCATTGCACAGTTATACTGATCTTAGAGGGAAGTACATCCAGGATAATCCCTTAGGGCTATTAACATCTAGGCTTTAATATTGTTATGTCTTATTACTTCCATACTTGGTCTAGCCTTAATACTACCTAAACAACATCAGGTATCCAGCTACAAACAAACAAAATGTAACTTAAATGTCAATCTGACGATGCTAATCAGCGAAACGGCCGTCATTGTAATTTAAAACCTAATTTTTCAAATAAACTTGGAAGTAACGTTCAAACAAAGAGTTTTTTATTATTTTTTCCTTAAATTCAATTAATTTCCTAAATAATCTTTCAGAGAAGTCTGACCTAACACAATCTAATCTAACCTAATGAATGAAACTAATTCTTAATTACTTTATTTTTATTCTAGGAACTGCATGTAGAAATACAATGAAACGAAATTACCTAGAAATTATGATTTATTGACTTTATTTTATGAGAAACCGTTAATTGTACGTTATTTCGAAATGTGAAAATTTTATTCTACTATATTTATGTGATTATCTGATTTTATTCATAGCTTTAATTGATTTTTCCCAATCTATCTCAATATATACAGTACTAGACAAAAGGCCCCTCTCGCCTTATTTAGAACGGTAATACTTATAATAGTGAGTTTTGGAGGGAGGAAATAAACTAACGTAGGCTTCTTAACTTGTTATCACAGGTGATAATATAGTCATAGATGACGTCAGACAGCCGCTGTGATCAATAATTTTGAATGGGACGTTATGGCAAATGATATCTCCGTTGGCAGGTATTGAAAATACATATTCAATCAACATATAATTAATAAATACTAAAATTGTAGTTTCACATTTGTTATGGTTTATTTTATATCTATAGTATCCTTTTATGTTAGCTAGAAGTTTGAAACTTTGCATATGTATCAAGGTCCTAAGGGTTTTTCCACTAAAACTAATGATTTATTAGCTGTAAAAATTTATTTTAAATTTATTATTTAAATGAAATAACTAAATATATTTATAAACAAATTTTTTTAACCCACAGGAATTTTAGTGATTGACTCTAATCAACCTTCAATGTATAATCTTGTTCTTTATTAAATACTAAATATTAAATAATTGTACTAATCGTTTGTACGTCAACACCTTAATATTACTGATTTATTTCAAAAACATATTACCTAATTACAATACTTAAAGAAACATTGGAAAGGATATCCAGTTCCCAAATTAAATTATCAAATTGTTATTTATAAACTCCTTCATCGGGTGCAATTTTCCGCTCGCGATAGCCAATTATAGCGAACAGCTAAACAACTGAGTTGAGCCCGATTAACCCCAATTGACCTCCGTTTTTCAATTATGTGTTGGTGTTTTTTTTTCCGTGACGTTTAAATAAACACACCATGCATATATATATTTAGAAAAACCTCGCCTGTTTGGGAAAATATCTGGCATACATAATATCCATTCATTATATTAATGCTACGTCCACTCCTTTGACATATTAAAACGGTACGTGACCTTCCACTAGCCAGAGCTGGGGAATGGAAACATTTTTTTAAAGAAAGAGAGATTCTATATACAGTAGAAATTCTTTTTGGTTCATTTTCCTGATCACCTTACATGCTAGAGACAGTGAGAGGAATTATAATATTAATTCTGTTTTTTAAAACGCTTATCCGATTTTAATGAAATTCGATACAGTCGAAAAAGTTGACCTTTACCTTGACGTTACTAACAGCGAACAGTAGAAAACACAAACTTTATATACCTCATCCTTTTCTACTGGTAGTCGAAACACATCAAACAATTATAAACACTTGTCTATCAAGCAATGGCATACGTTTTTTCCTTAGACAAGGAAAGAGAGTGGACGCGTAACCCGAGTCGTGAAACTGTTACCTCTTGCCACATAATCGATGCGGTCAGTGGCGTAACATAATGTTTACAATACATTTTTCCCACATATAATAGGTAATAGTTGTATGTTTCTTAGATACAAATAATAGGTTGGTATCAAAGGAAGGAAGTGAATAAAATTCAGCAAAGGTACATATAGGTACATGATATGATAAAACAAAAAAATCATATTTATATTATAAAATACTAACTATATTATATTAATCAAGGAGTATATAAATAACAAATAAAATTTACTAGTAATTATAAAAAATCTTTATTTGTTATGAAAATATTAACATAATTGATCTATAACTACCTTAATATTAAATAAATACTTAAATTAAAACTGTTTTTTTGCTGATATTAATAGTGATGTTTGACTATAGAACATTTTTGTTCACCATTTAAACCATTAGACAAAAAATAGCCAAGTGGAAGCTTCCATGTGTCATTAATTGCAACTATCAATAAAACAACAGCTTCTTTGGCTAATTCATTTGAATCATCATCCAAATCAACCCCAAAATTGACTAACCGTGGAAACTTTTACCATTCCATACCAAGTGCTGCCGAATTGACATCTCATCAATGATAAGAGAACAAAGTAATGGTTTATTTGAATTTTCTATAAGTTTACTCAGAGTATTGAATTATTCAATTGTGAAACCAGGAGCTGCATAGTTTGCAGTCATTTCCCAATAGTGCTTCTATGGGGCAAACACGTTTCAAATACTGTCCTGATATACTTGTAAGCTTTATAGGAGAGAAAAAATTTAAAGTCAATGCAAATTTTCGTAATTCAGGTGGGTATTTTTTATTTTTAGACATTGCATTCTTTGTAACAATTGCTTATTTACACTACTCACATTTTCTAATAAAATGGCTTTTTCATTATCAATCAAGTTCTTATTTTTGAAACTGGTTATTAATTGTTTAAGGGAAACAACTTTTCTTTTTAGCCTGTTTATAGATTGTTTTAATACCCTAATTTTTCTAGTCTTCTCTTAACTTCTAATAGTTTCTAGAAGTAACTTCCATTTCAGTATTTTTAACCAGGGCAATCAGCTGTTGGGTTTAATGACTGTGTTGAGGAAGTAGAAGGACCGGGTTCTGTACTCTTAATATATTCAAATGGTGCTCTCTATTTGGCCTAGAAAAAACAATATTTTTATATAAATATTTCCAATTCACAAAAAAATTAAATTATGTTTTACTTAGAACTGCCAAGGTGTTTTATTGTTATTAGTTATGTAGGTACATACCTTCCTGGGTTGCAGGTATGTGGGCAACTGATGAAAAATTATTGGAACAGCTTCATGGAGCAAATGTAGTCTTGAATTTACATCAGTTTTATATAACCAACATTCCTCAAAGTGTTTTGACCAAAGCCTATCATTTTTAGTTGGTTCCCAAATCCTTAATTTTGGTGTTACCTGTCCATAATTTGCGTTTTTCTACATCTGTAGGAAGGCTGTAACAAAAAATAAAAAGTTCATAAAATACCTACATGTTTTTCTAGTGAAAATTCTCCTATTTTACAGTGAATAATTCTTTTGTCGTTTTGAGTTAGTCCTTTTTGCATTAATCTCCTATTGAAATGAATAGCTAGATTTATTTGGAGAAACTTAAAAATTGCTTGCCTACGCCATTGGTAAAATGGCTGTTTTGAAGCAAGAAAATATATTATTTATGCAGATTTAGAATGAATATTATTAAACCGCGTTATCCAAACACTATAATTAGATGAATTAAAGACTGAATAATTACATACTTAAATATAATTACTCAGAGATAACTCTTTTATCTTTTAAAATAGAAAAATCTACAAAGGTCATTGTATATACAATCGTTTGTTTACCTGTAAAATGAAATTCCTATCTCCTTTTCTCGCTGCTACTTCGGCATCCGTAAGCACAACAATTCACCATTATTCAGTTCAAAAATAATTCACAATCTCAATAATTTTCACTTAACAATTCACAAATGAAGGACACGTTGTATTTGCTTTGTTTGCCACAGAAATAATGGCGTCTGCTAAAAATGTGTCACAGAACGCAAGCTCAAAATAAAGCGAAGTGCGGTATCCATATGCTTTCCTAATCTAAGGTTTTTTCCAACTCTAATTATGACCTTCGAATGTTGGAAAGAGATAGCGCCAAACCGATTAAATAGTTATATTTACAAGAATTTATTTTTATCTCTTATGACAGCTCTGATTATTTAATTACATCGTTTTATCATTTGCATGCAAATAAATTGTATAAAATCGGTTTTTTTTTCATTCAAAACCTCTTTCTTATTTGTTATTTTTATTTTACGGTAAGCACAAAATTAATTTTAAACACATCAGGGTAAAGGTCAGCGTAAAGGTTTGACTATAAATATATGTATTGTTGGGTCAATTTAAAATACAGCTAAAATCTTAAATTGCACATTTACAAATATATATTTTATTTTGGCATAAATATGTATGTAGTGTTGGCTGGTTTTGTAAATAGTGTGAATTAGATATATTTTTGAATTATGTTAATACCTTGCATCCTAACAATAGTTTTACATTAGAAATTAAAGAATTACTACTACTCAATCAACATCACAGCACTGAACACTCACAAACGTATAAATACATCGCAAGCGCTTGACTTGTACCATAAGCTCACACAAGCTCATACAAGCCAAACCAAATATCCCATTTACCGTTCGGATCAGACGAAAAATTTTGGGTCCCAATTATCTTTGTCGAGAATTCTTAAGATACGCACGGCACAGAAAAATGCGAGATTTCGCCTACGCTCTGTACAGTGCATGGCACGAGATGAAGCAGAAAATATATATATTACGTATCAGTTGATGTAAAAATTCATGAAATTAGCATAACCTGTCAAATTTCAAAGCAGTAGTGGGTCAGAGAGCATTTACCTTTTAAGCGACAGACCGTGGGTTCGATTCCCACGTACGACAGAAGTTATTTTTCAAAAATGTAATATGATTTTTTTATTTATTACCTGTCAAATTAAATATCAAAAAAATAATAGTTTTATCTAATGTCCATTTAGTATGAATTAATTGTACGTTATAATATGACGACTATTTATACAAGTGTACCTATAATAAATTTATCGAATGAGATATTTGTTTAAAATGATTCTTATTTTATCATTAACATTAATACAAAATAGTTTTTTTTAATTAAGTACATATTTATAAAGTTTTTATAAATTGTTTTTAGTTTTTAATATGTCGTAGATAAAGTATAGTACATTACTCGTAGTTAAGGTTAAGGTCAATTACGCCCTTGCAACGTTATCGGCTTCGCTCCGTACTAACATTTGTCTCCTTAACCAACCCGTTACGTAATATATTATTATTCACTGACTATTTAGGTAATAAACCAAAAATATTGGAGTATACAGCAAAAGTACTTTTACCCAGCTTTTAGAATGGTAATTAGGCATCAAGGTGGAAAAGTGAGTTTTTAACAGGTCACCAGCAACCACCAGTCACTCACGTTTCTTATGACAAAGGCAACCAATAACATCCAGTAATTTTTTGTTTTAATTTGATAATAAGTATTGTAAAATCGCTGGGAAAATGCATGGATAAGTCAATTGATTTTAGAATTTTCATTTTGTCTTTGCAACAGTTACTCTCACAATAAATTGAGCATGTAGCAAGCGTACAAAGATTGCAGTTTTCTGGATGTTCTACATTAAGCTTACTTCAATTTAAGCAGAATAAATTTCTATTGTGCTGTGACGCTGTGATGGATTTCTTTCTTGATTATTCAAAAGATTATACATTTCCAGTCAAGGTTAGTCTCTTCTTTAACTTATAAGACCACATGCCATTAATAAAAAACCACTACCAAATTTAGTGTTTTTGTTGACAAAAATTTTTTTATCTTACTTTCTTCACCTCTTCTCATTGTTTAAATATTCTACTACATATACTCTGATTTGAGATCACACTTAACACCCAGTGACACACATCCACTCCAACACACACCCATAATCATACTAGAAGTTTCCTAAGAAAACATGCAACACATTGCTCCACACAATCTACTACTTGGTGAGATCTATCCTATTATCAGGACATACTATATTCAATTTGTGACTTTGTATGTATCAAACCTTTCTAGTTAAGTTTATCCACCTGTCTTCTGTTTTTATTTTAGTGAATTATTTGATTAGCCACAGTGACCTTAAATTAATTTATTATTAGAGTTCATTTTTTTCGTCTCTCTAACATCTATTAAATTAGATTATATACCGACCATATTCTAAAATATAAAAGTGTTAAGTAAATAAAATAAATTAGTCACTATTTTATGAAAGTTAATAAAAACAAGCGGTTTCGATTTAATAATGTCTCGATAATTTCTAAATACTTACCTATTCAAGGTATATATACCTTGGGGAAATGGTACTTCACTATTTGTTATAAACATTTAATATAGTAATGGAATGGAATAAACATACATAAGAAATATTGTTTCATGACTTTTAACAGCTGTGACCTTAGAACATAAACTTCCTTAAAACTTTAAGTTAACCATAGGACAAACAGCCAGATGGATTATATTCCTAATTTTATCCAGAAAGGTATCTACCCCGCCCACTCTACCGCAAGTGTAAGAAAGCTAGTCGAGGACATAATAATATATTGTAACAAATATTGTAATTTTAATAATTATTTATAGTTTAATTAATCTATTTGAAGATATTTGATATGGATATTATTTAAATGTTGCCAATATAGCATGATCTTTTATGCCTTTTATGAACCAGAAAAAACTTACTTTGCTGTGGAAATTGTGTTAAATAATGTCAAATGAATAGGTTCTTATCGATATTCATTAATTATTAAATACCAAATAAATTCTTTTGTTTTCAATTATATAACTTAAACTAACTACTACAATAACTTAAAATGTTTTAAAAAATTATCTGACCTTAGCTTGTAGACTGGATATTTCTCATCGATTGAAAGAAATCTGTACTTGCTCTATGAGTAAAGTATTTTGGTACAAGGTGACTTCTGACACTGGAAGAATTTCGTTGATAGACGTTTGGTTCTTAGTTTTATTCACTGCAAATTTTAATTGATCAATTGTTACAGTTTTTAATTATCACTGTCTCTTTTAACTACTTAATCAGCACTAAAACTGATTTAAGGAGTGCTTCTTCTTCACTCACTATATATTGATTCACTGACTCATAGACTGACTACCAATGATATAGTGATCATGACCTCTACTCAAGTCTTTTTATATCTTTCAAAGGTACCAGAATTTTGTTGAAGGTTCTATGGTACTAATCATATTCTAGAACACTATCTGCATCTCTGTCTTCCCTATATACAACTAGACATACTCACACTGTTCACTGTGGAACTTTCTAGAACACAATCAGTACTAATATATCTGTCTTCTTTTTTCACATTACATAAATAATTTCTAGAAATTTCTAGTAAGTTTATATATTGTTTAAGTACAAAATAAATGATAAAATTACATGATAAAAAATTATTTCTATCTTGCAATTTACTACCAAATACCTAAATAAAACTCATTTTATTATTAAAACTGATTGTGGTAACCTTTACTTTGTGAAAGTCCATCTTACTAAGAACAATAAATAACTAAACGGTTGAACTAAACTTCCACTATTTATTCGAAAAATACGTTTTAAAATGCAATTACAGCTTTTCGCTAAAAAATAGCATCGTCAGATTGACATATTGAAGTTACATTTTGTTTGTTTGTAGCTAGGTACTTGATGTTGATAAGTAGTTAAGGCTAGGCCAAGTAAGGAAGTAATAAGTCATAACAATATTAAAGCCTAGATGTTATTAGCCCTAAGGGATTATCCTGGATGTATTTCCCTCTAAGATCACTATAACTTTGCAATGATATAGAAAAACCAGGAAAAAACTATATCATGCTAATCTTTACAATAACTTAATATATTTATATTACAATAATGTCTTATCTATGTATACAATGAAGAACCAATCAAAGTAAACAGTTTAGTAGTGGAGAACTTCCAAGATTTATTTGTTCATTAACTACTTTAAACTAGAAGAACTTGAAATTGAAAGACATTTGGCAGATCAACAGTTCGATTGTATTATTTGTTATACTTATAGATACTCTCTTGCAATATTTGGAAACATAGTTTTAAGAATGGATCGTTGCGTCTCCTTTGATATAGTTTTTTCCTGGTTAACATAAAGATATATTGATGAAATCTTTAAAAATATATTATAAAAGAAAATTATTACCAGTTACCTACTTATATCACTAAAATCATATATTATCCTAAATATTATGATAAAAGCTTTTGTATTAAAATTGATTTTTGTCCATTATGTACAATCGAAATTATTTCACTTTTATATTAACCGATACAATATATTGAACGTATACTCAAAATATATAATAACAGTTATTAGATTAAGATAATATAAAACAACATCTGTTGATATTATTCGTATTTTACTCTTATTTAATATTTTGTTACAATGTTACAATATATAATATTTTAATGGTAATATTCTACATTAGTTCATTTATATAAGTTTCTTTTATACCACCAGTCGCTTTTCTTTTTCTATCATATTTTTCCTTTTCTGTTTATTTGGGTCTTTTTTTCAAGTGTAACAACATTTATAATAAAAAATCGAATTTGTAAAATAAAACATACAGTCTCAATTAAAATTCCGTCTGTAGGATAACATTGTTAGAGGACGTGGATGGTGTGCTTTCAAAACGCTGCATTTATGACTCAAATTTGTTATACATTTGAATTTTTCATATTTCCTTAGTGTTAATTTTAAATTAACACAACTAAAATCAAATTTTTTCCTAATAAAATATCCCGGATCTACCGCCCTGTTATTAACTGGATAACAACACGTTTTGTCGACTTGTTTGACCTCTTTGAATATTTAATAGTAGTTTTCCGTATCATATGTTGGAATGTTTAACGTTCCAGATAAAAATGATATAGAGACCCATAAAATGTTGGTCGGAAAAACAGGACTACTGTACACTAAAAGAATGTAAATATATTTTCACAAACTAATGGAAAATGTAAAAACATTGCCGTTATGAAAAAACATGTACCTAGATGTACATCATATTGTTAAAAAAAATTATAAAAGAAAAAATATACCTGTCAGTAGCATAAAGTTATATAGGAGTAGGAGTTACTAGATGCTGAGTGAAATCAAATATGAATCACAATTGATTTGGAATATTACTACATTTTAAAAATTTTGTTCTGATGAAATTCAGTGAATTATTTGTTTTTGGATAATTTTAGACAGTCGCATAAATAATTGATACCTACTTATGACAGTATTGCAAAAAATGTTTGCATACATACGAGGGTTGCCTTTTATATTTCGGGATTAGAGAACAAAAACAAAAATATTAATCATCGAAAATCACTTTATTGTTTTTCAAAATATTTCCCATGAAGATCTATACACTTTTGCATGCGTTTGAACCAATTGTCGAAGCACTTTTGCCATTCTATATGAGGTATCTCCAAAACATGAATTCTGAATGCAGCAACCGCTTCTTCAGGTGCCGGAAACGTTGACCTCTCAGTTTGTTTTTTACGTACGGTAATAAAAAGAAGTCATTCGGTGACAAGTCAGGACAATACGGCGGATGACTCAACAAATTGATGTTTTGGGTGCTCAAAAATGCAGTTGTTTGAGCCTATGTGTGGGAGCTCGCATTGTCGTGGTGAAGAATGATCCGTCTTCGGCGGTTGGTTTCTCTGATTTCTTGGAAGATAACTGGTAAATAAATGATTACATACCACTCAGAATTGACTGTTCTGCGTTGTTATAGTGGTACGGTTGCGACATGTCCAGTCCAGGCTCATACGCATAAATCCACGATTCAATATCTGTTACGTTGTCATAGACATGTTTCGAAGCACCGTGATCGTATATTTTGAGCATTTTCTTCGACCAATCCACACGAGCCTTTTTTTGAGAGATTGACAAATTGTGTGGGATCCAACGCGAACAAATTTTTTTGACCGTCAAATATTTATTCCATATTGAATGTATGCTGGTCCCACTAATACCTAAGGTTGTCTCAATCTTACGCTAGGTCACATGGCGATCTTGCAATATCAGTTCGCAAACAGCATCAATGGTTTTCGGAACAACAAATGATGTTGGACGACCTGCACCAAATTCGTCTTGGAGTGAACTACGGCCACGATTGAATTTACCATAACATCGATAAACACGGGTCTTTGATGGAGCTTCATCGGCAAAAATTGAATTAAGTTCATCCATACACTGTTGCTTAGTTAATCCACGTCGAAAGTTGTAAAAAATAATCGCACGACGATTTAATTCCATTTTGGGCCGAGATGAATCTTTTAAGTTACTGTAAACAACACAAATAGCGCTCTATGTCTGAGTACGTATAACCTCAAAAATGTCCATCTTTACGATAGAGCTGTCAGTTGCCAGATTGTAACACCAGGGTTGCCAAATTCCGAAATATAAAAGGCAACCCTCGTATAATACATGAACCAAATCTATCTTTTACATGATTTAAATTCATTTAAAAACTCAAAATATAAAATGGATCTCTTTAACATGGACATTTTTAATGTGATATATTTATTCCACCTACCTCTACTGCCCTAGGGAGAAAAAGTAAGCTAAACTCAGTCAGTTTAGTTAGGACGTCTCAAACACGTCAATATCCAGACGACGGACAATAATTTTGGGGACGTCCATTGTTACTAATCAGGACTAATCAGGATGTCCCTTGTAGGTCCGGAATTATGGGACCTAAAATGGACGTATTTGGGATATTCAGAATATAACTATATTTGACTTTTTACGATATATTAATAGTACACAATTATTAAATATTTTTGCTGGACTCTGGCGCTTGCTCGTTCGCTCGCTTGATCCAGGATCAATTAAATATTCATATATACAGTGTGTAAAAGCCAAATGGAATAAATTCATTATTTCGGTTACTGTACATATTTATAAAAAATCCCGAAACACGTCAAATTTAAATTATAACTTGACATTCTTTAACGTGAAAATGCATCCCCTACCTTCAACCCCCTTAGAATGACAGGTACCACCCCCATTTTTTTAAATGGGAAGTATAGGCTTGTGATATATCATTTGAAAGGTATCTTCATTCTCTATTCAAAAATGTTATTGTTTTTAAATTTAATGCAAAAATTAACATAAAAAAAAATTAATATCATGTTGTTACCGAATTCGCTAAAATATACTCGAAACTTATTACAATATACTTAAAACTTATTTCCCGTTTAGGTCTTGATAATGAGAAAGTGAACAAAAACCATAGCAATGTGGTTTTTAGATGGTAACCATTAAAAAACTTTAAAGAATTTCCTTGGCAACGCTATTTTAACAAGCAGTAGTAAATTGTTTTATTTAAGTTTTCATTGTTGTAATTTAAGTATAAAGTTTGTTCAATTCAATTCTGAAAAATGGTTAGATTGACGGAAATGCATAAAATAACAGTTTAAAAAATGATTGGTTACGGAGATAACATCCGAACACTACAGGAAGTAACTCGCCTATTTCATGAGAAATTTACTAATTTACCGCCTATATCCCAAGGAACAATAAGTAAAATAGATTTTTTATAAATATGTACAGTAACCGAAATAATGAATTTATTCCATTTGGCTTTTACACACTGTATAATATAACTTGCTTTGAACTCGAAAATCACCGCACGAACAAGTAACTCTCGAATGTTACAGTCTATAATAAGTAATAAAAGAAAACTTATACCAACGGTATTCTCTGCTAATAGTCTTAGTAAATGGTTGAGAACACAACGTATATTGTACGTTGAAATATACATTGTGCTACAACACAAGATTTTACAGTTTTTATTATTTAAAAAAGAATGACGAGAAGTACAAAGCAGAGATAGAACAAAGCCAAAAGCGTGACAATTGACAACATTGACAACAGGTCATAGCATACCTACAAATAAAGAATAAAAAGGAAGGAGTATAATACGATTGGACGATGTCCGCGTTGGTTCTTGCATATGGCCGACTTGAAGTTTCCGGTTACCAGTGGTGTTACACACAGGGTATTATAAACTTATGCCTCGTATTAATTATTAAAAAAAATAACTGTTTTCCGCTTGTAATTATCTGTGCAGTAATATACATTGTCATAAGGTTGTAGGAATATAAATTTAGATTAAAAACTTTTAAGCAGGTAATTATAAATAGTTGACTTAGTTGGTCTATATAAAAAATAAAGGAACGTCTATGATAACAATGTGGTTGTCATTAAAATATTTTGTTAATTTTTAATAATTCAGATAAATAGAACCCTACAGATGAAAAGTAATTCCCATTCAAGAATTGAGTTAATTACTTAACCAGAAAATAATATATAAAACAGCATGAAAAAACTATACATGTCAAATGTCACGATTCGAATGAGTCATATTTGGTTCTTCAATATGGCCAACTTCCGTCGTGATTATTTGCTAGATTAAAATATGACAACGTTCTTTCCTTTCTATTTTTTATTCATAGTAGCAAACCGTGCTCGGCATGGAACGATGGCCATTAGACTACACGGTCGCTGCTTGACACGCGTGGTAAATTTAAATATTGAATAATACCCTTTGCCTAAGGATTTTTTCAGATTTTATTTTTATAGCATAAAATTTGGTAACACAATGAACAACAGCACACGTTAATTCACTAATGGTGATACTTAAATGAAATTTTAAAGTTGAACAAGTTTGACTATTTATATATCAATTTTATTTTAGAACTTTCAAATTAAGGATATCATTGTGCAGTTGTTGATTACATAACCAATTGGTACAGAAATAAAATCTAAAGAAATCTTCTCGTTTTTGTACAAGGTACCTATATTATATTTCAATGGAAGATTACTACAGTGCTTAAATCTCTACTAAGCTGCTGAAATTATAAACTAAAAAGTTTAATTATTTAATATTTACAAAAACTCAACGTCCGTATAATGAACGTTTTGGGACATTTATGTCAGGATGCCTTAGGTACGTCCAGTGCTGACTGAGAAGTGATGTACAGTCGGCTTTAAAATAGCATATACATGTTAAATGTGAATTTCGTTTACCTACCGAAGTTATAAAAACGCCCTTCTTAAACAACATAGGAATGGCAATTTTTAAAACGCCTACATTAAATGGTTTTTGGGGATTAAGTTTATTTACAAGGGACAGAGGGACAGGCAATTTGTCAATAAAATACCTTATGCTGCAAACATTAAAGATATGGGCGTGGACAACTGTTTAACTGATTTCAAATTTATTATTATTTAAACCGTGATTGGTTATACACAATGAATAGGCCGTCCTTAAAATTAATTCATTGTAAGCGATTTGAGTTTGAAAATGTATATGCTACTCTGAAGCCGATAGTTCGTCATCAATAAAAATTATTATGCGCCAAGGTAGAAAAGTGAATTAAAGAATCTTCAAGGTGTTTAGTGGATCCCAGACGATACTTTTATACCGTGGCTCATATAACATTTTTTTCACTACTGGCATTCTATTTTTTTAAATATTTTTTAAAACTAATAAAAAATTTTAAGTCACCAGTCACTGCCGTTTCACATAGCATGCCAATGACAAGGCAAAAATAACATATATCCAATAATTGGATAAGTCAATTGATTTACTAATGAATGCGTGAATATGAGTATTAAATAAGTGAGGAAAATATTTTTTCATTTTGTCTTTGCATCAGTTAATCTTCTGTCAAATGGATTGAGATTTAATTCTAATCAAGTAGTCCCTGTTTTTTTCTACCTTGATAAATAATGAACTACCTCAACAAAAGTCGATAAATTTAGGTTCAGAGGCTAGTAGTGAGAAAATTAACTTAAACGTCATTGACGACCTAAACTATTTTCCATGAGTATAAATTTAAAAGTTTATTTATAAATACCATGTACTTTGCAAAATAATAGAAATCATTAAATTATTTTTATTGTATTAAATTTTATTCAAATTCATAGCGTTCTATCAACACAATAGTTTAAATTCATAATTCTGCAAAAAAATGCATGTCGCAAGTCGCAGCGAACGTTTGGTCCACTAAATTACCTACTTATTTACCCAAATAATCTATAAATCGCTAAATTGAAAAAAAAAACTAGAAAAAAGAAACGTGTACTGCACACAAGGAATGTTCATATTTATTAGTCAATGTTTAAAATTCTGTATTACTTTTTGTGACGCGTGTATTTCGCGTTACTTTTTCTGTGTATGGCTTTTGTTTCGTTTTAAAAGGTAATCATGAAATTTCGTACCTTTGTTTAGATCTGCTTTCATTTTGATGCAAACACCGATATGCTATTAATTTTTAACTTTTTGAATGTAAATAGAAAACGACTGAAAATTATTTTTTGACTCGTTCTTTCGTCCTATATTGGTAGCTCGTTCATCCATCGAAAATTTTCAATATAGAGCTTTTTAAATATTTTTCTGCTACAGTAGGGTAAATACATTTTTCTTTCACTAAAAGAAAAATTTTTAGAATCTTTTCTTATACATTTTTATTCTGTCAAATACATCCAACAATCTATAGTTTAATGCATTTTTCACAATTTTAAGTTTCAAAATCTTTATTGCTTATTAAATTAATTGTAAAAAAAAAACATATACCGCTTCAATAATATTTTACATTTAGTAATATTTTTGGGTTAAACATTCTTAAAATTTATTCCAATACAGATTTTATAAATTTATGTAGGTCTAGTACAGAAATTAATAATGTTAAAGGAAGTACAATGCCCTAGACACAATACTTTGTTAAATTATATGATGGAATTTTCCTTGTAAAGAGAGGGATCACGTTCACGAAATTAGAAAATTGCCTCAATTCCTATTATGTATGAATAAGATTTAGTATTGTTGTTAGGAAACATGTTGTGAGCTAAACTAATAAAGGTTTCCCAAGGTGTGCTCCTTAAAAAACCATTCATAATTCAGAGGATGGTGAAAGTTCTCTACTATATATTACTATGCAGAAATTCTTTTCTGATATGTTATGCTTGCCATTGTTATATTTTTATAAAAACTAAGAATAGTAAATAACTATTCGTTTCACGTTTTATTAAAAAACTGATTATTTTTTGATGTTTCTCGAAACCAATAGCCATTTTCAATTTTAGTAATTCATAAACGTTCTAGCAAATCAAAACATTAGTATAGTGGGAATAATCTACTTACATTATTCCAGCGAGAATAATTCAATGTACATTGTTCTTATTGAATGACAACCAAATGACAACGCATTTTCTTGATTGTAACGTCAAAAAATAATCTATCGAATACCACACGAGAGTTCGATAAATTAGATAATAATTCTCCAGGCATTTTCTCAAACTTGTTGCCATCTGGCAATAGCCACTCGAGCCCCTTGGGCTCTCGTGTCTATTGCCTGGCCTATTGCCTGGTCTATTGCCTGGTCTATTGCCTTAGATAATAATTCACCAGGCATTTTCTCAAACTTGTTGCCATCTGGCAATAGCCACTCGAGCCCTTTGGGCTCTCGTGTCTATTGCCTGGCAACAAGTTTTCTAAAATCTGTTGAATTATTTTCAATTTATTCTCACTCTCTTGTGATATTACTACAGATTATTTTTTGACGTTTCTCGAAACCAATAGACATTTTTAATTTTAGTAATTCATATACGTTATAGCAAATCAAAACATTAGTATAGTGGGAATAATCTACTTACATTATTCCAGCGAGAATAATTCAATGTACATTGTTTTTATTGAATGACAACCAAATGACAACGTATTTTCTTGATCTGACGCGTCTGTCATAAATTTTCAAGAAATTCATAAAATGAATCCCAGACGTTTCAGTGAATCATCAGTCGATGAAATAAATAATATAATCATTGAAAGTGCATGTAAGAACACCATGATAAGCAGCGCGTCGATTTGGAAACAATTCCAATTATTTGGAAACAGGTTTGAACAAAATCTGTCAAATTATTTTCTAAAAGTGATTTTGATTGTAACGTCAAAAAATAATCTAACGAATACCACACGAGAGTTCGATAAATTAGATAATAATTCTCCAGGCGTTTTCTCAAACTTGTTGCCATCTGGCAATAGCCACTCGAGCCCTTTGGGCTCTCGTGTCTATTGCCTGGCAACAAGTTTTCTAAAATCTGTTGAATTATTTTCAATTTATTCTCACTCTCTTGTGATATTACTACAGAAAATTTTTTTCATCTGTCAAATTTGACATTTCAACAATGTTTGGTTCCGACTATTTTTTGATTGTTGTTTCAGCCAATGAGCATGTAATTAGGCGATAATTTGCACTAGTGCGAATTATCAGGTCCTTCAAAATAAATGCAGACGTAATTATATTAAACGTTTATTATTTATTGAAATAACATGAACACTGTTAAGCCTAGTTTTGGAAATTCTTACAATTAAAAACGCAATTATTAAAATTTATTATTGAACCAGTCGAAGTTTGTTGTCGGTCAGAAACAACGTTACTGGAAAAAGAAGTTGAAACTGAAAAATCACCAACCTCGCTGTTCTCACTATTTCTCATTTTCTTTATTATTGCCTCATGAAACTCTTTATCAAATTGTAAATAAGGTTTTATTGAATTGACATTTCCATGTCCGTTATTTTCGTTAGCTGGTTTTCGTTTACCCTAACCTTGGCTAAATGGCTTACGGCAGTTGCTCGATGAGAATGGTTTGTGAATTTGAACTTTTCGCTATCGAGACCTGCTTCTTGGACAAACAGCTTTGTCCGTTTTGCGATCTCGTTTCTACCAGCTGGGATGTTCTTGAACCATATACCACTATTTTGCCATTCTCGATTCGGTGTAAGAAACAAACGGTTCGTCTTCACGTTAGATCCTCGTTTTGACGAAAGTTTTTTGTATAATCTTGAAAAAAAGCTTTGAAAAGTAAAATTAAATAAAAAACCCTTAATTTGACCTACCTAACGGGGCAGATGTCTTCATTACTAATGTTTCGGATTAACCATTTACTGTCCGCTAATCTACGGCCTCCTCCTTGGCAGGTTTTTGAAAATACTGGATTAGATTCTATTCTATTTGTGCTTGTTTCATCATGAAACTTTTCTTCTTGAAAAAAAGCCGTCAAACAGTTGACTGCCTCACCTCCTCGAAATGCTAGCTCATAAGTTATGAGATGAAAAAACTTTGCAGACCTTCCGGCTCGGTTTCATCGTAAAGCTTTAAAATTTGCAGCAATTCTTTGTGAGTAAAAGCCGATGAGCTTTCTTTTCTCTTTTCCGGGTTCATTTGTAATATTTTGCGCGTAGCATCTCGGGCACTCCTAGCAGATTTAAATCTTACATCATTAAATAGATCTATTACAATACTGAAATCTTCGCAATATTTTTCCTGAACAAGTTTTGCTGTTACGTTCCACATTGTTTTCACTACACTTTCTTTATAGAAGGAAGTTTTTCCACCGAAGTTCCTCGTTCTAATAAGTGATTTCTTTCAGCACAAAACTCTTGAAATTGTCTCCATACTGACATTTTTTACTTTTTCGTATTCGTTGGCGTAAGATTGTCTATATTCTTGTCAATATCTACAGCAGAAGCATTTCCAAATCGCGACATTGTACAATATTGTTATCGCCACAGGTGACGCCAATGTGACAGCAACTGACAGTGACACAAAACGATTTGATTTATTTATAAAATTTTCTCATAAAAATTATAGTCGCCACAGTTGATGTCAATGTGCCAGCAAATGACAGAGGGACAATACGATTTGTTTGATTCAAAAAATTTTCTTATAAAATTTAACTCGTGCAATGAAAATGAATCCATAATTTTTGACAAATCTGCTCTCACGCAAGTTAAACTGAAAAAGGCTCTTTTTCAACTTAACATGCATTCGAGCATCTTTCCCAAAAATTATCGATAATTTTCATTGCACTAGTTAAATTACTACTGACAGTTGTTTCGCTAGAATTAGCGTAATCAGATTGACAGCATAGACCAAATATGAAAGTAATAAGACAAACAATATTAATACCTAGATGTTAATGTAATTATTATCTAGGATGTTAATATGTTTACAATACTGCTTATTAACTAGTAAACACAAGACTATTTATTCTAGAATTTATATGCACAAACACTATCAATAATATATACAAAGGAACAATATTTTTGAAACTATACGGCGGATTTTTGTCCTGAATTTGTTGTTTTCTTTAACTGCTGATTAGAAACACAAATAACGAAATAACGAAAGTTTCCATAAGTCGATTGATACAACATTACGTTCATCGAAATTGACATTAAAGTATTTTTAGCAGAAAGATAAGGTACTATACGGACAGTTTATCTTCTACGAACAAAAGAAACAAGAAAAGACGGCGAATTGTGGAGAGCGATTATTTTTCCAATGCATTAATACCCAAGTCCAAATTCTCAAAGTTTTATCCTTTCATCTTTATGGTGTATTTCGGGACCACAGTTAGAACATTTGTCATTTGAAACTTTAGATTAAAAGAACAATTCGTTTTTGTAATAAAAATTAACAAAAAATATCGTTAACCCTATCGCTAATACGGAGGCCTATTGTTATTTTAAATTAACATTTCGGCACAAATTAGATACCAACCATGAAAATTATGTATAAAACAAATTTAAAGTGGGCTATTTTTAATTATGTTACTATTTCTACTGTCGGGACCTTAATAAAATCTTGTGCTGTAATATTAAATTATTTAGAGAAAATTATTTTGTTACTACAGCTATCTACTTATTTCTTGTTGATATTTCTGACTTTTAATGCAAACATTTATTTATTTAAAACTTATACACAAGTCAATAAAATGTGGAAAAGCCAAATAGAATAATTTGATTATGTCAGTTACTATACATATTTATGAAAAATTCCGAAAGACGTCAAATATAAATTGACATTCCTTAAAGTAAAAATTGCTTCAACCCCCTTTGAGTGACAGTTACAACCCACAATTTTTTAAATGACCAGTATAGGCTTTTGATGTATCGTTTGAAAGGTGTCTTCATTCTTTATCCAAAAATATTTTAAAAATTGTTTTTAAATTGATTGCAAAAATTAACATAAAAAAATGGAATAATTTTATTACCGAAGTTCGCTAGAGTAACTGCACTACTATTTTATTTTCCGTTTAAGTCTTTATAATAAGATGGTACTTAAGCTAAAGTGTTCTTTTTTAATATCAATTTAAAAAGATCCTTTAAAAACTACCATAGCAATTTTAGTTTGTTTAAAACCCCTTAGTAAATTGAATTGTATTAATTATAACTGCAGGAAATTGTCAATATTATGGCATGCCGTTTTAGTATTTAATAACAACATTTAAATAGCAAGAATAAAAAATAATCTTTAGTTTCAAAATTTTAATTTCGTAATTATATTTTTACATAATTAAAATTATGTATTTCATAATTTTCACGTATTTCCATTATAAAAAACATAATAGAAATTCAATTTCCATTATATATTGAGGTTGCATAACTATATGTATAAGTGACATATGTACCTAAAATGCAATACAGCAAGATAGGCAACCGCAATACACAATAGAAATTGAATTTCTATTATGTATTTCATAATTTTAATTCTTGAATTTCTTTTATGTTTTTCATAATAAAAATTCAAGAATTAAAATTATGAAATACATAATAGAAATTCAATTTCTATTGTGTATTGCGGTTGTCTATCTTGCTGTATTGCATTTTAGGTACTATCGGCTTCAGAATAGCATATACATTTTAAAACTCAAATCGCTTACATTGAATAGACGGCCTATTTATTGTGTATAACCAATCACGGTTTAAATAATAATAAATTTGAAATCAGTTAAACAGTTGTCCACACCCACATCTTTAATGTTTGCAGCATAAGGTATTTTATTGACAAATTGCCTGTCTCTCTGTCCTTTGTAAATAAATTTAATCCCCAAAAACCATTTAATGTAGGCGTTTTAAAAATTGCCATTCCTATGTTGTTTAAGAAGGACGTTTTTATAACTTTGGTAGGTAAACGAAATTCACCATTAACATGTATATGCTATTCTAAAGCTATTCTAAAGTACATATGTCACTTATATTATATTTTTCGTAATGGAAATACGTGCATTTAAATTATTAAATACATAATTTTAATTCTGTAAAAAAATAATTACGAAATTAAAATTTTGAAACTAAAGATTATTTTTTATTCTTGCTTTTTAAATGTTGTTATTAAATACCAAAATGGCACGCCATAATTTTCGTTTAAATTTAGGCGACTACAATTTGTAAAAATGGTTTAATTAACAGAAATGCACAACAGTTTTACAGATGATTCGTTAAGGAAGATAACACTCTAACACCTCGCCTATTTCATAAAAAAATTCCGAATTTTCTGCCTATATCCCAAGGTTATTGTCAGTCATACATCGATAGTAAACGTATTGAAATAAAATAAAATGCATCCCTATAAAATAATACCGACCTAGGAACTCATGGAAGACGATTTTGACAGGAGAATAAATTTTTGCGGACAAATGATGGAAATGTTGGATGACAACACCATCCAACTAGAAAACTCCGGTATGTTTTCTGATGAGTGCATTTAACCGTCATGCTGATGGACAAAATTGTCGCCACTGGTCAACAAAAATTCTTCACTGGATGAGAGATGACCGTACACAATACCCTCAAAAGGTTAATGTTTGTTATTTTATGCATATTTGTTAATCTAACCATTTTTATAAATTGCGGTCAACCAAATTTAAATGAACATTATAATAATGACAATAACCTGCAGTTTATAATTATTACAAACCAATTTACCGAGGCTTTTTAAACAAACTAACATTGCTAGGATAGTTTTTTAAAGGATTTTTTTAAATTAATATTAAAAAAAATACTAATATGATTTTGGCATCTTATTATAAAGACTGAAACGGGAAATAAATTAGTGGTATAGGTACTTGAGGGTAAGGATTAAATTTTCACTTTATGTCAATTAATAATTTAAATGTGACGTCTTTCGGGATTTTCTATAAATATGTACAGTAACCGAAATAATGAATTTATTCCATTTCTCTTTTCACACTGTATACAAATACTTGAAGTATCTAAGCCCTGGTCAACAATATTAATATCTCTTTGTGTCTGGTCTCTAAAGATCGCTGTAAATTTGCCTTTCATAACTATTACTAGATCATTAGCATAGCCTAGACAGTATATATCTGTGGGTTCTACATCCTGTAGGAGGCTGATTACCAAGACATTCCAGCGAAGTGGTGATAACATCTCTCCTTGGGGGCACCTTTTGCTTACCTTAGCTGCTAAGAGTATAATTCTCCCTAAACAGGCGTTAACCTTGAACAAAGGTTTTGTGGTAGCTGTTCTCTAGTGATTAAGTAACTGATATGAATGATACGTTATTGAACGCACCCTCTTTATCACAAATACAGATTTTGCACTCCATGACTAACAATCAATTAATTTATAAAATATAAAAAGTCTTTGTACGAACAGAATGCGAGTACGTTATGACGAACCCGTGGCTTGTCAATGAAAATATATATTAAAAACTTTCTAAACAAAACTTCCACTATTTATTTAAAACATCGCTTTCTTTACTCAATGACATGTTTACCTAAAAATTAGCATCGTCAGATTGACATATTTAAGTGAATACTATGTGACAATAAAAGCGCATCACCCAATAAAATTAAATTTTGAATATTCAAATTTTGTTTTTACGATAAGACTACTAAAAATAAGTAATGACAAAAAAATGGTAGTCTTCATCCTGTTTTTTGGCGATTCTTTTTAAAAACCAACTTTTAATTTAATTATTTATTGTTTATCGGTTTGTCTTCAGATTAATTTTTATTTCATATCGACCAAGATTAATACTCCCTTTAACCAATCGTCATCGTAACTTGAGGTTTTTTTTTCGGGCTGAAATGGGTATCTCATGTTCGATGTATTCTTAATCAGAAACTCATCCCCAAAAGGACGCCTACCTACCAAACCCACCTCAAAGTTCGCCGTTACCCCCGCCTCGGAATCACTACCCTAGCATACCTCAAGACAGGTGGGGGTCCCTCACAAACTCCCGCCATACCACTCACGCCATCAAGAATGGTCCCTTCCCCTAATCATAATCTCCACTGCCTCGTTTACCTCCATCCATTCCTTCTCCCCTCTCAACATTACCTTCACCATGTTCTCCCAATACACCACCAATTTTTCTCTCCAACCCCTTTAACTTTTCCTCGTTTTTTCAGCATCTAAACACATTTCCCTCATCATCCTACACTTTACACCTCTCGCACATTCCAGTTTCTTGCCAATCTTATGTACATACCCCACCCTTGACCCATGTCCAGTGAGAAGGGCTAATGTACACGCTGCATCCATGCATCTAACCCTATTACCTTAATGGTTTTTGTACCACTTCCTGCCTCCACCGCCTTGCTCCTGAAACCCTTTTCACTTCGCCCAGCAACCCCCTAATCTCAACCCCATTCTTCGCTTTTATTATCACTTTCCTGTTCCTTGTTATCCTGAGTCTATCGACCCACTCCCCTCTCATCTTCCCTTACCCTCTTCTAATCTTTTCATTCCCTTCTTGATCTATGTTCCCGGTATTTTTAAGGATTACAGCTTCGTTCCTCTCTTTTCTTACCTCCCTTTTTAACCCATGCCACCATCTCCTTTAGCCTTTCCATCCCCATATTTTTAAGCCTGTGCTGCCCAACAATGTCCCTTCTTTCAATATCTGCAAATATCCGGCTCAGTAACTAACTTCACCTTTCATTCTGCAGATTCGCCCTTCCTCCTCTATTCTTATTCCTATTCTCTCCGTAGTCCTTACTTCCTCGATCCACTCAATTTCCTTCCCATTTCCTAGCAGGATCGGGATCCCGAAACAATCTCTGCACCCCTATCTCCATTCCACTATCCTCCTTGTTAACCCATACTCCTATAACTTTTTCATCACCGACCACTGGATTTCCCACCTTAACATCTATTCCCTCCTCCCTTTTAATACCCCAAACACCATCTCTTACCTCCTTCCACCCCTCTCAGTTTTTTTGCCCTATGTTCCATCTTGATTGCATTCTCTCCTTTAAAACCTTTCCTTTTCACCCATCTAACTCCTTGGCACTCTTTTCAGCCGCCTCCTTCTGTCCCTTCAATTGTTTTACCCTTTCCCCCAGCCGCTTTACCATTCACATTTCAATCTTCCCCCTTTCAATCTCTCGTTCCTCTCCTCTCTTTCCTTATTGCTTTATTTTCTGCTCCCTGTCATCCAAAGTTGATACTTTTTTCCTCTTCACCCTCCACGCACCCGGCTATCCCGCTTTATTTGGAGTATGCTGTACCTTCCCAAAGATTACCTTTCTTTTCTTTTCTTCCTTCATTACTCCATTATTTTTTCTATATCTTCCATATACCACATCCCACGACTAGCTGGAAATTGACGGTCCACCATCACAGAGCCCGCTTGTGCTGGTAAGGCTGGGTACTCCGGGAGGTTACCAGGTATCCCGGAGGCACCATTTATGACTGATTTATGCGCAGCCATGACATACATTGCTACAGTAGCTAACAGCTTGAATTACGGATTGTTTATCGAAGTTTACTCTTCGTAACTTGAGGCACGTGCTAATTGAAGTAAAGAATGGAATAGAGTAGTGTTTTCAGCTGAATCTCGCTTTTACTTGTGGGCCCATGATGGTCGTAGAAGAGTAAAGCGTTGAGGAGGTAAAAGACAATTTTTGGAGTTGGCTTTGGAACACGAGACATTACTTACCAGAGGATTAATGGTTTGGGGTGGAATTAGCTTAGGTAGCCGCACTTCTTTGTTATTTTTACAAGGTCAATTAAGTCATCAAAGGTCCACCCGGCCATTCGCCCATTGAACATGTTTGGGATATGATGGGTAGAAGGATAGTTCTGCTTCCCAACCCTCCAATGAACTTAGACGATATTCGTAATGTTATAATGCTTAGGATAAGTTGCCTCAACCTCATTAGAGGCATGCCCTGGAGAATCGCGGAATGTATTCGTTTAAGAAAAGGGAAACAAATTATTTAATTCTGGTGATGAGTATTAGAACTTTTTCAATAAAAATGTAATCATATGTTATTTATTACACCACAAACACTTTTACAATAATTAATAGCTCTTTATGAGATCTGCTTGATTAATAACAAACCTTTACTTTGTTACAGATTAGAGGACGCAAACTGGATCATCTCGCACGATCAATGAAACTATCAAAGCTCTACCCGGATACCAGATATCTGATCTGCGTCTTGGCATTGGGAAACTGGGATATTAATGTCCAAATATCCCCACAAGATTTACGACGCTCCATAAACGATTCCCATGATTTGGAAGTTTTCGCTGAAGGAATCCGACCTTTGTTAGTAGACTCTCCTACAAGTCGATGCTCAGAAGTGATTACTCTAGGAGCTCCGGATAGTATGCACGTAGGAATGGGGGTCCTACCAGACAGCTCAATGGGTTCTCAATCGATTTTAACACGCCGTCTTGGGCTCATTATCGGTTGTTGTATGGGGTTTACTGTGTTTATAGGGTTAGTGTCCGTTCTGGGGTATCTTAAAGTTAAAAAGCAAAGAAGAGCTGTTAAGCGGGACCAACCTTTACCACCCGAATATTTATCGTACAGACATTTTTCAATACAAAGCGGAGAAGCGGGTGGACATCCTCATTTTATAACGAATATGAATACTACCGTTTTAAATTAATGTCGGTAACACAAAACGTATCAAATAACAATCTTGTTAATTTTATTGTGATTTTAATAAGGTTATTGTTAAATAGTTAATAATGTTCATTTATCCCTACTATTTTAATGTGTTTTTAAACAAGAATTGTGGAAAATGTAATTGAAATATACATTTGAATGCTTTAAAAGCTCAATTCGTTTTAAACGATGAAAATTTCAATACCGAATGTTTAAATCCAATTATGCCAAATATTTATTTTACCTTTAATGAAAACATATTTCAATTGACCACAACTAAACAATTCTGCCAATAGGTGCCGCTAAAACAACACGAACGTTTTTACTATTTGAAATAAAATTTGTTGAATTAAATAACTAAACAAAAGTACTGTTGAAAAATTATGACCAAAGCTGGTTTATTGACATCAAATTAGGCTATTTTTAATATCAGATAGGTAGAGAATACAATTGACTCGGAGTCACAGTTATGTAGAATACAACAGCTAGGTGATCTATACTTACCTACTGTATTCAGATAAAATATGAAAACAAGCAAATATCTTTAAAACGAAAGAACGATATTTATGAAATTCAAAATGGATAACTATTGTTTAAATGCAAATTGAAAGTTTGTTTAAAAATGAATAAATTTTTTTTTTCTGTCCACTTTAGAGTTTATTAAGTACAAAAATAAGTAGATAAGGTTACCAAACGAAATAGTTTTAAATTTATTCTTTAAAGAGATTTAACTGGTAATTAAATCAGTAAAAGATTATGTTAATAATTTTATTCATGTATAAAAATACACACTAATTTACTAAAAAGAGGCTTAAATTCAATTAGTACATTAAAGTTTTTTTATTTAACATGAAAAATAAGCAAATGGATGGTTAAAGTAAATTAAGCTTTTACATTGTGTAATATAGAAATTAGAAAACTCAAAAAAACAATCCGTCTACCTTACTGGAAAACCAATCATGTGGACACCATATATAGGGCGAAAAGTATTGTTTATCAACCTAAGGGCGGAAAATTTATAACGCCACGATTTTTTTATTCTAGCATTGAAAAAGTGTACTTTGAGTTTGACATTTTTAAATTAGAAATAATATAAATTTCGACCAACTCCACAAAGTGAGAGCTTTTCTCGAACAAAATTCCATAAATTATAAAGCAAAAAAATCTTAAACACTATCACAAGAAGAGTGCATTGGATTTTTAAAGGAAGCGTCCGATTATGATTACCTCTTGATGAAGGTCAGCAAATACATAAGAGTTCTACAGTACAAAATTATTTTCCTGCTAGCGCAGTGATATAACTGCTTGCTCCCACGCAGGCGCCTCAAGTTCAATTCTCGACGAGTACCATTTTCTTTAAATTATTTTTAATAGTCATAAGGGTATGTCAAAAGTACATACATGCAGTAGCAACCCTTGGCCGGTATTTGCAATTAGAGATACGGGCTGCTGATGCCCACTTTTTGCCCTTGTTACACAGTACACTATATTAACGCGAATTCATTAGTCGTAACTTCAATATTATTTGTAAAACTCGATTTTCGGCATCATAAAGTGCAATTATTTCAATTTACGTTTAATTTATAAATTATTTTTACACTTATGGTTTAGTAAACGAACCTCTTTAAAATCCACATAATCTTAATTTTTATTTAAAAATAAAAGTAGCTAAAAGTATAACTGTAGCTTTAATCTGTAGTAAATTATTATTGATAACGCTTATTATTGACGCTAAAACTTTTAATATACTTATTGGTTGCCTAAAAATTCAAAAAGGTGGATGCTCTGCCTTTTGCTATGAAATTTCTGTTTACAGTAATAAAGGAATTCAATTCAACACAAATTTTAAGGGTAGTGATAACACATTGCAAACGATGTGGTATGCTGTCGTTTAAATTTATTTAAACGTAACCTAAAATTTTTAATCGGATTTAAGACCGGACTCCGACCAGGACAAACAAATCAAATTACATACTGGGTAACTGCCCAAGCAGTGCGGGGCCGTGCATTATTTTGTATAAATGTTGTATATCCCCAAGAAAAGATATGATCGGTAAAAACTGGGGTTCTACAACCTCTGTTATGAGCAGTTAACGCCCCATTTTCTATGAAGACTAACTCCGTTCGAGCATCAACGAGCAATCTCCTGATTGTCCACTCAATTATGGTTACATTTCTTACTTCTTGCAGGTTATTTTGAAAAGAGAAACTGAAGTGATCGTTCGTTTCCAAGAGTTATAGAAACAAAAAAGCGATCACTTGTGGCTATTGAACTCCTACTTCGACATGAGCTGGGTATTCGGGTGAGTACACCAGTTTCTTCGAACCGTCGTCATATCCGTTGCACATCCAAAAAACTTGCGCCAATGTTTTTTGAGGTTTCGCGCTGACTGTAGCCATCTTTTAATGAGGCCACAATTCTTGCGGCAACAGAATTAATATTCATTGCAGAAATGGACAGAAAAAAAATGGGAACAAAAACGATCCTGAAAATGTTTTTAGGTGTGGTGTACCTCAAGCAACCGTTCTTGGGCCAATTATGTACTGGATTTGTATTATTACCGGATTTGACAATTTACTGGACTAAACAATCTATTGGACTTGATAATTTACTGGATTTGACAAAAAAATGATTTGTTCATGTTTTACGGTCACAATACATGTAGTAAACGTAAACTGTTTCTTCAATTTGGGCTGAGTATTTTCTATGTGTTAATGTATCTATTTTTATTGATTTCAATAAATATTATTGTTATAAAAGGATGGGTATCTTTGTAAATGGCTGTTTTAGGCTAATTCGGAAAAATAGTTCTTTTCATTTGAAAAACTTAAAAATCTGAGAGGAAAGAACTAAGATTTGTTTTTGTTTTTAACTTCAAGCTATGGGCTTAAAAATCATGATGGTTATATAGTTGGCTATATTCAATCGACGTTTCAAAACTTCAATTTATTTAAATTTATTGTACTAACTCTTACTTTTTGAAAGTCCATCTTATTAAGAATAATTAAAAACACTTCGTTTCAACGTAACTTCCAAGTTTATTTGAAAAAATATGTTTTAAATCACAATGACGGTCGTTTCGCTAACTTAAATGTCAATCTGACGATGTTTCTTAGCGACACGGCCGTCATTGTGATTTAAAACATATTTTTTAAAATAAACTTGGAAGTTACGTTGAAACGAAGAGTTTTTTATTATTCTTAATTCAATTTATTTGATACTGTAAATAATATGTTATGTGTGTGTGTTTTTAAATCAATGCATTAATTATTATTATTGGTGATAGAAAATAAAACAATATTTTGAAGCTCTTCTAAGCTCTTATGGTAGAGTAAAAAAGTACATTATACATTGTCAGTATATTAAACATAATTTAAATTGCCAAAAATATTTATCCATCTTCTAATTTTACTTAAAGTATTTCCACTCTTTCTCTTTTCGAAAATGCACCACACTCACCATTTTTGAGAAAAAGAACAACATTTTATAATAGGTGACTGGATATTGAATATTGGACTTTGAACTACATCATCGTATAGTTACAGACCCTAATTAACTTTTGCATCCCATCAAAACTATTATAAATGCGATTTATGAGCCTATTCGTTGTTCGAAATCATAAAATTTCATAACCTATTTTAAACAATCCTTGACAGGGGCCAATTTGTATTCATGATGACGTCACTTGTTAAGAGGTGTTCTTATTGGTCTGTTGATGTTCCATTTCCACTTGATATCCAATGTTGCCAAATTAACAATTAAAAACAAGTTAAATGGAAATTTTTCTTCAGAAAATAATGATTGATGCTAAAAACTCCTTCAAAATGAATACTTCATCTCATCAATAGACATAGAACACGTTCCTGATGATTATCTCAGAGTTAGCAGCGTGGGAAAACCACGAAATTGATTTTTGACACTCATTTACAACGTTCTCTAAATATTCGTTAGAAATTTGTCAATATGTTATGTTATTCTTTTTCTTTCTTGGTTGAGAAGGGTACTGCCATATGGTCACGTTAATAAAGCTAAATGTCCTCATATCGAATATTAGGAGCACATTATCATTGTATCTGAGAGAATATATAACAGTTTAGTAGTTCACTTCATAATTAATGTTCAAAACATCAATAACTAAGAATCAATTGTAATTATTTCCTGTAATTTATTGAAATTTGCTGATTCATTTTGACAAGTGGCAACAGTGTTGTTCTCTTTCCCTTCTAATTAAATCGTCACGTCACTTGCTATGTGCGGCAAAATTTCGACAGTTTGAATATTATTTTGACTTTATTGGTGATTTAGAACAAAAAAAATAATAAATCACCTAATAATCATGTACTTGTATTATTTAAATATAAATTAAAAAATATAGTCCACTCGCCTATTGTAGTGTAGTGGCTATACTCACAGAACACCTATAGTGTAGTGGCTACACTGTTGGTTCACGAACCAGATGGCTATAAAAATTTATAAAATTGGCTGAAATTGTCAGTTAGACGCCTACCATAGAATATTCAACCAATGGTTGGTACGATCGTTGGAATACGGGCCTCAGCAACTAAATAGATAGTTAGGCAACCTTAGAACAAAAAGATACAGGAAGGAGTATATGCAAAATGACCTTGAGTCCAGAAAGGAGCTTGCATATGGCGGCCAATTAGTATTCTAAATAATTTAGTATTTATACGAACCGAATGATACGCCTATGCGCTCATTTTTGACATTTATATGCAAATATTGCTTTGACAGTATACTGTAAACATAAAAAATGAGTCATACAAGGAGCTTCAAGATGGCCGACTTCCGTCGCAAATTTTCCTTAAAATTAATATAGGACAGACTCCTTCCTGTTTCTTTTTATTCTAAGTAGGCAACACATTTCGTGGCAGAAATAACAATCTAACTGACGTTTGAGTTTTGTTGCCAGGTGCTCATTATTTTTCAATATCGAGCAATTAAAAAACTTAAAAAAAGTATGTTCTTAAAGTCAAACATTTTGAGAATTGTATTTTTTATTTATAATCTATGTCGTAAACATTTTATAAACATCGGTTATTAGCCCAAAAACAGATACCCTCCATTGCTGAAAATCTCTTTTTTATCAAACTTAATCGAATCATTAGCAAAAACATTTAAGAAATCAGTTGGTATAGTAGAATACGTATAAAATAAATTTAAAAGGGACAAAAATTTAAACAAGGAGATGATTTTTATTGACCAGTATTGTAAAATGGGTGTAAGATGCCACTAGGTCAAATCTAAAACGATCGAGAAAAAGTAAATGAGATTTACCACACAAAAACCAAGACAGCTTACACAGGAAAATTTGATTACGTGTTCACCATGTTGGCGATGTTTTTTTTTTGTTAAAGCTAACCTTGTACAGAATAAAAAACAACAGCAAAGTCATGGATAATCATATCAATAATAATAAAAAAACAGATGCGGTGAAAACAGCTATTCGAGAAAAAAACTTTTTATCGCAGTAGGTCCCTTTAATTAGAGACGCAAGAAAAGAGAAAGTACAAGTTCTTTATGGTCGTAGAAATATACGGGAAAAACTTTTTATTTCCGATAAGAAGTTGTTAATTTGTTTTGCTTAAAATAGCAGACACACACAGTTTTAAGGATAAAAAAATCTTTATTTTGATTTATTGATCAAAATTATATTTATCTGAGTGTTGTGAACAACAATTTCCAGAAAAGAATACCGTTTTTAAAGTTAATATTTCCTAAAACACACTTTATTCTACTTATTTAAAATAATTCTCTTTTATACTTCATCCTGAAGGAAAATCGCAGCCTGTTGCACCATCAAATGCAGAAACAAATGATATTCACTCAGCGACAGAATGGGATTGTAAGGAGAAATTATGTGCATTATCGCTTTCCATATGCACAACTGTTGCTTTCGACATGTACATAAGCAATATCTAGTTAAAAGAGCATTTTGTGCTTCTCTCGACAATTATTCTGTCAAATTAGATAAATCTATATCAATAACAAAAATTCTGTTGAATTTTTAGATTTATCCAGATTTATGTATTAATAATTTTAAATTTTAAAAGTTGATCATTTTAAATTTTTCTGATAAATGTTAACGGTGGTCACTAAATAAAAAGAATGGCTATCGAGGTATATTTTTTATAATATGACTTATTCTTAGTTGTTAAACTATGTCCAATATTTTCTTGTTTCTATTTTCACTCCTGAAATCTTTTTTATGAAATGGTTAAATAAAAAATAATATTCAATAAGCCTAAAATGTTGAATCTGGAACCGTTGGCGAAACTGATACCGATACCTAACCGAAGGTAAACTTTTAGTTTACTTTCGGTCTCTGAAGAAGATAACTTGGTTATCGAAACGCGCGTCAGGCATATAAAAGTGTGTGTTGGTGTAGTGGTAGTGTAAACGGTTTTCGGTATTCAATAAGCCTGATATGTATATTTTTCCAAACACACCAGCAAAATTTTTGCATACGGCAGTCCAGAAAGTCTGTCACGTTTTGATATTAAAAAAGAACTAAGTGCAAGAAAACATGTTTATTATATACATTTAAAAGTACAACTAAAATACTATTTTTCAACATAATCACCAAACAAATTGAGACACTTATCGTAGCGATGAACTAATTTGGAAATGCCGGCGTCATAAAAGTCTGCCGCCTGTAACGTTAACCAGTTGGTTACGCCCTCCTGCAGCTCCGCGTCGTCGTCAAAGCGCTCCGTAGCAAGCCATGTCTTCATTGCCGGAAACAAGTGATAATCGCTGGGTGCAAGGTCTGGACTGTATGGCGGATGTGGGAAAACCTCCCATTTGAAAGCATCCAAGACTTTTCGTGTTCGATTTGCCGTATGTGGTCGGGCGTTGTCGTGGACAAAGAGAATTTTTGAAGTCAACTTTCCTCTGCGCTTGTTTTGGATCTCTCTTCTTAATTTTTTAAGTGTTTCACAATACCTCGCACAGGTTATTGTTGTTCCACGTTCCAAGAAATCAACAAGAAGAACCTGTGAGATCTATTGTGTCCCCTTACTTGCTTAGACGGTGGGTTTTTCTATCTTCTTTATGAAGGTTAGGATGTCGATCGGCATCAATTTAGGTAAGTCATCTTCTTCTATTTCGTGTGCTCCAAGTTGTAGGGCTCTTGTATTTCTTAGGACAGGATATGCTGTGAGTATGTGTATTGAGTTTTCCTCCTCCATTTCACAATACCTTCATGCTGCCCGTTAAGATACCTATAAGAATTCTTAGGTTATTTCTGCTCAGCCCAAGACATTGTATGGACTTTTTGGGGTTGTAACTACCTAGCAAGGCTTTTGCCTGCCTTATCCCTGGTAGGTTCTCCCAATGTTCGATCTTTTTCATATTATCAATGCCACTGAATTCATTAAGGATGGAACTGCAGACTATGCCACAGAATGGTTCAGGTCCCATTAGTGATATACTCGCTGCCCTTCTGGCAAGCGTATTTACCATTTCATTTCCTTCTATTCCCGAGTGTCCAGGGAGCCATAGAAGTGTAACTGTTATTCGTGCCCAGTTCATTTTGTCTCTCTAGACACTTCAAGACTAATTTAGATGTTATAACGCTGGAGATGAGTGCTTTAATTGCTGCTTGACTGTCAGACATAATAGTGATGTTCTTATCAATTTTAAATTGCGCAAATTTTCCAATGGCGTATATTTCTGCTTGGAAAATAGTAGGATGTGAGCCTAAACAGTATGGAAAAACCAAATGGAATTAATTCAATAGTTCATTTACACGTAAAATTTAAATTATAAATTAAAATTCTTTAATGTGAAAATTTGATCCCTACCTTCAACCCCATTTGAGTGACAGTTACAACCTCCAATTTTTTAAATGGGAAGCTAAATCGGTTGAAAGTTCTCTTCAATCTCTAACAAAAAATGTTATTGTTTTTAAATTCATTGCAAAAATTAACATGAAATTTCTGGTCTATAATATTTAATTGTTCATAACGTAAAAAATATTAATGTCAATGAAGTAGATCTTCAAAATGCTCACCGCGAACGTCTTGGCAATATCTTTATCTTAAATAAATATATCTTCTAACGTTAATTAACATATCAGGCGTGACCGATCTAATCGCAAGCGTTATTTGTTCTCTAAACTCAGACTAAAGTCATCTAAACGTGGTCTAGTTTTGTAAACAATATTTTTTACATAGCCCTATAAAACAAGTACAATGCGGTAAGATCAGGTGATCTTGCTGGCCGTTCTATTGATCCTCGCCTCCGTATCCAGCGATTTGGAAATGTTGAGATATTGACAGATATTTCGTTGTATGTATACCAGTCCATTGAGTTCTTCTAGGTAGTTTTTCAATTTCCTATTTTTGTTTCCTATCATCTGATTCTTAGAGAATATCTTCGTGGTTTTTAGAAAGTAGGATGTGGCCTTTTCCAATTTTTGGTTGTTTATTTGCTTCCGTGTTGTTATTTTTGTTCTTTATCTAAATGTGATAGAGCACGTCCTCTTCAATCCAAAAAGATCTTTTGGAGAGGCGCCACCTTTTTACTGTTCCTTGCATCAGTGAATAGACAAGTGAATTAGCAACACCGCTGTACGGCGAGGGAGTCATATTTTATTGAACTTAATACAGACAAGTAATTTTTTATTTGTCTAGTCATACCAGAACAGTCACACCAAGGAAATCTCTTTATCTGCTGTTTATTTTTTGTTCTTATCCAAACAGTTTTTTCTGTCATCGTTTTATCTGAACTTGACATAACATTATTAATTAACGCAGATATATAATTTAAAAATTTGGCACCCAACGTCAAACTAAATAGTTTTATATTATAAATTAAATATTAATAATTTCAAACCTTATAAACATATTTATTCAAAAATAAATTACTTGTACATTATTACAAATTTACGTAAAGAAACTGATATTCCTTGACCTATATAGAATTAACAGCTTCTAACTTTACGTCTTCTCTGTAATCTTAAATCATCTTACACTCGACTCCATTTTAACGATTTATTTCATTCAACACCCATACCACGATAACTAAGGTGTAAACACGTGGACTTAACGAGATCCTTCGTTATTTTGAGATACGCCTAGGAAAAACGGAACAAGCTTTTCATCCCACCGTCGTTCCTTAATGTTAATTTATTCTCAAATATATCGTTAAGCACTAATTTAAAATCGTGTTTTCGGCTTTACGTTTACCAAAGAAGAAATTCGAAGTATCCCTACAACTTTAAAAACAAATAGTAAAATGTAATTTTCTTCTGTGGATAATATAAAATAATAGAATCTCTTAACAATAAGAGAGTACTGACAAACAGACTAAATTATATCTTATTGACTAAATTTTGTCCTTTGTTATTTCCCTCCTACTTATTATTGTATTACTAAAGCTTATACTGTTCTACTTGCTTTTAATGGTGTTATTATGTATAAATATTCGCAACAGCTGTAAATTTAACATAATAAATCGTATTCTGAACAATCCGATGTTAAAAAAGTTATTGACAACGCAATATTATATTATTATTCATTTCTCATCCATACTGGCCTAATTACATAGATAAAAATACAATAACAAATAACAAGTGTAAAAATTTCTATTTTATTTAATTAGCAAATAAAAATAATCATGTCCACTATCAGAAGTAGTTAACAATTAAAGTATTGGGAAACTTGTATGAGATGTTTGAAATGTGTTAGAAGTCGACGATATGCTTGTAGTGACATTGCCCAGTCTAAATCTATTAGCGAATTGAAATTATTGGCTAGCCTCAACATAACTAAGGGGTGATCTGGTCATTGTGAACACTAGTGGAATGTTAAACGTAACTGTTGAGCGCGTTCTACGAGGGAAACATTAAAAGTTATTAAGTTTAATATATCAGGTGTATTTAGTACGCTATTTATTATTAATGGAATAAATTCATTATGGTTTCAGCAGGATGGAGCACCACCACATTACCAACTTAATGTCCGGCAGTACCTCGATACAATATTTCCCAATCGGTGGATAGGGAGGCGAGGATAGATTGAATGACCAGTGCGATCACCTGATCTTACATTATTAGATTTCTTTTTATGGGGATATGTGAAGAGCCATGTGTACAAAACTAAACCTTCTGATTTAAATGACTTAAAAGAACGAATAACGCTTGCGATTAGGTCGATCACTCCTGATATGTTAAATAATGTTAGAAGACAGTTTTATTTGAGATCAGGATGTTGCCAAGACGTTCGCGGAGAACATTTTGAACATCTACTTCATTAACATTCATAGTTCTTTTTCGTGTTCTACATTTTATTACGTTTTGCATTACATTTTAGTTTTTGATTGTATTGTAGCGAATTTCGGTAACAACATGATATTAATTTTTTTATGTTACTTTTTGCATAAAATTTAAAAACATTAACATTTTTGAATAGAGAATGAAGAGACCTTTCAAATGATATATCACAAGCCTATACTTCCCATTTAAAAAATTGGGGGTTGTTCCTGTCATTCTAAGGGGGTTGAAGGTAGGAGTTGCATTTTCACCTTGAAGAATGTCAAGTTATAATTTAAATTTGACGTGTTTCGGGATTTTTTATAAATATGTACAGTAACCGAAATAATGAATTTATTCCATTTGGCTTTTACACACTGTATAGAAACAATATCATAGTTATAGATCGCCTACTTTCCAGTGATAGTAATTTAAATCATATCGCAAATGGGAGGATCTTACTTCATTGTAATCCAGTCTAATATGGTGTTTTTTGTAATATAAAAATCTCATGAACTTATTTTGAACTTTCTTCACATCTTTAAATGTTGTGTTATACTCCCTATACCAAATTATAGAAGCATATTCGAATTTCGGTCTACCTAAACTGTAATATAGAAGTTTAATCATGCCAATATTAGCTAATTAAGCAGTTTGTCTTATTATATAATCTAACACACGATAAGCTGATGCTATAATATTTTTTATGTGGGTTGAAAATGATAGTTGATAACACCTAATTCTTTAATTTTTAAAAATCGATTTAGTAAGTTATTACCAATCAGGTAATTGAAAATAATAGGTTCTTTTAAACAAGTTAAGGTCATAACATTGCACTTTTTCATATTGAAATACAGTTTATTATCACAACTCCATTGATAGACTTTATTGATATCTTTTTGTAGCAGAATACAATCTCTAACTGTTTGCACCTTCTTAAAAACCTTAAAGTCATCAGCAAAAATTGCACAATCTAGTAATGATGACAGATCATTAGCAAATAGGATAAACAACAGAGGATTAAGGTTTGAACCTTGTGGCACACCAGAATTAGCTTCGAATTTTCCTGAACGGTTTTCATTATGCTTAACGATAAAAGTTTTATGTTCTAGATACGATTTTAGTAATATAATTAAATTATGGGACAAGCAATTTTTGAAGAAGAGTATAGTGGTCCGCCCAATTAAATTCCTTTTGGAAATCTGTGTAAATTGTATCTAGCTGACATCTAGATTGAAAAGATTCAATTGCACTTTGTGTAAATATAAAAAGATTCGTGTTTCTATTTTTGTTTCTGACGAAACCATGTTGTTTTATTAATATGTATTTTTTAGCGAGCTGATAGATCTCTGTATAGACGATTTGCTTAAAAAGCTTTGATTTTTATATTATATTTATATTTACTATAGTTTGATTTACTTGATGAATAAACAGATGAGAAATGTTGCGCAAACATTCCTACCGATTTATCTAAAGGTACATTTTCATCTTTATGTGTAAATACCTAAATTTCCCTTATTACTACCTTTACATTTTACGTAATTCCAAAACTGATTGACATCGGATGCTATATTGTAACCGGTAGAAATATATAGCGATATTTCACATTTCTGCTTCCACCACTACATCATGCTACTATATATTTCCAAAATTTTTACTCTTTGGGTAAGTATAACTTACCTAATATCTGAGTTATTTATAAATAAAATCAGTTAACTGGTCTACTGAGGTATTAAATAAAAACAGCCGAAAAATCTATAGTTTTTATTTTTTATATTAAATATATTTTTCAAGATTCAAAAAATAACCACTAAAATTTTTATTCAATATCAAGTTTTGGAAACTTAGAGATTGTTCCTGCTATTTTCTAATTTCATTTTTTTTTACTAAAATTTGAGTTTCGAAATAATATTTTTTATTTAACAATAATTTTAATTATTATTCTATTATTCCTACGACATGTAGAGTGCGGTCTAAAGTCCCTTCCTCCCCATTTATTTTTTGAACCGTTAGAATTAGAAATTTGAAATTTTGGGAAAGTAAAGTAGGGAATGTATATTACTTTTTTATAGATAGTAGGTGACGTAATCATAAAAAATGGCGGACGTGGGCCCTTTTGGAAGATAATTTTAAATGGCACCATATGGCAAGTAATACATCATTTAAAAGCTTGTTTCAAACCCTTTCCAATGATATCAAAAAAAATTAATTCTTCTTCCTTTCAACCCAAAATTATAATATGATTAAGGTTTTAAAATATTTTATTTGGTAAAAAAATACGTTCTAATAATAAAAAAAATTCAAAAATATGTTTAAAATGTTCACCATTTACTTCCTGGCAATAAAAAAGTCTAGCAGAAAACTCTTCCCGAACGCGTTCAAGTGTCTCTCTAGAAATTAACCTGCATTCTTCACTAATTATTCGCTTTAATTCGTCAATGCTCTCAATTGGTGTACCATAAACTTTTGATTTTAGGTACCCCCATAAAAAGAAATCTAGTGGGTGCATATAGGGAGAACGCACAGGCCACTCTATTAGACCCCTTCGTCCAATCCACCTATCTGGATATTGTTCATTTAAATAATTTCTAACAGGTTGATAATAATGGGGAGGAGCACCATCCTGCTGAAAAGTTATTTCCATATCATGGAACTTGTCAGCATGATCCTCAAGAATCTCTAAGATTCGGGGTTCAATACCATTCTGGAGTAATTCCAGGTAAATTTCCACAGTTAAATTTACGTTTAAAAATATAGGCCCAACAAAGTAGTTTCCCAAAATTTCTGCCCACACATTCACTTTTTGAGGAAACTGGGAGTGACCTTCATAAAAAAGGTGAGGAGTTGTGTCACTCCAGTATCTTACGTTCTGGGTATTAACTTTACCATTAAGAAAAAAAGAGCACTCATCACTAAAGCAAATTGTTTTAAGATAATAAGGATCCTGTTCTATTTTATTTCTTATTTGCTCACAGAATTCAATTCTGCGATCTGGATCATCTTCTGTCAGCATATGGAGCATTTTCATTTTATAAGGATGAAATTTTTGTTTCTTAAAAACTCTTTTTACAGTTGATGAAGACACTTCACAAGTTTGTGCAACATTTGAGGTGGATTGTATGGGGTTGACTACCATTTCGGCAACTATTTCGACTTGTTTGTCTTTACTAATTCCAGGTCGACCACTCTGCAACGTTTCCCGTTCTATGAAATTTATCTAAGAGTTGTCTCAGGTACTGTCTGGATATTGGTCGATCTGGATGCCTTTCATTAAAAATCCGTTCGGCTTCATGCAGATTAGTTCTAGCCTCACCAATAATTAATATTGCTTCAACTTTTCCCTGCATAGTTCGCGACATTTTAAAAAACTCTTATTTATTATTAAGGGATAATTTACTAAATCACAATAATGGTAAAGATGTAAAATTTTACTATTTTTAAAAATTATAATTAAGATATGAACCAAAAAGAAAAAAAAAGAAAAACTTTGAATTTAAAAAAGAATAGTATAGTGCCAAACATTTTAAATTTTTAGTACGCCAGATAATAGCATTGTACCTACATTTAAAGCAAAGAATTCGATTTAAATAAAAAGTCGGTAAAGTTTTTTTTGTGACGAAGAAGTAAATGGTGAACATTTTGAACAAATTATTTAATTTTTTTTATTATTAGAACGTATTACCAATACCAAATAAAATATTTAAAAACTTTAATAATTTTATAATTTTGAGTTGAAAGTTGTAAATAAGGAAGAAGAATTAATTTTTTTTGGTATCATTGGAAAGGGTTTGAAACAAGCCTTCAAATGATGTATTACTTGCCATATGGTGCCATTTAAAATTATCTTCCAAAAGGGCCCACGTCCGCCATTTTTTATGATTACGTCACCAACTATCTATAAAAAAGTAATATACATTCCCTAGTTAACATTCCCAAAATTTTAAATTTCTAATTCTAACGGTTCAAAAAATAAATGGGGGGAAGGGACTTTAGACCGCACTGTATATCAAAGTCTAGGCTAATAAAGAATAAGATTGAATTTGCCAGCCTATCTCCCGGTTTTGAGTGATGAGAAGTATTGTTTGTTTATTTCTGTTTTTTATTCGTTTTAGAACTAGTGGTTTTTTAACTGTTGTCTCTTCCCTAGTCCATTTGTCACTTTTTCGGTCACAAGTTGTACTTTTGATATTCATGATATTCATTAAGTCAAATAGTTCATCACATAGGTGACGTTGTACCCCCTTTTCTACAGAAACATACTAAAGTTATTTTTCCTGTCATATTTATTTTAAAGAAAAATTATATTACATCGACGCATTAACACACATTTGGGACCAGTCCGTGTTCCACAAGACGTGCGAGAGTTCAATCTCATTGAGCTTTGAAGTAATAAAGAACTATTTGACGTTATATACGTGCGAGAGTTCAATCTCATTGAGCTTTGAAGTAATAAAGAACTATTTGACGTTATATTGTAGGTATTCGCGCTAATCGATTGTTACGTGCAGAAGTATTTTATGGGATAGATGAGGGACCTCTCAACTTCGCTCGACGATAAAGGGGTAGAACAACCTTAACTTTTAATTAAAAGATCGATGCATCAACATGTACTGCATCAAAAATATTTTTTCAAATATAATATTTCATTTAAACATATATTTAAACTTTTATAAATTGCAAGTTCTTAAACTGTGAACTGGTATTTTTAGGTGGCAGAATTTTTCCCATCAAAGAACAGCAGTCCGGAAAATGAGTTACTTTAAAACACATAACTCGTGTTGACATTTATCCAACTGTTGCTAAATGATGCGGATGTTTTAAATGAGAATATGCCACCAAAGTTTTCTACTGTAGCACACAAATAAAAACGGCTAGTTTCCAAACGAAGTGGAACTTTATTATGAGATTATGTAGATGTTTTAGGCCAGTTCATGTACATAACTTTTTACCATTATTTTGTTTATTGCACATAATGTCAAACATTTTACTTTCATTAACAAAATAACTAAATATAGGTTAACAGTAACTCTTCAAAATAATTGTACATTTTCCGCAAATCACTAACAAAATATTTAAAACTTTTAATTAAATATATAATTAGTTTTGGTAAATTTTGATAAAATATAAAACGGTTATAATTTTAGACAAAATATAACGAAATTTCTCATGCTTGTGGATGATAATGAACAAAAGAAAAATTTATTTGCGGATATGTTTATAAAATATTAAATATTAATTATATAATAATAATAATTTTATTGGCACATTAAAATAATATAGTTACAATGCAATGACATAAAGTAGAAGAAAACCATAATGTGGCCAAAAGGCAGAGTTTTCAGTTTCTAATATGCGAGGCAACATTAGAATATTGCTCTTCCACTCAACCTGTACAAAAAAAAATTCGAACTGAACTGAAGATAAGCCCTCTTTTCTAACATTATAGTTTTATTTGTTAAATTTCTTAAGTCTTTGTAATACTCAAAGTGTTGAGGAAACTTAGTTTTCTTATATTTGTTCAAAGCTTTATCGCGTAAATTCATCATAAGCCAAGGGGCTTTCTTTCTGGAAACTTTTATAGTTCTAATGGGGGCGTGTTTATTAAACAAATTCAAGACAACATCAGAAAGGTAATTAATCTTATCATCAGCAGTGCAAAGTTGATAGATGTAATTAAAATCTGTATTAGTCGTAGTGTATTCTTCTAATTATTTCGGATTATTTACCTCCTACACAGGGGTTATTATTATAAAATAATTGTAAAACCAATCTAGAAAGGGAAACGTTTTACTTTTACTCATAAATATCTACAGATTTCCTAAAAAAATTCAGTTTATAAACATGTTAAGTATTTAGCAAATAATGTTCTTGGCATATCAAACGTATTTATGGCGAATCTAGAAATGAAGAACATCTTAAACCGTTTAAAAATGCATTTGTGACATTTGCATACATTTATATGGAAAATTTTTATATATTTGTCTGCATACCCTCCATTAAAAATTTATTTTTCAATCACCACTTGGTATGCAGATATGAACTAGTAAATAAACATGCGAAAAATGAAAAAACTGCTGATCAAATAATAAATTTTTTAAGAATGCTAAAAAAATTAATCATGCACAAAACTTTATTTAAAAAATATAACTTTTCTACTTCAATGTTTCAATTATTCAACAGCTGACTGACTTGAAACGGGTGTCTCAGATAAAAAAGTTTGTTTTACAATTTTTTAGTATTTTTCTATTGACCAAAAAAATTACATTGACTAAACTTAAACAGAAAAACCATTACTTTCAATGCATTATCTGCTTTGGTCACACATAGAGTATTTCATACTAATAAAAATCAACTTGTTGATTTGAAAAGAAATTTTACAATAAAAAGACGAACTAGAAGTTTTTGGTAGGATTTACTATAGCCACAACTATGAAATATTTTTTTGATAAGTATTTGATTACTGAATAAACAATATCACCTACAACCTTTTATTTGCAAATATTTAAATAAATCTCGGACAATATATAAAAATAAGTAAAAGGTTTATTAATTATTTATGTTAGTGTTAAAATATAAGAATAAAATATTTGTGTTTTTAACGATATTTATATTTCCAAGGCTATATATAAACATAAATATTGGAGGTACCCAAAAACGCCATATTAATTATGCCTACCCAATTTAAGTTAACCCAAAAGGCCCCCATATAAAATTTGAAGATTACATTTATGGATTAAAAATGAAGTTAATATTTAATAGTAAGTAAAGCAAAAGATAAAAAAATTAAATACATTTTTATTTAACCAAAATGTATTTTCCTAATATTTATTTAATTTTAGTTATTAAGTTATTTAAATATGGAGTAACCAAATAAAATTTCATATTATAATGTAAAACACATTAATCGAATTCAAACCTGGATATATAATGATTTTTAGACTTTTTAATGAAAGTATGAATATTCTTTTCTTTATTAAAAACAATTTTCGTTTTTTACATATTTCGAGAATTGAACGGATTTTACTGAATTTTGGGATTTTTCGGATTTGTGTTGAAAATGAAGTAACATAAATAAATAAATTTGGATGGGACGAATTAAAATCAGAGTTCAATTCATGATTCACACGTGTTTATTGAATATATAGACTCTGATACCATTTATATAAATTGAAACTTTTTTACTGTATTGAATGGATTAGTCCAAATTAATGAATCTTTTATTCCGCTAGATGTCAATGCATTTAAAATAGACTTATGTATGGTGTTTCAAAATCCATTTTCTCATTTTTTGGTATTAACTCCAAGAAAACCTCTTGACACTTTTTATTTAAAAGATGAAAATGTCTTTCATGGATCGTATACATTTGAAGAAAAAAATTATCGAATGTTCTTTTCAAATAAATAGAATTACATAAATGTTTTAAATTACAAATCGGACAAAAAACTACAATAATCGATTGATCGTCATTAATTAAAAATTCTCTTCCTATTCCGTAATTAAACTTATCTGTTGATGAACTTTTTCTGGGGAATTTGGTAAATAAATATTTTTCTGTAGACAGAAAAAGTCTTCTTCGAAACAATTACTGTAAAAGATTACATTTCATGCTGTACAATAAAAATTAAAATATATTTATGGGCGTTGGCTATTTTTGAAATTTGCATTCAATGCCAATATAGCTGGTATGTAGTTGGTAACCATAAAAACATTATTTTATTGTTTTTAAATATGTAATATGATATGTACTATCAGTAATTACCGTTATCCAATTTTCACGAAATAGCTCAATATCAATTCATTCCTGGGAACGAAAATATAACCGTTAATGGTCTCGCTGTTGAATATCAAGGTTTTAGGAAAGGGTCATAGAGAGTAGCATTTTATAATAGAAAGAAAATTCTTTCTTTGCTATTTCCTTTCTATTTCTATCACTATCAAGTTACAGAGTACACAGGCTACAAAACATTTTCACTTATAGAATATTAATTATGTGGAAGTATGAGCTAGACGGTATTTAAAAGTTTAGGTACATAATAAAATATTTACAGTTTTATTGGACGTTGCTACAAGCGCCATGTTTTCTCACCTAATAGTACTCGGCAAACTAACTACAACTACAAATCACACATTAATATTTCCAAATATAATTTTGAGAATTTGGTAATCAATGTTTTTTTTTCTTCCCAGTGCAACTGGTAAAATTTAAGCGTTGTGGCTCTTTTGAGCTTTTAAAAATTTTTAAATAAAATCACATTAAATGTGGAATATCTTCTTAGTCCTTTTTGTTCATTTTTATTTTTTATTTTAGCAATATCTACAAATGATTTTCTAGTATTTTAAATATTTCAATGATTTTGCCGAATTACAAATTAAATAAAAAATCAGTTGATAAAAAAGAAAAAGTCGGTTTTTAACTTTGAATACTATTTAAATAAACTAAAAAAGGTTTGTGTTGAGATTTTTTTGTTTCTATATTCACAGTGACCGATATATTAGTTATGTTCTTTACAATGGAAATTTTGTTTTTAAAAAACAATAACAAATTTGTTTGTTTGTAGAATAGTTTCTTTTATACAATTTCTTCTTACATAATTGTTTCTTTATTCACAATAGTTTTATAATAATACTTTAACTTCAAAATTACGTAACAATAATAACTTTTCAAATTATAAGATTAAACTTTAAATGAAAAATAGACCAGAACTCAAAATAACATTATAACTTCTTAGAATCAAACTTTATACTGACCAAACTTTATACTAACCAATAAGGGTTTAAAATGTGCTTAATTGAAGGTCAAGTCTTTTACAGTTTTAATAAAAAGTCTTTTGTTACGAGGAATGAACCTTATTTATACTTTACCAAAGCAGTTGTTACTTTCCAAGTATTATTTATTATTTATTTTGGTTATCTTGCACTTATTTTTGTACAATTACTTGTTTATTATCAGTTTTAGAGATTACGAATTTGTGTAAAATTATTTGATTTAAAATTGTCACTCAAAGTGACAAGAATTTTCGTAGATAAAAATATTAAAATCACCCAAAAACAAAAACTAGTTAGTACCAATTAGGTACTATTTGATCGTATACGAAGTATGTAAACCGAAATTCGACAAAAAGTTAATCCAAACGTCTCAGAATAATTGTTAAATATTTGATAGAACGATGTTAAAATATTGTTTTTAAATGTATATATTGTATACCTAAGTTAAATCTTAATAAATGTATAACAAAATTGGTTTGTAAATTAAAAAATAACCCGTAGTTTTATTTAACACAATTCCCATTTATTACAATGTATCCTTTGTTCATGTAACTAACAATGTAGGTGCTTTTAAAACAACTCTGGATGATGGCATATCCTAATTACTTGACGTTTGTTTTGTTAAAGTAGTTACATGACTATTTTGTTCCAGTAAACCCTCCAAGTTGTTAAATTTATTAACAACATTTTTTATTTAATTTTAGTATATTGTAGCTTTTCAAATAAGTTCGAAAACTCTGATGTATGTTGAAACAATTAGATTCACTTGGTGCGATTTCAAGCCAAAGTTTGGCGTAAATCAGTTCGAAAACATGAAAATGCGAATAGGTAACTTCCTTAATTGAATAGCGTTATTCGTAGAATTAGGAATTTAGAAGTTTATATCTCTCGTCCCGAATATTGCGTATAACGTTTCACTAAAGGAAGAGTGAAACTCAAAGTTAAATGATAATTGTATTCATGTAATTGAGTAAAATTATCCAACTGATAAACTTTATACCGTAAATTGTGAACAACTATAGTTTAACCAAAATTTTCTCAGTTGATTATCATCTACATCGTAAGTAGGTTTAAACACACTAATAAGGTAACATATCTATTTACTTGCTGTTCTTTTGTCTTTATTTGTAATTTTTACTATAACAGACTTACTGAGCTTCCTCACACTAATCAATCACCCTGTATAATTAAACTGTCTAATTTACGAAGGCTACGTCTAAGACAATTCATATATTTTGTATTTTTTATATAGACAGAACTGAATTGAAAATATTTAGTAGTTTACACGATCGAAAGAATAAAAGCAAAACAATATAAAAAATAGAGGAGGTTAGCAGTAGCAATAAAACCCAAAGTCAATCTACAGTTATATAATGTTAAAATTTGAAAATTAATTACCAGCAAAGCGACATGTTTGGGACAAAAGACAATCTCCAGTTACAAGAGTATAAGATCATAAGTTGGACCGGCTTGACAGTTTGATATACTGGGACCTTTGCAGATCTGTTGTTCGTATTTTTAAAGCACCTGATCTAGCCCTATCCTTCTTATAAAGTTCAACGGCCTTTATAGTAGCCATCATCAAACTATATGAAGACAGAATATAGTGTAAGTAGAAAACATACATCAAATTATATAGATTTTTTTCCTGGGTTTATGGCTTTGGTGATAACCAATTAATATATTTAAATCAGTTATTACAAATATGGTTTCCAGAATCATAGTTAATAACTTACATTACCAAGTTAACAAAGGAAAAATTTAAAATTGATCAAAAAATAATGTCATAATTGTACAATTAGTCATATTTAAAATTATCAGATATGATTTAATCATTATAAATTGATTGTACTAACCCTTACTTTTTGGAAGTCCATCTTATTAAGAATAATAAAAAACTCTTCGTTTTAACAAAACTTCCACTATTTATTTTGTAACATGTCCATCGTCATGTCACCTTGCACTATTACCGACCGTAAACGATACCGCTATTATTACCGTTAAAACCGACCCTGATTCACTGTTAATGCTACTGTACACGAGACACCCCTTATAGACGCTAACTATTTATCTGTTTGAACGAGGCCAATCAAAGAACTCGTCCCTCGCTTGCAATTGAATAACGAACGCATTTCTTCTGACAAATGACACAAAATACAATTTGAGCTAGACTATTTAATGAATCGCCCAGCAATTCTAGATCCTTTTCAACTGATACTCTCGTCTGAAGAGTTTAAACAAACCCTCAAGTACTCATCTTGTGAAATTTCCCCTTTTGTTTGTTGAAGGATATAACCCTCTAAGTTGGAGTCGAGTTACCGTCAAGTTATCTTTAAGTTGGAGTAAAGTTATTGCTAAGATACCTCTAAGTTGGAGCCAAGTCATCGTCAAGTTATATCTAAGTTGGAGCCAAGATATTGTCATGTTATGCCAAGTTATGTGTGGACAGTCCTTCAAACCACTTCTGAGCTGTTAAGAATACTGTTACATCCCGAGCAGCCAGAAACATTAAAGACACTTTCATTTCTCCACGAAGAAGCTGAAGCCGCCCTTCTAGACAGCACAAAAACCTAAAGTTAAGCCCACTTTTTACAACTCCATTTCATTATCAGCAAGTACTTACAGTTTCAATAAATAAACAATAGTTTTAAAAACCGTTTCATTTATATACCTTAGGTTATAAGTCTTAAGGGTGTAGCGTGGTCGGTCTTTGTTTTAAGTAGCTTCTTTATTTGTTCAATTAAAGTAATTACAAGGTGTTTCTATTTTTCTCACCTAAGTTTTTGTGTAGTTTGTTTGCTTAATCGATAGCGTTCAAAAGATAGTGGCGCCCTCATTACTTATACATCCCAATCCTTTCTATAGTGAGCATTAACTTGGAGTCGAACCACCCCCTGGAGAGGGTGTCTTAGCCGGGATCTCTTTTGGAGAGTTTTTTTGTTACAAGTTGGATCCCTGCCTTTTTGGGACTAATTTAGTTACAATTTAAAAAAACTGACGATGCTAGTTGTTTAAAAAAGCAGTTTTTTTTTAATAAATAGAGGAAGATTTGTTAAAACGAAGAGTTTTTTATTATTCTTAATCATTATAACAGTAAACTGAAGAGTACTAACCAATATCTGCAGATTGTAGAACCACAAAATTAAATTGTTAAGTAAAATATGAAAATAAGCATGTAATAGTATATGCATAACTAGAGTTGTAAGTAACCCATTACGCATGAAGTCGAGCAGCGGCGAGTGACTGCCGATCTCCTAAAACAGTGGCCAGTATATTGCTTTGGTTCCGGCAGCTGACGGTATTCAGCAATTTTACGTGGTGTACTACCGATTGTGTTTATCCCCACAACCTGTTTTGTACATTTTCCATTTCTGTAATTAACAAATAAAGGTTCCACTCCAGGAGAACGCAAACTCATATACTTTTGACATCTATGTCTTTCATTTTTATATTTCTAAGTTCTTATTTACGACAAGCCCCGCTTAATCCAATATTTTAATTCTTAACTTTGATAACAAATGCTTATCGTCTGGAGCATCTTTCAGATACGTGTCAATTTGTTCTGTAGACAGGATTTTCGACGTTTCAGTAGGGTGATTAGTTTTGGTTAATTGAATATGTTCATGTTATTATTAATGTTTATTATTAATATTTGTGTCGCCAATTCATAAGTTTTCTTTGGATTTTCACGGTAACAAATTTTGTGTGGCAGCTTGAGCTTTTTCTAATATCTCCGTCGGAATGCTCATAATGTCATCATTTTCATTACTAAAAGACATTTTCATAGGTGAAGTTAAGAAAATGTCCATTCTTATATGAAACGACAGTGTAAACGACATGACATTTATTTCCATAACATACTATGAGAAAATGAGACTTTTACATCGTAGGGCACAAGAACTGTAAAATTCAAAAAGTATTGACCATAAAATATAAAACACAATTAATTAATTAATTAAAAAACCAAGAGCAAATAATCATTTACAACCAAAATTTAAAAAGTAAATTATTGTGAAAGTAATAAAAAGGAAAAAAAAATTATCGACAACGTTAGGATTCGAAACCCACGAGCGTATGCCTGCTTGAAACCAATTACCGATGTTTAACAAACTATGCTTTTCTTAGTTAAAAACAACTGTCAATGTAATTCAGATGTTTTACTTTAGTCCTTTAGGATTAAAAGTGGCACTTTGGTCTCTGTAATGCAGGACTTAATTAGTATTTATTGTACTTTTACTCTGTAAAAGTCCATCTTATTAAAAACAATAAACAACTAAGCGTTTTAACAAAACATCCACTAAGATCGTATGATTGACAAGTATGCTATGACAAAAATACATTGATGTTAGGCGCATGGTGCTGAAATCAGTGAAAATAAAAAGAATGTCATTTTCTATATCTTAGGCCTTTCGGCATATGCTATGACATTTCAACTATATAAAATATTCCGTCTGAGTTTAAAGTTGCGGTTGAGGATATATCCTATTTAGATATATCTAAAAAGCCTTTGCCGTCTCAGAACTTTTGATAACCTAATCAAAGGAACGGAGAACGCTTTCAATCTTGATCCCTTCTCCAATAAAAGAAAACTGTTTGCTTTCCTGCTGTCCCAGTTCATCAGTGGTGTAGATATTTACTTTACACATACTCTTGCTTAACAAAAAATATTATTTATGATTTTTAAAAAATATTGCTTGGAAATTTAATAATAATTGCATGTTGCTTTAATTATTCAAAATAAAATATTATAATCGTAGATATAGACAAACAAATTGTTTTTTCTTAAATTTATGTACTAGGGTAAATTTGTTTTAAGTTGAAAATATTTTTTAATACTTGTTTCTAAAGAAATACTGTTAAGTAAAATTATTATGGTTTTTTAAAAGTAATTTTATTTTAAATGTTATTTAAAAAATACAATTTAAAATAAACAATAGAAATTTAAAAAGGGCCAGTAATTTATAAATAATAATAATAACAAATTTCGCGTTTTTACTGATAATAATGACAAACTTTTTTTTATAAGTATTTTTGCTTGTATCGTTGTAGGTTTAGTTGATTTTATCCGCCACTGTCTTTACAGCAGATTTTATTTGAATTAGTTTTAGGAAGTTGGGGCGTCAGCATTACATTTTCTTTATTTCTTGGAAATAGTTTTCTAGCACCTAGAAGTTTAGGAAAATTCAATGAAACAATCGTTGTGAAGTGGAATGCGAATTGTGTTACTTATTGTTTAATGTGAGAAATAATACATAATATATAAATAGACTAATACGATTAGATTATGTGGTTTATGTTAGGTTATATGTGAGTGGTCGTTCAACGTCTCTTCCACTGCGGCCTGAAAGATCTATTATTGCTCTTATTAATCCTCAGTTTGACAGAATCTGCAGTTCAATTGTTCTCATATGCCCATTAAGGTGACCAGTCCAGTCAGTAATCAAATCATAACTCGTCTGTCTGGTCATATACAGCAGCGCTTGAGATCTCTTTTTAATGAGATCTCTTACAAATGCCTTTGAGTGTCTTATACCGTCTAGCTCGAACCAGTAAGAACGTCTCCTCCGTTCTACCCAGTTCAATATTGTTCCTCTAAATATTCCTTCGGCACCTTTTCTGGCTAAAAGGTCCGTTTTTTCGTTCCCTTCAATGCCGGTATGCCTAAGTGTCCAAAGTGAGGTTAATTTGAAATCTTCCCCTAGAGGTATTACATCTTGAAGGATTTTCCAAACTAACTTGGCTTCGGTCGCTTTGATTTGATTTCAGTGACTTTAGCGCCGCATGGTTATCAAAAATGATGTTTATAGTCTTGTTCTTGCAGTCACACTTAAGCATCTCCTGCAGACACATCTGCATTGCAAAAACGTCTGCTTGGAAAACTGTGAATAGTTTGCCGAAGTTCTGGCTCATATCCACCTTTGTCTTCCTTGCATGTACCCCAGCTCCAACACCTCTCTCGGTCTTATAGCCGTTCGTCTGCCAACACTGGTCAGCCATTTTAAGATTCGATCTATTCATCTCCCATTCGTACCTTCCTAGGAATAAAATAATAAATGGCTTTTGGTAATTATATGGTTTAAAAAACTCATTAGTTAATTTTTAATAAAAAACTATCAGAAATTTCAACTGAAGTAACAAATGGGTGGTTAGCCCCATTGCTAACTTCGTAGGTGTTTTATTCTTTTTCAATCAAACATCAACTCATATATAGTCATATATACGTGTGTGCGGGTGCATTATTTCATATTTTATAATTTTTTAAAATATTCCCCTTAACACTGGCCTAATAAAATTGAAATTTTATCCGGTGGCTGCTCCTACCGCGTTTATATGCGAAGAAAATTCTCGTCAATGAGAAGGTCATCGGTTAAAGTTTCGTTTAAAAATTCACCTATTTTACAATGTCACTCAAAATTAACTTATTTTGCTCAAGTGGAACAGTCGCCACATAACCCATTCGACCATGTGCTTCGTAGCTTTTATTTTTTCCTGCTTATATGCATATGTCCATGGTTCGTCAAGATTTTAAAAGACGCGTGTATACTTAGACTCTTGACACACGAACGAACGTTTTAAGTATTTCCCAACAATAGACGCAGGCTTTCCTTGAACGATGATAAATTATGGAGTATCTAACTACAAAATCAAATGTATTGAATGGGGAGGGGCCTCTATCTCACAATATCACATCATAATCTTGCATTATCGACATAGCGCAAGAGATTTGGTAAGAAATCAGGTAAGTAGGGTTAGGTTAGGTTTGTGGTAAGTCTATAAAGGCCCTCCACTGTGACTCGCCAGAGTCTATATTGTGGTTCACACCTATTCAGATTTCACCAAACAGATTCAGTTTCTTAACAAAATCGATTAGTTTTTTTGGTGAATGATATTTCAGGTCCGAAAGTGAGAGAGAAACCGTGCCAAACATCAGATACCTGATTCGGTCCACCGCGGGGCAGGTACATATTATATGCTCTGCTGTTTCATCATCTTCCAGAGAAATACGACAGATCGGATCCACCGACAGTCCAAGTTTGTGCATATAATGATTCAAATGACAGCGGTCTGTTAAAATACCTGTTAGACAACGTAGGTCGTGCCTGCTATAGACTAACATTTGTTTAGAGGCACTCTTCGAGGGATGTATAAGAACCTTTGAATGAACCAATCCTGGTAAATTATGCCAGAAGTCTAATGCTCTTCTTGCTATCCAGGTATTTAGTGTTTGTTTGACAAAATTTATCGTGATGCAAATTGTAGGTTTTGGTCCGTGCAGCACCCTTCCTTGCAAGATAGTCTGCCTTCTTATTTCCCTCCTACTCAGAATGGCCAGGAATCCAGACCAGCAATACTTTATTGCATTCTCCTATTGAGGAGAGTCTTTTTGGCAGCCTAAAACAAATTTTGACGCTACACGGTGAGAGCTAAGTGCTTTCAAAGCTGCTTGGCTGTCCGAGAAAATTTTTATTGACATGTATGGGATTAGTTTGCTCCAATCTCTCCACACATGAGAAGTCTAGAACCATGTTAAATCTGCATTCGGGAGGAAGTGGTGCCGTAAAAACCTATGGATGCCATTTTTGCTGGAAACTATAAGCAATTCTGCAATTTTAACGTAATTTTCGTATTCAACGTGGTTAAATTAGTGGTTCTAGACCATGTTTTCTCAAAAACAACATAATTTAGATTTTGACCAAATTTTAAAGTCACCAAATTCAAAGGTATTAGCCTTGCCATTTTCTTAAGTGAAATTTCGTTTTTTCTTTAAAATACTTGAAAATATGGAAAATGGTTTTTTTTTCATCGCTGAATCGACTGGTGCAGTTAGTTTTTCAATAGCTAAATCTGCATTCGTGTGGAGTGGTGCCGTAAAACCCTATGGATGTCATATCTGCTGGAAACTATAACTTCTACAACTTCTGGCTTTGTGACCAAACCGATTACATTTATAACATTTTAAGCCACAGACATTTTAAAAATGGCCAATTTTACCACAACGGTGGTATTTTACACTTAATTTTTATGGAACAAATGAAGTTGAACTTTTTTTCGTTTTTATTGCATTAGATTTATTATTTATAAATTCTAGTAACCTTTTCTTTACCACATCAAGTTTCAAATCATTTTCTTCTGAAATTATCCGAATTGCTGTTACAACATTTTCATACTGAAGAGGCATTGACAGTAAAAGAAAGCATGCCATATCGGATTCTGAGAAAACGTCTCCTAAACTCTTTAATGCTCTTGTGATTTTATCATGTTTTGCAAAATGATATTGCAAATCTTCTTGAATGTTATGTTTTAAATTAACTAGTTCTTTTAGTAAAAAGAATTTAGGACATGTACCTTTCTTTCCAAATACACTTTCTTATTTCTTTTGCAGCACTCTTAATATCTTTAATATATTCTAAGTGAAAATCTGCCACACTCTGTACAATTATATTTTTGGCTTTATTATCCTTTTTAATCCACTCATCATCTTTATGTTTTTCTTGAATCGGTTCTAATGCATGATGTACATCGGCCTCACTCAGTATAGCTCAAAGGCTAAATTTTCAATTGTCAAAAAAATCTTCCATTAAATGGAAGAATCCCATATTTATTTTCATTAAGTTCAATCCTACTCATTTCCATTATTTGGTATTTATTACAGCAGTCTAGTCGAAAACTACTTAATTTCAACTTTAGTCACGTTTTTCCTTTCAATACTTTTCATCAGTTACTGCTCCCTTCTCCCATCTGGGCCCATAACCATTGTTAGAATAAGTGGAAATATAATAACTGGAACATTACTGGAAATCACTTTAATTGAATATAAAATAATACAAGAGAAAGACAATACAAAATCGTGCTTTAAAAACAGAGCTGTCAAAAATGACTAGTAAGTAAGTATTACTAAGGGACCTACCAACTAAAAATAAATTTTGCAGGGTCGCCACATGTATATAATATGATGATTTAATTTTGTTATATAATTTTTATATTTATTTAATTGACTATTTAATTGATTTATCAATATGATTTAATATTCTTATATGTTTTGGTTAGTTAATTTAGTTAAGATTTACTTTATTTATTTTTATTTTTAAAATTGTTTACTAATACTTTTATACACATATTTTTGATGTTAAATGTTTTAATTTAACATAAATTAACTTTTGATTAATGAAATTTTTTAGTTACCAATTGATACCTCGATGTCAATCAAGACGGAACCAAAGTCATAAGAGAGCGAATAATTGATTTCCTGGCCTTTTTATAGTCTCGCCAGTTTTTGACAGGAATGACTTATAATTCTACCTTCAACTGTTTACCTTCTCCAAAATTAACCTAAATTTCCAATAAATGAGGTAATGATTTTACATTTTAGATCATATCTTTGATAATATAAAGCTAGTTTATCTTCTTATATTTACAAAAAATCTATTTACATTATTTTTATTTCACTTTTTCTTTTTAAAATTTTGATTTGAAATAGGCTGTTTTTAGTGCTTTCAAATTCATTCTATACTTTCAAAATTTGAGTTAAAACCATAAATTTCTCTTAAAATTACTCATAAATCTATTAAACTAATCCTATTTTAACTTTTAAATACTAATTTAAACTCTAAGAACTAAAATTTAAACTTTTAAGTGACTCTCTTATTTGAACTATGTATACACTATTCTAAAATCATAATTCAATTTCCCTTTCTTGATATTACCAAAGATTCACAGCTTATAACTAATACAAAAACTTACTTAACCTACATACAGTTTTGTTAAATAATATGTCCTTTATTAATGTTTATTAATTATGGTTTGAAATAGTCCTTTCACTTTTCACTATTTAAGTGTTTTTATCATTAGTTCAATTAATTCTGTCCAACACTTTAGATATAAGGATTTGTTCACTGAATTTAACTTTGTTTGTTACATTTTTTTATACTGTTTGGTGGTTTTTTTAGGTACATCTAAGGTTGTGATGATTTATAGTAATATCGAAGACTAATATTTGTCTCCTTGTAAACTGGTAACTACTTCATTTTATAAAACAAATTTAAACACTTAACTCCTTAAAATTACACATTACTTTGTTAAACATATGAATGGGATTAATAGTTTTTAATTTTGTTCCATTTTTATTTATTTTAGATTATAACTTTGACTTCAAAAGAAAACTATATCAATTGTACATTATTATATGAATTGGGACTAGTTATTGGAATTGTACATATTTGGATTGTTATTGATTGACACCATGGATCCTATCCAAGATAAATTTGTCAAGTACATTCTCTATCTATTTGAATGTTTACTATTGAAGATTATTATATTGAATACTTTAGATGAAATAAAGAAAAAGTAGCTGATGATAAGATGAAAATTATTAAGATATCTTTTTTTTATAACTCATTGAGGTAAGTTTTACTTATTAATTTTTCTGAGCTCTCAATATATATGTAACAATGCAGATCTAAATATTAAATTTAGTTTTAAAAGATGTATTTATATAGCCATTTTGCACATCAGTTATATGAAATTTTTCTCTTGTCAATAAAATTAGCCTATGTAGCATTATACCTGGACAGTATTTGTCTTTGGTTTCATGTACTATTTATATTTATCGTAAGACCGACAAAATTTTATATTTTAGATAGATAGATAGATGTTTAAGAGGTGGCCAGAAGCCTATTCCACTGCGACCTTTTCAGATCTATTGTGGTCCTCGAAAAACTAGATTACATCCCCCAGTCCGACTCTCTTAACGAAGTCTATAAGCTTTGAGACTGTAACCTTCATGTAGTCCCTTGCCAATGGATATTCTTCTCCTAAAGTCAGGAACCGCATATTTACCAGTCCGTCGCACTGACATAAGATGTGCTCTGGTGTTTCCTCTTCTAGGTGACAGAATCTGCACAGATCCGTCTCTGTCAACCCCATCAGCTTAAGATGCCTGTTTAGCTTACAGTGCCCCGTCAATAGACTTACTACAGTTTTGACCGTTTTCCTGTCTTTACTCAATAAGTCTGACGTAAACTTTTGCGAATGTTCCATTATGAACTGTTTCGCTTGCCTTTGTCCTGGTGAATTCCACCACCATTCCCGTGATTTTTGTGCCACCCATGTTTTCATGGCCGTCTTTATTATATTTTTTGCAATGCCGCAGAAGGGTTCCGGTCCAATAAAAGGCATTGATGAGCCTAGTTTAGCCATTTCATCTGCCTTTTCATTGCCTTTTAGACCCCTATGCCCTGGTACCCAAGCTACCGTAACCTTGCTACGATCCCCAGAGTATTCAGAGCATGCACACAGTCCCATACTAGCCTAGAATTGACCTCTACAGAATCTAGTGCCCTTAGCACCGCCTGACTGTCTGTGAAGATGGCTATTGAACGGTACGTCCTATCCAGCCTTTTAATTTCTTCTACACAATAGTGAATTGCCGTGATTTCTGCTTGAAAAATCGTGGCATTTTGGGATAGACTTACTGGGAATGTTATCCCTTGTTTCCTTCCGACTACGCCGGCTCTTTGAGCCCTCCGTGTACCAAGTTGACTCCGCCTCTACGGGTACACCTTTTTCCCAGTCTTCCCTACCTGGTATAACTATTTTAAATTTATTGGCAAAGCTATATCTCGTGACTGTTGCGTCAATGGGTTGCCCCAAAATGTTATCCGCTTTTAGTTCCTTGATTAGCTTACCATTATCAGCCCCATGCGATTGGCTTATGTGCTGCTGATTATGTATTAATCTGTGCATGGCTGCTCTCGCTTCGCCCTGTATATATATGTGTAGTGGTGGAATGTTTAACAAGACTTCCAGTGCAGCTAAAGGAGTAGTTTTTATGGCCCCCGTAACGAAAAAAAAAAAAAAAAATAATATTTTAGTTTCAATCTTTTATTTTTAGCTCTTTCAAAAACATTGGATCTGAACCTACATAAAACCCATGGCTACATCAATATGGAACCTATTTTGCTGTTGCCTACTGTTTTAAATTATACTTATATATTTTTTTAGGTTTTGATTTCATTTTAAAGATTCCTAAATAATATTTACATATTATTTAATAAAGAAAAAATATAAGTTTTTTGTTTTTTTTTTGTCTTTTCTCATTTAAATGTACCCAGATCAAAATAATATGGATAGATATGAATTTAATTCTGATGAATATGGAACCCGTTTGTCTGTTCTCTGATTTACTGACAAACTTTTAATGGTAAAGGGGGTATGATCCTTTTGTGATTATGAAATTTAAAAAAACTATAATTTGTAATTTTTTTTTGAGGATATGGTAAAAGTAAAGAAAATATATTGCTATGGATGAATAAAGATAACAGACAACCAGTATCTGACCCAAATTTGTAACACCATTTTAAAAATAATCTTTCCTTTTTTTATTGTAAATTTAATACTTATTATTTTCTAAAGGGAAAGCCACTATATTTATATTAGCATGCCCATTTAGAAAAGCTGTTCAACACTCATATATAAATATTTACATGTGTGGTTTTAATTTATAAATGTAAATTCCTTAGATATTGGATTTATGTTATATTTATAACAAATAAAGATATAAGATAATTAACTTAAAAGATTAAAACAGTGTAAACAAAAATCAGGTCTCTCTAAACTCACATTTTTACCAATTCAACTAAAATAAGACAACTGTTTAAGTTTTAAGTAATTTAGGAAATAGCAACGGTTCATAACAATAAATTCCAACAAAAACACCTTGTACACATCACAGTTGGATAATGCTATAAACGATGTAAAAACCAACGCAAATTGTGAGAATACTTTATTTTTTTACTTCTGGTAAATTATAAACGAATATTATTAAAGACAATTATATTTTTAAAAGCAAAACACTAAAATTAATATATTTTGACGTTATAAACGAGAAATAAGGTTAGGTTATGTTAAGTGAAGTTTGGATTTAGAGAATTAGAATAGACATACGTCTCGGAAAAAAGCGCCACCAAAACTGTTGAACTAAATTGACAGCTTGGTGTAATGTTCAAATTTTGCGTGCAACAAATCTCAAAAAATATACCTTTTTTTAACTTCATATTTTGCTAGTCGCATTCTCTATGCTTTCTTTAGGAGTTAGGCTTCTGGCGTTAAAATTCGTGATCACAAATTGTCAAACTTTTTAAAAACATACCATCACTTAAACGCCAATATCTCTTTTATTACAGTATAAAACTCAACTAAAATACCTTATCTCCTAGAGAAAGGTCTAAGCTATATCCTGTTAAAATTTGAATACGTAATTTAAAGGCGTTCTTTAGATTTGTTGTTTACAAAATGATTGAAATTTTGGGAAGAATTTAGGCCTGTCACACGTTTTCAGCTGTCACATTTTAAACGCCCCTCTTAAATATTTAAAATTCTTTTGAGCTTTACAATTAATAACTCATTGCAATACATTATTAGGATAATTAATTTAACTACCGAACTGGACAAATGTTTGTTACTTTTTCTGCATACCTGGTGATAAATATTGTAGACAAAATGGATAAACCGCAATTAGACTACTCTGCTTGTAATATATTTATATTACAGTAATCAAATATCACTAAAACTCGGCCAAAATATTAATTCTGTGGGTTAATCTTGTGATCATATGTAAGGAATTCCCCGCTAAACTGGCAACCCAATTTTAATTATTTTAATGCAAACATTTTCTGTTTTTAAAGCAGTTTAACATATAAATTAGGCTATTTGGGGTTATGTTAAAAATGGACACATTATAAATATTATTCGGTACGTGGATTTCCAATTTTTATCCAATAAACAGCATTCATTTCCAACAGTCACCTCGAATAAATTTACGGTCATTAGACCTCAGAAAAATGTCGAAACGGCGGCTGTCGCAGTATTTCATGATATCCTGGTTCATTTCCCACATCCAAGTACGGACATTCTCGAATCCATTTCCATCGAGGGCTGTCGACCTCCGGAAGCATTGTTCGCATTTTGATAAATCTGGAAAATCTGAAAACGCTACGAGCCAAGCGAAATAACCGAAAATAAAAACGCCACTAGGTGGCGAAGATTGGTTGTTTGTTGTTCCCTCGGTAACACTCGCCAGTTACTTTTCAAAGTGGTGCACATTATAAAAAATAAGATACATTTCCCACTTATAGAGAAGAGAAATACGGGATTAAATTTAGATAAAAATAAAATAGATCACAATCTTAGCTATAAACAAAAATCGCATTTTCTTATTATTGTATTTCATGTATCAAACTAAAATATATTTAGAAATACATTTTGACTTACACTCTTTAATTTTTTACAACGAATTTATCAAAAATGTAATGGATAGCCATTTGTTTTATGATCTAAATTTGTTTATCAAAGTTATATTCATTCCTACATAGAATTATAAGCTGCTAATTTATGTATTATAAGATTATTTGAATTATGAGTTAGGATTAGTACAATATGCGACATTCCTAGTTATTCTTATATTTTTCTTATACCATATGGAATATTTCCTATAAATTAATTCTAGTCAACCAATCAGTTATAAGCACACATTGTAATTTCTGCTTAGGTTAGGTTAGGTTAGGTTAGGTTCAATGTGAGCGGGGCGTTTCCCACCCCTCCACTGCGGCCAAACTAGGGCCTATTGTGGCTCACCCCTAAGGGTCACAATTCGCCATCCAGTCTGCACTTCTTAACAAAGTCCAAGATCGATTTTGGCGAGACTTGTCTAAAGTCGGTAGGCTCTAGCCGTATGAGGCCAAACGAGCGGAGCCTGATCATTTCTAACGCGGGGCAATAGCAAAGGATGTGCTCTGCCGATTCGTCTGCCACACTGCAGTAGCGACAGTCCGACGTATTGCTCAGACTAAGCTTCCTCAGGTGGTTTCTCAGACGACAGTGTCCAGTCAACAGTCCAGTAAGAATGCGTAGGTTACTTCTACTCAATTCCAGGAGCTGTGCTGTTTTTCTGCTCGAAGGTTGGGATATAAACGCTTTCGAGTGGGTAAGCCCCGGTATATTCTCCCAGTGCAGAAGGGTTTCCCTCGCTGCCCAGCTGGAGATAATGTCCTTGGCAGTGCTTTTTGCTATGCCAAGGAATGGTTCCAGTCCAATAAACGCGGACTCCGTTCCCTTTTTGCCAGAGTGTCGGCTCTTTCATTGCCCTCCACTCCCGCATGCCCTGGAGCCCAGAGTAGCGTTACTCTGTTATTTGCTCCAAGGTTGTTAAGGGATTCGATACAGCTCCACACCAGCTTTGAATCAACCCGGGTAGAATTCAGTGCTTTTAACGCTGCCTAGCTGTCCGAAATTATGTATATGCATTTGTTTACCAGGGGTTGGGCAATCAACTCCCTTGCGCACAAATCTATAGCAAACGTTTCCGCCTGAAAAATAGTAGCGTACTTACCAAGGTTTATTGAAATGTCAACTCTCGGATTTCTGCTATACACCCCGGCTCCCACACCCAGTGAATTTTTCGAGCCATCCGTGTATACAACGCAGTCGGACCCAGAGAAGGAGATTGCACCTCCTTTTCATTCGTCCCTACTTGGGAATAGGACGTTAAAGGCCCTTTCCACGTGTACACGTGTGGCAAGCATGTCTGATACCATTCCAAGGACTTGGTGGGAATTTAACTTCCCCACTAGTCCCGAGTGGTCCCAAAGTGCCTCCCCCGTTATCTGGTTACCTATCGACTTGGCTCTGTAAGAGACCATCCTAGCCTCCTTCTCCAAAAGAATGGGGAGTGGAGTTAAACCTAGGAGTCTCTCCATTGCCGCCGTCGGAGTGGTGGACATAGCGCCCGTAATGGCCACGCATGCAGTTCTCTGCAGACCAGACAACTTCGCTGCAGCAGCTTGTTGTAGTCCTTTCGACCCCCACGCCACTGAGCCATACGTAACCATTGGTTTTATCACCGTTTGATAAATCCAGTAAATCTGTTTGGGATTCATCCCCCATGATTTTCCACAGACCCTTCTGAGATTCCAGAGGGATACCCTGGCTTTGTTTATTGTTCTCTCCAGATGGGAGTTCCAGGTAAGTTTTCTATCTAGGATTACCCCCAGATATTTTACCTCCTCCGCAAAAGGAATGAGTTCACCGTTAAGAGTCGGCTGTCGCAGATTATCCAGCTTCCTCCTTTTGGTGAACGGAATAATTACTGTTTTGTGGGGGTTTACCGACATCTGCTCCTCCTCACACCACCTGTGTACTATATTTAGGGCCATTTGAAGGATCTCCGAGATGGTCTCCTCAAATTTTCCCCTTATTATTATAACCAGATCGTCCGCATAGCATTGGAAATCCACTCCCCGCAGGGAGAGAGTCCCAAGAAGCGAGTCAACCAGGAGTGACCACAGAAGGGGCGATAGAACTCCCCCCTGTGGGCACCCCGAGCCGCCCTGAATCGAACAGTCTCTCCCTGCAGTGATGACACTACGTACCGATTACCAAGCATGTTTTTTATCCAGTTACAGATAATCCTGTTTACTCCCCTGCGCTGAAGAGCAGCACATAGGGAGTGAGGTAGTGCGTTGTTGAATGCTCCCTCAATGTCTAGGAAGGCTGCCAGCGCAATCTCTTTGTTCTCAAGAGAGTGGCTGATTTTTCCTACGAGGTTGTTAAGTGCCAAATCCGTGGACTTCCCAACCTGGTAAGCATATTGGTGGGGATTCATAGGAAAATTCCTAAGGTTCCCCTCCCTAATGTGCCTATCTAGAATTCTTTCTAGAGTCTTTAGTACGAACGATGTAAGGCTGATCGGCCTAAAGGATTTAGGGAGGGAGTAATTTACCGTCCCCGCTTTACGTATATATACGACCCTTGCGGTCGACCAGCTCAGCGGAAGATAACCCCACGCTAGACTCGCCCGTAATAATTTTGTTAGCAGAGGTAGCAACTCCTCTTCACCGTTTTGCAACAGCGCGGGAAAAATGCCATCCTCTCCCGGTGATTTGTATGGGGTGAACGCACTCATCGCCCATTTCACCGTTGATGGGGTAACCATTTTCGTTGCCGCCCCCCAATCCTCCTTGTTTGGTCGTATCAGCGACCCAAAAGGAAGGGGGATCGGCTGCCGGTCTTCCAGAAGCAGACTGCCAGGAAAGTGGTTCTGTAGTAAGAGCTCCAACGTCTGTCTCTTGGAATCCGTGAAGGAACCGTCCGGTTGTTTTATCGAGCCGACTTCCTGTGCTGGATCCCTAGAGAGAATCTTGTGGATTCTTGTTCCGGCAGGTACATCAGAGATACTCTGGCAGAACCTCCTCCAAGAATCCCTTTTTGCCCTTCTGATGGCCTTGTTATATTCCGTTAGAGCAGTCCTGTAGATATCCCAGCACCCTGCTACTTTAGCTCGATTGAAGAGACGTCGAACTTCTTTCCTTTTTTTGTCCAGGCTGCTGCTCCACCAAGGTGACCCTCTATTGTCCCTCTTCTCCTTGAGTGGGCAGTTCTCCTGGTATGATAATAGAATTGCGTTTCGCATATGCTCATTCGCTGCTTCTATATCATTTTTGTTTTTTATAGACCCAATTCTCCCCTCCAAGTGCACTCGGAGGGACCTTCGGTATCCACTCCAGTCCGTGCATTTAGGATCACGGAATTGGACTATAGGCCTCTCCCCGACCTTCACCTCGAATCTCACATGTCTGTGGTCGGAACAGGAAGGTTCGGTGGAGACTCGTCAGTTAACAATCTTGGTGCTCATAAGCTGAGTGCTAATTGTTATATCTAAAACTTCCTTACGGACCCTAGTCACGAAAGTTGGTTCAGAACCTTCATTGTTAACTGAAAGTCCCTCCCCTAATATATAATTATAGAGTGACTCACCCCTTGCATTGGTGTTGGTACTTCCCCAGTCCAGATGGTGGGCATTTGCATCACATCCAATGATCAGTTGTCTGTTGTTCCTCTTGCAGAAGGCGATTAGGTCCCGCACTACCGCTGGAGGAGGTTGTCCTGGTTCATCCCCCGGGAAATACGCCGAACAGACTACTAGCTCGAGCCTGTTCTCTCCCACCGGGAGCGAGAGTTGCGCCGCAACTACATCTGCTGTGCAAAACCCTGTTAACAAAAAATGATTAATGTTATTTCGAATAAGTAGACAAGCTCTAGGCTTGCCGCCTGAGCCGACCACCAGCTTACCCGAACTGTTCCCAAGGCCGCTAATTCGGCCTGTGTTGGAGATCCAGGGTTCCTGGATCATTGCCACGTCGATGTTTTCTCGGCCAAAAACCCTGCCAAGGAGGAATGACGCCGCTTTGGCATGTTGTATATTGGCCTGAAGAACACCAATATGGGACGGCATTTTTATACTACCGTTGGAGGAGGAGGAGGAGGAGGAGGAGGAGGAGGATCTCTCTTCCCCTCTCCCCCTGGGTTAGGTTTTTTCCCCCCCTTTGGTGCTCTCTTTTTCAGCGCCTTTCCGGACAGAGGGGTTTTTCCCTTCTTCTCCTTCGGGGCCGTTACAGAGGCAGCTGTTGACTGACTCCTTGAGTCCTCTACCGGAGTCCTAGCAGGAGGATTAACCCCTTTCTTTGACCCCACGGAGGCTACCGAGGTGCCAACAGCGGTAGACGCGGTGGTCTTTTCCTTGGGGGACTTTTCCTCTCGTCCTCCCCGGGCCCTGCATCGGAAGTGAATCCGTCCAAACCCGTAGAAAGGGCGGAGATTTAGCCTCTCCAGTTCTTGCATCGATTCATCGTCGATTGCAAACGTCCACGTTTGACCGGGACCCGTAGGTTCCCTACGTAGCACACTCCATTCCGGAGTGTTCAGGCCTCGGTTCATTGTCCGTAGACGTTTCAGTACCACTTTCCCCTCCAATCTAGGTGTTTCCCCTTCTTCGGGGATGTAGGCCACGCAGATGTGGGGTTTGGGTATTTCCTCCTTATGCACCAGTTTGAGTCTGGCGTCGTGCCATGGATGCAGGTCGTTAACGGCTTGCTCCATCCACTCAACCGTCGTCGCATCGGTGCACTCAAGGATGAGCATTCCCGGGCGGATTGTGCTACCCAGGAAACGGACTTGGGGTCCGCCGTCCGGCACCTCACCTAATGCGGTCATAATCGACCGCTGTACGACGCGCAGTTGCTCGTTTGAGAGACGGACGTTAGGGTGATCGAGGTGGATAATGCCCACTCTGACTCCCTGTGCCACGTCCCTAAACGAGCGTTCAGTGGTCTGCCCGGATACAGTCCCGATACGAGGTTTCTTCACCTTCGCTTCCGGGGTGCTGCCATCCGAGCGAGAACGCTTACCAGAAGAAGAGGCAAGGGGATCCTTTCTCCCTTCTTGCCCCACCTCCGGCAAGCGCTGATCAGACGAGGTCTTGGGTCGAGTTTTATCTCCTCCCTTCTCGTCCAGCTCCCTCAGGATCTGGGCCAACGCGACATCATATTCGATGCCGCTCTTCAGTAGCCGGCTAAGACGTTTTCTCGTCGCACCAGAGAACCTTGCCCTTTTGTTCAGGTCGAGGCGTTTGACCGCTTTCACGGCTTCGTCCTCGCCTAATTTGGTTTTACCTTTAGAGGATTGAGGGGATGATAACAACTCCCTTTCCACCTCCTCGGTGATCTCCATTGCTTCACCAGAAACCTGGCGACCAGTGGGATTATCTCCCTCCATGGTAACGCCAGTACCCTGGTGAACAGGGGAGTTATCCCCCCTGTGGCCTGTTTTGTTATCTTCTATATTTTTACTCATATTGTTCCCACGAGTAGCAAGGGAAATAAAGGTCCACTGCGACAGAGCCCCGCATTATCGCAGTAAGGCTACATACTTACGGGAGGTTGCCTGGTATCCCGAAGGCTCCGTTCACGACACCATAACCCCGGTGCCATCCAGTCTTAGTCTGCTTATTGTTCAATTATTATACTATGCTACTATGTGAGCTTTACATGATTAGCTTCTTCTAAAACCTACTTCTGAATTCCTTAAATTCTTTTCGATCATGTATATTATACAGTATCCGCCAAAATAAACCGTACCGAAAATAAAAATTAAAATTAATTTTTAATTTCTGTAAGGTAAGTGTTCAAAATGTTCACCATTTCGACGCAAACAAGCTTCATATCGACTTTGTAAGTCAATAAACATATTTATAAAAAGTGGTTGATGAAACTGCCGAAAAATATTTTGTAATTTTCCCGTAGTTCGGCAATATTCGCCGGCGGATTTTCCGAATGAAATATTTTTTCCTTCATTATGCCCCAAATGTATGCGTCAGGTGGTGTCAGTCAGGTGAATGAGAAGGATATTCTCCGAGAAATTATTCTATTATCGAAATGATGGCTCGTTGCACCATCTTGTTGGAACCATTGTGTGCACGGTAAAAGTTATTTAGATCTCTCACAAAATGTATAATAATTTTCTCTCTATAACGTTCTTGGTTGACAGTAAGTGGATTCTAATTATCATCTTCAACGAAACAAGGACCAAACGGTAACTCGAAGACTGTGGAGTGGTTTCTATACAATGACATCAGGACGTTCAAATCCAAGGAATCTATTTGTTTGTCGATTAATATAGCCGCCAAGATGAACGTGACTCTCGTCTGAAGACCATATGTTTTTCAAAAATTCGGGATCGTAAATTAAACTCAACATGCGACCACAGTAAATTTCTCTTGCACGTTTGTCCGGAGCATTTAGTCGTTGTCCAACTTGCCCGAAAGAGCATTGTTTCCTCTAAGAATAATAAAAAACTCTTCGTTTAACAAAACTTCCACTATTTATTTGAAAAATTGCTTTTTTAATCCTAATGACATCCGTTTCGCTAGAATTAGCATCATCAGATAGTTTTCTTTTGTAGCTAGGTACCTGATGTTGATTAAGTATTATTAAGGCTAGACCAAGTATGGAAGTAATAAGACAACAATATTAAAGCCCGTTTGTAATTATCAATGATTTATTACAAGTTTTAGTCATTCTTTTAGGATCCTAAATTCAGGAACATAAACATTAAAACAGTAAAATCAAATGTATGCAATGTTCAAAGTTTTAACAATTTTTTTAGGATGTGATCAGACGCACTGCAGTAGGCGAGAGCCTCCTTAACTTTTAAACGGTACATTGTTGTGCATTTTCTTAGCAAAATTTATTGTACTAACCCTTACTTTTTGAAAGTCCATCTTACTAAGAATAATAAAAAAACTCTTCGCTTTAACTCAACCTCCAAGTTTAATTGAAAAATTCGCTTTAAAATCACAATTACAGCTGTTTCGCTATAAACTAGCATCGTCAGATTGATTGACAACCACTACTGCACAGACGTTTTTCTTTTTCATCATTGGAATGCGAAATGCGTCAACTGCAGAAACAAATGGTAGTCGCTAGACGCTAGATCGGGGGTGTACTGAGGATTGTCAAATTGTTCCCAGCAAAATGAAGTGATGTGCTCTTGCGTTCGATTTGCTGAATATGGACGGGTATTATAGTGGAGCCATTTCTGCACCATAAACTTCACTGATTTTAAGATGACTGTCAATTGCTTTTAAGCCTTCAGCGCAGAGAAAACGAATCACAGCACACACTTCGCAGTCGGCGGAATTTTTGATAGTCATCGGCGGCATTTTAAAATCATGTAAACAAACGAAGACTCGATCAAAAGGCGTTGTAATGGCGTCTTTGACTTCCCAACTGATGTAGCTACACTACGCGCATGCGCTAAACGGCAACTGCAACGCTGCGGCGGCGTTATTAAAAAACGGTACTTACTTTAAAAACATGCCTCGTAGTTTTTGTAGTCAAGCATTCTGATATAATTTTAACACATTATGCCAGAATATTTTCAACAAAAAGTTGCTTATTATTTTAGTTATACTATCTAAAATAGTAATTACTCTCCAGTCCTATTTCAATTTGTAAATAAATGTAAAGATTAAAACTAAATTACCAGCTAAAATCACATCAGAACTCTCAATACTAAATAATGTGAAATGTTTAACCGATCGATATTATATTATAAAATGTAAACAAAGATTTGAAAATCGGAATATGTGCTTATTCGAAAATCATGTGCTACCTCATTCTTTTAATTAACTTTGCAGATACCACCGATCAAACGTTAATACATGTCAAAATGCAATTACCTAATGTTGGATTAATTCGATTTGTGTCTAAAAAAGCATTGCCGGAAGCTGAGTTTTCATAAAAACGATTTTATAAGGAAAACACGACAGTGACTGTGATCGTTTGAGTACCTATCATTATAATGTTCATCTCAACAGAGATGGATCTGTATCAGGTTAAAACTTAATGGTGCAACATTTTTTTAAAGTTTATTAAATAAATATAATTTTACAATTATAGGTTACATCGTAAGAATTAAAGTATAAATAAAATTAAATATAGAATAAGACACAAATTAAAAAAATTAAAAAAGTATGACACACTTTTTTAAATAATAATATGCATGTCGTATTATTCATCATTCTTAATTGTTCATAGGGAAAAATTTACCGTATACTTAACAGGCTGTTAAATAACAGAGCTTTGACAAGCGTTTATGCAATCGGCTCTTAGAGTAGTGAAATATCCAAATTAACTTTTAGGAAAGTTTTCAAAAATGATAAGAAGAATCAAGAAGAGGAAACACAGTTTTATCCCCAGTTTATTTAGTATATATTGACAGGGTAATTAAAATTAGTCTTTGTATCTAAATATGATCATTATTATCATTTAGTGGACTGCTCCTAGAAAATGTTAAAATTGGGTCGGATAGTGTTGATGCTGCTACAAATTGTATTATTGATCACCTATACTATTACTTGTAATTTAGAGTTTTTGTTGCCTACATGTTTTACAAAAGAGCAAACAAAGCTGTACTCAAAGTTTATTATAATTACAGTTGCCTTATTATTAATTATTATCATATTTAATTGAATTGAACCAAACTTAGAGTTATTGTCAGATTTACAGACAGTTTAGTATAATTCTTGGACCTATAACTTATACTCATTCTAAAAAACATAATCTCAGCTCGTATGAACAATATGGGAATAGCTTTAGGCAACAATTCTCGGATTTCCAAACAAAAATTAGACAAGCTGTTATCTGTCAGTTAGGCTCTTAGTAAAGACTGCCGATGGGCGTTTGCTGAAAACAGTAAATTTTAAATAGTAAAAAAAATAAACCAACTTTAAAAAGAAAGTTACATTGTAAATCATAATTATCTCTTTTGTCTACCGGCAGTAAATAGGTAAATATTGAGATCAGCTAGTTTTGAGTATAGTTGGAATTTTCATATTGGAATTTAAACTTATAATCACCGATAATGAATGTGATAAGATTACTGCCTTATTTAAATTATGAAAATTTAGCCAATCTAAAGCTTTTTCGATCCTCTTTCTTAGAACCATCGGTATATGTTTATATGTGATCAATGTATCCACTCAATATCGATTTAAGTAAAACGTTATTTATTTGTGGAGACTCTGTATAAACGTTGGTAAAATGACTTTAGGTTTATTTAATTTTATCCGTAAGCTCTGTGTATTGGTAATTTTTTTTCATTGTAATACATATTGGGATATTCTTTATTTTCTAAGAAAGTCGCTGCAAGTGGAGAAGACTTTAATGCTCCAATATTTATTAGTTATATTGGCAATGGATAACTCATACATGCCTCAACTTTAAAAAATATTTAATAGCAATGAGTTCGCATTTGACGGATTAGAAAATATCCCTAAGTTTTGAAAAACTTATCAATTCATTTTACCTTCGCATTTTTTTAATATAATACACCACTCAGTTTTATTATATTCTATTAAAAAGAACTGCAACTATGGCAATTAATCCTTTCTGCCACGCAGTAAGAGAAAAATCTAATTTTTGGCACAATAACAGTATGATTATTTTACATCACAATTTTTTTATCATCTGGTTTTTAAGTTATAACATGTATTCAATTGAATACATTGTGACTTAAAGGAATATGAGTTAGGACATAAAGACATAAATGTGTCGATTCTTATATATTTTACTGTTTTTGGTTTCAGTTGTTTTCCTTTATTTATGGTATCAACAGTCATTGGAACGTCGGTGGTTACTGGAACACCAATCGGAACATCAACAGTTTCGTCCAATTCTACAACATCCATATCTTGTTCCTTATTATAGTATGTTTTTCTCATTACCTCCGAAATGTCTTCTTGTTCGATTTCTCTTTCTTCCTGCTCTCATCCTCATTTTCTTCATCGAGAACGTCCCCCCGTTCCCACCCATCCACGTTATCGCCATCATCGCTAAAATATTCTATATCTGAAAGTCCACTTTCAATCATCTCTAGTAACTGTCGTTCAGAGGCTTTTTCATGTTGTATTTTGTAGCCTATAGGTCAAAATAACGCAAAATGAGAAAAAATAAAATAAAAGTGGGGCTATTCTTACCATCTCCACTAAGTCCTTTGAGTCACGATGTATTCAATTCAATACAACACTTTTTCAAAATTGTTTATAATAAAATCGCTAAACTTGCGAAACAATTATCGTAATAGTGTTCAAAATACTGGTTTTGTAGACTAAAATTTACACTATAAAACACACACCTTCAAAATAGTATAAATAAACATAACATGTTCTGTCACGATAACGACCACGTGTTTTCTGCCATCTTTAAATATTCATCAAGTTCGGATTTTAATGTAGGTAATAGGGTGTGTTCGGGGAGCACGCTTTCGAGCTATGTAGCGCCAAGCGCCATATAACGCAAGCGAGGAATAGTACTAGATAGCGCCAAATGGCGCAAATAGCGTGCTCCCCGAACACACCCTTAGAAGCCATCGAATTAAAAAATAGAGGTGGGACACTCTCAAATAAGTCAATAAAAATCTTCGAGCATATATATACTAACGTAGAGACAGCAAGCAATAGTGATTGTTTTGTATCAGAGGGAAAACTGTCAGACACTACAGCCAGTGTCGTATCATTTTTAGGGGGTTTGAAATTAATACCTTTATAATACATTTTGAAACATGTAACAAGATATTTTTTAGACTTGAATTTAAGTAGTAATAGTAAATAATTATTTACATGGAATCATAAGATATTTTATAAAATAGAAAGTTGAATTTATTGCATAAATTTCTAGATTTTCAGTATTCTCAATAATATGGCAGTATATTTGCTTTATGCATTTTCCTATTTTTAAACAAGTGTAAGTGACGCTAATGCATATTTACTTGTAAAACGACCTTGATGATTCATTTTCATATTTATATTTACAAATCACACAAACTCTCAACATATAATATAATACTCAAATTAATTTAAAAAATGGCTTTAAAAGTAATATCCAAACACTATTAAATTGTAAAAATAACTCTAAATGCAAAACAAATTGACAATAATGGCATATGTGACAATTCGACTTGACACGCAAATTCAAAACGGACCAATGGGATTGCTGGACACTATATGACATTTATTTCCCCCCCTGATATACTCGAAGATAAAAATGAGCGAAATCGGTGTATTCAATTGAATACAGTGTGACCGACACCATAATTTGAAAACAATTATTAATCCAATATGACATCTGTCATAAAGCTTAATAATGGACTGGGAAAGTAGTGACGTAAGTGTCAAACCGAATGATTCCAAACAACTTTTTTATGGTATGTTTTATAGGTGTTATTAACTATTTTATTGTATTTTCTTGATTTTTGGGAGTTAATTACTGTTTTTTCATTGGTAAATGTTCATTCATAAGATTTATATATCACTATAAAGTAGATAGACGAATAATTTCCGTAAAAATATTATAACATAACCTTCAAAGTTGTGCATTGTCATAAATTGTGAGAATATTTACAAAAATAGTACCTTAAAAATCGAAATTTGGAAAGATTTTGCTTGTATGTATTTAATTATGATACTTTCGTTTTATTTCAAAGTATAATAATAACAAAATAACTCAAACAAAAGTTATTTCTGGAGATTTATAATGTTGCCGTTTGGAATCATTTCGTTGACATTTCCCAGTTTAACAGCATAGAACACAAATTTTGACGTCACACTTTCCCAGTCCATTACTAGTTTAAACGTCTGCACCAAAGAGAAATATAATATATTTTTGTTTGCCTATGATGTGACTATGGCCCAATTCTGGACAGCAGGTAAAGAAGCAGATGGCTAATAGCTAACTAGTAAGATAGAGGCCCACGGGTACTACTAGTAAAAAACTGAGTGGATACTTAATGGATACTTTTAGTTAATGGAACCAGTAAATGTATAAAATAACTTCTAAGTGACTTTTAGTTCCAAAAAGACAAATTCACAATTGGGTAATAATCGCTTAATGACACAGAATACTTATTTTCTAAAACCAGCAAAAATCAACAAGTGTGTACAAATTTAAAAAACAATTCTTTTTTTTACAATTTTAACATTTTATTTTTAAAATATAATATCTAATCATATGACTTCAATACTCTTAACTAAATTCTGTCCTATTATCGAACGATTATATTAAATTATAAATTGACAGCCGTGTGGATATATTTTCACTCAATCGAGGGAATATATTAATAAAAGTTAAAATACAGAGATATCCTACTAGATATGCAACCAGTACAACGTGCGCGGGTTTTTTGTGTTGGTATCTCCATATTGGTCGTAATTATGTACAGCAGTCGGTCATAAATTAAAAATTATCCGAAACAACTGAGAACTTGTTTTTTGTTTTTACTTTTCGCATTGGCGAGTACACTTCTGTATCCCTTTATCGTTTTTTTTATTTTATCCTTCGTTTAATGGTTTAACGAAAATGATTGTTTTTTTGTTACAATCACTTTTTAACTGCGATAAGGTAAAAGCAAGATAACTTGGAAGCTGAGATTTCTTATAGTCGAAGGTTTGCAGTATATGGAATTCTGATTACCATTCGCAATAAATTTCTTTTTGATTTATTTCGTGGTTTACTTTCTGTAGCTTTTCTCCACATATACACGATAACGAGGTTTGATGATTGATCAAAGCTGTAGCTTTTTTTCATTTAATGGATATGATAAATATTCCCGGCATTCGTGAGCAGAAAGTAAATAATTTGTAAAGTAAATTTGCTGTTTTTTATTTTCATTTTGTTTTTTATAGTTATATGTTCAAAATAAGTAATATTATGACTTGACTATATACACTTGAAACGCTGAAAGATTACCCGTGCGTCATTGTATGTAAGCATACGAATAGGATAGAGAAGACAACAGTTTATAATTTAATATTATCGTTTAATATTTATAGAAAAGGACAGCACATAGAAAAGGTGTCGGTGATATGTTCGTTGAATCGTGACGCACTGGTAATCTTTCAGCGATTCAAGTGTACATGATACAACAATTTAAAAGGTGTGACGTAGTTCAGAGAGTAAAGGTAAAAGTATACGTATTTTTACAAATTTTAACAAATTCTTCTGGTTTTTAAGCATTTTATGCTTTGTTTTAAGAGTTTTTTTCAATTTTTCAATATACATTCATAAGCGTTCTTCGATGTTTGGCTGCATTCGTGAAAATCAAGCAAAGGTTTTTAAAAAGAAATATCTTTTCTATCTTAAGAATAATATAAAGTAAGTTGATACACCGACAGTCAGCTCTATTATTCTTAGTAATAATTGTTCATATGGTCGTGAGATAATTCATGTTTCCTAACGACGATGTTTTTAAAAAAGTGTGCCCAAATAACTGCTGTCGTTCAGACAATTTTAATTTAAATTCGACAAGTTTTCAGAAGATTAATTTAAAATGAATCTTTAAAATAAGTTATTAAACTACCTTTCAATCAAGGGAAAAAAGTTGCCACCCGATATTGTTCCACGTTATACCTACCAAAAATTAATGCCAAATAATAAGACCTTTCAATAAAAAGGTATAAGAAGTGAAAGAGTAGCATAAAGAAAAAACAAAAAGTTTGTGCAACAAATCATCAAAATGAGATGAGCGTTATTATGATCATGAAACTTGCAAAATCTTTTAGTTAATGCATATTTTTTACTGATTTAATTATATTCTTATATAATTGGGATTTTATAATGATCAGTTTTATTTTATTATTATGATTCTTCTAACTTATTTATGCCAATCAATTGGATACATAATAAATTAAAATTGATATTATTGTTGGCTTTACATTGAGATTAAAAATTATTGTAAGAATAATACAAAAGAAATATTAAATCCTACTTCAACAAGAGAACTTTTAGTTTGATGTAGTAACAGGGTTGGGTATACATTTGTTAGCTCAAACAAAACTTGTTTTAAAGAATATTTTTATTTTTGCAAGGTTTTTTTCTTGCCAAAGAAAAAGATCATAATATAAAAAACTAAATTAACATATTATTTATTATTTTAGTGTAAACATATACATGGAAATACAAAAATTGTAAAGCCACAGCTAAGCTTTACTGATAGAGACCAATTTAGAAGTTGAGGAAGCATATGTATAATTAACGTTTTATAACACTGTCGTGGACAACATTTTTTTTAGGAGAGTCAGCTGTTTGATTTAGTGACTGTGTTGAGGAAGTAGAAGGACCAGGTTCTATACTCTAAATATATTCAATTGGTGCTTTTTTGGTTTAAAAAAAACAATATTTTTATATAAATATTTCCAATTCACAAAAAATTAGTTATGTAGGTACATACCTTCCTGGGTTGCAGATATGTGGAAACTGAGGAAAAATTATTGGAATAGCCTCATAGAGCAAACGTACTTTTGAACTTACATCAGTTTTATATAACCAACGTTCCTCAAAGAGTTTTGAGCAAAGCCTATCATTTTTAGTTGTTTCCCAATCTTTAACTTTGGTGTTACCTATCCATAATTAATTTGCAATTTTCTATATGAAGGAAAGCTGTAACAAAAAAAAAGGCCATAAAATACGTACATGTTTTCCTAAGTGAAAATTCCCCTATTTTACAGTTACAATAATTGTTTTTTCGTTTTGTTTTAGTACTTTTTGTATTAATTTCTTATTGAAATGAATGGCTAGATTTAGTTTGGAGGGTCTTAAAAGTTGCTTACCTACGCCACTGATATAATGGCTGTTTTGAAACAAGAAAATATATTATTTATGCAGATCTAGAATGAAAATTATTAAATCGCGTTACAAAAACACTATAATTAGGTGAATTCAACACTGAATAATTACATACTTTAAATATAATTACTAAGAGATAACTCTTTTATTCATTTAAAATAATAAGTAAAATTACAAAGGCCATTTTATAAAATCGATCTTCTCTTCTTTTTTATTGAGTTACTGCACTAACACTAACTAATTTGTAAACCAAATTGTAACCCTTATATAGATAATATTTTAGGTTTTTCTTGTAACTTTTTTTTCTCTCTTATAATCAGACCTCAAATACAAAATTTTATATTTCTATCTTCAACGCCCCCCACTTCTTTTTCAAATATATCAAAATTTAAATTATAGACCACATCCTCTTTTTACGTATTTTATTTAATGTTAATAGATATTAATATTCATATTTCTCCACCGGCCTTTGCCGAAACAACCTACGAAAAGTTATTATGGAAGTCAGATTCTGAACTTGTATATAAACTAGAACGGCGAGATTCGCCACGTGTGGGATTGTTTACAAATGCCGATGAAGTTAACTCTAATATCTGTCAAACTATTTGGAATACGGCCAAAAACTTAAATTTAATTTCGAAATCTTCCAACAGTAAACTTATTGGTTACAATAAAGCGTGGTATGATACTGAATGTAGAAAATCCCATCAAAATTTAAAACTAAATCTAAAAATATGCACAGCTAATAACTTTATTGAACCTCATAAAGCTAATTAGCATAAAGTTAAGCGTAATTATAAGAAATTAATTATACAAAAAAAAGCAGAATACAAAAAAAACATTATCGAAAAATTAAGCAACATCAAAAATCAGGTGGAGTTCTGGAGAACTATAAAAACATTAAAACGCCATAACAATACTTTTTGTTCTATATCTATAGCCGCTTGGGAAATATTTTTTGAAAACGTATACCCTACAAGACAGGAAATGCATTTATTTATTTTTTTTTTTTGATGCAGGACATTTGATTCTGGATTCTTCATTCTCCCTTTCCGAAATAAGACAAGCATTAGATAGATGTAAAAATAAAAAAGCGCCAGGTGCTGATGGAATACCCTACGAATTTCTTAAAAACTTACCACAAAATTGGCAAATTTATTTATGCAATTTATTTAACAGAATTTTAGAAACAGAAATTGTTCCTCTATCTTGGCATGAAACCATAATGACCATGCTACACAAAAAAGGTGATATCAATAACCCAGGAAATTATAGAGGAATTGCTTTAGTCAATTGTATAACAAAAGTTTTTCCTCTTGTATTGTTAAATATATTAGATATTTGGTGCGACAACAATGATATTATACCAGAAATTCAGAACGGTTTCCAAAAAAAACAGAAGTTGTCTTGATAATATATTCATACTTAATAGTATTCTGCAGCTCCACCTTCGGTTGAAGGGTGGCAAGATTTGGGTGGCATTTATAGATTTTAAAAGAGCATTTGATTCTGTAAATCACTCATTGCTGTGGAATAAATTGTATAACTGTGGGGTGAGCGGTAAATTTATAAGATTAATTAAAAACTTGTATGATAAAGCTAATATTCGAGTTAAATCTAAAAACTTCTACAGTAAAGTTTTTGATCTTTCTGAAGGTGTCTTACAGGGTGAGTCTCTAGGTCCTATTTTATTTTCTTTGTTTATTTCTCGCATAGAAGCATATTTTAAAGAAAATGGGTTAAGGGGCTTAAATATCGATGCTTATCATAGTGTAATGTTATTGCTCTATGCTGATGATCTCATTATGAGTGACTGAAATAGATTTATCACGGAAGCTAAGAAGATTAGAATAGTATTCAGCTACAAACAATCTCACTGTAAACTGCAATAAAACGAAAATTATAATATTTTCAAAAGGAGGGTATAAAAATGTAAATAGTTTTAAGTTTAAATATTTAGATCAAAATTTAGATATAGTAAATAGCTGTCATTATTTAGGAGTTCAGTTTTCACGGTCATCTTTATTCCTGGAAATGTCCAAAAAAACGGCTTTAAAAGCTACCCAAGCCATTGGAGCTGTTTCAAAAATTATTTAGGCTTCTAAAAAGTCTAAAATCAAACTGTATGAGTCGATTATCCTGTCATTTCTATCTTACAGTGCAGGAATCTGGGGCCTTAGTTACGCAAATGTGCTGGAACGTGTTCAAGTAGGTTTTTTTAAACGTTATTTGTGCCTTTCTAGAAATACCCCTGACTATATAGTTCATCTGGAAACAGGTGTACTAGAGATGAGTTTTATATTATTTAAGTTAGGATATTTTTGGTTAAATAAGTTAAAGACCATGGAAAATAGTAGATTGGCTAAACTATGTTTTTTAAGACTTCTGTCTCTAGAATAGTGTACTTCTAAATATAATTGGGTTAATTATCTGGGCAACAAAACTAATGGGAAATGTTTCTCAATTCAACTTCACACAGTGATACCAAAAAATTTTTAAACTGTTTTCAAGAGTATTTACTAGTACAAGATCTACAAAGAGCTCAGCAATCCACTTTTTGCATTATGTACAAGGATTTAAGAATTTTTGCTGATGGCCAAACTTATCTTAACTCATTTCTCCCTTATCATGTTACACGTGTTATTGCTAATTAAGAACAACTAATAAAATTCTACTTCAGTGGATCCGCTTACTTTGTTAAAAGTGAAGAAGTATGTTCCATTTGTAATCTAAAAGAAGACGAAAGTTTGGGACACATACTTTTTTATTGTCCAATGTACGGTGAAGTGCAAGATTCTGCATTATTCCGTTATTAAAATTTTGAAAGCTTGACTAATATATTAAACTTCGGTACTCCGAAAGACCAACAAAGTTGGCGTATTGTGTAATGAGTATATTTAAATTTAGGTAATTTATTTTAAAAGAATAATATTTGCACAATTTTTAGTTCGGTGTTGCATGTTTTAAAAATTAATTAATTTTAGTTTCAATATTAGTTGGGTATCAAAAATTGTTAATTGTATACATACCGAACCCTTGTAACAAGATATTTGTTTTTATATACAAATAATTTACTTACTTACTTATTACTTAATATTTATATTTCTGTATTATTAATGAATTTAAATATTATTTTAATTTTTAAATAATTACATATATTTTTATTTATTTATTGGTTTCAAAAAATTTTTAAAATGTTTGTTATTTTACACTTATTTATAGTACATTTTTTACCCCTTTTTTACTTTTCCATCCATACTTGCAAATGGTATCCTTTTTATTATTTCCATTATACAACATAACTGTTTTTATAGCCTGATGATGGCCTCAATTTAAGGCCGAAACTAGTCGCATAGATTTCTGTCCATAATAAAAAAATAATCAAATTCTGTGACATTGACTTTGAGTTTTGGGTTTTTCATTTGGTTTTTAAGCTTATAAATTGAATGTAATTTTATAAATTATTTTTTTCTATTTTACTATAAATATTTGTAGAAGTTCCGGTTCTAATGTTATGTTAACAACGCTTCTTTATAAACTCGTTAGAATCTGAACTGCATGCTTGAAACTTTTTCGGAGTTTGCTTTTCATTAGTAAATAATACAAAGGCACGAAGCGAAAAATAATACAAGAAGTTTCTATGCAAAGCAGAATTTAGGATTCATTGCAAAATAAGTTAGTTTTAATATTCGCAATAATTCACTTTTATTAAACTTTCATTTTGTAATGCTAACGAGAAGCTGAACCGTTTATTTATGTTGCCATTAAGTTTTGTAGTAGGCTTCGTAGATACGGTGTAAATCTTTAAAGTTGTAAACCGAAATAAGTAACAGGGGGCTGCTATTAATATCTATTTTATCGGTTTTCGTTTTACTGGAGTTTTCCTAATTTAATAAACGAGATAAAGGTTCTGGAAAGATATATTCGTTTAAAAGTTAATTTGTTTAATTTATATTACGAGCATCCCGACTTAACCAAAAAATATACGTTTTTGTTTGCAATAAATTAACATTTCATTTGGTATACTCGTTTTTGAGAAATCTGAAACAGTTTAGGATAGACGGTAGACTCTTTATGTATTGTCACAGTTTCTCTCTCTTTTAAGAAAAGAAATAAACAAACGAAAAGAATCGATATATTTTATTTGTGGTAATCTATAAGCGAATCTCAATCGGATACTTGACTGAACAGAGATGAAAAATCTTACACGTTGAGTAGAATATGACAGAACGATATATGGCTCTTCATTAAGTCGCTAAATTAGGAATAGAAAGCTGCTCAAATTCACTAAAAGTATTGGCATTCTAGAGTCTTAGTAGATTAAGGTAGGCAAAAAAGTTCTTCGTAGGTCTTGCAGAGAAGTCTAACTGGCTTATACCTAATACAATCTAATGTAAGACACGCCAAGATTAAACTTAAAAGCTGCTTTATACTGTCTCCGGTAAAACTTAAAGTAGATTTTCTTGCAAGCTATAAAACTCTCATACTTGGTAAAATTAACAACAAAAAGGTAAGCCTACTTTAGACGCTTGGCACTGACACCTTTAGTTAAGCCTGCGAAATTTTGTCAGACAGAGCCTTCAAATTCTGATAGGGCTACTTACTGAATGCAGTAACCTGATGGGGCGCTTACTGAACGTAGTAGTCTTAACTGAAATTTGCAAACAATCGGACTTAAAACTAAGAAGTCACAGATAATTTGGAACGCTCTGAATCTTTAAAATGTCTAAAGCAAACTGGAATAAACTGGATCATGTACAATAACAGAGCCTTAGAATCATAATAGGAGCTATGCTGTCAAAACCAATTAGAACACTTCTGGCAGAAACAGGGGAATAGCAATCACCTTTTAGAAGAGAATGGTTAGAGTTTAAAGTTTAAAAGCAGATAAAATTTATGATAATATTTTTTACAGCTTACAACAGCAACAATACATAAACCATCAATAATAATAGAACTTGCATTTATACAAAGAATACATTTATAGAGCAGACACATTACCATGCTACCAGTTTAACTATGATATCCAAATTCATTACTCAAAAAGAACTATTTTTAAAAATTATAAATAAAAACTTTACTCAACAGTTGATCCAACATCAGGGACTTCTGGAATAGGAAGTTTCTCCAAAAATAGAAGTGACTCACCGACTGAATATATATTGAGATAAACAACTAAGATTAAAAAAATTTAATAAGTAAAGCTTACCTCAATGAGTTATAATTAAAATGATATCTTAATAATTTTCATCGAATCATCAGTTACTTTTTCTTTATTACATCTAAAGTTTTCAATATTATAATCTTCAATAATAAACATTCAAATAAATAGAGAATGTACTTGACAAATTTATCTTGGATAGGATCCATGGTGACAATCCATAACAATCCAATATGGACAATTCCAATAACTAGTCCCAATCCATACAATAAGGTATAATAGATATAGTATTCTTAGTGAAGTCAAAGTTATAATCTAAAAGAAATAAAAATGGAACACAATTAAAAAAAAACTATTAATCTCATTCATATGTTTAATAACTAAATATGTAGTTTTATGTAGTTAAGTGTTTAAATTTGTTTTATAAAATTAAGTACTTACAAGGGTATAAGGAGACCAATTGTAGTCTTCGATATTGAATAACTATTCCGATAAATCATTCCTACCTGAAAAACCACAAGAACAATATAAAACATGTAACAAACAAAGTTAAATTTAATGAACTAATCCTTATATCTAAAGGGTTGGACAGAATTAAGTGAACTAATAATAAAAACACTTAAACAGTGGATAGTGAAATGACTATTGCAAAACATAATTAATAAACATTAATAAAAGACATTTTATATAACAAAACTGTATGTAGGATAATTAAGTAAGTTTTATATTATTTATAATCTGTGAATCTTTGATAACATCAATGATCTCATCTAAGATAGTGTGTATATAGTTCAAATAATAGAATCACTTAAAAGTTTAAATTTTAGTTATTAGAGTTTAAATTAGTATTTATCAGTTGAAATAGGACTAGTTTAATAGATTTATGAGTAATTTTAAGTATAATTTATAGTTTTAACTCAAATTTTGAAAGTATAAAATGATTTTGACAGCACCAAAATCTGCCTATTTCAAATCAAAATTTTTTAAGGAAAAAGGAAAAATTAAGTGTATGGATTTTTTGTAAATATACAAGTTAAAACTAGCTTTATGTTATCAAAGGTATGATTGGAATTGTAATAACGTTACCTCAATATTCGAAAATATATTGTAATGTTTTAAAATAATCAAAAATATAACTTACCCAATATATAACTTTAAATTGAAATAAGTCATTAAAGATGGATATAATTTTCAAATCTTTCTTTTAAATGATGAATACACCATAAAATTTCTTTATTAGAGCTATTTAATAAGTCTTAATTCACACAAGAACACAAAAACTATCTTGTTAAAATGAGTCCATAAGAAGAAGTATTAACATCAATAGTCGATCCAATAGTCAAGTCCAAGATCCTATGTTGTTGAAGCTAAAAATTAAAAGTAAATGAGTATTAGAATATGTTAATAATGAATTATAGGAATCTAATATTAGTTAAGAAACCAACTCTATTAGTTATATTAAGTTAGTTAGATCAAAATCTAAATAAGAATACATTAATAAGTCTTAATTCACACAAGAACACAAAAACTATCTTGTTAAAATGAGTCCATAAGAAGAAGTATTAACATCAATAGTCGATCCAATAGTCAAGTCCAAGATCCTATGTTGTTGAAGCTAAAAATTAAAAGTAAATGAGTATTAGAATATGTTAATAATGAATTATAGGAATCTAATATTAGTTAAGAAACCAACTCTATTAGTTATATTAAGTTAGTTAGATCAAAATCTAAATAAGTTATAATCAAAGTTAACAATAATAATAAGTTTAATAATGTTTTTTTTTATAGGTAGTTATAAAATAAGAATAAGTAGGTGTAGATTATTTCAAATTATTATTTAAGGTAGAAAATATCCAACTGTATTCAGTTAATAATATAAGTAGAAAAATTTAAACTCAACAAATTAATATTAGCTATTAGAATAAAATAAATAATATCATAGACTATGAATATAACTTAATAAATAAATTCGACTTACCCAACCAATATTTGTAAACTCATTTAAGCATCAAAGTGATGAGTCCTATATTATAATGTATCGGATGATAGTACAAGCCTAGTACTTCCTATATTCTGTTACATCCCATATTTTGATACAATGCAATGCTTGAGAAAGAATCTAAAAATAAAGATATTGAAATTTATCACATGTAAAAATAAAACTGTAAGAAAGTGATGTGTTTGTTTACAAGCTAAGACTGTATCATTAAAGCTTTACCAAGGACACTATGATTGATAAATCCAGTGAAAAAAACACTGTAAATAGTGAAATAGTGATCAAAAACTGTTAATAATAAACTTAAAAGATGTGATTGCAGTGGAAAGACACAAACTTAATATTAAATGATTAATTGATGTTATTATTTGTTATAATTGTATGTTGTTGTAAGGTAATTAATTTTAAGTTGTTCGTTGATGATTTTAGGTATTATTAATTCGTTTATTTGATAAATTTTGTAGTTGAATTGTTATGACGCAGTAGATTTATAATGTAAATATTAACTAAAATAAGAACTGTCATAAGAAGAAAAAGTTTTCTGATTATATTTGAACATGTAAATTTTCAATTTTTGTTAAAATTAATGGCCAAAAAGAAATATTTGCTCATAATTGTTTAAATTGTTATTGATAATTGTCAAAATGTCCGCCATTGTATTGCTCCATAAAATCAACAATTTTAATAGGGAACAATCGATTTAAAAATTTGAAGAATGTTATTTTATGATGAAATAAATTATGTAGATTTCATTAATAACAATTGTAAGGTCGGAAAATGCCAAATTAAAAATTTAATTTTTTAAAATTTTTTAAAAAAGAGGTTAGAAATGAAAACAAAAGACTTTCGAAAGTCAGCCATATTGGACTTCCGGAGCTAACATATAAAAGCTCGTGGAAAATGGGAAAATAGGTCACTCTAAATTCATCAAAAGGCCAATCCACGTCAATTTATTTCTAAAATTATAATAAATTAATGGCCGACTTCCGTTTAAAAATAAAGATGGCAGAAAATTAATTTGTAAAACTGTATGACTTATTATAAAACAAAACGATTGGAAATTGTATATGGAAATTGTCTATTGGTTAATAAAATATCTACCCTAAGAAAAAAATTAAATAAATAATTTTTTTACTAACCTGCAATAATCATAAAAACCCACAAGAGATCAAGAAGACATCGTGTCTAATGGTTTAATCCAATTGGAATCCGTCCAGGGAAGTATTTACACGTGGTTGTAAATGATCCACTAAAAAGAAGCCGAGTGTGGGAAGCGCTACGGAGAACTTTCCATTTCCATCCTCAGCAACAAGTGAATTTACGGTATGTGTTTACCATTAATATCACTTTCATAACTCCTATAAAATATTGTAAGTAGTAAATTTCAATATCTTTAAAACACTATTTTAAAACAATTTTGATCTGAATACATTGAACTGTTAAACATTTTGTTACCACTAATGCACGCTGCTTCTCTCTACTAGAGTATAACAGTAAAATATCACGTGTTCTTTTATGCGTGGGCATATGCGCACGAAAATACCATAGTCGCATCATTCAGTAGGTATAGGGTATATTAATTTTTTTTAAGGTAAAAAAGTAAAATAAATAATAATACTGTTAAATTTTATATTTTGGAACTGACTACTGTGGTTAAGAGTCACTAATGCTCAGCAATTAATTAAGATACACTAGATCCAAAAATAATAATAGATAAAATTACATATTTTAAGTTTGATCATATATTTTTTACAAACAGTAAAGAATTAACAAAATAAAGAAATTTTAAGGTGTTTTGGGATAAATAAAGATTAAATAAAAATTGAAACAAAAATAAACATAAAATATAGCCCCACAAAACTTTAAAAATAAAAATTTAAAATTATAAAAACAACAATTTAATAATTGTAATCAATTATAAACTATATCTATCAATTTTATCATTTGATAATTATAATTTATTACAATATATAGGAAAATATAAAAAGGCCAGGAAATCGATGATTCGCTCTCTTATCACTCTGGTAGCAGCTTGATTGACATCGTATGTATTAATTGTTCACTAAAAAAAAAATTTTCATTAATCAAAAATCAATTCATGTTAAATTAATACATGTAACATCAAAAATACATGTATAAAAGTATTTTAACAATATTAAATTACTTACCAAAGCAGTAAATTGGAGATAACAAATCCAGATTCCAATAGAATTTATAAGATAAGATTCAAGCATCCTTTCCATAACGATAACCAGTAGCCATTTTGGGATCCTGTTTCGAAGTCGGGGCCGATATCCGTGTGTTCGGTACTTTCCGCCTGACGTGGACGATCTTATGAAAAGACTGTGAAATACAAGGTACGTCCGATAGTTAAAGACTTATATTTTCGTTTTTTGTTACTGTGAATTAGTTTTTGTACATTGTTTCCATTTTTGTCATATCAGGATATTTATAAACTTACTGTAATAGGCATATGAAAATCAATTGATAGTTTTTTTTTGTACGATTTATTCATGAAACATTTATAATTAAATTCAGTGTATTATAATTTTTAAATAGTTAGTTTCTCTTAAAACAATTTGAGTGAGCTAGTAGAAAATTTTTATAAGACGCCCAACTATAGAAAACATACAATTAAAAGTAAATTTTACATCAGTGAACAATATTAAATCATAAAACTTAACTCAATTACCATATAAAACATATAAGAATTTGGAATCATATTTATAAATCAAGAAAATAAGTGAATTTAATAAATATAAAATTCTATACAAGATTAAATCATTACAAATTAATAGGTACAAAGTAAGGTTATAATAAAATTATACTAATTAACTACAGTAATTAATAAAAAATAAAAATCAGCCAAATTAAATCATTATAATATGTACCTATATATGTACCGCAGAAACTATGGATATTAGAGCAACAATAAGATATGTCAGCAGTAAAACAGAAAACATTATAATTGTCACAGATTCCTTGAGGAATCTTAGACAGTTTCCTAAGGAAACTGTCTAAGAATTGTATAAATAAAGAAAATACATTAAGTACATTATTTACAAAAAAGGAAATTATAAAGACAAAAACAATAAAAGAAATAAAGTTTATATAGATTCCAAGTCCTACTGGCGTCACCAGCTTGCTAAACGGGGATGTCAACAACTAAATAGTACCCAACTAGGGTGTGTTCGAGGAGCACGCTTTCGAGCCATGTAGCGCCAAGCGCCATATAACGCAAACGAAGAATAGTACTAGATAGCGCCAACTGGCGCAAATAGTGTGCTCCCCGAACACACCCCTAAACTTATTAAACCAAGAAAGGTTTTACCACTTGATTAAAAGAAACATATGGGAACAATAGGTCACTTATTACAAAAACTGGAAACATGGGGATCCATATGCTAGTATTGAAGACAGCCTGAGGAGAATACCATGGTTCTGGAAGGATGGTAGGTATTTAAAAAGAGAAATAATAACAACAATTTGTAGAATTAGGACTAATCATTGCTGTAAAACGGAACATCTTCATAAAATAAGAGTAAAAGGTGATTCATATTGCTATTGTGGAAAAATGCGAAAATTAAACCACTTAATTTTAAACTGTCAGTTGTACCTCCAAATTAAAAAAATATATAACAATGCCGTTAAAATATTCAATGGACCAGTAAGCATTCAAAATATATTAATCGAACCATACTCCAAAGTCTTCAAAAACATAACACTCAACTTAAAAAGGAATATAAAAATTTAAATAGTACACCTAATAATGATATAAAAATTTAAATAGGACACATAATAAATCCTGTCTAAATTAATTATAAGTGGATATGCTTAATAGTTTGCTAGCTAATTAACCCTTTTTACCATAAAATAAGAGTAAAAGGTGATTCATATTGCTATTGTGGAAAAATGGGAAAATTAAACCACTTAATTTTAAACTGTCAGTTGTACCTACAAAATAAACAAATATATAACAATGCCGTTAAAATATTCAAAGGACCAGTTAGCATTCAAAATATATTAATCGAACCACACTCCAAACTCTACAAAAACATAACACTCAACTTAAAAAGGAATGGGTGATCAAAAATGTAGTTAAGAATAATGAAAAACTCTTCGTTTTACCAAAACTTCCAATATTTATTTAAAAAATTGCTTTATTAACTTTAATGACAGCCGTTTCTTAATAAGATGGACTTCCAAAAAGTAAGGGTTAGTACAATCAATTTAATAAAAATGTAGTTGTTTGAGCCGATGTGTGGGAGCTCGCATTGTCGTGGTGAAAAGTGATTCGTCTTCGGCGGTTGGTTTTCCTGATTTCTTTGGAAGACAATTGGCAAACAGATGGTTGTCTACTACTCAGAATTAACTGTTCTGCATTGGTTAACTGAAAAACAGGCGACCATTTCCTTGGAAGTGCTTCGTGCGCGAACAACTTTTGTTGGATTGGACTCATTTTAAAACACCCATACAGTCGACTGCTGTTTACTTTCGCGCTCATATGCGTAAATCCACTATTCATCACCTGTCACGATGTCATAGACGTGTTTCGTAGCACCGCCATCGTATTTTTTGAGTATTTCCTCTACCAATCGACACGATAGGTCACATTACGATCTTGCAGTATCAGTTCGCACACAGCATCAATGGTTTTCAGAACAACAACTAATGTTGGACGACCTGCACGAAATTTGTCTTGAACTGAACTACCCTCACGATTTAATTCACCATACCATCGATAAACACTGGTCCTTGACGGAGCTTCATCGGCAAAAAGTGAATTAAGTTCATCCATGCACTGTTGCATGTCGAAATGCGAAATAATCGCCCGAAAATGTTCACGATTTAATTTCATTTTTAGGCCGAGATAAGTTACTGTAAACAACACAAATAGCGCTCGTATGGCAAAACGTTCTGAGTACCTATAACCTCAAAAATGTCCAACTTTACGAAAGAGCTGTCAGTTGCCAGATTGCAACACCAGGGTTGCCAAATCCCGAAATATAAAAGGCAACCCGCGTATCTAAACCTTCATCCCTTTATTCCTAAGCAAAGCTACAAATGGGAGGCACAGACTTGATTCTATGCATACTATAACGTACACCTTCCATTAAGAAGAAATCTGGATGGACGTCTCAGGAGAGACTCGAATCCATTATAAAGAAAAAGAAGAGGAAGACATTGGTTTGTCTTAACTCAGAAGTATAGTGTTAAGACAAAGACAGTACCATGTTGACTACCTTTTATATCGCAGTGAAAGGGACTACATGGTACTAAACTTACTAACACATCAAATCCACATATTTTTACTTGAAATATAAATAATTTTTACACTTGTAATTAAACATTCGTCCTCGTTTTTATTCACCCGGTCGGTCATAAAAAACGTTTTAACCATCCAACAATGTGGCCTGCATATTTTAAAAACTTTTAATCCATTATAACTGACTTACACAGTTGTTGTGTTGCACAAATGGACTGCATGTATATATTTTTTTAACTGGCCACTATTATTTCTTCGTTCAGTTTGATTTATAAAGAGACTGTAAAACGTGATGTTATTTTCAATTTTACACCATTTTAATATGCTTAACGAATTTTTGGACTTTTCATATTTGTGTACTTAGAACGTGCGTAGCATATTTGCATAAAATAATCTGGATTATATTTATACGTCGCTTTACATGTTCAAAACTTTTACTTTTTTTTAATTTATTCTTGAAATATTCCTTTCGTCAGGCTTTCTTTATCTAATAATTATAAGATAATGTTTCAAATTATGTTTCTTCGACGTCTATTTCATTAGTTAAGCAATTTTCTGGGAAGTCACCGTTTAGAAGTTGCAGTGTGCAGTTATCTCTTGTTATGAAATCTTGTTTACAGTAATACACATCTTCTAATATCGGACATTCTTCTTTTTGGGCTTGCATTTCTTGATATTCTCGTGCCAAATAAGGATAAACGGGTGTAAATATTTTATGATTTTGGATTATAGGATAAATGTGGTAAAATTCTAAGTATTTTGGTCTTAGGATAGGAATATGTATAGCAAAAATAAGTTTAGATTTTGAAAAGGTTACCTGAGTAGCGAGGAACAAATAATATGTTAAAACATTCTTAAATTGAGGAATTTCGTCTTGTTTATAAATTTCATTTAAATAATTAATCATATCTAAAATTTCTTGACTTAATATCATTGAATTATGAAGTGAATTTAATTTTGAGAATATAATAGCATTTTCTTATCTGATACCATCATCAGAGTCAAGATTTCCAAATAACCATTTATTAACTTTGCCTAATCCGTTTATTAATCCTCTTTTATTTCGAATATGAGGTTGTATATTTTCTATTTTTTCATTAATGTATTAATTAAGAATTCTGTACTTCCCAACATATTTTCAGCTAAACTGTGATAAGAGATAGGGTTTGAAGCATTTATTTTTAATATACTATTTTTAATTACTAAAAAGTTATTTCTTAAAATATTAGTTTGCTAAACTACTTCATTTAAATCTAAATAATGAATAAAAGTATGCTTAGTATAAGTTAATCTACATCTTCCTAATTTTATGGGTAGTAATAGGTTTTTTAAGGGAATATGAATAATAGGAATCATTGTATATAATTCAAACTTCACAGAATAATTCAACAGGTTGAAAATATCGAATGAAGCGGATTGTTTCCTAAAATTCTAATATTAAATGTGTATAAAATATTTGATAATAAATCGAGTACCTAATGTTATTTAATTAGTTTAATTTAATTTCCAATAAATGTGAAAATTAATAAAGCTATATTTTCATACGTATATAGAACAAGGTTTATTTATGGTGGTTAAACCATTTTATAAACAAAAATATCCCAATTACAGTTTTTAGAAATGCAATACATTTATCTATAATATCACTGTATTCTAAAATTAACTTAATGGGTCTTTCATTAGCGAATTATCTTGCCAACTATATTTATCTTTTAACTTATAGTTTTTTTTTATTGAAATATGACGAATAAAAGTTTATTGAGAAAAGAAACAATACCCAAAATAATACACCAAAAAACTATGCTTGGCGAAGAGAAGATATGCTTTTGAAAATATGGAAATAGAGATAAGATTATCCAAAGAAAATAGACCACCTGGAGCACTAAATAGCCTACTTAAATATGTATTCTAATTTAAAAAAATCAAACTCAGATCAATATATATGGAAGAAAATATTCGGAGATTAAATATTGGAAGTAAGCACATGTCGAAGGCAAACTAATAAAGAAATAAAAAAGACAAACGGATACCTTAATATAATCAATTATTATACAAGAGTAAAGTGTTTGGGACATATTTGTAGAATGGCCAAAACTAGACACACTAGCAAAGGGATATTTGCAGAAGAAGGAGTTAAAAAACGAAAAGGTGGACCAAGTAAGAAGTGGGTAATTTCGGTAGTAACAGACATTACAGGAATGGAGAAGACCTACATAAAGTGGGCAAAGGTAGAGAAAATTAGTAAAGAAAATAGAGGAGGTAGAAGAAGAAGAATAAAAAAGCGAAAAAGCATTTATAAATAATACGATACGTATAAAAAAACAAAAATTGTATTTTATGAGTCAAGGACCTTTAAGGCCTGTAGGACTGTAATATATAATGTGGATGTTAAGTCTTACCTCCCTGTCAATTTTTATTTTAATAGAGGTATTTTACAATATCAAAAAATTGTCACCTCTTTCATCCCCTTCACTTGACAGCTACCCCTTCAAATTTTTTAAGTAGCAATGGGGGTCGTGGAATAGTTCGTTGGAAGCATTTGAAAAGAAGAGTTTTTACTTTACCTTAACGATTTATTGTTTAGAGATATACTTCGCGATACAGCAATACAAAATTAGGTAAACTGTTTTTGTTTTAATATGGAACATTCGGTATAACAAACTTTATTTAATTTTTATTCTTGAACGTTTATACCAATTTCTTTTGCAGAATAAATACTTTTGTGTCGTTGTAAAGAATATTGACAAGAACTTAAATTTGGTGAGCTTCAGTGGTAACCTCTAAATTTTTTACTATTTAAAAGTCAAAATAATCAAAATGGCACCACCTCGTAGATTAGTAGACAAATGTGAAGCATTTAATATTTAGTGAAGAATATTCAATAAACGCTTTCCGGATCGACATTACTATAGACTGCTTGTCACCAAATTTTTTTAACCTGGTCCTGTCGAAAACAACAAACGGGATGGTAGAAAAAAGACTTCTTAGGAAAAGCAAGTAGATATTTTGTCTCAATTTGTATTAAATCCATCCAATTCAACTAGAAATGTTACTCGCGAATGCGTGAAGTCCCAGAACCGTTTTAAACATATCAAAAAAGGAAAAATTTCATCCCTATAAGATGAAAATTGTGCACGAATTGACAGAGGATGATCCAAATCGATGACTGTAATATTGTGAAACTATCGATAATAATATTTCACAAGTTCCAAATTATTTAAGACATATTTGTTTTTCCAATGAAGCTACATTCTAGTTAAATGGTCATGTACATCGACAAAACGTAATATATTGGTCTGACGAAAACCCTCGATTGTTTCGAGAGTGTCATACTTAATTTCAACTAAATTAAATGATTGGGCAGGTATACTAGGGGATCACATTATAGGCCCTATTTTATAAACGGCATATAACGGGGAGATATCTTAATTGGAGACACAAATAATTCCTGCAATTAATGATGTGCTTAGAAACAATACAGGCGAATTTACCCAAGATATTGTTTTTCAGTCAGATATTAAAAAAAATAAGGAACAGTCTGTAGGTTTTAAACAATTGTTATTTGCAAATTGACAGTATTGGTTTTTATTTTTTTTTGTAAACGAGGACCTGCAATAAAAATTTAAAACCTACAGATTGTTCAGAGTTTAGTTTTGAATACCTCTGCAGAAAAATAAAATAATTTTATTAAAAAATAAAGGAGACATTAGGAAAGAACTGAAAGGGTGCATCAAATAAACAACCTTTTTGTGCAATACATTTTAAGTGTACCCATTTAATTCAAGAAACCCTAAAGCCAATGTCGCCAAAGAGTGTTTATTATTTTATTTTTAATAATTTTTAAAAACCAGTGAAATTATTATATTGAAAAATAATCTAACATGGCCCATTAAGCATATTAGAGATTTGTTGTTGAAAAGATTTTGTTTTTTATGTGATTATTTTTATTTTCCAATTTTATGAGCACCCCCTTTACTATTGTATGTGATAAAACAGGTCCCTCCGGTTGTACAAATTTATTACAATGATTTCATTAATTTTTACTTTTTTTTAATTTTTAATATTTAATTTAATTTAATTTTGTATAATATTGACACTCACCTATTTTATATATATTTATAATTTTTGTTTCAATTTTCTCCTAATTTTTCTGTTTTTTGATTTTTAAACACTCTCAGATTTTCATATACTTGATTTCTGGTAAAAATTCGTTTATTTTTTTTTTAAGTCTTAACCAACATTAAAAACTATTGAAATACTAAAAGTTTCACTCAAATAGAGTTTGACCCTGGCCAATTTGATAATTCTCACTAGCGGGTAGCTCACTAGCGGTAGCAAGAAGGCGAGATACTTTTACTAGTTCCAAATAATATTATTTTCTTGAAAAGATTTACCTCAAAACTCATTAAAAATTTCATTTCAGAAAAAAATTGTAAATAGAAAAAAAATTGGAACAAAATGGGTTTCCAAATATTGATTTTTAAAAATCGGCAAAATTAAATATTAGTGTTTGATTTTTTTTAAAACAGGAACCTAATAGGAATTTTCTTCTAAAAAATTAAATGATTTTATTTATAAATAGCCCGACATATTAGGGAAACGCTAAAATAGTGCAACGATAAAACCACGTTAAATTATAAGTAGGCAATATGAACAATAGGAGAAAAAATTCTTTATGTAATTCTTATGTAAAACACTAATGTAATTTTGATTCGTCAAAAAAAGGCCACTTTACACACTTATTACATCAACAATAACAATGGCTTAGATACCCCTATATACTATTCACTACTGCATGAGTATGAATCTTTGCAGTTATGTCTTTCTGCAATTTTGAATAAAAAATGTCCCTTCTTTCCTTTGACGTGTAATTTAATGACATAATTAACTTTCGCTAAGTGCCATTCCAGACATGTTTTCGGTCTGGGTTTGACCTTGTTTCAAAGTTTATCACTCATTACTTTAAATCGGCACACCGCTTTGCTTATTTCCTTTTCTTTACGGCATTTCAGAGAAGGTTTTTACAGCGATTAAGCCAAGATAAGAGGTAAAATACAATAATATAAGAAAGTTTTACGACCCTAGGTGAAATCGTTTTTACGGAAAGTAAAATAAAGTTAAAATTAACAAAAACATCAACCAGCTTTAAAATCCCAAAAATTATCTTTTCAACTACTGGATCTAATTTTTAAAATAAATATCATTTCCTTTCTTATCTTAACTTTTATTAGTATATTACGTTAAGAATAATAAAAAACTTTTCGTTTCAACGTAACTTCCAAGTTTATTTGAAAAAATATGTTTTAAATCATCTAGGCTTTAATATTGTTATGTCTTATTACTTCCATACTTGGTCTAGCCTTAATACTACCTAAACATCAGGTACTTAGCTACAAACAAACAAAATGTAACTGCCTACCTTAACCAAAACTAACGGTGACGGCTATGGATACTCCCAAAGTGTCATGGCGATACCTGAAAATGGATGCTTACCCCCTCCATATAGAATCGATAGGTACTCTGATTTGTGTTATTACTCTGTGATTCTAGTTTGTTAAACACTAAAACAGTACTGTCTCAAATGTCAAAAACACCGTCAATAACAATAATGATGAATCATATATGGTATTTGCAAATGGCCGCTGTGACGTAGGTAATTTCCATCGTAAACTACCAACTTGGGAAAGGTGTTAGGCTCCTTCCTTAGTTTTTATAATCTAAGGTATATTCTGTAACAAGAGTTGTAAGTAACCCATTACGCACGGAGTGAAAAAAAATAATAATAATACTCGTGTAACGTACTAGACCTTTTCTACGCCCAACTTCTCATCTTCTATGAAGTAATGGAAATCGCAATTATTTAATTTGTTTAATGTGTTGCCGACTGTTAGGGTTATTACTCTTTTAATGTAAAAGGTACTTCACTAATAATGTTTTTAATTTATGTTTTTCAATGGAGGAAAAGTGGGTAAATAGACATAATAAAAATATCTTTGCATTTTTACTAGACAAAGAAATTTAAGTTTTCTTATCTACACGCGCGTGTTATAAGATCTCATTAGGTGCATGTTCTTTTTAAATGATAATAATAACAATAAGCTTTATTGTCGAGAAAATTTTTTTTTAATTTGTGGACAACGCTGTTTAAAAAAAAAACACATCACATAGAACAAACAGTAATACAAAAGTATCTACAAGTAATAAAACATAAAACATACAAACAAATAAATAAAACTTCACAATATAAACATTGCGAAAGGTCAGTTAAAAAAATAAATATATACTTTATATATACATTATACAATAAGAAAAATAAATAATTAACCTTCCAGTGCGTGAGATGGTCCCTAATATTTTGTGTAAAAAAGTCGTCAACTGCATACAAAGCTCTCTCTTGTCACTTACACAAAATGTTAACATTACAATTTACAGTTAACTAATAACTACAGTAGAAAAAATTGACCCTTACCCTGACGTCACTAACAGTAGTAAACACAAACTTTATATACCTCATCCTTTTCTACTGCTAGTAGAAATACATCAAACAATTATGCACACTTGTCTATCAAGCAATAACATACGTTCTTTTCAACTCTAATTATGACCTTCGAATGTTGGAAAGAGATAGCGCCAAAAACGTTTAAATGGTTGTATTCATAAGAATTTATTTTGACCTCTTATGACAACTGTCATTATTTTGATACTTTTGCTTAAAGCATGTTATCATTTGCATTTAAATAAATTCTTTAATATAGTTTTTTTAAAAACTCTTATTTTTATTTTTATTTTACAGTAAGTACAAAATTAACTTCAAACACGACACCACACGAACACGACAAAGTAACAGATGCCATTTTTGACTTTTTTTTAACCTTTCGCAAGGTTTGTAGGTATGACGTCAGGGTAAAGATCAATTTTTGCTACTATATAATATAGATTTATGAATTTTCAAACATTGTAAAAACGTAGGCTTTGCACGTGTTGTAAGTGCTCAATAATTTATGTGTATTCATTGAAATAACTAATTCCATCATTATCAAGAGAGTTAATATACATATGGCAATAAATTATGAGTTCAGTTGATAAAATTAATCGTTTCATCTGTAACAATGTTTACATAAGTGATTGTTTTGTGTTTTTATGTTTTTCTTTTTGACTACTAGGTTTATATACAAATATATGATATTTACATTAAGGTAAGTTTATATTTAAAAGTTTAGACTAAAAACTTTGTAGTGTTGACAAATGATTAATTCAATATTTAATAAAATAAGATGTGTGGCACAAAAAGTTCTTTGTTATAGTGAAGTAACGTAATGGAGGCGGCAAAAGTTCACATATTTACATCATTCGAATGTTTTATCTCAACTACAAATTCGAAATAATTGAAATGAGCAAGGAATTTCAATTTCTTTTGTTTGGCGAAGTCGGGAAATACCATTTCTTTAAAAGATATTTTGTAGCCACTGGTAACAACTTCTATACTTTTAGGAATTCCTCGTTTATGACTAATAATCAGCGATAATGACTATTACATTTATAGTTCAATATAGTTTATTACAATAAAGGGGACTTTTCTTCTAGGTGCTGGGAAGTAAGCAGGTGATGCTTTAACAACGTTTGTTTTGTATATGGGTCGTCGGTTGTCCATTTCACATTGTCTCGTATCTTAATTTTGTTAAGCCTTCCAAATTGTTGTTTTTAGGTAAACAACTTCGGGTGGACGTAGTTAAATTATTCAACAAATTTATGAAAAATTCAAATTCATTTACCTGTGTGAGTAATATTAATATAATTTGGACTAGTTGATATGTTGATCAAACTGTAATCTAATAAAATAAAAAATGCTGAATTTGGAAAAGCTACTTCTGGCCAATTTCAGATTTTTTTTCAAAAATGGTTTAAGTATGGTGTAAAAACAATAACATGATATCATCAACTAATGTTTCCATATTGCCAGACTGAAAAAATATAGCTTTTCTCTTATATTATATATAAATATTTAAAAATTGTACCTAATTATATAGAAAATATAAAATATATGCTTGAAAGGAAATATTAACCTGTATCTATAATCTTACAATACCAACACATTTATGAATAAAAAAAATAAATATAAAAATATTAGTTCCATAAAAATAAAATAAATAAAAGCCACAATTCTCAAACAAAATTTTAAACTAGACATAAAATTTAGAGAAAACAACAATATTTAAATCCTTGTCCCGATCAACTGACACAGAACAAAGTGTATTATAAATTAATAAGGTGAACGATATTAATAGTGAAAAAACCAAATGAAAAACTCTTAATACCTAATTAAGAATAATAAAAAAACTCTTCGTTTGAACGCAACTTCCAAGTTTATTCGAAAAAATTAGGTTTTAAATTAGAATGACAGCCCTTTCGCTAAGATTAGCACCGTCAGATTGACATATTTAAACTACATTTTGTTTATTTGTACCTAGTTTTATCCTAACAATTACAATAGATAAAATAAATATACATAAATAATATACATAAATAAATATACATAAATAATAATAAAAAATAAGCTTTCATAATACAACATATTTTACAGAAATCAATAACCGCAAAATAAAGCTTCATCATCAGAAGAGTGAATTTTTGGAGTTTTATTCTTGAAATCCTATTTAAATCGTACTAATTTTAAAAATGCTTCTGTGCGATTCAAAGAAGATTCTTGTCAATATTTATAAAATATGAAGCTTGCTCAATATCAAGATTTATCTGCTTTTTATAATAAATGCGAAAAACTAGATATTCAAAACTAAAACAAACAAAGCTAAAAATTTGAAAAAATTATAAATGACTAAAGGTATACCTACATCCTTTCCATATACTCGATATATGTACAATAAATCTTGGCCACATTGTAAAATCATTTATAGTTTTAACCAGCTATTTTGTAAAAATAAACAATAAAGTTAAAGATTCTGTGGAATAAAATTAATAAGAAAACAAGTTTTCAAATGAGAGTTTTATATTTTTGTGTTTTGAACAGATAAGTGATAGGTTATTTTTACTTTGAACTTATATTTTTTGAAATTTTTAATTATTCCCAATGTTTCCGCAAAAAACCTTGATTTTCGTATTCATTATAATGTCCTAGGACCCTCATAAAAGTTTTATGAACATGGGATTCTACATATTTACCCTTATTTCATTATCTTTTTAATTAATTTATTTTTGGTTAGGTTAGGTTAGGTTAGGTTAGGTTAGGTCCTAGAACCCTCATAAAAGTTTTATAAACATCGGATTTTACATATTTACCCTTATTTCATTATCTTTTTAATTAATTTATTTTTGGTAATCGTTTAAACGGCTTCTTTAAATTATGTTTTTAATTTACAATTTTCTTCTATAATAACGTATAACTCTGTCTCCTCTTTTTCTAATATTAAACAAAACTTTTTTTCTTTGACTTTTGAAATTATATATTTTTTTAACTTTCAGGATTGCTTTTTTTTCCAAACTTCTAACTTAATTCCTTCCTACACTTCTTATCTATACTTAAAACAAATACAATCGTCGTTTACAGTATACAGATTTTTTTAAACTAATTATTTAATTTTGACTTTTAATAATAATAATAATAATAATAATAATAATTTATTGCTTCAAAACACAAGTGTTACAGCAAGGGTTCGGTAATGAAGTAAATTTACATATATATATACAAGTATAAAAAAAAAAGAACAATTCATAAAAAAAGTCTACACTAGTCATTCATAATAATAGCACGCAATTTAAGAATACTCCAAATATAATGACATATTATTTTAATGTTTACTAGATTTAGATTATCCAAAACATTGAAAAATATATGAGAACTGTTAAACAAATCAACTTTTGGCCTCATAGTTGTAAAAATCGGGCATTCAAAAATTAGGTGATATATCGTTTCATTTACATGACAGTTACAAATAGTACATAAGTCACTTGGATTGATTATATGGTTGTTTCCATTTAATGTAAACACAAGTCTGAAAGAGTTACACAACCTTAACTGGGCAATAGTGCGAGTGAGTTGAATAGGCATTTCTAACAAAAGATATCCGGCGGGGACATTGGACACATGTAGCTTATTGTAAAAAGTTAGAAAGGTGCCTTTCTGTCTTAGAGAAATATCTTCTTGATGAAGATGTTCAAAATAGGACTTAAGAACGTCTTTTTTACTAGCCACTAGTTCCCTTAAATTTAAATTATCCCACAGGTGACCACTTCCTAAACACACAAAAATTCTTTTTAGCTGAAGAGCCCAACTATACCTATCATCACATGATGACATGCGGTGTTGATGTAATAAGCATATCTTGGGGAACCTATGATCAGGCATAGCTAAAACTTTTATTAGCCATTGATAGGCAGCCTTAAATACATTGTAAGCGTATTTGACCCTTCCAGTTTCGAGCCTCACAGCATAATCAGGGGTATTTTTTGGCAGTAAAAGAATCCGCTTTAAGAAGTGCACCTGAACTCTCTCCAGTATGTCACCATATCTTAAACCCCAGATGGCAACAGAGTTTGACATCATACTCAGAGCTAGTGATTCAAAAAGTTTAATGCGTGCTTCCCATGACTGCATTTTTGTCTTCGTCATAATAGGCAATATGGCCCCAATTGCTTGCTTACTTTTATCAGCGGCAATAGTTGCCATCTCTCTGAAAAGACCAGAAGATACAAAGGTTGTTCCTAAATAAACATAACTGTTTGATAAAGGTATCTGGTTACCATTAAATAAAAATCTAGCATTGGTTGGTCTGTAGCCACCCCTAGAGAATGATATAATTTTTGTTTTTGAAGTATTAACAGTTAATCTATTTTCGGCGGTGTAGTTCTCAAGAATTTTTAGTTTTCTTGCAACATCAATTTCAGAATCCGCTAGAATAACAAGGTCGTCGGCATAAAGTAACGTAAGAACGTCATTATTACTATCGATATTTATACCTCGAGCATTATTTTTTAAAAAATAGGATTCAACGTCAGAGATAAATAAGGCAAAAAGTAGTGGGCTCAAAGAATCCCCCTGCAAAACCCCGGCAGATACATCAAAAGGTCGCGTTAAACCATCGGACGCTTTCACTCTAATTGTCGCATGATCGTACATGGATTTTATCACACGAATAATCTTAGAGGAAATTCCAATGCCAAACAACTTTTCCCAGAGTAATGAGTGACAAACAGAATCAAAAGCACGTTTAAAATCCACAAATATTGCAAATATTGACTTTTAACTTCAAATCTTGACTTTTCTCTAGAATAAAAACTAAACTAAAAGACATTTTGAAATGATTAAATATTCCATATTCCCAAAAATCATACTAATAAAAATAAAAAAAAATATTTTACATAAAGGGAAGGGTGACTTCCAAAAATAATTTTGTTTGCAGAATCTCAAATTGATCTTATAAGAAATCTCAAGATTTTAGAATCCTATTGTGACAAATTTAAGTTAGAAGTTAATACATCCAAAACAAAAATAGTTATATTTCGTAGAAGTTCTAATATTGGTAAACAACCACAGTTCAACTATAAAAACAATATAATTGATATATCGAACACGTACCAATACCTAGGTGTCACATTTACCTTTAATGGCTCATTTATGAACAATCTAAAACAACGTGAACAAAACAAAAGGTTATCACGGGGAGCAGTGTTTAGAACTGTTTATAACTCAAAAATAAATTCGATTGATGCTATTAAGATTCTGTATACTAACGTAATAATTCCCACATTTACTTATGAAAGTGGCATATGGGGTCTTCGATACTTGGAAGAAGTAGAAAGAATCCAAAATAATTTTTGGAAAAACTGCTTCTTTCTTCAAAAATCGACAGCTGATTATTTGATAAGGACAGAAATTAATCTTGTTAAAATGGGCTACTTTGTTTTAAAACAGAGTATAGAATTGTTACTTAGATTAAAAAATACAAATCCAGATAGATATGTTTACAGAGCACTCATGCGTCTAAATGCTCTTGTATAGAATTCTTAATAGCACATACCATCCCATATATAAATTTTTCCTACAACGTGAGCTTGACAGTGAAAAAAATTATATGACCAATACAATACCATTTTATTTAAAAAGACTATTAGCGCAACTTAGAACAACCAATACAGATACAATCTCTTTATATATAAATAATTGCTCTTATAAAATCAAACAGAGATCAACTTGCACAATCTGTAACCTTTTAAAACCTGAAACTTTAGAATACGTTCTTCTGGTCTGCCCTTTATACAATAGCCTAAGAAAAGAACTTATCCCCATCAGTCACCCCTCAGATGACCTAGAAGCCTTACTATGTACTATGAAAAGTCGGAAGTACTCAAACTACGTCGCTACTTCAGCGGAGTGATGAAACTTCGAGCTTTTATTATTAATGAATAAAAAAAGGAAATCCAGTTTGATCCTACAAACTTCACTCTTATTATACTTATACTTTTAGAGTTCTCCACAGAATACATACTGTAAAGAATATTATGATTTGAGAGAAAGTTTATTGATTTATTTATTAGATTGACATTACTTATTTAAATGTACTAATAGCAACAAGATCTTTTTCTCAGGGGGTGTTTGGTTATGCTAGTTTCTATTGGGTTATTAGGTAGAAGGTATTTGAATAAAATTGATTAATTATAATTATAAATTTATTATAAAATAGTTAAATTAAAACAGTAATGTTGAAAGTTTAATAATGAAACTAATTAGAAAAAATATTAAAAAGAAAGGCCTTTAGTAATTATAAAAGAACTTACTTGATGTGAATTAAGTTAAACTAACCAATGTTGTTTATGTAATGGCAAGTAAGATTATCAAATACACTAATTATTAAATATCAAGTAAATTCCTTTGTTTTTTTTTAATTATAAAATTCAACTAACTACTACAAAATTTTTTTAAAAATTTACAATTTTATCTGACCTTGATATGTAAAGTCCTGTTTCCTGATTGGTGGAAAAATCTGTAGTTGATCTATGAAAAACGGAGACGAACGAAGTGATACGTGGTATTTGCGATTTTGGTAAACTGAAGTGTTGTTAGACGATTAGTTTCTTGTGTAATTATTGTTCTTTGTTTGTTCCTCAAATTTTAGTGTTGATGGATTATAGTTCCTTTAGTTGTATTAATAATAGTAAGTACTCTTCTTTTTTACATCAACCGAAAATGTTTTAATTTTACTTTTGATTAGTTTTCAATGTCACTTTTGGCACTTTGTTTTACTTTATAATTGTTTTACTTTGTATTTTTAACGTCACTTTATTATAACTACTTTAAAAACTGTTTGTTCACTTTTTAACTGACTGTTCACACTCACTGATCTTCTCTCTTTGACTTCCAATCATAAACTTCCTCTTAACGACCTCTGTTCAGTCTTTTATAGGTTTCAAACTTCTAGAAGCTTCGTTTTTTTGTTCTAGAGATTAGTCATTTCTGGGAAAATATGTGTATCTCTTTCTTTCCTATTTATGACAAGACATTCTTACTTAGTCTATCATCGATCATTCCAGAATAAAAATATAGTAAAATATATCTGTCTCCTTTTTACACATTATCTATCCTTTTTTTACACATTATATAATCAATTTTCGCGAAGTTTCTACTAAGTTCTAAATAACATATTTATGTACTAAATATAATATCGATACATTACATAATAAAATAATTTCCAACTTAAAATTTTCTTACAAATACACAAAATATATAATAAAATAATACAATATAATAAAAATTATTTGATTTAGTTATATTAAACAACCTCTGTTGATATTATACTCATTATAGAATATTTAAATATTACAATACATATGTATACATTTTTTTATTTTTTTTTTATTTTTTGTTAAATTTATTTAAGTAATGTTATGTTATGTATTATTGTGAAATTAGTTTTTATTTCATATTTTTTTTATTTTTATTTTATTTTTATAATATAGTATATGTAGGTACTTATATATAAAATGTTATGCAATGACCAAACTCCTTGTTCATGTTTATTAATGATAGAATAATAAACTTTATTTATTTATTTAATAATATTTTTAAATGTAAATTTTATTTAAGCTATATTTTTTTTAAATATTAAATAAAAATATATTTTTGTTTTTATCTATTACTTCTCTATAGTCTGTTGTATTGTGTTGATATCGTCAAGACATAACTTCCCTGCTGTGAATCCTGCTTGCTCTTAACCGATGCTGCTCTCTATTTTGTTCCTAAGTATATTGCCATATAATCTCCTCAATGTTGCAATGACGCGTACTTCTCTGCAATTTTCTCGTTCTTTTCTATATCAATGTCACATAACCTTACTGACATTGTTTAGGGATGTCCCCTCTATTTATTGTCCTATTTATTATTTGGCATATCATTCTTCTTAACTTGTCTGTTCCATATTTTATTACCTTCGCCACATTTCCTTGTAGTTCTTCGGCTAAATTGTTCTTCATGAAGTTTATTTTTTGTTTCATTTCCCTGTCTGTTTTAACTATGCTATTTCTTTCATGACAGGAGTATTTGCTTATCTTGCTCAGTACTGAATGCTGGGCTTTGTTCTATCAATAAATTTTTATGTCTCTCTAGGTTTCGGAGCTTCTTTTTCCCCCACATTCTGTTCTAAACTTCCACATTTTCTTTCCCATTACTAATGTTTGCCTTTCGTTTTAATAGTCCTAATTTCTCTGATATTCTTTCTATACTTCCGGAGGCCTTGTAGATCTTTTGTGCTTAGGTACCTGTACTTTTTTCTTCCAGGCAGGGTTTCAACCTGGAACTACTTCGACTGCGGACTTTCATTGTTGCTACAGGTAATTAATTTATTAATACGGACACACTTGAAGTACTTATTTAAATTTATTGTTAAACCAAAACTGGAAGATACTCTGCATCTATTTCTAAATTATTTAAGACATTGGTAGTAGTATTGATCTAGATTTAATTAATAATTGATTTGCACTTTATGTTCAGTTAATTATTTAATCTTTTCGATCGTCAAGGTGTACCTAATCTTAAGTGTATCTAAGTTATATCAATGTATTTATGTTTGTTTTAATAACCGTGATTGTAAAACAGATAAACTTTTTCATTTAAAATTTAACCCATACAACGCAAAATAATAATAGCTATTTTAAAGTGTGGAAACCACTTATGGAATAATTTTATTTGTGGGGTTAGTTTAGAAGATAAAAAACGCTGGGACCCGTCAACTCTGAAATTCAAATGTGAGCTTTTTAAACATAAATTTAAATTGCTGGCATCATCCATTATCTATATTTTTAATGAAATATTTTTATAATTTTAAAACCTCCTTAACAATACGATCTCAACGAACTATACCATGTAGGGTCTATTATGAAGTGTACAGGGTGAAATTTTGAAATTATTTATAATTTTGTTCAAGATAGTAAATACATAAACTTGTGAAAATAATAATGTTTCACACTTTAAATAATGTTTTTTTTTAATTAGCTGAATGCAGACTTCAAATTTCTTCACTAAGTATCAATATTTTGGGTTTTGTTTACATTTTTTGTCACGAATAGGTAAAAACTGTATAGATACCTATGCCAATATAATTAAACTAAATCGGTAAATAATATCTATCAGTTATTGATGTGTTGACATTTAAATATCGTAGATGTCAATTCTTAATCAAAAACTACTATCATGCGAAGTAATGAAATATTTAACTGAGACTCACCGGATTGATATTTTAATGATGATTGGTTACGGCGATAATTGCAGAAATCAAGTTGAAGTGTCAAACTTATTTAATCAGATGTATCCTCAGTTGCCTAATATTTCACAACTGTGTCTAAAATGTATGCACAATTCAGAGAACTTGGACATGTCAAACCATTAAAGAGAAAACCGCACTTAGTTGAAGATGATGTGAAAGTGGATATTATGTTAAGTGTCATGGAGAATCCAACGTCAAGTTTACGTCAAATTCACACCTTAGGACACAGCTGTCCTAAGGTGTTTCCATAAAGAAAAACTTTATTCATATAGATTGACTTTTGTGCAAAAACTAATAGAAGACGATCCAGATCGTAGAATGGATTTCTGCGAAAGAAATGAAGTAGCTGTTGGTACAATTCTTTTTTCCGATGAATCAAAATTCACATTGAACGGGGAATAAAACAGACAAAATTGTAGATATTAGTCAGAGAAGAATCCTCATTGGATGCGTGAGACAGATACTCGGTTCAAAAGTTGAACGTTTGGGCAGGTATCATAGGTGATCATATTATTGGTTCTATTTTTGTAGATGGAAATTTGACAGTCGAAAAATATTTAAGCATGATTAGAGACGAAGTTACTCTTATCTGGATTGGACGAAGAGGTACTATCGAGTGGGCAGCTAGATCGCCGGACCTTACGCCCTTGGATTTTTTTCTGGGGGTTATCTCAAGAACAAAGTATGTGCAACAAGCCAACTAGCATTGTAGATTTCAACAACAGAAATACGGGCTATTTCACCGCAAGCAAAGTTCGGAACGACTTTTATAGGAGACTGTGTTATTGCCAACAGTAGGGTGGAGAACATTTTGATCATTTGTTTTAATGTAAAAAATCAATCATTTACTATATTAAACAAAATTATAAATAATTTCAAAATTTCACCCTGTACAATTCGTTCAGATCGTATTGTTAAGGAGCTTTTAAAATCATAAAAATATACAGGTTGTTTTATTAAACATATAGATCATGGACGATGCCAGACTTGCGTGTATCACCCTGTACATTTAAATTTATGTTTAAAAAGCTCGCATTGGAATTTCAAAGTTGACGGGTCCCAGCGATTTTTATAATCTTCTAAACTAACCCTACAAATAATTTTAATCCATGAGTGGTTTCCACACTGTATATTAATGTATGGTAGACATTAAATTGTATTGCCCAAAAAAATGGGCTGCTTTTGGATTATCAGTATTGTTACAATAAAGTAACTTACACGATTTATTATTATTAGTCCTAAGGCTCTTGTAGTACTACTATGCAAGTTTTCGTTGAAAAATCTTCTTCTAGGCACTCTAGTTGCTGCTTGTTAATGCTGAAGGTTTTTTTAGTGAATAATCAGCCGTTTTTAAGTTTTTTATGTATACTGATCGTAACCGATACCTCTGCATGCCACAGGAAGGATAATTTAAACCGAAATTCGCCAAATGCTTTATAGTTCACTTAGCAGCTGTTCTACCATAAAGATGGACTTGGAATTTATTAAGCCACACCATCAACAACAAGGTCCTACTGCAGTCCTACTACAGTCCTACAAGTAGAACCAACTACCAATCATTTAACTTAAAGTGTTTTTAATTTATTTATAACGTTTGGAACATCCTCGGGTCTCAACTGCTTTCCCCTCTTTGTTGAAGGTTCCTTTCAAATGAATGTTTACTCTCTTGGCAAGGTCACAGCTATTTTGGCACATGCACAAGGTTATTGGATTATTTGGCCAAACAAGAATAATCTGTGTTTACCTCGTCCCCAGTCAGTCAGTCAGTTGGCATTTAAACAGTATATCATTGGCCTAAGGCTGCTCCTACATTGAAAGCGGTCAGACCTTACCCGACCTGGGGATCCTACACTTCGTTCAGTCAGTGTCCAGTTGCACGGTTTGTTCACGTGTCTGTTTTCAGTAAACTCGGTCCAACCCGGTCAGACCGCCAAGTCCGACTCTAGATACTACAACGCTGTATTAAACAAAATATAATTTATATACATATAATATTTAAAATTAAATTTGAATGCAAATTCTATAATGTTTACTGAGATATTTATCAAAATACCTCATTCATTGTTTGGCGATAACACATATTATAAGGAATTTAAACAATGATTAAATTTTTGTTTTTACATATATGATATTGTGAACGTAAATTTAAAGCAATTACAATTAAAGTGACATCGTGCACTTTGGTAAGTATATAGTGTCATTGCAATCTATTACGTAATTATTCACAGTGAAACCGCAAATTAGAATTAGATTTCCTAATAATTCACTTATACAGCAACAGTAACATTTGTTTTCGGAGAAATAGCGTTTCTTTAGTAAATTATTTATACAAGTGCCAATCATATATATTAAGTCAATATTTTTGAGGCATTACGTCAGCAGTGTTGAAACCTAGGAATAAACAAGGTACACAATGCCTACCCAAATATTTTCAACATTAAAATAACGATTTAATAATAAATAATAAGTTCGGTAAAAACCGGGAGGAGAATCTACTAAATAAAAACGTTTCTCTGTCCCGTCCAATGAAATAATTAATTATTTCGTTATGCCTCGAACGGTTAAGGCCGGCAGTATTTGTTTGGTTTATTACACAGTGTGGAAAAGCCAAATGGAATAAATTCTTTATTAAGGTTACTGTACATATTTATAGAAAATCCCGAAACACGTAGAATTTAAATTATAAATTGATATTCTTTAACGTGAAAATTTGATCCCTACCTTCAACCCCCATTGAGTGACAACTACAACCCCCCATTTTGTAAATTATATATTGTTTGAAAGGTCTCTTCATTCTGTATCCAATAATGTTATTGTTTTTAAATTTATTGCAAAAAGTAACATAAAAAAATTTAAAATCGTCTTATTGCCGAAATTCGCTATAGTACCTACAATACTAATTTATTTTCCATTTCAGTATTTATAATAAGACAGTACCTAAGCAAAAACCATATCATTGTTCTTTTTAAATATCAATTTAAAAAAATCCTTTAAAAAACTATCATAGGAATGTTAGTTTTTTTAAAACGCCTCAGAAAATTGGTTTGTAATAATTATAATTGCAGGATTTTGTCAATATTATAATTGTCAATTGAATTTTGTTGATTCATAAAAATGGATAGATTAGCAGAAATGCATAAAATAACAGTTTTACAGATGATTGGTTACGGACATAACCACACACACCCGAACACAAATTGCTCGCCTATTTAATGAAAAATTTCCAATCTTGCGGCCTTTATCCCAAGGTACAATTTGTAAAACAGAGAAGCAATTTCGAGAATTTGGACATGTTAAGCAGATGGAATAAACAGTTGCCAATGCACTGAGTAATGATTTCAAATTAGATGTAATCTTTGAGTTTGAGGAAAACCCACATACATCGAGTAGACAAGCATCCGCAACATTTAATGTCAGTCATACATCAATACATATTGAAAAAAAAGAAAGATGCATCCCTATAAAATGGAACCGACTCAGAAACTTATGAATGACAATTTTGATAGGAGAAATAAGTATTACATATCAGATACTTTTTTATGTTAATTTGGGGGTTAATGGGGGGGTTGTAATTTTCTATAAATATGTACAGTGACTAAAATAATGAATTTATTCCATTTGGCTTTTCCATACCGTATTAATATTTGTTTTGTAATGCTGTAGGTAGTTAATATTTTTCTGTTTGCTGTTTTTGTATATTCTTTATAACTTAAACCATAATAATATTTAAGGTTTTTTATTTCTCTTTATAAAGCCGGTGGACTTATTAGGGAAACTTGATGGTGATTGGGTCTGTGTCTACCCAAATTTTGTTTCCAGGCTTCGCCACTGTACTTCAACTATTTTTTGTAGTTCGCTAGTAGGACAAGCGAATCCATTAACTTCATTAGAAAATACCAAATTGACCAAGATACTACTTGACTTATACTTATTTTTTGCACTATTGATCATTTTTGACTGTTTACCCGAACAAATTTTACGTCAGTAGGTGACATACTAGCAATTCGACGGTAAGTCACTTAAGGTCGAGTTAAACAAAATCTTAATTTTAATTTATTTTTTGAAATAATAAAGAAAACTAACCAAGTATTTATTAATATTGAAACTTATGGTACAATTTGTTAAATTATTTAATGAAATCCAACGTGTTTGGGCTGAGGTTTCACTTCTAACAGAAACTCCTGCAGAATCGCATACATTAGTAGTAGGTATTACTAGTATTGCACAATATTTTTTCGGCAAAATCTATTATATTTTGAAGAGACTCTTGTACATAGCTTTCTGCCACTGTCGATGAACGCCAACCTCCATGATGCTTTAATCCGAGGACATCAACACCTTTATTAGCCAAAAGCGTCCCCCTGAACGAATGGCCAGTATAGTTCTCGGGCAAATTTAAAAATTTGGCAATTTGGCAAGGCCATCCCCCATTGTTCCTTTCCCTATTACTTGAGCAGAACATTTTCCTTTGGCGTATCTTAAGAACAAGTGATTTGATTTTACTTGTAATGGATGAAGTTTTATATACTTTTGCAGAATTTTTAGATATGGAATTTTATCGTCTGGTTTATTAACGACTGTAAAATTACACTGGATGTTCGTTTTTGTATTGGGTACTTTTACAATCATTAAACCATCGGTTTGTTGGATGTCATTCATAGTAATATTATATAATTTCTCTTCTACAGGCACCAGATATTCCTAATATCATTGCAACCTACAAATTATGAAAAAATCTCTATTAGAATTACTTAAACTAGCTTACATTACCTTGTAAATTAGAAATTCTTCATCCGTTGCTTCCATAAAAATGCTCGCTTTCTTAGGCCTATAGCCAACATTTTTTCTCTTCAAATACGCGATCAAAGTTGAAAACTTGGAAATATCAATGCCATCATAAATAAAAAAAATAATCATTGAATATTCTGCCCTGAAGCTTCCAGGAGCTTTTAACTGCATATGTCTTTGAACGAAATATGACAATAGAGTATTTTCATCGATTCTTAAATTCTTGCCTTCGCACCATTTTTTAAAACTTTGGTAGGTATTTTGATAACGGATTTTGGATTTTTCGGGAATAATTGCGGAACACCCTTCTTCCCAAGCCCGTTCAATTTCTTCAAATTCACTTTCGCTCATATTTTAATTTATAATAATCAAAATTGTACTTCAAATTATTCATAACTAAATAAAAATTCAATCCTCCATTGTTGTTATGCACCTTAGTTACTGGTCAATATGACGTAAATGTTTAATTTTATTTTGTTTAATGGTATCTATCGTGCAAAAAACGTTATAAGCATGTCGAATGTTAAGGGTAACCGATTTCAGACAATTCAAACAATTGTCTTCCATCGGTATAAAACCCTTACCGTTCTCCATACTTAATATACTATTTTTTATTTTAATTTTTTATTTCAGCACAATTTATTTACAAGAAATTATTCTCAAATTTTATATTCGAATGCCATACTTTCAAAGAAAATAGAACGTGAGATTTCGGCACCAAACACACGGAAGAAGAATGGATTCAACAGAAGTAAAGGTTAACCCAAATCCTAGAGAAAATGCGAATATATTTTCAATTCTGTTTTTCGGGTAAAAAAAATAAAATACTGACTCAATTTATTATATTAAATTTTTTTTATATTACTATATGGCTCAGGAAGATTTTGTATATGTCCTCTGATATTTTTAGATACACAATTCCATTATTCAGAAAAGGATTAAAAAAGGTGATAGATGTTGACGATGTGTATAATACATTATCCACTGATAGAAGTGAATATTTAGTAGATAGACTGCAGCGGTAAGTATTTTAAAAAGATATTTGTACCGATAGAATGCATGAGCCAAAATCAATTGAATAAAATGGTTTAAGGATTCCTTTTAAAAAATTTCTAAAGGAGGGTATCGGTTTTTGGGCTAATGAACGATGTCAATAAAATTTTTACTACTTACAGATTATAAAAAAAATACACTTCTCAAAATTTTTTAGTTTAAAACGGCCCGAAACATGCTTTTTGAATTTTTTTATTGCTCGATAATACAAAATAACAATGAGTACCTGGTAACAGTGCAAAACCCAAACGTCAGCTAAAGTGTTATTTCTGTATTGCAAAATGTGTTCTCTAACCATTTACTTACTTGCTGAGGCCCGTATGCACCAACCATTGATTGAATAATAAATAGGTGGCTTCTAACCGATCATTTCAGCCAACGATAATAAACTTATGCACCAACATTATAGCAATTTTTTGATATTTTATAGCAATCTGGGTCGTGAACCAACAGTGTAGTCACTACACTATTTTAGTGAGTGTGAGTACCTATAGCCACTACACCACAATTATTAAATATAAATAGCGTCCAAAAAAAAAAGGTTCTTGTGGTTTTGACGGCTTGTCCTTAAGAATTTTCTTAAATATTCCTGAGGTTGCAATGAACATGTTAACATGTTAACTAATAATAAATGATTCCTTTGAAGAGGGTATTTTCCCTAACTGTCTGAAAACGGTTGTAATTGTTCCACTTCATAAAGGCGGCTATAAAAACGTATCTTCTAATTATAGACCAATTTTTTTTTACCAACCTTATCGAAAATAATTGAAAGGCTAATAAAAAACCGTTTAATGGCATTTATTCATAAACATAATATTCTGACGAAACATCAATTTGGGTGCAATGTTTTCTATTTTTGAAGATGTATATACTTCACTAAACAATAAACTGTTCACTACTTCATTTTTTTGTGATTTTGCTAAAGCGTTTGACTGTCTTAACCACAAGATTTTGATAAACAAGCTCGAATTTTATGGCATCCGAGACAACTGGTGCGCACAAATGGTAAACATTCTGAAAGCCTGCTCATTGATAGTGGTGTACCTCAAGGCTCGGTTTTGGGTCCAATTCTTTTCGCGTTATTTATTAATGATATCACTAACATAAAGGTTGATGGCAAAATTACTCTATTTGCAGATGATACGAGTGTAACCTGGAGCGATTCAGATATGAAAACATTACATTCTACAATATCCAGAGATCTTATTAATAAATCCTGGGCCGATTCTAATAAACCCTGTTTTAATACCGAGAAAACTATTGCTCTATCTTACAAATTTAACTTACAACCCATTGCATTAAATAACACCTTAATACCATTAAAAAATTCAATCAAGTTTTTGGGAATTTATATAGATGACACCCTTAAGTGGTCCTCTCATATTGACATCTTAATGAAAAAATTATCTTCTGCGTGTTTTGCCATAAAAACCGTTTCTAAAGAGCTAACTTCTTCTATTGCGTTAACAACCTAGTTTTCTCTGTTTCAGTCCCATCTAAGATATGGATTAGCTATCTGGGGGTTTTGTTGTGTACATCTTTTTGACTTTAATCATCTTTATGTTTTTAAACTACAGAAAAGGGCAATATATTGTTTTTGGCCTACGTCACAGAGCGCATTGTGAACCCCATTTTAAAAAATTCAAAATTATGACTCTTCTGGCACTAGTCATCTTAGAATATGTTTGCTTAGTTCGTAAATCTAGCCTTATCTCAAAGCAGGGACCACTCCATAGATACCCCACGAGAAACTCTGATTTAGATGTTCATTTGACCATGCCCACCTCTAGCCTTACAAAACATTCTATTATTTATAATATAAGAAAAATGTACAACTGTCTACCATAAACCACCAGTCCTTATATTAAATTCTGCAAATTGACTAAAGCATACCTTCAGGAGAGACCATACTATAAAGTAGCTGAATTCTGTGATATATCTTTGACTTCTGAATGACATGTAATATTATGTAGTATGAAGTATTTCATAATTATTTTTTAGCTAGTAATTAGTATTTAAGAGTGAGTTAAAAGGAGTGATATGTTTATGTTTGTATGTTTAAATTTAAATCATGCATATAATTCTTTTTCATTTTTGTTTGTGTGTATTTATTTATTTATTTAAATGATTTTTATTGTGATAGATCAATTATTGTTGATTAATATTCAAATATAAGGTTATTTTTATTTAGCTTTGTCCATTAAATTTGTTAAATTTTGGTTGACAATAAAGCATATTTCTCTCTCTCTCTTTCTCTCTCTATACGTACCTTAAAGCCACTAGCATTTATCCAACTTATTGCTATATTGTTTCTAGGGCTCCTCTATATGGTATGCCTAAATTATTATTTCGGACTTAAAAATATTCCTTCGCAGTCTATCCTGTCTAGATAATGCCGTTTTCGTCTTTTCATATGACATACTTTTTCATTAAAAACGATTATCGATTATAAGTAATAAATACATCTTTAGAAATTGGAAATTACAACTGGACAAAGCAAAGAATAATCCAAAGAAAACTGCCAGCCTACTAATAGCAGTATTGAAAACGTTTTGGGTGGAATATGCATTGCTAGGAATATTAAATGGATTTGGAGACTTGGTTCTAAAAACATTTCAGCCTACAATGCTTGAAGGAATACTAAAATATTACGCTGATGAAGAAGGATATACAAAGTTTGTTGCATGCATGTATGCAGTTGGAATGGTAGCTTTTACATTGACAAATTTTCTTATAACGTCTCAATATACGATTAACGCCGCTCACGCTGGAATGAAAGTTAGAGCTGCTGTATGTGCTTTATTATACAGAAAGGTAAGTTGTATCAATCCAAACTACTGTAGCACTACCCACTGATAACTAATTTTTAAATTAAAAGTGAAAGTTTTCATTGTTTAATGTTATTGCTTTAGTCAACAAAATTAAGTAGAACAGCCCTAGGAAACACTTCACCAGGAAAAGTTGTAAATCTGTTGTCCAATGACGTAGCCAGATTTAATTTCGCATCAATGATTATTCATCAGTTATGGATAGGACCAGTTTCTTCAATAATCGTAATCATAATGTTATATCAAAGAGCGGGACTTCCGGGACTTGCTGGCATAGTATTTATCATCATTATGGCTCCTATACAAGGTACAAAGTTTAATTCTTGTTTATTTTTTAAATGTTCACAATATTTAACATTTTTCTTAATAGACTTCTTCAAATAAGATAATGTTACAGATCAATATTTCCCCAGTATTTTAAACCTCCCTATAACCTTCCTGACAGTTAAGTAACTGACTTATGACGAGCCCACCAAACAGAAGTATTAGACCGGTCCGTATATCTGGTAAATTCTATGTTGTTTATAAATGCCAAAGCTTTATAAACCAACTAACTATAAATTATTAGCGTAAAACATAATTTGCAATAAAAATGATAATGGTATTAAAAGCAAAATATTAATTTCTTCCAGCTTATTCTGGAAAACTGGCAGCGAGATATCGGAAACTTACAGCTATGAAGACAGATGAACGAATCAGATTGATGGACGAAGTTATTCTTGGTATGCAAGTAATAAAAATGTATGCATGGGAGAAACCGTTTGAGAAAATAATAGGAATTGCCAGGAAGGCAGAAATTAATATCATTAAAAAGAATGCATACATTAGAGCGATTTTTATGACATTGGGTATGATAACAACCAGAGTGGCATTATTCTCAACTCTTTTAACCATAGCCTTAACTGGTGGAGACATAACAGCCGCAAAGGTATAAATTATTACTCTCAATTTTATTTTATTAAGGTCTCAATAGTTACTAGTGAAAATATATACCAAATAGACTAGGTATACGTTCAATAGAGTTTAAAGAGGCTTCAATTCCAAGACTTGATTTTACCCTGCCAGAATTGTTGACTAGAAAAATTGATACAATTATGTTTTAGGTATTTGTTCTTATGTCTTACTTCAATTTGCTATCCCAAACATTAACTGGAATATTTACTAGAGGTTTGACAGAAATAGCCGAATTAATTGTATCCTTAAGACGTCTTCAACAATTTTTATTCAACGAGGAATACAAATATAAGGAGTTTAATAGAATTTCCTTAAATGATAACAACAAATTCAAATCTGCGGTAACTATAAATAATTTGACTGTCAAATGGAACGCTTCAATGAGCGAATGTACCCTTACCGATATCAACTTAGAAGTTGGAAGAAATAAATTAGTGGGTATTATTGGTCCAGTAGGAGCCGGAAAGACTTCTCTGTTACAAACATTATTGGGTAAGTCTGTACAAAGTAACATTTAAAAAAGTAAATAAGTTTAAACAGATTTTGGATTTTAGCATTATCCACTGTTTGCAGGTGAACTGGACATTGTACAGGGCAATATCAGTACAAATGGAAAATACTCCTATGCTTCTCAGGAGCCTTGGATTTTTGCCAGTACGATTCGTCAAAACATTCTCTTCGGAGCCGATTACGACAAAAAACGATATAAAGAAGTTATTCGTGTTTGTGCGTTGGAAAAAGACATGCAGCAATTTCCACAACGTGACTTAACAATAGTGGGAGATAAAGGAGCCTCGTTAAGTGGTGGACAAAAAGCCAGAATTAATCTAGCTAGGGCAGTTTATAGGGACAGAGATATCTATCTATTAGATGATCCATTATCGGCTGTAGATATCCATGTTTCAAAAGTACTTTACGAGGAATGCATCAACGGCTTTTTAGCAAATAAAACCAGGATTTTAGTAACTCATCAAGTACATTTCTTAAAAAATGCTGATCAAATAATTATTTTAAATAATGTAAGTATTTACGAGTATTATTTATGATATGCAATAGTATCATAATTGCGGTATTTAGACCAGAGTCGATAATTTTTCAAACCAAAAGTAGAATTAAACCCATTGGAAAATGAGGGAAATATGATCAATATGAAAGTAAAAATAAATTACGGTCGATCCGAGTTCGGAAAGTGGGAGGGGGTGAGTTTTCAAGGGTAAAAAATGGTTTATCTTGATTTCCGGCTAAACTACACATCCTATGCGAAAAAGTTAAAAAATAATAAAAAAATCTACAACTTTTGTATTCACAATTTTTTCACATAACCTCAAAATTTGGATGAAAAATTCAAAAGACCAAGCTTTTTGCTTTTTATTTATATCTTTTTCAAAAAAAAATTTTTTTTACAAAATTTGGTGAAAACTTACCTTATTATGTCCCAAATACACTGTAATTTATTTGATTAAAAATATTTATTTTTTCGCCATATTTTCACTTAATATCAAAAAGCACACTAATTTTCAATCGAAAATTCTGACGTCAAAATATCAGCTTTTTTCAAAAAGTTTAGGGGCTTTTTGTTTGTTGAAATATCTACTTTCTGGTGGTGTAAAAAAATATACATTACTATAGGAAATGCTCTCAGAAAATGTAAAATTGAAAAAACCCATTATGTACAATTTAATCAAAAAAATATATTGGTGCAAGTTGGAAAGTTTATTTATTTAATTCGAATTACATTCATGTCATAGAAAATCTCATACAATATAAATATACATGTAAATCGTATTATTTAATTTAGATAATTAATTCTGATTACGTTATTCATATTTTTTTCAAAAACGTTAATCTTGTTATTTATAAATATCTTATCTGAAATTCTAATCAGTTATTCATTAGTTTTGTCTCTTTGAAGGCATTTCTTCATCGTTAGATTCGACAAACCTTTCCAACTCTAGTTGATCGTAGAAATCTACAATTTCATCTGAATTATTTACTTCCTCGTAGACTTCTTCTTCCATATTGGAGCAACTTTCAGAACCCTGACAATTAGTACATAAATTTGTGCATTTTAAACCATATTTTCGGCAACCACATTTTAAACTGTTACATCCAGTTTCACAGCTGCAGCAAATAGTTTTGAGCAATACTTCCAGACCCAATCTGTTGCTGTCAATTCGTTACCCAACCAAGTTTAAAGCTGCTAATATGTTCTGTAACAATGTTGTTCTGCCGCTCCTTCTGTGGGTGGGAGGTTTGCCAAAATGAAGGACGATTTAATTTTTGTCAATTGATATTTTTGAAACCTTAATTGATTTAGTGTTATTTTTTCTTATTTACATTTATAAATAGATTTGATTAATGGTAATCCATTTTTTTTAATTTTCTTTACTTTCATCTTTTTTATAAAAAACATTGGCCAAATTTGATAATATTTTCGCGTCTAATAAGTTAACGAGTTTTCTTTCCTTTTCCGGCAAATCCAGATATTGTATCGCAACCAGAAAAACAATGCAGTAAATAGACATCTACAAATATTATTTAAATAACATTCTACAACTTTTTTAAAAATTGTAGATGTCTTATTAAATATTAACTTTATTAACTTATTTGTTTGTTAATTATTGAAGTATATTTTAATTTGCAATTTTTTCATTTATCGGTAAAACATGAAATCTTACGTTTTTTAAATAATTAAAGTGTAAATTTTAATAAATACCTCAAAATTGTAAATGATAACAAAATTTTTTTCGAATTTGGGTTTTTTTAAACTTTTTGCATTTTCTGAGAACATTTCCTATAGTTATGTATATTTTTTTACACCATCAGAAAGTAGATATTTCAACGAACAAAGAGCCCCAAACTTTTTGAAAAAAGCTGATATTTTGACATCAGAATTTTCGATTGAAAATTAGAGTGCTTTTTTGATATTAAGTAAAAATAAGGCGAAAAAATAAATGTTTTTAATTAAATAAATTACAGTGTACTTGGGACATAATAAGGTAAGTTTTCACCAAATTTCGTAAAATTTTTTTTTAAAGATATAAATAAAAAGCAAAAATCTTGGTTTTTTGAATTTTTCATCCAAATTTTGAGGTTATGTGAAAAATACAAAAATACAAAAGTTGTAGATTTTTTTATTACCTACAACTTTGCCATTTAACTTTTTCGCATAGGACGTGTAGTTTAGCCGGAAATCAAGATAAACCATTTTTTACCCTTAAAAACTCACCCCCTCCCACTTATTTTATTTTTCCTTTCATTTTGATCATATTCCCGCCCTCCTTTTTTAATAGGTTTCATTCTACTGAAATTTTTTTTTTTTATTTTTTACCATTTTTAAAGGCTTCGGTCCTGGTCTAATTTTCATATTGTATAACTTATTACATTGTTTATGAACTTATGTATTATATAAAATTGTTCTTCAGAAAAATTTACAGTTGAAGGTTATACTTTAAAATTATTATCTGATAAACAAATTAATACTTTTATTATTATTAGGGAAGAATTGAAAAAGGAGGTACTTATAATGAACTAGCTAATAGTGATAATTCGTATGCAAAAATACTAACAGCGGAACCTGAAATAACTAATGTAGAAAATACCAAACAAGTTGAATATGCTCGTCAAATTTCAAAACACTCTCAGAGAGTAAGTTTAAGTAAACAAATTGATTATTTTACAAACTTAAAGCATTTTATTTCAGAGTAGAAAAGCTTCTATTACTAGTGTGGTAAGCGAAAAGAGTTTGGTAGAAAGTATTTTAGAAGAAAGTGACGATGAGAGTGATGAAGAATATGAAAGGAAAAAACCTCAAATGAGAGATATGCAAGAGGAGACAACCAAAGGCAAAGTGATAGGTTCACTTTTACTTAAATATTTCAGAACTGGTGCCAACTGCTTTAGTGTAGCTTTAATTTTAACTTTGTATATTTCTGTACAAGTAGCTGGAAGTATTGTAGATTATTTTATCAGTTTCTGGACAAATATCGAATATATTAATAGTTTAAAAAGAGAACAGCTTTTAACAACGGCAACTATCGGTAATTTTACTGAAGAAATTAGTAATACAACAGAAATGAGTGAAATTGACAGTATCAAGGGGAACTCTTGGTTTGAATATCCTGATTGGAGTTCGGAAACTTGTTTGTTTATTTATGGTGGTTTGCTGTTTATAGTAATATCTTTAACTTTGGGACGAGCATTGTCATTTTATTCTTTGGCTATGAGATGTTCAAGAAACCTGCATAGATCATTATTCAACGGAATCATTAATGCAAAAATGAGATTTTTTGAAACTAATCCAAGTGGGCGTATACTTAACCGATTTGCTAGAGATATCGGTATTATTGATGAAATGATACCAAGAGTATTATTAGACGGTGGACAAGTTAGTGATCTTTTATATTTTAAACTACATATCTATTAATTATAATAATTATTATTTCAGATGATACTTCAAATTGTGGGATCTTTAATTTTAGTTACTGTTGCGAATCCTTATTCTTTAATTATGGCGGTAGTTGTTGCTGTTCTATCGGGAATACTTAGAAGGATTTATCTGAAGACATCTAAAAATTTGAAGAGAATAGAGGGAATGTGTAAGTGCACTAATTTTAAGTAAAGGCGACTTTATTTTAGCTATAATTTTATTCCATCTTTTTTTTCAAATAAAGTTGGTAGAGTAGAATTTCTCTATACTATTATATTTCATATTATTATATTAACACTAAATATTTTTGTCAATTATAGCTGTTTCGAATTAACAGCGTCTGATTGATTAATCCCTATATTTTATAAAGTAAAGTTAAGTTAAATTTGAGTAGAACATAAGTAACTGAATAAAAAAACATATTTTTTCAATTTTAGTAAGAAGTCCAATATTTTCACATTTAAATGCAACTTTACAAGGTTTACCAACTATAAGAGCACTAAGAGCTGAAGAAATTTTAGAAGCAGAATTCGACAAAATTCAAAACTACCATATTAGTGCATGGTTCATGAACATTTCAGCTGGAGCTGGATTTCGTTTTAGTTTGAATTTAGTCACATGCATGTTCATATCTGTACTCGTGTTCACTATACTCGCCTTTGATGAGGGTAAGCTGACAAATTTAATATAATATACATAAAATATTGCTGAAAGCTCTTCAACATACACAATATTCATTCACAAAGTTTTTTAATATTTTGATCAAAATTAAAAATTATTGCACTAACTCTTACTTTGCGGAAGTCCATCTTACTAAGAATAATAAACAACTAGGTATTCGTTTTAACTTAGCCATCACGTTTTATTAAAAAATTTGCTTCAAAATTACAATATATATTTTATTAATATATAGGTATTAATATATTTATTTAATATATGCATTAGCAAAATTATTTTATTTTTGATAAGAAAGTATATTAAGAATAATAAAAAACTCTTCGTTTGAATGTAACTTCCAAGTTTATTTGAAAAAATTAGGTTTTAAATTACAATGATGGCCGTTTCGCTAAGATTAGCATCGTCAAATTGACATATTTAAGTTACATTTTGTTTGTTTGTAGACTGGAAGTAATAAGACATAACAATATTAAAGCCTAGATGTTAATAGCCCTTGGGGCCCTACAAACAAACAAAATGTAACTTAAATGTCAATCTGACGATGCTAATCTTAGCGAAACGGCCGTCATTGTAATTTAAAACCCAATTTTTTCAAATAAACTTGGAAGTTACGTTCAAACGAAGAGTTTTTTATTATTCTTAATAAGATGGACTTCCAAAAAGTAAAGGTTAGTACAATAAATTTAAGAAAGAATATATTCAAAATTAAGGTCTTCCAATGGAAAGTCCTATTTCTCCAATTTTAGCAAATATCTTTATGGATAATTTTGAAAACAAAATCTTTAATTCCAGTTATAAAAACAATATTGTATTTTGGTATAGATATGTTAGCAAGTTTGGTAGGTAGCGAACGACAGTTACATATATTTTTTAATTATGTTAATACCTTGCATCCTAAATTAATTTTACTTTAAAAGTTGAAGAAAATAATTCAATTAATTTTCTAGTTTTAAAAATTGAAAAAGTTAATAATTTACTAAATTATTCAATATACAGAAAACCACACAAACGGATGTAACCATACCATATAATTCAAATCATCCTATAACACATAAATTAGCAGCTTATAATTTTATGATACATAGAGCATTTTCAATTCCAATGGATATAAATAGTTTTTATTTTGAAATTGATATCACAAAACAAATAGCTACATCTAATGGCTATCCAATTCATTTGATAAATAAATTAATTAATAAGAAAGAACAGAAAGTGTCACTACAACTAATATTTCCTAAACAAACTAAAAAAATTAAAAGTTATAAAAATATTACATATTGTGGAAATATTTCCCATACAATTTCAAAAATAATAGGTATCTTTGGAAACATCAGCATTGATATAATTTAAAACAGAAAATAAGGTTGGACAAAATTGCTAAATATAAAAACAAAATTGTCCAAAATGCGGTATATATAGGTCAAAAACAAAAAAATTTTTAGAAATTTTCAGCAATGATATGGTTGGCAAAGGCAGATGGTGAATTATGTGAGTCAAAGTCTTTGTAATTTTTAACATGATTGAGATGTTCTTTTATTCTAGTATCTAAAAGGCATCCTGACTGACCAATATACACAACATTGCAGTCATTGCATTGTAACTTATATATTCCAGGAGAATGTAAAAAAGAAACGGAGGTGCAAGTGCTCCGCACTGGGCAAAAATTATTCTAAATGCATGTAGCTATAATGGGAATGTTTAGAAAATTTCTGGAAAAATATTGAAATTTACATCAAATTGATTGTACTTAATAAGAAATTTACATCATTTATATTTTAAGGGCACTTTTAATGGGGAAGAAAACGCAAAGCTAATTGTAGAGTGCGCCCCTATAGCTCGACTCATATCAATACTTTGTTAGCATCCAAATATTTGATTAGTGATTTTTGAGTTTTAATAAGAAACAAACACTTGCATTGTCTCACAGCACATCGTGCTGTGCATTGTATTTTTGTGACTTCTGTAAAAATGTTGAAAGAGAACTAAAACGAATTAAAAAAAAAGGAAAGGTCCTTTAAGAGGACGAAAAGCGGATCTGGTTAAGAAGTATATTTTAACCCTCATTTTCATGTTATTTTTCTAACTAATATTGTGATGAAAAAGGTAGTTGATTAAGTAAAATTTCAAGATACACATTGCTTTAACTGGGTGCAATTGCTTTAAATAGTGCTAAGTTATCTCAAAAACTTTATGATCGTTATGCCTTTGAATATAACCTTAAAAGCAATGTCTGATTATCTTTGACCGAAATTTTAACTTCGGGAAACCGCAAGAAAAAATAAAATAAATGAAGCTAAAATGGTTTAACCTTCACTTTATTTATATAATGACATCAACAGCAGCACAAGTCTGATACCTGTTCAGTTAACAGAGGTACATTAAAACGCAGCAAACCATACCTTATAATAACTATTTCCTTAAAAATCTGATTCGGTAAAGTGTTTTGAACATAACCTAGAATTTGTTGTAGGTTTGAAGTTCATTAATCTACAAGTGTTTATCCAGTTTTTTTTATTGGTGACTACTTGGAAAATGAGCGATTTCCATTATTATTGCAAAAAGCAACAGCTAATTCTAGTACGAATACAGTAAGAGTTACCTTTGTTTACTATTTTCTAATATAAGTGTTGTGAGTAAAGATACAGTGGCGACGCCTGGTTGCACAAATATGCAGTTTTCTTCCCCATTGTGTACTAACTATTTTGGTACATAAAAAGAGGCCATTTCGAAAGCAAGCCATTTTGTCTCTTCCTTTCTTCCTGCCTACCATACAGGATTTGTTCGATGGATACTTATCCAGAACCCAACAGTGTTGGATTTACCCTCGAGAGGATGCCTACCAACCAAACCCACCTCAAAAACTCACCGCTATCCCCGTCTCGGAATCACTACCCTAGCGTACTTCAAGACGGGCGACGGTCCCTCACACACTCTTTACCCATTCATACTACTTGCCATCAGAACATTCCCTTCTCCTAACCATTTTCTCCACAGCTTCGTTAACCTCCACCCATTCTTTCTCCCCTCTAAACATTATCTACAGCATGTTCACTGCTACCCCGAGTCTCCTCTCCAACTTCTCTAAATCCTCCTTGTTCTTTCAACATCTAAACACATGACCCTCATCATCCTCTACCTCACGTATATTCCAGTCTCTCTCTTCTCAATCCCACTCTTGACCCATACCCAGTGAGCACTTGGGTCAAGAAGTAATGTACCTCTCCTAATCGCCATTTTTAATGCACCTTCATATCCCTCCCACCTTCTCATAATTTCCTCTTCCATTCAATCCTTAACTTCCTCTTTTATGGCATCGTTACACCGTTGCCTCTTTGCCTTAGCCATCAGGTCCACAGGGTATGACCTTGACAGCACATTGTACCCACTGTCCTGTACCCCTGTACCACTCTCAACAAAATCCCCCCTCTGCACCTGCAGTAGTGGCTTTATTTTCGCATGGATCCCTGCTCTTTCACCTCACACTTCCGCTCCGTACAGCATACTCTGCTCAATCGTCCTACCAATAACTCTCCTCTTCCATTCTTCCGGCCCTTTCACATTACACATCAATCTGCCGAACCATGCTGCTCGTACTCTCGCCTTCTCTGCTGTCTTCAACATATGGTGCTTAAAGGAGAGTTGGCTATCCAACCAAACATCTAGATACTTCATCGACTCCTTCATGCGAATTGTCTTCCCCTTCACCATCACCCTAACTTCCTTCGTCTTGCTTCGTTCCTTTACAAGCAATCTCACTGTTTTATCTTCCGCCACTTCCAATCCGCATTGTTCTATCTTCCCCACAATTTTCCTATACATCTTCTCCGCCTTTCTTTCTATCTTAGTCTCTCCCTTTGCCGTACACACCAGACACACATCATCCGCATACACCGTAATCTCACATCCCTCTTCGCATACAATCCCACAAACCTCGTCAAACACACACTTACAGAGCGTCGGTCCCAGTACTGATCCCTGGGGCACTCCTACCTACGTTCTATATCTCCTCCCCCTTAAATATATTATAACCCGAGCCGATAGGCAATCCTCCACTAAATTAAGCAACCCCTCACCCTCTCTGAGCCTTAACAACGCGCTTAATACCACCCCCTTGTTGAGACTATTAAACGCGTTCCCCACATCGAAGAACACTAGTAGTGCCAGCTTCTTGTTTCTCCTGTTGCCGTCCCTAGCCTTTTTCGCCAAATCCATCACTCTACCTAGGGCAGAGATACACGATTTCTCCTTCGTATTTCTCCACGTACCTATGTAAACTCAAACTATGCTCTTCCTCTATCACTCTTCAACTGCTCATTTTTTTCAGCCATTCATCACGTGCTGGTACGTCAATATACGACGAACCCCCGTCTTCCCTTACGAAGGTGGGCAGCAATCCGTTAGCCCGTTGGATGTTAACACCTCCTCCAGCATCTCACCTCCCCAAACAGTATTCTTAGCGTTGAAGTCCTCTGTCACCATTCTCCTCATGTTCCTTCTGTTCCCTTTTGTTACCCTCATATCGTCCTCCAACCCAGACATGCTCCTTTCATAATCCTCCAGGCTGATATTCAGGCTAACGTAGGTACATGCTATATACCACCATGTCTCTAATGCGCACTCACACCCCTCCATAATCCATCCTTGCTTCTCCAGATATCTAGCAATTACCTCAGATCCACACACCACATCCACTTTCCTACTAAAAATCACCTCTTCCAATACATCATGAGCAATCCTGCATTTCCCCAGGTTTATCTGTAAAACCTATCCGCCATTGGTCCTTCCTTCCCCACGCTTCCTTCCCCTACCTCCTATTTTACCAAACTACTCTCTAAGGGGTCTAGAGTGGTCACTACATTTTAAAGTTTGGTATTTTGAGTTACTTTTTATATAATATTGATGATTAATGAGACTAATATATCATTATTTTTTTAGAATTGGGTTTGATGGGAGGTACAGTTGGTCTGGCAATATCTCAAGCCAATACTCTCACCAATACTATTCAATTTGCCATGAGAATGACTGCCGATATCGCCAATCAATTATTATCCGTCGAAAGGGTACTAGACTACGAACAACTTCCACCTGAACCTCAGCCGAAATCCCCAAAACCTTTGCCGAAAAGTTGGCCAGATTCTGGAAAGATTCAATTTGATGGATTGAAATTTAAGTACTGGGAAGAAGGTCCGCTAATCATTAAAGATCTGTCCATAACAATTCAGCCAAGAGAAAAAGTAAGCAGAAAATAAGTAATAGAGAACAATATTAATTTTGTTGAATTTTTTAGGTTGGAATTGTTGGTAGAACTGGTGCTGGTAAATCTTCGTTAATAGCGGCCCTTTTCAGATTGGCCAACATAGAAGGTAAAATTTCAATCGATGGCATCGATACGAAAGATGTGACCCTAGAAAATCTAAGGTCTAAGATATCGATCATTCCTCAAGACCCAGTGTTATTCTCTGGTACACTTCGTTACAATTTGGATCCCTTTAATGACTATTCAGATGAGAAATTATATAGAACTTTGCAAGAAGTAGAATTAAGAGATCCTAACAACATCATTAATAGATTAGAAAACAGGGTAATGGACAGAGGATCAAACTACAGTGTAGGACAAAGACAACTGATATGTTTAGCCAGGGCTATTATAAAAAATAATAAGATTCTAATGTTGGATGAAGCTACTGCTAACGTAGATCCTCAGTAAGTATCATTTTTTAAAAAAAGGTTTCTGTAAATTAGTAAAACTACTCATATTAAATTTTAAAAACCTTAAGAATAATAAAAAGCTCTTCCTTTTAACGTAACTTCCAAGTTTATTTGAAAAAATTAGGTTTTTAACCACAATGAAGGCCGTTTGCTAAGATTAACATCGTCAGAATCACTTATGTAAGTTACATTTTGTTTGTTTGTAGCTAGGCACCTGATGTTGTTTAGATAGTATTAAGGCTAGAACAAGTATGGAATTAATAAGACATAACAATATCTAGATGTTATATTTCAAAGTTACTTATTTTGACATTGACATTTTATGTATGTTACGTATTCCTCGTTAAATTTTAATTGAAATAAAGTTTTTTTTCTATTAGAATAATCAATTAATAATAGTTAAAAAAGAAGTAAACCATCCATATCACAAAAATGTGTCTGATCATTAGACGAAGAAAAATCAAAGCCAATGTCACAAAATTTTTATTTAAAGTATTGACAGCTACTAGTTTCGACCTATCTATAGGCCATCATCAGGCTAAAAATTAAGTACAGAATAAGAAAGAAAACAAGAAAAAACAAAATCCACCATGCTAACCTAACCTAACCATGAACTTAGCAAAGAATGGATAATAATGTGTCATTGAAAAAACTTAAGTTACTAATTATGGGACTACATTAATACTAATTAAAATAAGTAAATAATTAAATTGAAATTGACATATTGATGTTAAGTGGTTATGAAATAACTAATATTGTAAAAGAAGGATATAATAAAGAAAAGGAAAAGGATCCGCCAAAACTTGGTAGATCATGGTAAGAAAAGATTTTTTGTAGGACCTACCAATGAAATAAAAGCAGGTACTAGAAATAAAGCCATGTCCAGTTTAGACGCTAAAAATGTTTTTGATAAGGATTAAAAAGGAGATGTTTTTTAGCATCCAAGAATAAGAAAGTTCTGCTTTGCAGAACTAACGGCGAAACCAGCCAGGAAGTGTCATACGGTAGGTCCAAGCACGTGCAAGTTAACCCCTGTAGGGTAATAAGTAACAGGATAATATTAATGGAGAATAACATCGTGTAACACACAAACACAAAAGTACATAATATTTAAGTGATAGCACAGATTAACTGATTTAAATTAAAACCAATAACAATGATAGTAAAAAACACCAAATAACGGAACCGAAACCAATATGTCGAATGGAGGTACTTGTCAGAGAATAGCAAATTACCAGAAACATGAAGCATCTAAATCCGGAGTATGAAACCAACAAAAAGTCAAAGATGGAACGAAAAGAACAGATACAAGCATAGCAGAATAAACAATAAATAATAGTGACAAATATCAAGTCTTACATTAATCAACAAACTAGTAGCTGTTAATACTTTTTGTGACACTGGTTTTGATTTTTCTTCGTCTAATAATAGTTAATCAGTGGATTTTGTTTCTGAAATTTCATAATTCATTGTTTTTGATGCTTGATTTTTAATAGCTTAGATTGTGTCCACAATATATGTTGGGAACATAGTTTAAAGAGAACACAACAGAATGACACTTTTTTCCAATACTATTGCATGTTTTTATTTGTAGAACCGACGCATTGATCCAGAAAACAATAAGAACCAAATTCGCACAATGTACAGTATTAACCGTAGCTCACAGATTGAACACAATCATGGATTCCGATAAAGTTTTGGTAATGGATGAAGGAAAAGTAGCGGAGTTTGATCATCCCCATATTCTTCTTCAAGACGACAAAGGAATATTTACTAAGATGGTTAACGATACCGGAAAAACAGAGTGTGAAATATTGAAAGGGGTAGCAAAAGAGAATTATGAACAGAGAACATCCAAATTGGCTTGATTTTATTAAACTATTTTAAGTAATATACTCTTGTGATAAAGTAATTGTGTTTTTTTTACATTTTCTACTTTCTAAAACATCTGAGTTAAGTTACAGTAAATATACCCAGGAAAATAAATTATAAGTATTTACTAACCACCAGGTTAGATTTATTGCTTCCTACAAGTAAGCTTGTAGTCTTAATTTGAAATGAATAATGGAATCTCTCCTCTATCGTTTATGAAATTTATTGTACTAACCCTTACTATCTGAAAGTCCATCTTATGAAGAACAGTAAACAACTAAGCGGCTGAACTAAACTTCTAGCGAAACGGCTGTCATTGCATTTAAAAACGTATTTTACGAATAAATAGTGAAAGTTTAGTTCAACCGGTTAGTTGTTCCTTTATCGTTATTACATTGTTTATCTAAAACTGAAAATTATTATTAGTAACAAATATACAGGGTGATTGATTAGTGTGAGGAAGCTCAGTAGATCTGTTATAGTAAAAAATGCAAAAAAAAATTATTGACAAAAAAAATTGTAGGCAACTTTAAACTCCACATATTAAAATTAGTTACAATCTTACAGAGTGTTCCATAAGATGGTGGCACAACAAACTTATGTTTTTTTAAATGGAACACCCTTTATTTTATTTTAAATTCGAAATCTGCATCACTTCCACATCACAACAATGTAAAGTTTTATTATGTTATACATAATACTAATAATATGTTATACATAAAACGTTATAACCAATATTATCTAAAAATCGTTTAACTCCCTGTATAATTCAAAAGGAGTATGGGAGCATTGATCTATTGCAACCATAGTTTTTTAATAATTGTTAAAAATTATTAAACATAATATTCGTTTTTATAATATTCGTTAAATTAAATACAGGGTAAGTCAAAATGCAAGTACATTATTTTCTTGGTAATTTTAAATAGAACACCCTGTATTTTATATCACTATCGAAAAGTACTAATATCATTCTTCAAATTTTATGAATACCTAAAGTAGAATGTTAAAAAATAATGCCAAACAAAAAGATTTTTATAGTCCAAGGGCTTGGATCACTAATAAAAGCTGTAAGATACAATTATTAAGAATAATGCTGTTTTGGAAATTTCTTATTTTATTGTTCATTTAGCCAATAATGAACTTATGCGTTACTTTATGGACGCACTGTATAAATATAAAATAGTTGATATTTTATAAATTACATTTTTTTAAGGTTAGTTTAAGATTAGTTGGGTTAGATAGGAGTTGTTGATATAGTTGATAGTTAAATTGATTGTACTAACCCTTACTTTTTGGAAGTCCATCTTATTAAGGATAATAAAAAACTCTTCGTTTTAACAAAACTTCCAATATTTATTTAAAAAATTGCTTTTTTAAGATTCAATGACAGCTGTTTCGCTATGAAGCATCGTCAGATTAACATTTTGTTTGTTTGTAGCTAGGTACCTGATGTTTAGGTAGTATTAAGGCTAGACCAAGTATGGAAGTAATAAGACATAACAATATTAAAGCCTAGATGTTATTAGCCCTAAGGGATTATCCTGGATGTATTTCCCTCTAAGATCAGTATAACTGTGCAATGATATAGAAAAACCAGGAAAAAACTATATCATGCTGATCTTTACAATAACTTAATATATTTGTGTTACAATTACGTCTTATCTATGTATAAAATGAAGACTCAATCAAAGCAAACACTTTAAAAGTGGAGAACTTCTCAGATTTATTTGTTCATTAACAACTTTAAATTGTGGATCTGCTAGATGTCTTTTTATTTCAAGTTCTTCAAGGAAATCTAAATTTTGTTTTTTATTACAAATGTGTAGTATTTGGATGTCATTGGTGTGAAAGAGTGAGGTTGGATGTTCAAGTAGGTGTTTTGCATAATTTGACTTATCTGGTTGTTTTAATCTATATGCTCTTAAATGTTCATTAAATCTTACTTCAAAATTTCTTTGTGTTTGACCTATATATACAGCATTACACTTTGGACAATTAATTTTGTAAACACCAGATTTTTTTAATTTAGGTAATTTTGTTGTTACATTTAACAATTTTGTACCAACATTATTTTGTGTTTTAAATGATATTATTGCTGATGTTGCCGAAGATATTATTTTTGATATTTTATTGGAAATACTTCCACAATATGTAATATTTTTATAACTTTTAATTTCTTTAGTTTGTTTAGGAAATATTAGTTGTAGTGCCACTTTCTGTTCTTTTTTATTAATTAATGTATTTATCAAATGAATTGGGTAGCCATTAGATGTAGCTATTTGTTTTATGATATAAATTTCTTTATCAAAGTTAATTTTGTCCATTGGAATTGAAAATGCCCTATGTATCATAGAATTATAAGCTGCTAATTTATGTGTTATAGGATGATTTGAATTATATGGTATGGTTACATCTGTTTGTGTTGGTTTTCTGTATATTGAATAATTTAGTAAATTATTAACTTTTTCAATTTTTAAATCTAAAAAATTAATTGAATTATTTTCTTCAACTTCTAAAGTAAAATTAATTTTAGGATGCAAGGTATTAATATAATTAAAAAATATATCTAATTGTCGTTCGCTACCTACAAATCCTGCTAACACATCATCAACATATCTATACCAAAATACAATATTGTTTTTATAACTAGAATTAAAGATTTTGTTTTCTAAATTATCCATAAAAATATTTGCTAAAATTGGAGAAATGGGACTTCCCATTGGAAGACCCTCATTTTGAATATATACTTTGTTATCAAAAGTAAAATAATTTTGACTAATGCATACATTAAATAAGTCAATTATATGATATAGTTTTTCCTGGTTTTTCTATATCATTGCACAGTTATACTGATCTTAGGATAATCCCTTAGGGCTAATAACATCTAGGCTTTAATATTGTTATGTCTTATTACTTCCATACTTGGTCTAGCCTTAATACTACCTAAACATCAGGTACCTAGCTACAAACAAACAAAATGTAACTTAAATGTCAATCTGACGATGCTTCATAGCGAAACAGCTGTCATTGAATCTTAAAAAAGCAATTTTTTAAATAAATATTGGAAGTTTTGTTAAAACGAAGAGTTTTTTATTATCCTTAATAGTTGATAGTGATAGGTGGGTGAAGGGTGGCTAAAAGAGATTGAGTTATTTTGCAGTGAGAGAGTAGGTATTCGATTGTTATTTTTGGTGGAGCATTGGTTGCATTGAGGGGGACGTGAACAGGACATGAGGTAGCTGTGGGTCATACGAGTAAGACCTATGCGAAGGCGTCTGCTAACAAAGGAGTCATGTCTGGAAAAATTAGGTAAGGAGATGGAGGGTATAGTTTTTTGGATCTAAAGAAGGGTTGATTTGGATGTTAGCCATAGCTAAAGCCAAGTGTGGAGAAACTTTTGTTTAATTATGGAAGTGATATTATTATTTCATATAAGGTTCGTTCCAACAAACAATCAGGGATGCGTTTCGGATTGTTTTCAAATTTGTTTCTACGCATGCGCGCATTTGATGAAATTTGAAACTAGTCCACAACTGTTCTGTTGGAACACTATAGTACTAGTTTGACATTTAACACATGACAGTGCAACAAGTGGAAAATATTTTCCCATTCCAAAATTTTCGGGCGAGCACCAATTTCCTCAATTATTTAGGTACTCGAGAACGTGACTGGATTCGTCTTCACTGTGGAATGCACCAATACTTTCGTCTAATAAATCGCTGTTGCCAATATTTTTATCCGAGCCACTGTAACTCTTATTTATATTAAATACATCTCCTCACGATATAAATATATAATACGCGAAAAAGGTTAAAAGTTGAATTAAATGGACAAACACGTGGTTTCGAATTATCAAATGTCCTTTGCGCATGCGTCTGATTTATAGTTCCTAACAAATTCACAAACTTTTATGACAGTTTTCAAACCGTTTGCATGTAACGTTGGAACAGCTTACTATCAGTCACCAAACTGTCAGAGATTGTTGTTGGAACGCTAAAATGCATATACGCATGCGCATAACAATCTCTGATAGTTTCGGACTCTTGTTGGAACGAACCTATAATAATGTTGTTATAATAAGTCGGTATGTGTAATAAGGCTTGAAGAATGGCAATGGAACAATAAATGTCAAAAACAATTTCGTATTGTTAACCCTTTAGAGAAGGTACGTTCGTGACCTTTTTTTACAAAATGCCTTTAACCGAAAGTGACAGGATTGAAATAATAATGATGATTGGTATTGGCGATAAGATGCGGACTCAACAAGAGGTATGCCGATTATTCCATGAAATGCACCCAGATCGTGAACCTATTTCACAATCTACGATAAGTAGAATAGAGCGAAAATACAGAGAATTAGGACATATGAGGGATGCAGCAAAGCAAGGTAGACCAAAAATTGATGAAAATATTCAACAAGACATAATTTTGTCGGTTGTGGAAAATCCACACTGTACAGTGCGAGGATTATCTAGGGATTTTGGTATTGGAAAGTCTTCAGTATCAAACATTTTAAAAAGGTAAAATACTATCCTTATAAAGTACGTCTCATCCATGAATTGGCTGAAAACGACTTTGACCGAAGAACTGAATTCTGCGAGTATATGATGAACCAAAATAACAATTTGATGGATAACGTTTTATATTCGGACGAGGCAGCGCTTTATTTGAACGGTAATGTGAACCGCCAAAACACCCGTTATTGGTCTGATGAAAATCCACACTGGATGCAAGAGTACCATACGCAAAGACCACACAAAACTAACGTATGGGCTGGTATTGTGAGAAATACAATTATTATTGGTCCATATTTTTTTGATGAAAACTTAACAGGAGCATTCTATCTAAATTTCCTACAAAATACATTAATTCCTGATCTGATCCAGTTTTTTTCTGATATTTAAATACCCACTAATGTAGACCACAGAATCTGGTTTCAACAGAATGGCGCACCGCCACATTTCGCAGTAGCTGTGCGCGATTTTTTAAACACAACTTTTTCACAAAGTTGGATAGGAAGAAGGGGACCAGTGGAATGGCTTGCTAGATCACCTGATCTGAGCCCATTAGACTTCTTTTTCTGGAGTTATTTAAAATCTAAAGTCTACTTAAACAGATCTGGAAATATCCCTCAACTACAAGACCGAATCAGACAAGAAATACAGAGCATAATTCCATTTAATTTGTTTATTACATTCAGTAACGTATTACTTTCCATAAACAATTTTCATATTTTTTTTGCATTTTTGCCCACCTTATACCAATTTGAAGCAACATACTATACATTTTTGGAATCAGCTCAGCAAAGGCAATTTTAAATTGAAAAAAAAGGGGTGGTTACATTTGAAAAAAATGGTGATGACGTAATTACACGAAAGTGGTTCACCCTGTATATTAGATTATGATTTGAAACAATAGAAAATTGAAATCAAAAATTGACCAGTTTCGGGAATTTCTAATTTTATTGTACATTCAGCCAATAATGAATGTATGCGTTACTTTATGGACGCACTATATATTAACATTGTAATGAATATTGTATATTAATCAACATTGTGTCATAGCTTTTACTTGTGCAAATGGCCATTGTTGCCGTGCAGTAAATAAATAAAAAAAATTAGTTTGTATAATGCATTTATAGATAAGTTTTTGAAATAGTAAATTATAAATTATTTTTCATTAAATGTAGTAGGTGTATCCAATTTATGATTCAATTAGCATTAACATCAATCCCCTCTTAACTAAGTTAATCGAGTTTTAAATAAGAAAAAAGTAAAATCGCAAAATTAAACTTTCACATTTCAAATTAAGGTAGAATTAACCGGTTCGCATAAACTAATTTTGTTTCACTGCATTTCTACAGGTAAAATAAAAGAAGTAAGATTTAGTTCCATTCATAGAGTAGGATTAATATTAGTTTAGGTAAAGGTATTAGTTGGATAAAGTTCCATATTAGTAATTAACATTGGCTTAGTCAGAAACATCTCGTTGATCCGTTAACAACTTTTGGCAACGTCAATATTCAATTTTGTTTAAAAGTGTTTTTGTAAAAGTTTAAATTTTATTGTCAGTGAGTGATTGGTGAGTGCCTCGTAGGCACATAAATACCAGTAAAAAGTTATTAAATCCACTATCACGAATAAAAAAATAAATATGATATCCCACAAATAGTGTATAGTTGGAATATTCTGTAACATTGGAACTTCAGTGGATTTACGACACGAACCGTAGGCTGATTCTAATCGGCATTTGGAGTCGTCATTTTAAACGCTGTACGTCACAAGAACTTTTGGGGTATGTGAACAACTTAAATTTTATTGTGCACCAACATTTTTCGGCCTTTAATAGAACTTAAATATTTTAGAGACTCGACTCTATATCTTGGGTAGGATTCAAGAAAAACTCAATTAAAACATCCAATTATTAATAGGAAATTGATTTTATATTAAATAAAAAAAAATCTTTAAATTTATTGCAAATATTTGTTTTGATTTATTATTTTACTTAATTGTTTTTGTATAAATTATATCATAGAAATTTATTTATTTCTATTTTTTCCTATCTGTGTGGTATTTTATTGCTATGATCAAATAATACTAAATTTCATTCAATAATATTAAATTTTTGTATTTTATACTTTAATTTTTATTGGATTTTATTATTTATCTTTAATGAGTTTGTTAATATTTTTAATCACTCTAATGAAATTCTAATGAAACTATTTATCTTATATCTTCTTAAAAAAAATTATCTCTAATCTAAATCTATACTAAAAAAAATAATCCTTATTTCTTATTATTATATTATCAAAGATAATTGTATAATAATAAAAAAATCATTATTGTGAAAAATGTAGACTTTTATTTAATTTGTGTCATAATGTTATCTATTATGTATGGTATTTAAATATTTGACTTATATTGAATATTCCCCGAAATGCACCTGTTTTATGGATCAATTAATCTATAATTATTTTCTGCGTTAAATTAATTGTACTAACCCTTACTTTTTGGAAGTCCATCTTATTAAGAATAATAAAAAACTCTTCGTTTTAACAAAACTTCCACTATTTATTTAAAAAATTGCTTTTTTAACCTCAATGACGGCCGTTTCGCTGATTAGCATCGTCAGATTGATATTTAAGTTACATTTTGTTTGTTTGTAGCTAGGTACCTGATGTTGTTTAGGTAGTATTAAGGCTATACCAAGTATGGAAGTAATAAGACGTAACAACATTAAAGCCTAGATGTTAATAGCCCTAAGGGATTATCCTGGATCAGTATAACTGTGCAATGATATAGAAAAACCAGGAAAAAAACTATATCATGCTGATCTTTACAATAACTTAATATATTTGTGTTTTAGAATTACATCTTATCTATGTATAAAATGTAAACTCAATCACTATTAAACTGTTTACTTGTCTAAATTTTTCTGATCTTTGTGATTCTTTGTAAAGAATATATTCCTTGCTTTTGTGGTAGGATATTAATACCACTTTTAAATTGTTTTGGTGTTTTGTGTGTTTCTGTTTCCCTGCTAAGTAGGTCTGCTACTATATTAAGTTTACCTGGTAAATACCGGACTTCTAAGTCGTATTCTTGTAATAGTAATATCCACCTATGGACTCAATTATTTGCATATCGGTTTTTTAGCATGCTGTTAAAGCAGAATGATCACTTTCGATGATGAATTTGGCTCCTAATAAAAAATATCTAAATTTTGTTACACAGTATACTACACTTGTCATTTCTAATTTAGTAACTGTGTATTTTTTCATGTTTTAGTAACCCTGGAAATAAAACTGATTGGTACTGCTCCATCTTGTTGATGAACTTATACTTCTGCAAAACGATCTGCTGATGCATCTGTCCTTAAAATAAATTCTTTATCATATTGAGGATGATAAACTTTCAAATTATTTGTGAAAATTTGTTTTAAATCATTTTGCATTTTATTTTAACATAGGTACAATTTTCCTACATATTCAAAACCAAATATAATCTCACAAAATAATTAAATATATTCAATAAAACAAATTATTACATTCAATATTTTAACAACAAATATGGAAACAAGTAAGGCATTAACAGAACTTGGACTTAATGAAGAAGACGATTTGGCTAAAGGAAATGTTACAGAAAATTAACTCAAAATTGGAAAAGATAGATGAAATAAAAAGGCAAAATAAAGAATTACAGGAAAGGATGGATAATCAAAATGAACAGCACAAGAAATGTATAGAAAATTTAGTAATCTCACAGCATAAGATGACCAAAGAATTAAATAAAAGATTAGAAAACAAAATTGAAAATATACAGAAACAAATAAAAAAGGATATGGAAAAACTTAATCAAACTATGATAGAAGAAATAAAGGAAGAAATTAAAAAGCAATTACAAAAAGATGAGGAAACTTTGAAAAATAATATTGTAAAAATACAGACAAACAATAAAAATAAGCAATACAGAATAATAGAAGACATACAAATAGTAGATGAAAAGGATGTAAATAATATTGATGAAACCATTGAACCGAAGAAAGCAGTGGAAATTAATAAAAATGAAACAGTAGTAGAAACAGAAATTATACTAATACAATAGAGACAAAAGATAGTAATATAAAACTTATAAGAAAGTTCAACCTACATGAAAAAGTTTTACGAAACATACACTAAAATAGTTTAATCAAAGAATTTATAAGCAAAAAATGTGTTATGGATAAAGGATATTTACAACTTAAAATAGAAATGGAAAGAGCCTGAGAAAAAGAATATCTTGCTGTTATACTTATTACATATTACATTTAACACAATATCAAATATTAATCGATATCAAATTTATAAATAAATAAATTAAACTATAATCATTAAATCATAATATTCATTACAATATATTGTTATGATTTATTTTGTCTCATTTTATTCAGAACAATAAACAACTAAAAGGTTGTATTAACTTTCAGTATTTATTCTAAATAAATAGTGAAAGTTAATACAACCTTTTAGTTGTTTATTATTCTGAATAAGATGAACTTTCACACAATAAGGGTTAGTACCATAAATTTTATTGTCTGATTTTTTTAATTTATTAATTAATTTATTTTATTGGTCTATTTTATCATAACCCCACTTTGTACCTAACAATTTGTAATGATTTAATTTTGAATATAATTTTATATTTATTAAATTGACTTATTTTATTGATTTATAAATATGATTCAAAATTCTTATATGTTTAATATGGTAGTTTAGTTAAGTTTTGTAATTTAATATTGTTTATTGTGTAAAATTTACTTTTTCTTTTATATTTTATATAGTTGGGCGCCTTATAAAAAGTTTTTTTACTAGCTCAGTCAAACTATTTTAGGATTGAATTTGAAATCCGACTCTTTATCTTGGGTAGGATTCAAGAGAAACTAAATATTTAAAAATTTTATATAATACACTAAATTTTATTATAAATGTTTCATGAATAAAACGTACAAAAACTATTAATCGATTTTCATATGCTTATAAGATAAAAATTATAAATGTTTTGATATGACAAAAATGAAAATGAAAAATTTTAGACCGTAAAGAATTCTAGTACTCACTATTATACACAATCACAAAGACCTCGTATATCAAAGTCTTTTCGTAAAATCGTCCACGTCAGGCGGAAAACACCGAAACCTTGAGATCGGCTCCAACTTCGTCTCCTCTCGGAACAAGAACAGCTTACAAATACAAGATGTCTACCGGCTATGGTTATGGAAAGGATGCTTGAATATAGTCTTATAAATTCTATTGGAATCTGTATCTGTTGTCTCCAATTTACTGCTTTGGTAAGTTATTTAATATTGTTAAAATACTTTTATGTACGTATTTTTGATGTTCAATGTATTAATTTAACATGAATTGACTTTGATTGAAATTTTTTTTAGTTACCAATTGATACATTCGATGTCAATCAAGCTGGGATCAGAGTGATAAGAGAGCGAATAATTAATTTCCTGGCCTTTTTATAGGCTCGCCGGATTATGACAAATTTGACATAAAAATCGAAATTTAACTGTTCGTCATTTCCAAAAATTAACCTAAATTTTCAATTAATGAGGTAATGTTTTTACAATTCCTATCATACTTTTGATAACATAAAGCTAGTTTAAACTTTTATATTTACAAAAAATCCATCTATTTAATTTTTATTTCACTTTTTCCTTATAAAATTTTGATTTGAAATAGGCTGATTTTGGTGCTGTCAAATTCATTTTATACTTTCAAAATTTGAGTTAAAACTATAAATTATTCTTAAAATTACTCATAAATCTATTAAACTAATCCTATTTCAATTTTTAAATACTTATTTAAACTCTAAGAACTAAAATTTAAACTTTTAAATAACTCTATTATTTGAACTATGTACACACTACTCTTTCTTGATGTTATCAAAGATTCACAGCTTATAGCTAATATAAAAACTTACTTAATTAATCTACATACAGTTTTGTTACATAAAATGTTCTTTATTAATGTTTATTAATTATGTTTTGCAATAGTCATTTCACTATCCACTATTTAAGTGTTTTTATCTTTAGTTCAATTAATTATGTCCAACACTTTAGATATAAGGATTTGTTCACTAAATTTACCTCTGTTTGTTACATTTTTTATATTGTTTTTGTGGTTTTTTTCAGGTACATCTCAAATTTGTACATCTCAAATTTGCGCATGTGAATGGTAGACAGTCAGGGCTGCCTCAATATGGACTTTACTTTTTAACAATATCACTGCATTTAAATATCTTGATAGATCACTGTTCAATATCTATACATCACTTTTCCAATTCAATTTTTGATATTGGTGGTGGTTGGAAAGTTAGTAGAGATGTTATATGTTGGAAGTATCAGTTTGTCTACCATAGAATTTATTATTTGTGTATTTTCAATATTCATTTGTAGATTCAACCAAATACTCTTGAAGATGGCCTTCAATAATTTTTTTTTCTTTTTCTGTTATTGTAAGTGTCATGTAATCAGAGTATATTACCAGTAGAGAATGCAAAAGTGGTGTTGATATTGTACGGTGATTCTAATCATATATAACTAATTTTATGATATTAAAATTATCGACAGACTTTTATATTTATTAATTGTCATTCATATAACATACTACATAATCATCAATATAACCTTGATAAACTATAAAATGAACATTAAGGAGACTAGAAAAAACACTAGCTCCAACACCTTCCCTCATTTGATAGTTTGACTAATCATATACTATCTCGAAGTTTTTCTAGACGTGGTCTAAATATAGGTTTCGTCAAAGCATCAGCAACTTGCAATTTAGTGGATATCTTCTTGATATCTAGCATCTCATTACACACCATTTCTCGCACGAAGAAGTGTCTCGTTCTAATGTGCTTTGTTTTTCGATGGAATTCTGGATTCTGAGCTAGCTTGATGGCGGCTTCATTATCTACCATCACTGAAGGAATCTCATTTAGCTCGAGAACTTCTTCAAAGAGTCTCCTTAACCACACAACTTCTTTTGCGGCTTCGCTCGCAGCAACTATCTCAGCTTCAGTTGTTGATATGGCTACAGAAGGTTGACGTTGACTTATCCAAGATACAGCAGAAGAAGCATACATGCAGATAACTCCAGTAGTAGAACGACCGGTTGTTAAATCACCAGCATCACTATAGGCTTCCAAAACTCTTCCAGCCCCTGCCACATACTTCAGTCCAAAATGTAGGGTTCCTTTAATATATCGGAAAATCCTTTTAACTCTGATAATATCTTCTTTCGTGGGGTTTTCAAGATTTCTTGAAGCTTTGCCTACTGCATAAGCCAAGTCGGGTCTGGTTCCCGTCATTAGGTATAGAAGAGCACCAGCTGCTTCCCTATATGGAAAATTTTCAGTTGATATTTGTTCGCCTTGGGAATATTGTACGGTGATTCTAATCATATATAACTAATTTTATGATTAAAATTATTGACAGACTTTTATATTTATTAATTGTCATTCATATAACATACTACATAATCATCAATATAACCTTGATAAACTATAAAATGAACATTAAGGAGACTAGAAAAAACACTAGCTCCAAGTGGAACCACAATGGACCCCTGCGGAACGTCTTTTTCAACTTTTTAAGCATCTGAAACAACTCTTTTTTTTTCTTCCTATTGCCCTTTGAAGCTTTTGCAGCTAAAATATGATTTTATTAGCGGTTGTGCTTCACCTCTAATTCTATATCTTTCCAGCTTTTCGATAAGCACTTTATGCTTAACGCTATCAAAGGCTTTGGATAGGTTCTGGACCAAGTAGAACTTCCTCTTGTAAGCCCCAGTTGACAATCCACTAACAGTTTACGTTTCTCAATAAAATGTAGTATTCTTTAATATAAAAGCTTTTCTCATATTTTGTTTATTTTTGGCAGCAGTAATATTGAAGGATAATTTTGAAGGTCACGATTTTATGTAACTCGTCTTTTTAAGCAACGTGATAGAACCTTTTAAACATTTCTTTATATTAATCGATGAAGTATCTAAAACAAGCAAACTAAGTGTTCATGCAAAATCGAATTTATTGAAGTGGACCCAATGTGCAAGGATGCCTTTATCTCATGATATGTCACATGAATTATCAGTTCACGCACTGCATCGGTATTTTATGACACAACAACAGATTATAGACTGCCTTCACGGCGAACTATTGAATTCACTATACCAGAGATAAACTGTAGTGATATTCCCTTGTTCCCTTGCCTTGCCTGATTATCGTTTTATGACATTGCCCTTTGTGAACTAAATAATCCAAACCATAAAATTTTCTTTTTTTTGACTTACTTCTGTTAAAATTAGTAGCTCCTCAACTAATCTGAATCTCTATTTATATAATGTAGGTATTAAAAGTAACAGTAACTTTTATTACTCAAAGTTAAATACTAATACAAATTCTAAACGGAAACGTCTACTGAGATATTTATCAAAATACCATATTCATTGTTTAGTGATAACACATATAGTAAGGAATGTAAACAACGATTAAATATTTGTTTCTCACATATATATTATTGTGAACGTAATTTGAAACAATTACAATTAATGTGACATCGTGCACCTTGGTAAGTACCTAGTGAAATTACAATCTATTATTTAACCACTCCTATTGAAACCACAAAAGATTTCATAATTTTTATTTATTTTTATATGTAAAAAAACATCATTTTTAATGAGCCTCCTATCGGCTGCTATCAATACAGTAAAAATTATTGTTAAAATACTAAAATAACAGGCTATTATGAAATTCTAAATAAAAAATATAGAATAAATTTAAATTGAGAATATTTTAAATAAGACAAAAATAATGTATTGTATTGTTTAAAAAGGTTTTTTATTAACAGTTTGAGAAAACTGTAAGTGACCCTCAACATTTTTGAGACATTACTGAATTACATTACTACATTACACAGTAGTAATGTTTTTGTCACTATATGACTCATATCGAAATTTATACCTAATCTGAACAATCACAAACCAATACTATTATCAATAGTAATACCATTAGTAATCGAATTTTCGCGATAAGTACGTCGATAAATTCCAAATTTCAAAGTTTTACTGTAGGATTTACGAAAGGATTTACAGTGTTTCATACAGTAACAGCTTTTGTTGTATTTTACACCCACGGTAGATTGCAGTGTTGTTTCAGGCTCATTATGAAGCATCACTGTCGAACTTTTTGAGCTCTATTTTATTTATTGAGAAATTATGGAAATAATTCACGCTTTATATTAAGATATTATTTTAAAATACAGTAAATTAAGATTAAAAATCGACGTGCTTCTTAAAATGGAGTGTTTAGTTAACAGTGTATGTTGCATTATCAAAATAAATTATTAAACGTTTTGTTATCTTTCAAGGCCAAAATATATTTTCCCGCTTATGTGAGAACTACAGATTTTGTTGAAATATAAAAATAAATAAAAATTTGACGCAATTTACTTAATTAAAGTCAATGTAAAAAATATATATGTTCTAAGATAACAGCCTTTTATAAAATTCTAATTAAAAAATATAGAATAAATTTAAATTGACAATATTTTAAATTAGACAAAAATCATGTATTGTATTGTTTAAAAAAGGTTTTTTATTAACAGTTTGACCAATAGAGAAAACTGTAAGTGACACTCAAAATTTTTAGTCAATATTTTTTAGACATTACTGAATGACTACATTAAACAGTAGAATTATTTTTCTTTACACTCAAAACACTTTTTTAGAAACACAACTTTTACAAATTATTTATTAATACAAAATTATCGTTTACAAAAGTCAACAAGTAATTATAAGCAAGAAGTCTGCAAATTAAGTCCTTAACTAAATACGTGCATTTCTTTATACAGTGCGGTCCATATGTATGGAATAAATTCATTTGTAGCGTTATTATGTACTATATGAAAAAAACCTGAAACAGGTCGATTTTTATTCTTAAATTGACAATTTACAGTATGAATATATTATCCCCCTCCAGCACCCCTTCGGAATTATAAGCACCCCCTCGAAAATTTTAAATTACAAAGGGGGTCGTGTGGCACCTCGTTGGAAAGGGATTTTAGTCCTCTGTTCAGCAATATAAAGTTTTTTAAGTTTGGTGCAATCATAACTGAGAAAATTGATTTTTAAGATGTAAAATTTTGATAATGTCTCTAACAAAAAATGAAGATAATAATGTCACATAATGATTAGAATGTGTTTTTCAATGTATTTGACACTTAAATTAAATGTTCAAAATGACCACCATTCACTTCTTGACAATAACCGAGGCGATATTGGAATTCTCGTACAACATTTTGTATGACCTCGGGGGTTATTTTGTTAATTTTTTCCGTTATCCTAACTTTTAAATCAGCAATATTGTTTGATCTATTAAAATATACTTTAGATTTTAAATAACCCCATAAGAAGTAATCGAGAGGAGTCGGCCATTCGATCGCCCCACGTCTTCCAATCCACCTATTGGGAAAAACCTCGTTTAAATAATTTCTAACAGTACGTGCAAAATGCGGTGGAGCTCCGTCTTGTTGGTAGTAAATAGATCGATTTATCTCATTTGGATGATTAACATCAGGAAAAACTCTTTGTAATGTAGGCACTAAAAAGTTAATCAAAAAATCTAGATAAACCTCACCAGTAACTGTGCCCTCAAAAAAATAAGGGCCAATAATTTTACATCTTAAAAATCAATTTTCTCAGTTATGATTGCACCAAACTTAAAAAACTCTATATTGCTGAACAGAGGACTAAAATCCCTTTCCAACGAGGTGCCACACGACCCCCTTTGTAATTTAAAATTTTCGAGGGGGTGCTTATAATTCCGAAGGGGTGCTGGAGGGGGATAATATTTTCATACTGTAAATTGTCAATTTAAGAACAAAAATCGACCTGTTTCAGGTTTTTTTCATATAGTACATAATAACGCTACAAATGAATTTATTCCATACATATGGACCGCACTGTATACTAATTAGTACGTGACTTTAACAATATTTTAATAAGGTTGAAAAACAAATATAGTATGTTACATGTAATATAAAACAATAGTCTATTATTTTAGGAACTGTAACTCCTCCATCCCTAAGACGAAAAAATAGAGGAAATAGTTTTTCGTTCTTCTTCAGGACTCTTCTGAATGGCTTCTAATTCTATTTCGGTTCGAATTTTGATTTTTTTGCATTTCATTCTTCTTCTTCTTCTAAATGTTATTACTGCTATTATTACTGTTATTAGAATTATAATTAATATTGTCGTAGACCATCCAATTGTTGTTGATATAATAATGGAGCCACTGTTGGTTTCTTTAATCGGTGTTAATTGTTTTGATAATTGATTTCGTAAAGATTTTCGAAATTGATCTTACTTATATTTGAATTTCTAAAATGTTTTTCGTGTTTGAAGAGATGAAATTTTAATTTTTGGTAAAATTATTGGTTTTTCTTCTTTTATTTGTCGATTATTGCTGAATTTCATTTGTTTAATTGTAACTTCGCAGGTTTTCGGAATGGTTATAAGAGTGGATGATTTATTTATAAAAATTCGTCTCTTATGCAGAAATAATTCTTTCTGATTTAACTGGAATAATTATAATTTCATTGTTAGTTACTTAGTTTGATAATTGTTTCTTGGACGTCTATTTAATTAGTTAAACAGTTTTCTGGGAAGTCACCATTTAAAAGTAGTGTGCAGTTTCTTGATCTTCTCGTGCCAAATAAGGATAAGTGAATGTTAATATGTTATGATTTTGAATTATAGGATAAATGTGGTAGAATTCTAAGTATTTTGGTTTTAGGATGGGAATATGTATAGCAAAAATAAGTTTAGAAAATAATATGTTAAAACATTCTTAAATTGAGGAATTTCGTCTTGTTTATAAATTTCATTTAAATAATTATTTCTTGACTCGATATTATTGAATTATGAAGCGAATTTAGTTTTGAGAATATAATAGCATTTTCAACAGTATCTATAAATGTAATCATACTTTAGCAATTTAGATTAATTTGACTTATGGTACCTTGAAAAGTAATATAGCTTTTTAAAGTAGTTATTCTGTTATATACTGCATTTTGAAATCTTTCTAAAATTTCAAATTTATTATTTATAGAAGATCTAAATATCATTGGAATCGATAAATGTTTATTAAATAATTTTTTATTTGTAAAATCTATGTTTAAATTCATTTTAATCATGTCTTCTACGCCTATGATTCCATCGAAAAAATCGTTAAAATCATATAATAGTATATTAAACAACGCATTTCATATGGAATTCTGTTATGACACGAGTTCAAGTTTAAAAAACGAATCGCGAAGCGATGAGTTTTTTAAAGAACGAGTGTCACAACAGCCATATGAAATAAGTTGTTTATAAGATTTTTTATATTTTGCCATTTTATCATTTTTTAAATTAATTTATTATTTTTATGTAATTACGAAAATTTTTATTTTAAAAAGTATGTCGGTAGCACTGTGTAATTTATAACATTTGACAGTTTTGACATTTAAATTATGAAATGTTAATGTTTTCAAATATTTTAAAATGACTAATACACCAATAATAATACATTATATAAGTAAAAGATGATATTCATATTCACAAATACTTTTTTAAAGAACAATATAAAATTAATAAATTGCTATTAACCCACAAATGTCATTGTCAATAGTCTTGTCATTAGATACTTCAATCATGTCGCCAACCATTAAAAACAAAAATTTGCGTGCGTAAAAGTTACATTACGATACGCAAATGCGTTTTATAATGAAGATTTTTATAAGTGCAAAATATAAAAAATAAAATTTATACTACCATCGTACTTGAACTCTTTAAAAGCTGGTATCTCAGCTTGAATTTTAATTTGTTTGCTAACTAAAGATGTTTTAATATCTATGTTAGAATGATAAATACAATTAGAATATTTTTCTGCAATTGAATGTCTAATTAGAGATTTGGTACTACCCGTATCATTTAAAAGTTTTAAATTTGGATTTCCGTAATGGATTATTTGAGGCAATATTAATTTCTACTGTTTCTTTTTGTTTTTTCACGGGGACCTTGCGAAAATTTTGAACATGCTTTACATTTTCATTTACAGGGTGTTCAAAAGTATCATTAATTTCTTCATTTTCATCTGAATCATTTTCATAATTGTTAGCGTATAATTCTTCAGCTACAAAATTTGGTTTTTGATTATGGTTTTGAAAATTATAATTATTACGAGGTTGTCTATTATAATTATTTGTAGAAACAAAATGATTATTACGATTTGTTCTTTCTGTCAAATTTCTTGAAGTTGTCGACATAGGTTCTGAGCGTTAGTCGGATAATAATTATATTTCTGATAATTTTGTTTATTTTGTTGAAAGCGATTTGGATTAGAAAAATTGAATTTGGGTTCATTTGATGCTGAATACAATTTTTCGAAATTTTCATATTCACTAACATATGCTAAGGCATGTTCTAGAGAATTTGGTTGCTTTAAATGTAAATTATTTCGTAGCACTCCTGTACAACCCACAATAAATGTATTTAATGCGGTTTTGTCACAGTGGTGCATATGACATACTTTTTCATTTTGATTAAAACTGGTATCATTACTTATTCTTTGAACAATGCTACTTCTGAAGAGTGGAAGCCTATTACCGAATTCTAGAAGCTTTTCATTTTTATATGGTTTTGTTCTCATTCATTCCTGTATTAAACAATCTAAATTATGTTTATCCGAAAAACATTGAATCAAAGCATTTTGTAACAAACTTCAGCTAGTTAATTCTACCCTATTTCCTACCATTATTTCAGCTTTTCCTACTAATTTTCCCTGGATGCATTCAAAAATGTGATAATTTAATTCTTTATCATTATAAGAATTATACGTTGCTATTAAACTTTCACATCGCGAAATAAAAATATTTAATGTGTTAGTATCGCCATCATATGGCCTAATATTTTCTAATTTTGACTTAAATAGATTCCAATTAATTGGACGTGACTCTTGAGTTACAGTTGCCATTTTTGATTTTTCAGATGAACCTAGATCGTTTTCAATATTTAATTCACTAATCTGTTTTAATAAATTTTCTACTTCGTTCATATAAAATTAAAAATAATTATTTTATTTAATATACAAAATAGAACGAAATTCTTCAAATTGACAATAATCTTAACACAATATCTTTCCAAAACTCTAAATAATAGGTAAGGAAAGGCAAAAGAAATTTGGCACTTACAGTCGATCTGGAGTACTTGATTTCTTTTGGACTTCTGCAACTTCTTCACTTTACACACAAAAATGTTCAAGTTCGAAATTCACGCTTAAAACGATGAAACGTTAAAGTTGTTATTTTCACGAAAAGTCACTATTAAAAAGTACTATTACGTGTCCTAACTAAATCACGTGGTCTTAAAACTTCCTATAGTCAATAAATCGTTGAAACGAACCGGTATTATTTTCACTAAACCGTTTGACTATCCTACTGACTGCGGCAATTATTCAGAACAATAAACAACTAAAAGGTTGAATTAACTTTCACTATTTATTCGTTAAATACTTTAAATGTAATGACGGCCGTTTCGCTATAGAAATAGCATCGTCAGATTGACATATTGAAGTTATATTTTGTTTGTTTGTAGCTAGGTACCTGATGTTGATTGGGTAGTATTAAGGCTAGACCAAGTATAAAAGTAATAAGACATAACAATATTAAAGCCTAGAGGTTATTAGCCGTCATTATATTTAAAGTATTTAACGAATAATTAGTGAAAGTTAATTTAACCTTTTAGTTGTTTATTGTTCTGAATAAGATGAACTTTCACATTGTAAGGGTTAGTACAATAAATTTTTCTTCACTCTCAAAACACTTTTTTAAAAACACAACTTTTACAAATTAATATTAATTCAAAATTATGGTTTACAAAAGTCAAGTAATTATAAGCAAGAAGTCTGTAAATGAAGTCTGCAATGAAGTCCTTAACTAAATGCGAGCATTTCTTTAAATATTAATTAGTACGTGACAATAACAATATTTTAATAAAGGTTGAAAAACAAATATATTATGTTACATCAAATATACTCGTAATATAAAACAATAGTCTATAATTTAAGGAACTGTAACTGTCGTAATATTTTTGTCACTGTATGACTCATATCGAAATTTTTACCTAATCTGAACAATCACAAACCAATAGTATTATCAATAGTAATACCATTAGTAACCGGATTTTCGCCATAAGTCCGTCGATAAATTCCAAATTTCAAAGTTCAACTGTAGGTATGCCAGCATTTCACAAGGAATTCAGAAATGTAAAAATACTCAGGAATATTATACCTTTGAGGAGATACTTAGGAGTTCCAAACTTTTTAATACCCCGTAGATAATTTCATCTTTGGCGATAGGTACATTGATCAAGAAGAACAGTGACCGCATGACCCATTTACAGTGTTTCATGCAGTAACAGCTTTTGTTGTATTTTACATCCACGGTAGATTGCAGTGTTGTTTCAGGCTCATTACGAAGCATCACTGTCGAACTTTTTGAGCTCTATTTTAGTTATTGAGAAATTATCGGAATAATTCACGCTTTATATTAAGATATTATTTTAAAATACGGTAAATTAACATCAAAAATTGACGTGTTTCTTAAAATGGCGTGTTTAGCTAAAAATGAATTTGTTCCATATTTTAGGGACACAGTTTATGTTGCATTATCAAAATATATTATTAAACGTTTTGTTATCTTTCAAGGCCAAAATATTTTTTCCCCGCTTATGTGAGAACTACAGATTTTATTGAAATATAAAAATAAATAAAAATACATTTGACGCAATTTGCTTAATTGAAGTCAAGGTAAAAAATATATATATATTTTCCATATTGATCAGTAAGTACATTTTATCCAGTAGAATATTTTTATTAAGTGTTTCTTGACTAGATTTATTTTTATAGATATAACTTATAAGCCAAACGATGATGTCCTTAATGCATCCGAGCATTTTTTTCACTACTGGTTCTATTTTTTTAATTATTAATTTTTAAAACATAAAATTTTTTGACGTATCACCAGTCACTCCTATTTTACATGACATGAAAAGGCAATCAATAACATATTCAATAATTTTTGTTTTGATTTGATATGTATTATGTTGTAAAAATCGCTATGAAAATATATGAATAAGTCAATTGATTTTCATTTTGGAGTAAATATTATTATTGTTATTAAGTAAGTAAGTTTTTTTCATTTTGTCTGTGCTTCAGTTAACCTCACATTATGTCAAATGAATTGAGATTTAGTAGAAAACAATAATTTATTAACTTAACTTTATAATTAATTAAAGAACAAAAGAGAATAAATTCAATTAAATCAAGCATCGTTTGTTCGATTAGATAACATTACGGATTTAGATTTAAAGAACGGATACCTATTGCTATTAGTCTGGTCCAGAAGTCATTTAAATCGGATTTGGGTTACACCCATCCGAAAAATTTGATTGTGGTGTCAATCGATTCGAAATGACAAATATAAAAATGTTCCCGAATATCAAAATCCGTTTTAAAAAATTTCCTATTGTTATTAACAATTTAAGATTTTAAAAAAGGGGGTTTACATTTTTGCTAATAACTCATAAATTTTAATAGCTAGAACAAAAAACTGAACGGATTCTTAAAGGGCAGAAAATTTCCAACAAAAAAGTCCAAACTCCCCGAATTGTAGCTCAATTATTTATAGGAATAAATTAATGTTGAAAATGGCATAAAAAACGGGCGGCGCGTCACCGTCGCAACTACCAAATGATATAAATTATTTTTTTTTTCAATAAGTAAATATTATTAAAAAATTAAAAAAAAAACGTGGAAAAATATTTTTTTCAAAAATAAAACGTATACTATGGGATTCAGTATGTTGTGAGATGTTATAAGAAAAATATTAATTGTTGATGCAATTGTTTATAACAAATTGTTTAATTAATATATAATTAACTGACAAATTCGAAAAAATACCATTTTGTAGAGAAGAGAAAATTATGATTTTTAGGATTTTTTTAATTTCTTAATATTAAATTTAAACAATTGTTAATAAACAAAAACGTTAATTAACAATTAAAATTTTTTTTTAAATTATGGTTTTTAATAAACAATAAAATGGCAAAAAAAAATTTTTTTTAATTGTTAAATAAGCCATTTGTTAATAAAATTTTTTTAAAGAATTGGTCAAAAACATTGAAAAAGATTGGATTTATATTATTTATAGCGTATTAAAAACGACTTTAAACAATTGTTTAAATAAATTTAAATTTTTCACATCTAAAATCGCATTTGTTTACTTTGCTTGTTAATAACAATTTCAGTTTTCAAAAATTTTAAAATTTTATTATGTATCTTTGTTCAGTAGCTTTATGATAAAGGATTCCAAGGGTTAAAAAAATTCTTGTGTGTTTATTTTACTCACAGTGACGAATTTAAAGTTAGTAACAATGAAGATGTAATTTTTTAATTAACAAATGGATAGAAATGTGAAAAATAACGGAAAAAGGTTTTTGACTGCAGAAATTTGTTCTCTGATATGTTTTGTTAGTGCTAGAATTTTTAAATTTTTTTTTTATTAATTTTTCTTCAAAAAATTTTCTAATTGTTAATTAACGTTTTTGTTTATTAACAATTGTTTAAATTTAATATTAAGAAGTGAAAAAAATCCTAAAAATCATAGTTTTCTTTATTTTTTTCGAATTTGTCAGTTAATTATTTAATTGTTTATTGATTAAACAATTTGTTATAAACAATTGCATTAACAATTAATATTTTTTATAACACCTCACAACATACTGAATACCATAGTATACGCTTTAGTTTAATTTTTTAATAATATTTACTTATTGAAAAAAAATAATTTATATCATTTGGTAGTTGTGACGCGAATTGATACTTTTTTATTGAAATTTTCCTGCCCTTTAAGAATCCGTTCAGTTTTTTGTTCTAGCTATTAAAATTTATGAGTTATTAACAAAAATGTAAACCCCCTTTTTTTAAAATCTTAAATTGTTAATAACAATAGGAAATTTTTTAAAACGGATTTTGATATTCAGGAACATTTTTATATTTGTCATTTCGAATCGATTGACACCAAAATCAGATTTTTCGGATCGGTGTAACCCAAATCCGATTTAAATGACTTCTCGACCAGACTATATATTAATTAAACGGATTAGCAGTACTCAACTAAGAATATACAAAATTTCTGTTAAAATGTATGAACTTACAAACCTTTTTTGGTGATTTAGCCCGCTATTTAAAATAATGTCGTTTTTATTATTAATTATATACAAATATTTATTTTAAAATAGTTTTACTTACACTTTTACTTGTCTTATAATCATTACCTAATAATTATAATTTCAACACGATTAGGTACCTTAGTTTACGTATGTTACGTTAAGTGTTTTTAAATAGAGATTTCAAATTATTACCTGAAACAATTCAAATTTTATTTGATAAAACATTCATTCATATCAAATTTAATATTTAATTTAAGATAACATAAAGTATGCCTTGTGAAATAAGTACGCAAAAGACTTGTTTGAAAATAAAGATTCCAAAAAAAAACTAAATGCCCGAAAGTGCATGCTCTAGGTATCTTAAAGGACAAGTCAAAAATGAGTCTAAGCGTTGAAAAATAAGTAGTGTAGTTGACGCAAAATATGTAATGCAAACTTAAGTGGTTAGGTTATTGGCTTTTTCATAGTTAACGATACATTTGATTTAATATTGTATTAGTTCAATTAATAATAATTAAGAACTATTTAATATTAGCTAGTACTAATACTACCTAATCCTACCCATTAGGTACCTTGCTACAAGCAAACAAAATGTAACCTAAATATATCAATTTGACGATGCTCGTTGTGGCGAAACAGCTGTAATTATAATGTAAACCCTTATTAAACGAGGAAGGTGCGTTAAAACCAAGAGTTGTTTATTATTCTTAGTAAAATGGACTTCCAAAAAGTAAGGGTTAGTACAATAAATTTAGTGACTATTATATATTAAGAAAAATTAAAATGAAAGACTTACCTCAATATGTAAATATAAAAAGGATATCAGAACAATTTTCATTAAAATATCAGCTACTTTTCTTTATTTCATTTAAAATGTTCAGTATAATAACCTCAAATGTGAAACATTCAAACAGATGGAGAATGTGTTTGATAACTTTATCTTGGATATAGGATACTGTAGTAATATTCAATAACAATTAAACTAGTCCCAATTCAAATAACAAGTAAGTCCCAATTCAAGTTATAATTTACAATTTACATAGTTTTCAAATTAAAGTTTTTTAATTATTAGTTATAAAGTGAAAGTACTTACATGGTTACAAGTAGACACTTGTACACAAAAACTTTATCAATAAATGTATCAAACAAAGGTGAAATGAGTGTACAAACTCTTAAATTTACAGTGATGGACAGAGTAACTTGTTTTAATGATAAAAAACTCACATAGTGAAAGTTTAAAAGACTATTTCAAACCACAATTAATAAATGATATGAGACAATTTGGTTAGCAAAAATGTATGTAAGTTAATAAACTAAGTTTGTATATTAGTTATAAGCTGTTAATCTTTGATAATATCAAGAGATTTTAGTTAAATCAGTACTTATTATAGTTAATACCTAATTCAAATAATGTTAACTGAAAAGCTTAAATTTTATTTCTTAGAAGTTAAATTAGTATTTAAAAGTTATGACAGGACTAGTTTAATAGATTTATGCATAGATTTAGGTTCATTTTATGTTTTTAGCTCAAGTTTGGTTTAGATAAAGAAACGGAATTAATGCAAGCAGAAGAGTGCTTTTTAAAAATTTGGTTCGTGAATATGGAGGCAGGAATATCCTAATAAATATATTACAGATATATTTATTGACTGTTACTCCTTTTTGTTTACATCCTGTTCCAAAATGTATGATGTTCACCTTTATTGGGGAATATGGAAGAAAGTTGAGCAGCAATTGATTAATAACAACAGCTGCGTTATAGGTAATAAAGATTGGTCAAAAAAGAGTCGCTCCACACTATAGTGATAATCACAGTTGTTTTTGGTACGATCTTGGTCTGGTTAAATCTTACCATGTTCACATTGCACAGTCCGGTCACGGTTAAGTCAAACTGTACCATTAATTTACGATCCAGTTTCCTACCATCATCAATAATCAGTCGTGTATAGTTCGCTGGTAATTTAATATAATATTAATATTTTGCTCATTGTAATATTGGCAGTCAACATGTCATTAGATTTGTCTACTAGAGACTTAGCTTTTTTAGCTTTACTTGTTAAAGAAGATAATATAAACATAAAAAGAGTACAGGGTGATCAGTTAAGGGTAGCAAGCGGCCATATCTCATAACAAATTGGTAGTATATATTTGAGAAAAAAAAATCATGATAAAAGTTGCCAAGGAAAATTGCTGTAAATTATTTTCGAGTTTTTCAAACGTCCGGTAGATTTGTATGGAATTTTGCATAATAAAAGTATATCGATGATATCATTTTCATATTTACTGACCATTTCTTCATATTTTTTGTATAAACGTTTTGTTCTATCTATCAAAATAAAGCGGTGGGAAAGGTTCAATTGTTTTTTTAAACAAACCAAGATTTCTCACGTTTCGCTTGACCGATCTCAACAAATTTGGGCTCATATGAAAGAACATAATTTACTCTACAAAACCCTTACATAATTTTAACTTTTTGATTTTCGTCTTCGCCGCTAGATGGCGTTAACTGAAATGGTAGCCAATTTTTGAGTTTTTTTCAAAAAATCAAATGTAATGGTATATTCATTTTTATATATTTTAAAAGAGGATGAATTTTTCTAGAATTAAATGAAAAAAATTAATCATCTACCTTTTTTTGAACCGTTGACATTGACGAAAATATAATTTTATTACATTAGAAAATGGCACGCCACTGTTTTTTATCAAAATAAAAATCAACTTTTTAGTCTCTTATTAGTTGCTAACAAAAAGAATCTCCTGACTTTTTTTCGTTAGACAAACGGCTTTGGATTGAAAAAATAAAATAGGTTTACATGGTGCGCCCATATCTCGAAACATAAATTATTTATTTATTTTTATTTTATTTTTTCAATCCAAAACCGTTTGTCTGACGAGAAAAAGTCAAGAGGTTCTTTTTGTTAGCAACTAATAAGAGATTAAATAGCTGATTTTTATTTTGATAAAAAAACAGTGGCGTGCCATTTTTTAATGTAATAAAATTATATTTTGGTCAATATAAACGGTTCAAAAAAGAGGGTAGATGATCGATTATGTTCATTAAATTATAGAGAAATTTATCGTCTTTTAAAATATATAAAAATTAATATACAATTACATTTGTTTTTTTTTGAAAAAAACTCAAAAATTTGCTATCAATTCAGTTAACGCCATCTAGCGGCGACAGCAAAAGTCAAAAATTCAAAACCAAATAAGCGTTTCATAGTGCAAATTATGCTCTTGCTAAAATCGTTCAAAAGAAACGTGAGAAATCTTGGTTTGTTTAAAAAAACAATTGAACCTTCCCCACCGCTTTATTTTGATAGATAGAACAAAACTTTTATACAAAAAATATGAAGAAATGGTCAGTAAATATGAAAATGATATCAGCGATAGACTTTCATTATGCAAAATTCTATACAAATTCTATTTTTCTACTTGGTGTTGGTTGTTACGCCCTCTAGGGGACGTTTGACAAACTCGAAAATAATTTACTCGGCTACTTTTATCATGATTTTTTTTCTCAAATATATACGACCAATATCTTATGAGATATGGCCGCTCGCTACCCTTAACTGATCACCCTGTACATGCAGCAAGAAGAAGAATGTGGGTATATTCAACTTTATTAAACAGAATAGGAATACCACACGCTGTACCTATCTCCATTTAATTGATGAAGAAAAATGTATACAATACTGTCGAATAAAATAAAAAAGGGTGGTGTATTGTGGAGTGGAGCATTGTAATTCAAAGGTGAGGGTTGTCAATGTTCTAGGTTAGGAGTTGCGTTCAGTTAAGGGTTTTATTTCCGGTTACCCTTCCACTGATAGTGGTGAGGGTTTATTTTAAGGTTTGTAATGACGGTAATCTAAAGTAAGAGAGCATGTCGATTGACATGTTACAAAATGAATAGCCCATAAGGGTTTAAATACAAGGATCCTGTTATATAATATATAAAATATTCATAATAGTTACATTTTTTTTTTGTTTCAGACTACATCTAATCAACTTCTTTAGAACATATGGATATTATAAAAAAAATTTATTATAAAGGCTAACACAAAATAACATATCTATATTAGTCCAAAATGGATGCTACAGAAGTAAAATTTAATCCAAATCCAAGGAAAAATGCAAACATATTTTCAATATTATTTTTTGGGTAATAAGCCATTCTATATCTATTTAAAATGAAATTATACGTTTAATTTTTTTGCAGATATACGATTCCAACATTTAGAACAGGTCTAAAACGAGAAATAGACGTTGACGATGTTTACAATACTTTGCCTGGTGATAAAAGCGATTATTTAGGAAACAGACTAGAAGTGTGAGTAAAAAAATATTTATATTAGTACCATTAAATACTTGTCACCACATCCACTATTATCTGTAAAGGTGACAATAAGGTAGCTAAGAATTATTTGACACTATTATTGTTAACAAAAAACATATCAAAAGCAAATCACAAAAGAAAAGCATCCACACCCAAAACCCACTTACTTTATGTTTGCCAGATGATTTGTTAATAATAACAAAATAATAATTGTAGACTATAATTTTCTTACATAACTGAATTTTTTTTAAAAATTGGGAAAAACATCGATGAAGTTATCAGTATTTCGAATTGTACAATCTGCGTAATTTAAAATGTGCGAGAACCAAATATTTGCAGATGATTAGAGTGTTACCTGGAGAAATGTGAAAATTTGGAAATTCCGCAACTTAACCTTAATATACAGTGACTTAGATAATCAGGCATGTTGTCGATTACCTAGAGAAACGAAGCTAATAAGGGCAGCTGTCATTCAGACAGGTTTATTTCAAAATAATTACTGAGTTGTTAATAAAAAAGCGCTTTAGTTTTATTTTTAGTTGCTGCGGCTCTATTATGACTGTTAAATAGGAAATTAAACAGTTTCCGCCAGATTTTTGCCCTTACTAGCTCCATTCCTTACTTCTTCTCTTTCCTTATTTTTGGGAATGTGGAATACCGTTTGTTATGGTTATATCTCTCCTATTTTTCAATAATTTCACTGTTTTTGAACAATGAAAAAAACGATGTGCATACCTATCATACAAGTCTCGCACATTTGGCGCCCAACGTGGGGGAAATACAGTATTAAAGTATGTTTTATTGACTTTATAAATAGGGGGCGATGTATATACCTAGATACAGCTCTGCCGTTTATAGCAGCTGTACTGCCGCGTCCAGAGTTAATAGGTCTATGGATAAACGTTACACTTCTGAATAACACGTAGAATGAATAAAAACATTGAAATTACCACTACATTTTCACAAATAATCAAATATTTAACACATCAATAGGGTAAAATATTTTTCCTACGACCACATATGAAAGTGCTAGTTTGCACACTTATTTGTACTTAAGAAAGTAGCTAATATCAATACACGTATTGAAAAGTAAAAAAAAGAAAGTTCTATGATCTGTGACATTTACGTTAAATTTATCAATAGTAAAAACACATGAATGTCAAAGCAAGGACCATTTATTTTTTTAAATCTTCCTTGTGTCAAATATTGTATTGTAATTGCCAATACAAATTTTTCTGTATAAAGTAAGAATAAAGTTTCTTCTAGGTTTTTAAATTTTTAAAAAATAAACATATTTTTATTCAGTTTTATTATTTTTATAAAAACACTTTTAGAAATAAGAACAGTTTATTCTTCTTTTTTATATTGTGTTATGTTCCGTGCATGTGTCGAATGTGGATTTTTGAAGTTATGTTTGTGTTTCTGTTTACAATTATCTTTGTGTCAATTATTATTACATTACTTTGAAAATATTTGAACTTTGTTGTGATTTGTGTTCAAATACATACTACGTATACAAGAAAACTCAATTGACATTATAAAGTGTTAAAAAGATTACTGGGTTATGCATTTGAAAGAAAATTTATTCTCCAGATAGTAAAGTTCCAAGGCTGATTGGATTTTACCACAGAATAAGGTGTATTCTGTGATTTTACTTTAAAAAATACTTTTGTTGAAGGATTTTTTACGTGGTCGTAGGAAAAATAGTGTACATAACTCGTTGGAAAGTGTATTTCTTGCACTCGTTTAGTTTCTGCACTCGCCGCTACGCGGCTCGTGCTAAACTTTAACTCGTGCAAAATGTTACACTTTCCACACTTGTTATGTAATATACTATAATAAAACTGAGACTGATACATTTACTTCCTCCCATATACAATTAATAGACCTTGCAAGTATCACTTTAAGTCGGGTCGTTGTTTGCCGCCTTTAGTTGAAGTTTTATGCCATTCGAATTGACTTCTTTCTTCGTGAAATAGACCCAATGAAAACTGGAAAAGTTTTCCTTTTTAATGTATTACCAATATTTTTTTTATATTTTTATTATACTTTTAACAGACATTGGAACGCACAAGTGGAACAAGCAAAAAAGAATCCAAAGAAAAAACCTAGTTTATTGAAAGCCATAGTAAAAACCTTTTGGGTTGAATACGCTCTTTTGGGTATATTAATAGCAGTAAACGATCTAGGATTAAGAACATTTCAACCTTCCATGTTAGGAGGAATTTTAGATTATTATAGCCCAGAAAAACTTACTAAAACGAAATTTGAAGCGTATATGTATGCTGTTGGATTAGTTTCATTTACACTATGTCAATCTCTAGTCCTGAATCAATTTTTTACCAACGCAGCTCATTCTGGAATGAAAGTCAGATCGGCCGTATGTGCTTTGATGTACAGAAAAGTAAGTTTCTGCAACAATCATTGTTGTTTTGAAGGAAATGTGTTTGATAGATATGCGATTAAAACGCAGTTGTGACTTTGTTTTGTGTTATCTTAGGCAACTCGATTAAGTCGAACAGCTCTAGGAGATACTCCAGCAGGAAAAGTAGTTAATCTGTTATCAAATGACGTTGCTAGGTTTGATTTTGCTTCAATGATGATTCACCAAATGTGGATTGGTCCCACATCTAGTTTAATAGTAATGTACTTGTTATATCAAAGATCAGGACTTGCAGGAATGACCGGAATTCTAGTAGTGATGTTTATGGCTCCCTTACAAGGTAAAGTAGTACAGTATTTAATTATATTATAACAATAAAATCATATTATTCTTTTTGCAGCTTATTCTGGAAAATTAGCTTCTAAATATAGAAAAATGACTGCTCTTAAAACTGACGAAAGAATAAGGCTTATGGATGAAATTATTCTTGGAATTCAAGTTATAAAAATGTATGCATGGGAAGAACCTTTTCAAAGAATAATAGCTCTTGCAAGAAAGGCAGAAATTGGAATAATACGAAAAAATGCATACATTAGAGCTTTATTTATGACCTTAGGTATGGTAACAACACGATTAGCACTTTTCGCAACGCTCATAACCATCACTTTAACCCAAGAAAGAATTACAGCTGCAAAGGTAGATCTGTATAAAATCTGTTTGTTAAATAAATGTCTTAACAGTGCTTTATTTTTTTCCTTATTATCTCCTCTCTAAAAGTATTCATTTAAAAAAAAAGAATGTTAACTAAGTGGATTACAATAATGTCATTTTTAGGTGTTTGTACTCATGTCATATTTTAATCTTCTCTCCAATACACTGAGTGGGATATTTATTAGGGGAATAACAGAAATTGCCGAGCTATTTACTTCAATTAATCGTTTGCAAGTGTTTTTGAACAATGAAGAATTCAAATATAACCAACTTGAAAATATTGGCAAAAGTATTGACGATAAATCTGAAACCATACTTAATATAGAGAAATTAAGTGCTAAATGGAATATTTCACAGTCTGATTACGTCCTTCACAACATCAATATGGAAGTTAAACATGGAAAATTAATTGGTATTATTGGACCAGTGGGATGTGGAAAGAGTTCTCTGTTACAGACCCTTTTAGGTATTTCATTAAACTCATAATTATAAAAAAAATAAGACAATCCTCTCATTAAACTGTCTTTAAAAATTGGACTTTTATTAATATAATATTTTATAAAATTAAGAAGTTATTTAAAGATATTTGTAAAATAAATATCGATCATTACGAAGAAAATTTATAGAGTTTTCATTAATTTAGACTTTTTATACTTTGTAAGTTGAATATGTTTTTTATTACAGGCGAATTGGAAATAATTACTGGCAGCTTAAGCTCAGTTGGTCAATATTCGTACGCTTCTCAAGAGCCTTGGATATTTGCTGCGACTGTACGACAAAACATTCTCTTCGGAGCTGAATATGACAAAAAACGCTACAAAGAAGTGATACGAGTGTGCGCATTAGAAAAAGACATAGAACAATTCCCTCAACGTGATTTGACCATGGTTGGAGATAAAGGAGCTTCTTTAAGCGGCGGTCAAAAAGCTAGAATCAATTTAGCTAGAGCGGTTTACAGAGAAAAAGATATATATCTGCTAGACGATCCATTATCAGCTGTAGATATACATGTCTCAAAGGTTCTTTATGATGAATGCATTAACGGATTTTTAGCTAATAAAACAAGAATATTAGTCACGCATCAAGTACACTATTTGAAAAATGCCGATCACATCATTATTCTGAATAATGTAAGCAGTAAACAATTTTTTTATGGGTAATCTGTTTTAAGTATGTCCATTATTAGATGACTTTAAAAATAGTTCGTCCATTCATTTTAGGGTAAAATTGAGAATGAAGGTACTTTCAGCGAATTAGTCAATAGTGACAATCTATACGCTAAGCTGTTAACAACAGAACCGGAAATGACTGAAGAAGAAAAAGGAAAACATGTAGAATATGTGCGTCAAATGTCTAGGCAATCTAAAAAAGTATGTACATCAAATAACCATAAAATCTTTATATATTACAACAAGCTGGCCAGATCACGCTTTTTGCTGTGGCTCAGTAATTCTAGATTACACAAGTACACAACATACACTTTCTAAATGTAGATTTTATTTATCTAATCTCTATCTATCTATCTAATCTCTATCTTAATTTCGTCTTTAATTAGTTGTAAAAGATTTTTCAATAATTAACAAAATTTTTAAATGTTTATCACAGCGAAAATTATGATAGTTAAATACCTCAGCTAGGGGTGAGTAAGTTCATTAGCTCTGACTATAGGACAATATTTGTTTCTTTTAGAAAATATAAGGGCGCCACTGATATCTTTATTTTTATGATACTACTGAAGAAAGTTGTTTTAAGCTGAGTGATTTAAATAAGTATAATAAGATGACAGAAAGATGTCAGAAAAAACTGTCTATGAAGTAAAAAAAATGAAAATGTACTAACAGATAAAAGATAAATATATTTTCTTGGTGCTAAAATAAATGAAGTTGAGAATACGTTACAAAAAAATAATCCGCAAACAGTTCTTTACAACTACTTATTCTAATACAGTTGACGATATAGTTAGATATAAACGGAGATAAAAGATAAAAAAATATGGGAACAGTAAACTTGATATACCACAATAAACTTATCTGTTAACAATATTGGACGATCAACGCCGCATCTTGGGGTCGCTACGGCACTGTTTAGGTGGTTCCAAATGACTATGGAAGATCACGAGTGGATGGATGATCTGCCCAAGTTGTAGAGATGATCCAGTTAAAACTGTTCGTGCATACGAGAGCTTAAAGTTTACAAGCTGTTCAAGTTTAGTTTACTGAATCTTCAAATCAAAAAGATGCTTCTAGTTTACTGAATCTTCAAATTAAAGAGATGCCTCTAGTTTACTGTATTATATTCCAACTGTATATGATAGTAAACCAATACAAGAAATGAGACTGGAAATAATTATTAAAACCTCTTGAACCCGTTAATGGCAACTTATTAGTACACCTCGTAGCGTAGCTACTTTGAACTTTCAATTATAATTATAGAGACCGTATTCATTATTTTATTATTAAGAATTCTTCCGGAAAGATGAAGCTCGCGGTACTAATTTAATTTAATATTTAGGATACCAGGTGCTTAAAATGTTAACAGGTACTGTTACAAAGTCTAAACCGCAAGTCAATATTGTTTGACCTTGCTATTTATTTTTGGTAATAGCAAAATCTAAACGAATTAGAAATTGAAGCCAAGTTTGGAGAGGGAGCTATGTTTACGCTCAGAGAAGGTCTCGAGAGCGAGTGAAATACCAAAGAATTAGAAATTATAAACCAGAGATGGCGACTCGATAGAATTTCATGGCCGGATCTTGAAACTTTTACTTTAATAATACTTTACAAAAGTCGTATAAAAATGTTTTTAACAATGGTAATAATATTGTAACATAACACATTATAATTATAAAGTTATCACTAACAATAAAAATAGTACGGTTATGTCATGAACATAGATAAATATTACGTGAAAAAAAGGAATAGAATTTATATCCTAGAAAACAATATACTGCGTCATCTATTGGGTGTATTTGCAACCTACATGTCAAACGATATTGAAGAATTTTATGGATAATTCAACTTACACCGCCAGCTATGAGAACTTCATAAAACTAAACAGTAAATAAACACTTGCTTAATAAAAATTTCATTTATGCATTTTATATTTTTGTATATATTTACGACATAAGCGAATAATTGAGATGATTACTATCTTATCCAGTAATTTAGACCAAATTACGAGTACATGTAAGATTTGAATTAAATCTGTAAATCTGTTCAGTAGTTTTGGAGTTTATTGGCAATATACATCGTGAAACTAGATTTTTATACAGTATGATGCAAATGTATGGAATAAATTTATTATTTCACAAACTACGACTTTTAACAAAAATCTAAAAACACATCAATTTTAATTTTTGAATGGCCATCAACTGCTATAGATGTGTTGGACATTACGTCATTAGTAATGGCGTAATGACGTCATCGACGATTTTTTTAAATACGAACCGAGGTTACGTGACAGCTCATTTGAAAGGTCGCCATCACTAATGACGTAATGTCCAACACATCTATAGCAGTTGATGGCCATTCAACAATTAAAATTGACGTGTTTTTAGATTTTTGTTAAAAGTCGTAGTTTCTGAAATAATGAATTTATTCCATACATTTGCATCATACTGTATAAATAAGAAAATACTTGTTGCAGAGTCGAAAATCCTCCACTGTAAGTACACTTTCTATGAAGAGTTTGGTAGAGAGTATAATAGAGGATGTCGATGAAGATAGTGATAGCGAGGATGATGTGCAAAAACTACAAATGAAAGATTTGCAAGAGGAAACAACTAAAGGCAAAGTATTAGGTTCTTTACTGCTTCAATACTTTAAAACTGGTGCCAATTGCTGCAACGTAGCTCTAATTCTTATTCTTTATGTATCGGTACAATTGGCTGGAAGTTTGGTAGATTATTTTGTGAGTTTTTGGACTACAATTGAAGATGCACGTGATTTAACAAACTCTACTACTACGACACCTTCTACTACGTTAACTTATATTACAGAGTCTGTTTTAAATGTTACGCTACTAGCTAATCCTATGGAAACAAATTCTTCAGGAGGATGGTTTGAATATCCGGACTGGAGCACCGAAACTTGTTTGTATATCTACGCAGGTTTACTTATAATTGTAATAATTCTTACTTTAGGCAGATCTTTTTCATTCTATTCCTTAGCCATGTCATGTTCACAAAGACTGCATAAATCGCTATTTCGTGGAATTATTTATGCTAAAATGAGATTTTTTGATACGAATCCTAGTGGAAGAGTACTTAATAGATTTTCTAAAGACGTTGGTAGTATCGATGAAGTTATTCCAAGAGTTTTACTGGACGGTGGCCAGGTAAGAATTAACTACGTTTAAACTAATTTAATTTTATAATCTTAATACATTTTCAGATGATACTTCAAATGTGTGGTTCTTTAATATTAGTAGGTGTTGCTAATCCGTATGCAATTATACTCGCAATTGCCCTTGCTGTCATGACTGGAGTTATGAGGAATATTTATTTAAAAACATCTAAAGACTTAAAGAGAATCGAAGGAATATGTAAGTATAGTATTGTTGCGAAATAAGAGACGTTAGTTATCAGTTTTATAGTTAAATGGGTTAAATGCCTCTGTCCTTTTAGTTTGAAAGTTAGTTGTCAGTTTGATGAGTAATTGTTCTTTTTCTTTAGTAAAAATATCACCAACCAATGTTGCCATGTGGCCAGACTAAAAAAATATAACTATTCTTGTATATATTATATATAAATATTAAAAAATATACCTTATTATAAAGAAAATATAAAATGTATGCTTGAAAGGTGTAGGGAATATTAACCTATCCTACAATACCAAACTTAATGCATTTATGAATAATAAAAAATTGACAGTTTGTTAAAATAAACAATAAAGTTAAATATTCTGCAAGAAAATTAATAAGAAAATAAGTTTTCAAATAGTAATTTTATATTTTTTGTGTTTGAAATTATTTTAAGAATGTTTATTTAACACGAAAATGGTCTTAAGTTTAATATAATTGCCGCATTTACAACCCCTCATAAAATTTTTATGAAAATCGGAGAGTTCACCAAATTCTACATATTTACCAACATTTATACTGCATCACTTCAAATTTTTCAAAATAAGCGTGTCTAAAAAGAATAAACATTGTCACTCTACTTATAGATAATATTTATTTACAAAAATCATAAAACGAATTTAGCAAAGACATTTATTCCTAAATAAAAAAATTAAATACATAATCTGCATAAATTACAAAAGTTCAATTTAGATTAAATTAGGTTTTCTGTTAAAAAAAGTTTAACAAAAGACAATTAATATTCAGTCAGCCCTCCTCTTGCTCTTATACAAGCTTCTATTCTTCGGGGGACACTTTCAATTAGATTGTTTATGAGCTGCTGAAGAAATATTCTCTCAAATCTCGGTAGCAGTTTGGATAAGGGCTGGAAGACCCACATAACCCCGATTTTGTTGTCGAAATCTTCTTTTTAACATATCCCATGCATGTTCATAAGCATTTAGATCCGGAGTCTTTGGTGGCCACTGTAAACTAACAATATCCTCGGTTTCCTTAAACTTAATAACCCGTTGGGCGCGATGTGATGGCGCGTTGTTGTCCATAAACGAACAACTGGGTTTAACACAGAATCGATGTATAATTGACCAGTCATATTGCCAGGGATCAAAGTAGTGTCCACATTATACCTTCCCAAAACATTGCACTACCACCTCCAAATGGGACAACTTCTTGGTAATTAGTAGATCCAGATTGACGTCCTGGAACTCGCCAAACATGTACCCGACGATAGTCCGACACTAAACCAATCCTGGTTTCATCCGAATACATCACATTCTACCATTGATCCAAACCCCAGTTTTGGTGCTCACGGCACCAATTCAAGCGAGTAAAGGACGCAGCCTACTAAACAATATTTTCAGGCGAACAGAAGGGCCTTCAATGTTTTCACTTGCCAGTGTTTTTTGTTATTTTTTAACGATAGTTTGAATTAAAAATATAAACACAAAATATATTGTTCAGAATTAACAATTATAGGGTGATGCAGTATAAATGTTGATGAGTGTCTAATAACTTTAACGAACGAACCAACTTCTAGTTAAAATGTCCACCTTTTTGTATAATTTTTTATTTCAATTTTACTGGTCTTTGAAAAATAATGCATTACCACAAAGTTATTATTATCCCTTAGAACTACCAGCTGCTTCTTTGTTTCAGCTTCATCGTCTTTTTCTACTTTTCTCTTTAGGATATCTTCATCTAGGATTAAGGAGGCCCACTGTGCCAGATATGTATTTAAACTGAGGAAAAATGCAGACACTTTACGCAATACAGGATTCCGATATACCCGTTTCCATTCATGGATCTTCTGTAGAAACGAATCCTTTTTTCCTTTTATTGTTAGTCCCCTATATTGAAGGTCTAGTCGCACTCCTTTCTGTTGCTCTTGGGGACTGCAGTGTCGGCGATCTGAACGGCATGGTCTTTGCGAGAGGAACTCAGCGTATCGATACCTTCTTCTAGGTTTATGTTCTAAACTAAATACCAGAAGAATCTTTTCGATTATTTAGGGTAGAAATTGGCCATCCAGGAGTTAACCGTTTTTCTACTGTTAGGATATTTTCGACAGGAACATTTAGGGCGTGTGTAGGCGCTTTTTATGTGGTCCAGTTTACCACATCTCATGGGACATGCCCATCGTAGTTAACAATTTCAGAACTCCAACAGGTAGTTGTGGTCGATAATTCTTTAAACCTGAGCAGAACCACATATATTTTCTAGCCCATCTTTGAATTATATTGCAATTGACAGTGCATCTATCAAGATTTTATGGTGTGCCAATAGCACTGCTCGTTGAATTTTTTTGTTGCTAAGACCATCGACGAAAGCTTGCTATCAAATTTTCTAGAACGTCTTCTAATGATGATGGATATTATCACCTTATTATCTTAGCAATATATTATCTATTTTTTACATCTGCGATCTAATGGTTGATCCAGGAGAGGGCTGGTCCAGTGAAGGGTTGGAATGGTGAACAGTCCACCAATGTAGAACCAATCAGCGGTAATTCAGTGGTAACTCAGTAGCAAATTTGAGGTAAATTTGTAGTAAACTTGTAGTGTCTTTGGTATTTTATATTCCAATGCTGTGAAAAATTGTCAGCATCAGCCACGTGTTCGTTTATTTTTTTCCGTACAAAAAGTACAAAACAGCGTATTCCGAAATCTACATTTACCATTTGGATATATTACAGAAAATACAGTAGTAACAAAAGATACATTAATATTACAATTAGAATTCCAGAAATGTACTCAACTCGCCATTTTGTATTTTTTTTATAAAAAAAATTTACAATGAATACTTTTAAATTTCCCTCAAAATATATTTGAAATAATTATAAATGTGAAAATTCTCATCTGATTATATAGTACTGTCAATATTTATAGAAATTATATTTAAAATCTTTTACCAAAAATATAAATCAAAAACATACCTGTGTGTAACACCAATGACAATAAGAGAATGAATCGTGGCATTAATGGTATTGAACTATGCCACATTAAAGATCGTGTATAAAGTTTTAATTATTGACAGGAATTGTTTGTAATAATAAACATGTTAAGAACTCTATACAATAGATGGTGTTAGCGTTAGCCATATAATTAATTTAAATATACTACGTTTTTAGTTAACATATCATGTTACACAGTTGATCGGCGGGCGAAGGGCTTTCTTGGCCCTCCATGTTGTCTCTTCTAACGATTGCTTCACCTGTGTTAACCTATGTATCGAATCATTCATACGGAGTCGGTAGTGTAGAAATCTGCCCTCTCTCTGCCGGTGTCCCAACTGTCCGTCGTATCTTCTCATAGTTTCCTTTCCAGTTGATAACTCGTTTGTACATATAACGACACTGTCGTTAAAAGTTTAATTTATCATATTAAGTTGTCAGATAGCCTAGAAATACATTTAATATTCTTATAATTCATCAAAATTTTCCTATAGAGAACCGCCGGTGAACCTCCCCCCAAATTTCACTATAAATCCACCACTGCATGAAACCACATAAACAATGAGGACAAACCAACTCATTGAAAAAGAAAAATTTAACCTAATAATTAACGTCTCTTACTTCGTAACACTATTTACTGCAAATTGCATATTTAATCTGTAATATACATTTATTTTAGTGAGAAGTCCTGTATTTACACACTTGAACGCAACTTTGCAAGGATTAACGACCATTAGAGCTCTTAAAACGGAGAAAATATTACAAGATGAATTCGATAAAATTCAAAATTATCATATCAGTGCCTTTTTCATGAATATTACATGCGGCTCGGCGTTTGGATTCAGTCTTGATTTATTTTCTTGCGTTTTCATAACAGTCTTGGTATTTACCATACTTACTTTTGATGAAGGTAAAATTAATTGCATAATTTTAATATTTAAAAATAACTTTGCTTTGAAAGTCATTTTATTTTAAATTATACATCATATTTACACTAAAATATAGCAAACAGTGAGTTTACTTTAACATATAATCATATTTTTAGCTATGGGTATAACAGGTGGAGCAGTGGGTTTGGCGATATCCCAAGCAACGATGTTGACCGGAATGGTTCAGTTTGCTATGAGAATTACTGCTGATATTTCCAATCAATTGATGTCGGTTGAAAGAGTACTCGAATATGAACAACTTCCACCGGAACCTCAACCAACTAACCCAAAACCTTTACCGAAGAACTGGCCCAATTTTGGAAAAATTCAATTTGAAGGTATGAAGTTAAAATATTACGAAGATGGACCATTGATTATCAAAGATTTGACTCTACAAATTAATCCAAAAGAAAAGGTTAGCATTTTTTTCGATTGAACTATTTATATTTTTGTTAACAATTTTATTTGTACTTGTGACACGGTTAGAAGAGAAAATGATCTTTAAATGTTTTGTCAATTATCAAACCACATGTCTTAAACTACGGTAGCGAGAGAACACTTTTTAAATTAAATTTTCTCTATTATGTTTTAATACTTCCATCCAGTGCTAAATAGGTTCACTCTTATTTAATTCCAAGATAGTCTGGTAATACCGGAATCCAGACCCCTTGTCGCCAGATTATCGGATACTTCATTGCCTTCCTCCATTTTTTGTCTAGAGAACCAAATCAGAGTTACTCTGTTACCCGTAGCAATAAGATTCCGGAATTAAATGCTACACCAATTGTCTAGCATGTATTTGATCCAACTGCAGTGTATCCTGCTTATTTCCCTTTCCTAAAGAGGGATTGAAAAAAAATTAAGGTAGGACAATGTTAAACATCCTTCAATATCGAGGAAAGCTGTCTGTGCAATCACTTTATTCTATTCTATTTTACCACGAGATTATTTGGTGTCAAATCAGTGAACTTGCCCACTATTAGATATACTGTCTGGAATCGAAAAGAAATTCCCTGCATTTATCCTCTCTAATATGCCTATCTAGAATTGCCGCTGTTCTCTCACTATTTCTGAGAAACTACTACCGCAGACAAGAGATTGTGATCATAGTAGTCAAGCAGCCATCAAAGCGCTTAGCTCACATATAATCAGCTCGAAGATGGTTTGGGAATGCCTAAGGCAAGCTAAATGAACTATGACAGAAGAACACTGTCACCCTCCTATGGGTCCCAGAACACATAGGAATAGAAGATAAGCTGGTAAAAAAGGAACCGAAACCCCACATATGGGACCAGAACCATCTTGTGGGATCAGCAGTAGCATAATCCTAAGAAAACTAAGAAAAGAAGTGGAGAAGGGAAAATCTAAGTACTGGAATCAGCTGGAAGAACTAAGACAAGCTAAAATACTTCTGGGAAACTATAACCAGAAGATATCTCTTAGCTGCCTCAACCTAAGTAAAAAAAGGCTCCGGATCTTAACGGGAATACTAACCGGTTAAGAAGTTACATGAAGAAACTAGGGATAGACAATTAAGCAAAGTGCAGATTCAGTGGGGAAGAGGATGAAACCTCAATACATATACTCTCGGATACCCTGTCTAACAAAATTTTAGGGCCAGTTACCTAGGAGCACACAAAATGGAAGAAGAAGATCTACCTGCTGCTATGTCTAAGAAACCATCAAACCTATAGCAAGTAAGGGAGATACAATAGATCTATATCTATCCAATAAATTATTTTTTGAATATGTTCATTAACTTGTGTGTGTGAGAGAGAGAGAGAGAAGATGGTCTCAGACGGAGTCCATTAACCATTAGATGTTAATCAAAAGGAAGTCTTTATTTCCAATTTAGAATCAAAATTATAGTCTTCCGGCTTTTGCCAGAAGTGAACGTAAATTAACAGGCATAGGAAAGTTGTAGGAAATAAATGAATTATAAAGTTCTATTCTTTTAACCATTTACCTTTAATCGTATGAAAATTACCTGATATCTTCGGCTATACTACTTTTGCTAGGGAGTTGAGAATGCAATGGAAAAACTGATTGCTGTTTGTTTTTGCGGTCTCGATATAATACTTTTTCCAACGTGTGCGAGCTATTTCTTTGTGGCAATTAATCAAGTCTGAAAATGATTGAGTTTTGTCAACTTAGATGTTTTAGAAGCCGCTTTTGCTTCATGATCCACTCTTTCATTTCAATCTGTACCGCAATGCCCTTTCCTCCAGATTAGATTAATTTTCTTCCCACTATTGCTTAAATAAAAAAGCTTAATTTCAAAAATAAGATTTTGTTGTTGTCTGAAACATTTTGCTGCAGAACTCTTTATTGCTTGCAATACAGATTTAGAATATGTCATGCTGGCCACGTTTTTAATTTAATTCGAAATACACTAGTATAAAACTTCTTTAACAGCTGTGTATGCTGAAAAAATGTCAAATTCTAAATCGCTCAACTATGTCCATCTCAGGAATAAAAATAACTGCTCCGATTTCGTCATCATTTTTTGTCCCATCTGTATAAAGTTGTCAGCTAATGTGGTTTTTAAGATCAGCTTATTTAAACTAGGAACGTTCGAATATGATGGGTATATGACTGTTGGCCGGAATATCAAAGAACCATAATTATACTGGTAAATTGGAAAAATAGATTGGATGTTAATGTGACTAATATCTGAGTTGGTATTTAAAAATTCATCCGACAATGGTAGTTTTTATGCACCAGTAAGGAAGAGAAAGGTTGCAAGTGTTTATATCCTCCATTTTGGAGACCATGGATGTGTTAAACGATCGATGTTTTAGGTCTGTTCCAACCAAGCAGAGAACCGTTCTAAAATAGTAATTTTTGTGCGCAGTGATGTAGTGAGTTGCGCAGTGTACTAATTTGGTCTCTTGAGTGGTAATATTACCGTTATAGAACGGTTCTTTGCTTGGTTGGAACAAACCTTTTATCAACTGTTTTTCAGCTAAAAATTGTCTTCGAATCGTTTGTTAACTTTATGTCAGTAAATATAAACTAATATTAGGTAACTGTTTAATAATTATGCATCGAGATGAATATATTCACAAAACTGAAACATTTCTGCAGGATAACGACTTCGAAATCTTAACTAGGGACCCTCTCAATAAATTAGTTTTAAATTTGAAGGCTACCCTTCACAACTCTAAAGAATTTTTTGATTGTTTAAATACGAGTTATAAAAAGTTTATTTTGCCTAACCCTTCTTTAGCTAGATATGGTTTGCCTAAAATTCATAATAGTATACTTTCTTAAAGAACAATATAAAATTAATAAGAATAATAAAAAACTCTTCGTTTTAACAGAACTTCCACTATTTATTTAAAAAAACTGCTTTTTTAAAACTCAATGACAACCGTTTCGCTAGACAACTAGCATCGTCAATCTGACAATGACAATTTTTCACTGGTCTAGATATGTTGACGACGTATTGGCATTCATTGATGGCTCGGTCGAAGATATATATTTGATATTGTCTGGAATCAATAATATTCATCCATATATAAAATTTACCTGTGAATTGGAGCTCAATAATTCCATTAATTTCTTGGACTTCACTATACATAGAAATGTCAATAACATTTTAAACTTTTCTATATTTCGTAAACCAATGACAACTGTTCTTTTAATAACGAAAAACTCTAATCATCCTTATCACCAGAAGATGGCATCCTTGATTTGTTTTATACATAGACTTTTGAGAATAACGATGGCTGAAGCTTCGTATAACAGAGAAATTTGGATACTTAAACAATTAGCGACGGCTAATGGTTTTCCGAATGTTGTTAATAAATCCATTAATAAGATTAAATATCGCCAGCTCCGAAATTTTGTCTTTAATCCCTATCCTCAAAACCATGTTGATACTCCAATATTTAGATCCCTTCCTTATTTCGGAAAATTATCTTCCAATGTAGCTTCTATTCTCGAGAGGAATATTCCGAATATTAAAATTTCCTATAAATGCCAAAAAACCATTAAATCCCTTTTATCTAAAACCAAAGACCAAATTAAAAAAAAACTGTCCAGAAGTGGAATATATAATGTTGTAATGTTGTTATGACTGTCCAACCACTTACGTAGGTAGGACTACAAGACCTTTGGAGATCCGAATCAAAGAACACCTGACAAGACCAGATAAGGCCAGCTTTGGCCATCACTTAAACTTCAACAATCACAGTTTTTCTTTCAATAAAAACAGCACTATTCTTTATGATATTCCGGGGTATGGCTATTTAATGAACCTTCTTGAAGATTTGGAAATTTTGAGAGAACTCAAGGTTAATCCTACCTACTGCGTTAATACGCAAATCAATTTGAATACCAAGTTTACACCCTTATTTAAATTCTTCTGGAATTGTTAAATGAACCTCCTTTTTGTTTTGTTTTATTTATTTGATGTTTTACGAAAATAATTTTATCTGTTGAGTAACATTTTATGGTAACGTAGTCAATTCCATTTTATTTATTATTTTTATAATACTAATTAGTTTTTAATTCACATTCACATATTGTCTTCAAGATGTTTTAATGTTAAAACTGTTTTATTTAAAAAAATGTACCCAATTTATATGATTTATATTTTAATGTGTTGTAATGTCTCTTCTGAAGAGGTTTTATTGTTTAACGTAAGTTACACTTTTGTCTTATTTGTAAGTTTTACATTTAACATATTTTAGGAAGTAACTCTGATGATGGCCTTATAAGCCGAAAGCGCTCAGTTACCGAATTTAATTAAACTTTACACACTTAACCTACGGTTTTAATGTACAAAAAAAATTTCCTTCTTTTATTATTGATATTAAACATACCAAAAACAGTATCTTAAGCACATTAAACTATTTTTTTACAATTGCTTTCCAGGTAGGAATCGTTGGAAGAACTGGAGCTGGTAAGTCCTCGTTAATAGTTGCGTTGTTCAGATTAGCAGTTGTAGAAGGTAAAATTGAAATCGACGGAATAGACACAAAAGATTTGACGTTGAAAACTCTCAGATCAAAAATATCTATCATTCCCCAAGATCCTATTCTTTTCTCCGGTACACTCAGATACAATTTAGACCCTTTTGAGGAGTATACAGACGAACAATTGTATAAAGCTCTAGAAGAAGTAGAATTAAAAGATCCTAATAACATCATCAACAGATTGGAGAATAGAGTGATGGATAGAGGATCAAATTACAGCGTCGGACAAAGACAACTAATCTGTTTAGCTAGAGCCATAGTTAGAAATAACAAAATTCTTATGTTAGACGAAGCGACTGCCAATGTTGATCCTCAGTGAGTATACATTTTTCATGTATGTTAACTCGGTACAAAAGTGCACAATCATAACCATTTTTAAAAGTAGCTGATTTATCAATATCTAACAGAACCTCTTTTTTATTACAGGACTGATGCTCTTATTCAAAAAACGATTAGGACGAAATTTTCAAACTGTACGGTACTTACTGTTGCACACAGACTTAATACTATCATGGATTCGGACAAAGTATTGGTAATGGATCAAGGAAAAGTTGCAGAATTCGATCATCCACACATTCTCTTACAAAATGAAAATGGAATATTTACCAAAATGGTAGAAGATACTGGAAAAGGCGTTTCTACTCAATTGATAAAAATAGCTAAAGACTCATACCAAAATATAAAAACTTTAACAGAGATGGACTGATCTTGATGGATATTATTAAAATTAAATCAAGTTATAGATGTTGTATTTATATGTAGTTTTTATAAATTGTGTTTTTTCAGGTATTTTTAAATTCATTTTTACCCAAACTAATAGTACAAAATATCTATAGTCACAGAATATAAATATTTTGGTATTATCCTTCATACAAAACCGTTATGAGCAAGTCATATTATTTTTATAAAAGGCAGGTGTTAAAGGTACGCGACACTCGCAAGACGCGTCTGCCTCGCGCTTGCCTCTTCTACTGGTTTTGGTATTTATTACAGCATAATTAATTATATTTTTATTGGATAGGTAAATTTCGTACAAACTTAAAGAAAGGTTTTGTGGTCATGAAATGTATTCCTAATTTTAATAGATCTACAAGTGCAATTATTAATTGCAAATGCTCGTTCTTGCATTATATATATAGATCAACGCTGATCAGTTAGATATAAACTCCAAAATTGGTTGGGCTTTCGCAAATCTTTATTTGCATCATCAGGGTTCTACAAATGTGAATTAGTATGAGATTACAAATCAGTAAAAAACTTCTTTACAATAAGTAACTTACACTAATTGATGTTTAAGTCTAGATGTCAGTTGGAGAAAGTGAAGAACCATTTGAATACATCCAGAAAAGCAAAAAGCCAAAAAAGCCAGTATAAAATATCACAGTAAAATTGAATAAAAATTGTTCACATTTTTAATATTTTAATATTTTTTAATATAATATTTATACATATATATATATATATATTGTAATACTTAAATATTCGATAATAGTATAATGAGCATAATATCAACAGAAGTTGTTTAATATTACCTTAATCAAATAACTTTTATTATATTATATTATTTTATTATATATTTTCTGTATTTGTAAGAGAATATTAAGTTAGAAATAATTTTTTATTATGTAATGTATTAATATTATATTTTGTACATAAATATGTTATTTAAACCTACCGGAAACTTCGCGAAATTAATTATATAATATATAAAAAGAAGACAGATATATTTTTACTATATTGTGATCTGGAAAGATCGACAATAGACGAAGTGAGTATGTCTAGTAATACATAGAAAAGAGAGAGATACATATATTATTCTAAAAATGACCAATTCATAGAACCATAAACGAAGTTTCTGGAAGGTTAGCAACCTATAAAAGGACTTGATCAGAGGTCGTTAAGATTGGAAGTCAACCATAGAAGAAGGGTAAGAGTGAACAGTCAGTGAACAAACAGTTTTTAAAGTTGTAAAAATAAAGTGTTAAATAGTGACTTTAAAATACAAGTCAAAACAATCAAGAAGTAAAACAAAGTGCTAAATAGTGACATTAAGAACATAAGTTTAAGATTAACACCAAAGTAATTAAAAGTGTAATTAAAATCATTTTCAGCGTAAAAAAAGAAGACATTATATGTGTACTTACTATTTGTAATAACATTAAAAGAACTTTAACTGGCCTATATCCATAAATCGAATTGGAAGAACAATTATATTACACAAGAAACCAAACGTCTAACAATAAACAACCACGACATTTTTCAACAGTCGGAAATTCCACGTATACCTTCTTGGTTTCCGTTTTTCATAGAGCGATTACGGATTTTTCCACCAATCAGAAAGCATAACTCTACATTATGGTCAGATAACATTGTAAACAGTTTGAATTTTTGTAGTAGTTAGTTTTATAATTTAAAAATAAAAGAATTTATTTGATATTCAATAATTACTGTATTTCGATAATAACTTACTTACCATAACATAAATAACATTAATTAATTTAGCACAAATTTAACATCAAGTAAGTTCTTTTATTGGTAATAAAAGGCCTTTCTTTTTTCTTATTTTTCTACCAATTATTATCATTATTTGACAATCAATATATTACTGTTTTAATTTAACTCATTTATAATAAATTTGTAAAGTACGTTTCACAATAATTCGTTGACTCCGGTACCTGACCTTAGGGGATTAGTAATGAAAGGTTATAAATTTCTCACTGTACAGTAAACATTAACAGATCCGTAATCCGGTTTTCAAAATAGATTTAAATAAAACTCAGTAACATTTACTAAAACTTAAATTTATTTTGTAAAAAAAATCAAGAAATTTTTTAAAAACAAACAAACAAATTTTAAGTTTATTTATTAATTGAAATTAAACAAAACTGTTGAAACTTACGTATACGTATACGTATATATCTTCCTGGACAAAAATAAATAATACCTTTCTGTAAATGTTCGAAGAAATATTAACCACCTTTTATTAGTAATCCCTTAAGAGCAGTTAAGAGCAGGTACCAAGTCAACGATTTATTGTGAAACGTACTTTAATTATAATTAATCAAATTTTATTCAAATACCTACCTAATAATCCAACAAGAAACTTGCAGAACATTGCTACTTAAGAACATTAAAATAATATCAAATATTAATCGATATCAAATTTATAAATACAAATCAAATAATCATTAAAATCATAATATTCAATATATAATATATTGTAACATTTAGACCCGGGTGTTAGAAACATAGATATCAGCATGGTATTAACAGACTAACAGACATCTCTCTGTTACGCTACAATTGGCGTGTTACAACCGCAGTTATTGGTAAATCCTCTGTTACGGATGCTCTCAATTTAACGGCGTATTTTTATACAGTTGTCAAACTGTTACGGAGGAAACATGCGCAATAATGAGATTTTATTTATAATATACAACGTTACAACAGTGTGTTTTAAAATGTATTGTAAAATACGTGTTTGTGATTAGAAAGCAATGGCATCTAATTCGTCATCTGAATCATCAGATGAGGAAATTCTGGAATTTGTACGAGTGTTTCGACCGAGAATTTTTAGAGATAGATTTAATCCCATGGACGAATATGATGAATTAATCGTTTTATTTTAATTATATTACTGATTCACTGAAAAATATTTTATAGGTTTATGATATCAGTAGAAAACCTGACTCATACAATTAAAAATATAGATACACATTTTTATAAAGTGTTTAGCATGAAAGAATTTTATAGTTATAAATATAATTTAGAATGTATAATATTGTATTTAATTTTGCCAATATTCAACAACTACCATTCACAATTCAAGTAACTATTGGAATTTGATTACGAGGAGTGATGTTAATAAAAAACTTAATATTTTCTACTTAATTATATTAAACGTTCTTGTCTTAACAAGAACAGATATATTTAATAATCACAATGTAAAATAAATAAAAAAATCGAAATTCGAAATCAAAATATTTACTACGAGCGCCAAAGTCATCTATAGTCGAAAAGGCAAACGTAGCAAAATAAACATTTCAAGAGAGGTGTATATCTCGACTAGGTGGTATCAGGTTGTTACGTAGCGGTCAGATGGTTTTGTTTCTAGCACGCCGAAATAAAATAACTATCAGTCTACCGATACCAATCAGATACGTAGCAGACTGGTACCTGTTGGTTTCTAGCACCCGGGCCTAAATCAATTTAAATATAAAAGCATGTTTGACCATAATTTTAAAGATAATATAGGATTTTAGGGATATGAGTGTGTAACTGGTAATACTTTTCTATTGTATTATATATTTCAAGATGTATATGATGTAGAATTGTTTAAAATTGATTTCACCAATATATTTTTGACTAATTAATGTTAACTAATCATAGAAAATTATTTGAATTGTGTCTAGTTTCATAAACATTTAGTAATAATATATCTTGTGATGTTTCGATTGGAAATTTATGTCTTACACATGATAAAATAAGTTTGATTTATGTAATTTATGAAATAGTTTTTGTTGTGTTATTTTAACAATATTATTTATTTCGTACTTAAACAATGTATAAACTTACTAGAAATTTCTAGAAATTAAGAAGACATAGATATTTGTACCGAATGTGTTCTAGAAAGTTCCAAAGTGAACACTTTAAAGAATGTCAATTTATAATTTAAATTTGACGGGTTTTGGGGTTTTATATAAATATGTACAGTAATCGAAATAATTTGACCAAATTAATTATAACTAATAAAATAGTTTAAATAGTTTAAATTGTGTACAATTGTAAAAGTGTAAAATTCTGAAGTAAAGTTTCAGAACAATTTAAAATTAATACAGAACCAAGTCAAGGGGATGGTTGTATCTGTGATTCCTCAACATGGGGAAACAACGTAAATTGAAATTTATTTTGTTAAGGTGATTGTGTCTGAACTGTCAATATCAAATAAGCTTACAAGCAGTTAGAAATAGGCTTAGAGAAACAGGTTTAAGAGCCAAAGTACCAGACAACATAGAGATTATAATTTGCCAGAAATTGTTAATTGGAATATTCAGGTTTTGAAGACGAATGGCTGTAATTAAAACCAATTAGAATTTTATTAGCTGAGAATATAGATGAAATTTATTGTACTACACCTTACTTTGTGAAAGTACATCGTATTGATTTCCCTTGGGAAAATAACCGTGAGTTAATATACCACATCTACCATCAAAGAACATTCATAACGACCTTGACAATCAGTTCGAAAACGATGATGTTTTTTTGTTGGATAAACGATTTACGAAATATTTTTTGGCTTTTCCATACTATACTGTGCTCACAACACACTATGTTTTCTTTGTTTTTTCGATAGTTATTCATTAACAATTGCATTTTTGTTTTGATCTTTAAAAACTGATATTTTTCTTTACTTTTTTCATCAATATTACCCGAGATGTATGGTGTAAGTCATTAAATAAGTTAATAGGGAGAATAAAAATAAAACAACTAAAACATTTTACTTTAAAGATTTCTTTTATAATTGCTTCCGTTACATAAACTGGATTACGAATCTCCATATTTCTGGCTTTACGACTATCTACTAGTTCTGGTAATAGACACATTATTAATCCAGAAATGGCCATCTTTTGAAATGATTTTATGTTTTATTTCAAGTGGGGTCCAAACGGCAAAAATGCAGGCATCCGACTTAGTCACATCAAGTTGCCCTTGGATTTGGTAAAACTATTTGTCTTTTTTGTTTATCTCACCCGTCTTGTTCCAAAACGTAATTCTTCTTCTCTGAATTCCTTTTCGGGTGTCATATTTCTAGAAGAATATAGACATTTTAGAGGTAATGCCATCCGGAGTTGCTCCTAACAACTGAAAATGTTTATCAATAAATAAACCATCTCATAATTTTCACAATTAACAGTGTTTCCAAGTTCAGACAAAGCTTTAGGTTTGTTCAAAAAAGCCATTTTATCAATCACCAAAGTAAAATTTCGCCTAAAAACAAAAATACCTAACTATTATGTTATTTTATATCCTTATCTCTAAGTAAAATATTTATTTTTACGATCAATAATTGACTTATCTGATCTTTTTTTTGGAAAACACTTTCTCTTATGCCTTCTTGTTGATAGCCTTAATTGGGATTTACTTCCTTTTCGGTGAACAGGTTCATTCGTTTTCTTTGGAGACATTTCAGATATATTAAGCACATTTTCATCTGTTTCTTAAGAAAATTTACCTGATGTATATATTCGGAAGTAGGTAATCACAGAAATAATCACAAAAGCAAAATATTCAATACACAGTCACCTGTTGGTAAACCAAATGAAAAACTAATTTAAAAATTTGATATATTTATTACATTGAAATATTATTGTAAAGGTATACATTTTAGGATTTAAAAATTCCTAACCCAACCTAACCTTACCTAACCTAACCTATATTAACCTAACCTAACCTAACCTAACCTAACCTAAAAAAATATTTGCTACGTCATTTATATTCATTTTTAAAATGTTTAAAACAGCAGACAAATTGATCTGAAATATGAAATGGACTTGATGAAATATAAACAATGAATGAAATAGTATTTAATTTAAACATTCAGATACAATAAAAAGAGGAAGGATTGGATTTCCGAGGTACATTTCCCAGAAAAAAGGTAGTTAAGTACCATTGTGACCCAATACGCCTATAGATAAAGGGATTAAAATTTACACATTTTAATCTATGACCTGCCGGGACCGAATCCATCAACACCGTCCTTGTAGGAGTTCAACGGAATGCCAGTTTTAGGTGGCATTGTTTAGAATTTATGTTTTCTGAATTTGACGTTGTCATTAATTGAATAAAGAGATGTCAATATATTTTTAAAATAAAAATACAGTTCAAATTAAATTTGTCTGCTAATTCAGCTGTTTAAAAGAAATAGTATAAAGTCGGGTAGATTTTATAATATTCGTAACATTTGGCGCCCGAGTAGGGACAGTTGGATTGAAGATAAGTATAGATCAGTCTAAAAAGGAAAATTATAGAAAAGTTAATAAAAACCAGAAGCGCATACAAGACTTCATTTGAACGTGTATTTAATGAAACCCAAGCACTACTAGCGACAGATAATACAAAGATTTTTGTATTACAAGGAAATTTAAAAATATTACATGCAAAAATGGAAGTATTGACTAAAATTCACCAAGATATTGTAGATTTTATGCTTAGTAATGACATACCTGACGATGAAGTTGACCAAGAAATGGAAGAAATGGATGGTACCACGGGAAAATTCAAAGAATTAAGGTTTAAAATCGAAGACTTACTTACTAAATCTTTAAATTGCGATAATCAAAGCACTATTAGCAGTAAACGAAAATTTAAATTACCTGTCATAGAATTTAAAAAATTTGGAGGTGAGATAACTGATTGGTTACCTTTTTGGAGTCAATTCAAAAGAATCCATGAAGACGAAACTTTAGACAATGAAGATAAATTTCAATATTTGATACAATCGATGATTCCGAAGTCAAGAGCTCAAATTTTAGTTGAAAGTTATCCACCCAGTAGTGAGAATTATGATAAGGCAATTGAAAGCTTGAAATCACGTTTTGGACGTGAAGATTTGCTTATCGAAGTTTATGTACGTGAATTGCTGAAGCTGGTTATGCAAAATTTAAATGGAAATTGTAAATTAAGCAATTTATATGATAAATTAGAATCCCAAATGAGAGCACTTGATACTCTTGGAGTAACCTCAGACAAATGTGCAGCTATATTATTTCCGATGGTTGAATCATGTTTGCCCCAGGATGTTCTTCGGGCATGGCAAAGAAGTGCCGAATTCGTCATCAATGTATCGCTAAAGGTTCGATTGGAAAAGATGATGTTGTTTTTAAAGAAAGAAGTAGAAGGAGAAGAGAGAATTAGCCTTGCGGCTTCCGGTTTTGATTTTCAAAGAAATAAACCTAAAAATGACTCAAATGTTTTTAGTAATCCCCATAACGTTCCTACAGCTGCAGGTTTGATGAATCAAAATAGTTCAAAATGCATTTTTTGCCAAGAAAATCATGAAAATAAAAGTTGTTCGAAAGCTTTGAAGATGACCTATGAAGAGAAAAAGAAGATTTTGTCCCAGAAAGGATGCTGTCATTTATGTCTTAATTTTGGACATATTTCCCGAAATTGCCGAACAGCTCCAAAATTAAAATGTGATAAATGCAAAGGAAAACATCTTACAGTAATGTGCTATAGGAAAATTGAAAATCAAACAGACGAACAAGCCAAGAAGATTGAAAATGTTGAAAGCTTGTCCAATTATTGTTGTTCCAGTCAAGTCTATCTTCAAACTCTATTAGTAGAATTAAAAAATCAGACAGCCAGAAGATTAGCAAGAGCCATTATTGATACAGGTTCACAAAGATCGTACATTTCAAAAAACGCTGCATTGGAGATGGGATACGAGTCACTTAAAGACGAAGAAGTTAAACATGTATTGTTCGGAGGATACAAATCAGAATCTGTAAATCATAAGTGTTATAGAATCCACGTTAAAAATGTAAATAGTGAATACGAATGTACATTTGAGGCCATGGATCAATCTTTGATATGTAGCAATATACAAAGTATACCTGATGGTCCATGGACAAGAGAAATCCAACTTCTTGATGTTCAACTAACTGATAATAGCGAAGCCCCCATTGAAATTTTGATAGGCGCTGATATAGCCGGTAAATTATTTACTGGAAAGAAGTTTGTACTAGAATGCGGTTTAGTATTAATCGAAACATCAATTGGTTGGACAATTATGGGCAAAACGAATCAAGAATATTCCCGAAATTCTCTAGGTATGATGTCCACAGGCTTATTGATTCAAAATTCGTCCATTGCGGATCTTTGGAATTTGGAAACAATAGATATTATGGATCCTGCTTCAGAAAATTCAAAACAAGAAAAAGAATATTCCGTAGAGAAAATCATTGATAGAAGAGTTGTTGATGGCAAAGTGGAATACTTCTTGAAATGGAAAGGTTATTCCGAAGACGACAATACGTGGGAGCCAGAAGACAACTTGGATTGTCCAGAACTTATCGCAGAATTCGAAAAGAACCGGAAAGCTAAGAAAGCAAGTGCTAAGGCTAAGGATAAAAAACGAACAAGAGAAAACTCGACTTCTTCTGTAGATTCAAACACATCAACTTCAAAAGACAAAAGGAAAAAGAAGACAAGATCTCCCTCACCAGATTCCGATGATAAAAAAACGAAGAAAAGGGCATCCAAAGATTCAGACTCGGATGAAGACAAAAAGAAAAAATCTAAGAAGGTTGATTCCGATTCTGAGAATGACAAAAAAGAAGATAAGAAGAAGAAGAGTAAACGTAGAAGCGGACCTAAATCAAGGAAAGCCGAATCCGACGATTCTGACGATGATGAAAAGCAGAAAAAGAAGAAAGACGACGACAAACAAAAGGTGAAGAAAGATGATGAAAAGAAGAAGAAATTGGATGGTTCAGATGAAGATGAACCTAAAAAGGCAAAAAAGAACGATTCGAAAGATAAGAAAGACACAAAACAAGCAGATAATAAACATAGATTAAAAAATGATCAAAGAAAAGAGGTGGTTTTTACAAGGTATGGAAGAAAAGTCCAGCCTCCCAATCGATTGTAACCCCTATTTCATATAATTAAATTTTATAGATTCAGAAACTTATATTCTGTTAGATAAAGTTTCTGAAGGTGGGAGAATGTAGGAGTTCAACGGAATGCCAGTTTTAGGTGGCATTGTTTAGAATTTATGTTTTCTGAATTTGACGTTGTCATTAATTGAATAAAGAGATGTCAATATAATTTTAAAATAAAAATACAGTTCAAATTAAATTTGTCTGCTAATTCAGCTATTTAAAAGAAATAGTATAAAGTCGGGTAGATTTTATAATATTCGTAACAGTCCTGGACAAGATACGAGTAGTGGGGTTTATTCAGTAGTAAGATGTACACACCCCTTAATTGTAAATTTTCGCCTTCGTCTCTCACCGCTGCCTTACTTAAGTAGTTAAAAAAACAGTGAAAATTAAAAACTATAACAAATTGATCAGTTAAAACTTGCATTGACATTAAGAGTATAAATAGTGACAGTGTAGAATTAAATAGTATTCTCCGAGTATATTAAAACGTAACGTGTACTCACCATTCAAAAAAATTAACACTCAGTTTAAATGATTTTATTTTAATACAATATGCTGAATTTAATTATTTTACTGAAATAAACGATTAATAATAAAATTCCGGTTTTTATACTGCTTTTTTTAAAATCCACTAATAATCCAAAAATGAATATTGTAGCCGTAGTAAAGATCCAAATTTTGCGGATTTTGGTTCTTGACATTCTTTACGATTGGTTACGATGCCTCGGGTACGGAGACCTGTACCATTTCGTCAACTTAGTGAGTTTGATAGGGGTCGTATAGTGGGACTTCGGGAAGCTGGATTTTCTTTTCGGGAAATTGAAGTTAGAGTGCAAAGAAGTGTGGTTAGGTATTGTCAGGCGTGGCTTCGAGAAGGCCTTACGCTAGGAGCAAGAAGCTTTGGACGCCCCCGTAGAACAACAGACCGTGAAGATCGCCGCCTAAGATTATTGGCCTTAGGGAGGCGTTTCTCCACTACCAAGTCCATTGCAAGTGAATGGTTTGAAGAACACAGAAGACCTATTGGCATGCAAAGTGTTTACCGACGAATAAGACTGTTTTCATACCGACCACACTGGGTCATCCCTTTAACTCCAGAACACCTACGTAATCGACTTGAGTGGTGCAGAGAACGGTCACTCTGGGATCAGCAATGGAACATTATTGTCTTTAGTGACGAGTCTCGATTTTGTTTAGGCATGCACGATGGTCGAGCGAGGGTTAGAAGACGACGTGGTGAAAGGAGAAATCCACGGTTTTTTGTTCATCAAACTGTTGAAGTTATCGTTTGGGGTACTACAGCTTATGGTTCGAGATCACCTTTAATCTTCATCAGAGGTAACATGAATGCGTAGCGTTATATCCAAGAACTTTTAGAACCCCCTCTTTTACCCTATCTTGACACCCTGGCAAATCCAACTTTCCAATAAGATAATGCACTCAAACGAAACTTTTTAACTCAACTATACTCAAAACCAGCTCATCTCAATATTCAAACACCCTAAAGTATTACCTATTTACTGTCGTTAGACAAAAGAGATATTTGTAAATTATTATGTAACTTTCTTTTTAAAGTTTGTTTTAAAATCTAAATGTATTTATACATAATTCTGAGGCTAAAGGACTAATAATCCAAGCCAATCCCAAACACACACACGCCCACACACATACACCCACACACACAAGTTTATACAAGTTTTGTATAAACTCTCAAATAATTTTATTCCATAAGTGGTTTCCACACTGTATATAACTTTCTGGGTAGCATTCTAAAGTTGGGATGGTTTATTATATTTCAGAATAAAATAATTCATTGATGTGTGGTGTGTGTAAATTTTTGCTAAAAATAAATAAATGCTATAAATAATGCATATTTTTGCTATTATTTCAATTATAAATATATTTTTTGCAGGTTCTCAAATTCTTTCTCTCTTGTTCATGTAAGTTATCGTATCCGCCAAAATAAACAGTACCGAAACAGAGAGTGCTGTGGAGTTGTTTATGTAATATGGATTTGTCATATTTGACTTAATTGTCATTAGTTGATATATTAATAGTACGCTGCATTTAAATTTGATTTAAAAATGGTTCTAACAACGGAAGAAAAAGTGTTTTTGGTAGAGCATTATCTTCGTTCTTACGGAAAAGGTCGTAATGATGGTCCAAGCTTAGAACAGGTGTCAATAAAATATCAACAAAAATTTAATAAAGCAGCTCCTAATGAAAGTGTGATGTCAGCTGTTGTTGAAAAATTTCGTCGCACTGATAGTGTACTGTGTCAACGTAAAGGTGCTTCAGGTCGTCGAAAAACAGTATGCACTAACGAAAATGAAGGACGTGTTTTTAACCAGTTGTGTAATCACCTCAAAGAAGTCTTGTAAGAACTGCATGTAAACTCAACATTAGTGAAACGTCTTTACGTCGCTTGTTCAAATCAATTGGTGGTTATCCATACCGTATTCAAGTTGGACAACGACCAAATGCTGCGGACAAACGTGCAAGAGAAATTTACTGTGGTCGCATGTTGAGTTTAATTTACGAAGAACCCGAATTTTTGAAAAACATGGTTTTCAGACGAGAGTCACGTTCATCTTAGCGGCTATATTAATCGACAAAAAACCAGATTCCCTGGATTTGAATGTCCTGATGTCATTGTAGAGAAACCACTCCACAGTCTTCGAGTTACCGTTTGGAGCGCGGTATCTGGTAATGGAATGATTGGTCCTTTTTTCGTTGAACATGATAATGAGAATCCACTTACTGTCAACCAAGAACGTTATAGAGAGAAAATTATTATACCTTTTGTGAGAGATCTAAATAACTTTTGCCGTGCACGAAATCTACAGTTTCGCACAAAATGGTTCCAACAAAATGGTGCAACGAGCCATACAGCTGTGCGCACCTTAGACTTACTCCGTCAGCATTTCGATAATAGAATAATTTCTTGGGGAACAGATATCCTTCTTATTCACCTGATCTGCACGCCACCTGACGCATACATTTGGGGCATAATGAAGGAAAAAATATTTCAAGTACGGGAAAGAATACAAAATATTTTTCGGCAGTTCTATCAACCACTTTTTTAAGCAAATAAAAATCTAATTTAACGATTAAAAATTAATTTTATGTTTTACCCAGCATATACTTTTAATTTGCGATGTTAACAGTATTTTTTTCTATTAGTCAATATTACGATCTAAGATATTCGTCAAATAAATTTAGAAGTTTTAGCATTTTTTTAATTTAAATAAAATCTATAATAAACAAGACAATGAAATGAAAACTACTTGATAAAAATCACAAATACACATTTGCAAATACTGATTAAATACGCCTTTATCTTAATATATATAGATAGTCTTTCTACGAATATGTTATCTACAGTCATTGCAGGTGCTTTTTGAATAGGTACGTAAAATCAATTAAATTTTTATATCTCAAATTTTATATAATATATAATGCTTATTTCTATTTAAAAAATCAACGTTCTGTTATTAATTATGAAATAATGATTAGATATTAAACAGCATTTATTTATTATATATATTATATTTGTCATAATTTTGTGGATAAACATTTATGAAAAATATACTAGTATTTCGTTCTTTATTTGTAAAATTGTGCCAAGAAAATATCAGAAAAATAGTTTTTTTATACTTCACGTTTTGGAAATCTTGTTTACTTAATCATATTTGAAATTAGAAGAAAATTTTTGCTCAAATCAAAATTTAAAGTCTTCTGAGGCATACATACAAAGCTCGACAGAAAAAACTGTCGGTATTGGTCCAGTTTGTGTGTGTAGGAGGAGAGAGATGACCTTAGACCTGGTCTATTGCTCACTGAATTTGTTTTAATCTGATTAAGCATATTATTTTTGTTCATAATATCAATATAAGCGTCCTTAAGAAGAATAATAAAAAATTCTTCGTTTTAACAAATGCTAATTCTAGCGAAACGGCTGTTATTGAGTTTAAAAAAGCAATTTTTTAAATAAATAGTGGAAGTTTTGTTAAAACGAAGAGTTCTTTATTAGTCTTAGTAAGATGAACTTCCAAAAAGTAAGGGTTAGTACAATAAATTTACTTCCTTAATAAAATTTAGATCAATAATGGTTTTATCAGACGTTGCTCTTAAAGACCTGTATAAATTAGAGGTAGCTATAGTGTTTTTTTACAATTAAAAGCATGTGGTTAATATCCCCGATTTATATGTTGTCTCAGTCACATGTCGGATTTCATCCAATTAACATCTTTATTGTAGAATAGTAAAAAAATGGTTCTTTGTAGTCATTATAATTTTGTTGAAAGGAAAGTTTTTTGGTTCAAGATATAAGGATTGAAGGTTGTTGGTATGATTAAAAAAACATAATCCCCATAATCTCATTATTCTGAGAATCCAAGAATAAGCAAAATTGTGAGTACCATACGTCAGAGAGTAAACAAGTGCATGTAGATTTTTTCTAAGGGCTTATAAAAGACATCTTTAAGTAGGTCATTCATTATATAATCTAAACTTTCTGCGGTAGCGGGTAAAATATTGTATCTTGCATTAGAAAATAAATAAGTGGATGTAGTAGGAACTTCTTGTTGCCTTTGGTGATTTTGTGAAGACATAATAAATTGTGGAAGATATCCCTGCCATACAAAATGTCAAAAGAAGATTTTATAAGAACGCAAGTGGCTTGGTAAAGGGAAAATTTGGATAATTTTGAAGTAAGTTCAGGATTATAAACCAAAACGCTTCTTCCACACTTAGACCTCTTTGGCTCCATTTGTATTTCCCCCTGAGCATCCCCTGTAGTTTGTTGGTTGGTACTTGTTAAGGATTTGTTTAGGAAAACACAAAGGATGCGCTCGACGGTTACCACCTCTTGTTCGCATTTGCATAGAAGTGCATTGCTTACTTTCAACCTGTATAGGTGTATTTGGAGACTCCACTGACGGTTTAGAATCCTCGTCACTAGTCTAAGTTGTTTTCTCAAATATTTTGGCTTTATTATTGTCTGAGCAGCGAATTACTTCTCTTCAGTTACTCGTCACTAGTCTAAGTTGTTTTCTCAAATATTTTGTCTTTATTATTGTCTGAGCAGCGAATTACTTCTCTTCAGTTACTTTGGCTAACTCTTTGATATAGTTTCCTCTACGTACCATTGATTAAGATTAGATGTGATAAAAAGATCATTGAGAAAATCCAGCATTGATAGGAAGAAAGGTCGAAGAGAAGCAGGGATATAAGGACAGAGTTCGCCACGTTTCCCTTAAGATTAAGTCCACGTGACAGAACTCAGAAGAGAAGGATTTTTCTCGAGAAATCGTATGATATATTATAAAAACATGATTCTAAGGTTGTTACTGAATTTTGAGACACTTTGACAGTGGAATAAGTTTTTTTTGATAATGTTTGGGAACACTTTCAACATTCTATCTAACCCAATACTTATTTTCATATTTAATTATCATGTAGACCACGATCAGCATTCTGTGGCTAGGTGATGGAATTTTGTCATAAACAGCAATAATAAAAAGAACAGTACTATTTATTCGTAAAATATGAAATGCAATAACGGCCGTTTCGCTATTGATAATAAGATGAACTTTCACGTAGTAAGGGTTAGTACAAAATTTCAGCAATAATAAAAACCTATTAGTTAACCGTAAATACACCCACAATATGTCTGAAATATTAGTTAATTCTTTTATTTTTGTGTTGTCTGAAACAAAGTAAATAAGGTAATGAAATGTATTTCGCCCCCAAATAGTGAACGGGCTTAGCTTTTATGATTTGTTAATGTATACATCATACATGTCTAAATATTTTTAAACCGTTCGGAGGAACACGCAATTACAGCTAGAGTATCGCTCTTTCATCCAGAGATTTTCCTCAATAAAAGAACGAGGAAATTGTGATCAAACTAATTTCAGTTTTAAGTCTGATCTACACCCCACAAAAAACCTTTAAATTACCAAAGTTACCCTTTGATATTAACAAATCATCCGATATTAACAATGTAAACTTCATACACACTCTAACCAAACCCGTCCCTTCCAGAATGCATCCCTCTAGGAGCGGTGCATTCCGGGAAGAACTTCCTCCACTCCCCCCATTATGTCCGATGGGGGCCTCAGTCCTCGTGCTTGTGCTTTCCCTTCCACTATCTTGGTTCGGAGATGGTTTCTAGGTGTCTTCTTTTTGGTCCGGGACGGTGCTGGGCACCTTTATCCTCCCATCTTCTTTTTTGGACGTTCACCAGTGTGTGCTTTTGTTGCCTCTAAAAAGTTGCATCCCTAGCTGATGGACTGCGATTAGAAATGACCTTAAAGAGTGGATCCACTTGTTAAAGCTGTCCCTGTTTGAGATCCCGCGCATCTTTTTAGGGATGAACGGCTCTCGCAGGTGGTTCCTCTTCTTTTTGTCCGTTGTCTAATGGTTTCCACCATTAGTTCTTCATTAAGTCTTGGAAGAAGTTTTTAAGTTCTTCCATTTGCTTCGCAAAAAGTTTCATCGTTTCGAAGATGTCTTTTTCTTTCTTTTCACCCTTTTTTGCTGCGTCACCGTAGCCTATTCCTGGTTTGCATAGTTTTCTGCCGTCTTCTTTTCTGGTATGTTCTTATTTGGAATTTTGGGACATCCCATGTAGTTTGCGGGGTGTTCACCCTGGCAATTTGCGCACGTTGGTGGTTGTGCCCTGGGTCTGTCGCAGTTTTCCGCGCGGTGGTTTCCTCCGCACCTGACGCACTTTGTTTCCATGTGGCAAGTGGATTGCCCGTGATGGAAACTTTAGCAGTTGTAGTACTGCGTTGGCTTCACACTTCTTCTTAGTTGTTCTTGTTGGACTTTGGCGCTGAGTATAAACTCAACTTCCTTCATTATCCGTTCGTCCTCTTTTGGATATTCTACGACGAATATCGGTAGTTTCCTCCTGTCTCTGTGGCGGGACTGCAGTTGGTCTTGCTGACTCTGATTTCTTGGCTGATTAGATCCTGTGTGATTTCCTCTATGTCCTCGTCTGGGGCTAGTCCTTTGATCACGATTTTGGCTAGTTTCATCTCCGGGTCCTGGAAGGTGTACCAGTTTACTCTTTGTCCCTGTAGCTCGTTAAGGTAGGCTGTCATCCTTCTGTAGTCGTCTGGGGTCTCCGCGTTGATTTTTATCCCTGTACTCTCGTTGAACCTGTAAGTAATATTAATTTTTCTTATCTGTGCTTCCCTGCGGATCCTCGGGAAGTCCCTAGTCTTTAGATTGGGGGTGGTTTCCTCGTCTTTTTCGTATAAATGTATTCAGGATTTATCATAAAGGCATTTACTATAAAATCGACACAACTGAAATCTGCTCACTATGCAACACACATCAAGATCAAACTTTAAAGCACCTTTTGTTTGACTGTCCTATACTGTCCCCAGTAAGACCTAAAGTAGACTTCCTTGAAAGCTATACGACTTTGTCTCAGTCGTTGAACGACATGTCTTGCATGTAAATGAGTATTTTTTGTAATTTCATTTTAAGCTCGCTCAAACTAAGATCTTTTCTGTTAAATGAATAATTTGTTCTTTTTATTTACCAAGTCGCTTGTTGTAATTTACTTTTTTATATTGATCTTTTTTTCATATTATTTTTTGTGAATATTTTTATTTTTTATTTATTTTATATTGTAGGCATTTCTAACTCTATATGGTTCTAACTCTATATGGTTGGGCTTCTTGTCACAAGATGCATTTCTTTAAGGCAATATTGTTATATTATATATTATATATATATCCGTTGTCTTCTTGTGGGGCTCGCTTGTCTTTTTTCGGGGCATCATCTGTCTTTTTTTCGGCTTGTTGTTCTCGTTGAATTTCTCTCAGCGTCGGCGTCGGGGTTTCGTCGATTTCCATGGCGTTTCTTTTGGGGCATTTTGGACTTCTGGACCTTTGATTTCCTCCTTTAGCTTTTGGTTTTCGTTTTTGGTTCTATCCGTTTCTTCTTTGATTCTTTCCATTTCTTCTTGGAATCTTTACATTTCTTCTTTGATTTTTTCCATCTCTGTTTGTTGTTCTTTGAATCTCGTTCTGTATTTGTCTTGTAAACTTCTGCGTTAGCCTTGCGGAGGGAATATTTTGCCAACTTTCCAGATGTTGGAGAAGATACTCTCAAATTATGTTATTTACATGGGAACTAATTCAGGAAAACATTGTTTAAAGAATATTCCTGCTATATTCCTACATTCACTTTTTCTGAATAATTACACTCTTATCTCTAAAATTATTATAACAAGGGAATTTGTTTATTTTACTTAAAATAATTTTCTATGAATATTCATAACAGAAAAATAAGTTGATGACGTTGATTTACAGTATCTTAACGTAGTTAATGACACTTATTATTTGCTTTCTGAAACAATAGATAAGTAAACCAAAGAAAATGCTTGAAGTAATATTTAAATAAATACTTTCTTAACAATACAACGCAAACATTTTCGAAATTATTTTGTTAAAAATGCAAGTACCCAGTAAAAAAGAAATAAAGATTAACATATGTTGATGAATGGACACAAAAAACGTATTCGAATGTCTGCCAAAAATTAAAAATACATATATAACGTAAAATATTGGATCCATATCTTACAAATACATTAATTAATCGCAATCCGTAAGAAACTGCCATTTTCCAATCTTTCCAACTTTAAATCAAGTAATTCACGCAATGACAGACTGCATCTGATTATAATATATATTATGAACCGAATAAGATAAGAAGCCAATTACCCACGATCGAAATAACTGGCGTTATCTTCGACGTGCGTACTATACTTTTTCTACGACTGACCGTAGAAAGAAATGCTACGATATATTTTTTCTACGATCAACACAGAAAATTTCATACTCCGTACTACTATTTGAACTGGTAAATTCAGTGCAGATACACTAAACTGCATGGAATATTGCCATTCTTGCACTCATGTCAAGCTAACGAAAATAAAAATACTTTACTTGCTTGGAATCGAAACCAGAACAAGAAACTTACAAACTTTCCATTGTACCACCAAAAAAGGTTTAATAAATAAATTTGTTTGCTTATAGTTTTTCATATTAAGTTACCTGGGATATTTAGTTAGTTAAATTCATTTGAAATCAGCTTTATTTGAGATTTTTGCTTTGGATACGCATTGACAATATAGAGCTCATTGATAGTTGCAATATAGCTTCGATTTGCGAGTCGCAAAGATGTTTTTGAGCTGCTCGAAGGAGATGAAACATCGGAAACTCTGTTTTCTTCTTAAATAATTCTTTTGACGCTAGTTTTGGACACGCCGTGGCTTCAACAACCACCCAAGTAACACCAAACTGTTTTATTGGGTACTTCACGGATGCTATAAAACTATATTTTAAAACTAATATTAAATTTGATCTTAAAGAATGCTTCAATAAAACGCAATAAAACCGCTTTGAGCATAAAAGGGCTCTCTCTTAGAGAAGTCAATCAAAACCTTTGTAAAACTGTTTTATCTTGATTGATATTCAGTTTTCAATCCATATTAAAAATATATGTTTAAATGCTTGATCGGACGAATTGGATTTAAAAGTGCTAGCATTAAATATACTTTTAACCAAAATTTTATCTGAATATAAACAAAATAAGTTTAAACTTAAAAACTATCTATACATAAGAAAAATAAAAATGGTTGGAACAGGTAGAATATATTAACAATAAAAATACGTACAATTGAAAATGAAGGAGTTTGAAATGTGAAAAGAAAAATATGGGTTGAAAATAGCTTGGGAATTGCAGTTTTCTGATAAATATTAATAAAATAGCCTCTAAAAACTCATGCGCCAGACCATTTTTAAAAGTTTTGTTAAAAATAAAATATTTAAGATGTAGGTAAAAAAGAATTTAAAAAATACGTTTTTGCTGATGCTTTTGTCCTATAAAATTTGGTAGATATTAAGTTGGTCAAATTAACGTTTTTGTTGTGTACCCTCAATAACAAGTTAATTATTAAAAAATGGCTTCCGAAATGACTTAAATCTACTTTTTCTATTCGAAAGAAACAATAAGAACAAATAGACTTAATGCATATGCATTTTCGATTCATTAAAACTGGTTTGCCTTAATGTGGTGCCTTTTGGTAGAAACAACATAATCTAAAATTTGAATTGGAGGTATTAAAGTTATTTTTAAATTTCCAGTACTTATTTTAAAATATTTTCTTTAAATTAAATTGTATGTTTTTATTAAATATATCACAAAACGCACAAATTCTACATAACTGTTTCACGTTTCTCATCATAATATCATATATCATGAAAGGGGAGGAAGTGATTTCAGTTTTATTATTGTCAAATTTAAATCCAATTACCCTTAGCTTATACCAAATTCTCTTAACTATGAGCAATCTGTTTCAAAATCGTTTTATAATTACATTTAAAAAGACTGTTGCTACAGATTCTGTGACAAACTAATCTATAAGATCAGATTTATTTAATGATAGGTTTTAATATTCACATTAAGCATATTTTTAAAACTACACTAAAACTAAAGTGTCATGACCTTAACCACAATAAAACCTAATAAACTTTTACTATTTCATAAAACAAGGCTTTATAGTTACTAGAACTAAAGCATTTATCAGAATATATTAAAAATAAAAAATCTGAAAGTCTAAATAATCGTATTCTGTTCTCTCAAAGCTTTTCATTACTTTTATTAAAGTTAAACAGTTTTTATGAACAAAGCGTTTACTTTAAATCCGTTGTATTTTTATTTACCACAATAAAACTTTTTTAAAACCCCTATAAACCCAAAAGATTTTTTGAGCTACTTGGGCAAATTCAAAACAGAAAACTTTGTTGTTGTTTTCTCGCTCCTTTTTTAAAAATGTATATACCTGCTTTGTAGATAATCTGACTATGAACAACACGGCTGTTATTAATTGTAATGTTACTGTAAATGAAATAAAAATATAAAAATATTTTAATTTGATGTAAACATTGAAGAAAAAACATCACGTTTATGTTAAGTAATTGTTATTAAATATGTTTTATTTTCCATTACAAAAGAAAAATTTAAAATGCAGTTATTAAAAAAAGGAATATTTCTTCTTTCCCTCTCCGCAACCGAAAGTCGACAACACTCAGATCGATAGATTAAAATAGGCTTTACTATAGTTTTGTACAATGTCATCTTTGTATTTAATTTTTTCTATTCCCATATCAGTATTGCCTTGATTATGTGACAAACGACCATACCTGATTAAGACCATAATTACATAACAGATACGTAATAGCGATACAAATATATACATAATATATTACGTATCTGATTGATGAAATTATTTTGACCTGTCAAACTTCAAAGATACAGTGGCTCAGAGAGTAGAGCGTTCGCCTTGTAAGCGAGGGGACGTGGGTTCGATTCCCGTGTACGATAAAATGTAATACGAATATTTTTATTTTTATTTATTACCTGTAAAATTAATAATATCATGAATAAATTAATTAATATAACGGGTTTTTCAAATTAGAGTTTTTTTAATTATTCTCAATATGGTACGTAGGCTTCGCCTCATGCTTACAATTTTGTCGCTCGTTCGAAATTGACTAACGCGTTACGTAATATACTATTATGTTACTAGACCATAGTAACCCTTTTTAACTTGCGGATGATTGTTAGCAAAGGGTTCTTCTCCATTGATAGAGTACTTTTTGAATGTACTTATATACAGAGTTGCTGACAGACATCAACTCTGTTTAAGGTTATTTTTTGTTGGAAAGGTTCTGATATGGTATTTCCATGTTGTACAAAGCTTTTAGCAAAGTTTTACGTTTGTTAAAAATCGCTCGTGTGTATACGTCACTAAGGCAAAAGTTTCATCAGTATTTTAAAAAGTTTATTTAAGGTTTGTGTCGAATTCTTTTTCTAGATCTATAAATAATAGGTAATTTTGTAAGTTGTCTTTTCCTTTCTATCATTTGCTGAAGAACAAATATATTATCTACGCACGACCTTCCGCCGCGAAAACCAGTTTGTTTTTCAATATGTTGGTATTGTGATTCATTCTAATATTCTTCTGTATTGGACAGTACAACTTTCCCATTGAACTAGTTACGCTTATCCCTCGATATTTTTATATAGTTTATCTCTAATTCTAGTATTTACATATTTAATATAAATATGTTCATGCAGTTAAATAAGTAAAATCCGTAGTTACGATGTTCGTGTTTTAGCAGTCAGGTAAATGACCTAATTATTAAAGCATTACATGTGAAATTAGATATTTTCAGTTGAAGAAAATAAAGAATTTATTAACTGCATGTGCTACTAATACCAATTTAAATTCTGATCACTATCAACTGTTCAGTTTTTAAATAACAATTAAATCATAGATCAGACAAAGATAAAACACAAGTATTTAAGGTATTGTTTTAATTTACTTATTCATTATTGTAATGATTTAAATTCTTGATAGAAGTAGACCTTGAAATATTTGTAATTTCAATATTTAAAAAGAGTGTAGTTCTAAACAATGAAATAAATTCCATTGGGTAAATAATTAAAGTATAAAGATATTTTAGTATTATAAATTTTAAAGTTATTTATGTCAAACTTAAAACCAATAGGGCGAAGTATAAAACTAAAAAAATGAAAAGTCCAAATAAAGCCTAGAGATTACTTTATTTAGATCGATGTTTTTAAAGTTTTTTTAAGTGTCTATTTTGACTTACATCAACTCACCCTCCACGTAGTTTTTGTTTTAATCGTATTTTTTTAATGAATAAACCAAGTCTCATCTAGGTAAACTATATGCCTTTTTAATTCACGATACTTCCTTATTTTATCCAAATACTCTTCGCGGAGTACAGCAATACGCCGCGATTCCATTATAACCATTCGTTTATCTAATTTCTTATAATTAAAAGCGCATTCTAAAAGTATACCGCGTAAAGTTTCTAAGCTTTTATAATTATAATCACCATAATCTTGTAATTTTTCTTTGAACGATTTTTTAAGTCAGTACAATATTTTCTTAATTTAAATTATAAATCGTTCGCTTTATAACATCTTTTGTAGCATCAACATTTGCAAATTTTGTTTTTTTGTTTTTCCGCACTTGCGAATGATCTATAACGTCACCGCGCTTAATAACCCGAGAAATAGTGTAAATAGAAATTTTAGTTAAGGTATTAATTCGCTTTATTGTAACCGCATCTGATTTTTTATTATCTTAATTTTTCAAACACTGATACATATTTAAAATAACCCTCTGGCAGTAAATGTGTAATTCTTTATTGCAAAATTCGCTACTAACCTCACCTGTTGGCGATATCATATCTTCTGAATTTTAATTTTGATCTGGATTTCCATTTTCTGATTCAAAATGTCTCCAAAACGCTGCCATAATATATGTAACTAATTTAAGGTTATCAATTAATTATGGGCAAAAATTACAATACGTAAACCAATTATTAAAAATGAATTACCGAAACAAAGATATATCTAAATACTTAACTGCCCAAAATAAAAATCTGGATTCTCCGCCACCGCACTAGACACCGACTTTATGAGTTATAAAAAAACTGGCGCAAAAAACCAACCCGAGACCCCTGCAAGCAACAGAATACAGCGGACCATTAAAAGCCGTCCACAAATCGCGTGCGTACAGCACTTGTTGTCGCGCTGTACAACTACCATTCTAGAAAGAACTTGGGTTCCGACGATACAGAGAGGATGTTTAACTAGACAAATATGTTGTTTCCATGCCATTCTTTTTACTTTGAAGCCTAGTAAACTAACTCACTCTGTATAACACTTTTAAATGGTTTTTAGCAATTAATATTGGAAAGACTATACTGTTTACTTTTAAATGATTAGTCGCAGTGAATACAGAGCAGCAGTTAAGTGGTTTGCACAGCATCACCATATTTTTATCACATTTTTTGAAAGGTCTAATTATATTCTTTAATAAATGTCATGTTATTACAGCATCCTGTATTATAAAAGTCGTGATCATTAACATGACCATGAAAATAAGTGATTGCGTAAAAATCTACAAATAAAACAGTTTTGCCAGAACATATTAACGCGTAATACTCATCATCTCTGTATTTTTACGTAATCAATTGTTTAATTGGTAGCCTTGAATTATTTATCTTTTTAATATTATTTTCAATACTTACAATGAATATAAAGTATTGAATACAAGGAAATCAGTGAAATACAAAATTTTTAAACGTAAACTAGGTATTCGTTGGTTTTAAATTTAATGATTGCTAAAAAGTTTGTAAGCGCCGAATGCTTCGTAATGAAGGTACCTACGTAAAGACTTTGTGATGACTTACAAGTTACCTGGTTAATTAAAGTTTAAGTTAAATATTTTTTGTGTAAAGAAAATTGAAGTCCTGAGAAAACATAGTAAGATGAATATTTACTTTAAAGTTTGATGTTTAAACTTGATTTAAATTAAAATATTAGCTAAAAAAACATTAGCTGTCTGGCATAAAAATAGAATATCCATTAATAGAACATTTGATAAACCAATAATTGATAAAATAAATTTTCCACCGAAAAGGTAGTCCTAAATCCTGAAAGGATTAAGGATAAGGAACTTGTCCTGAATCCTGTAAGGATTAGGGATAAGAAACTTATCGTTATTTATTTATTTGACTATATAAGTCATTGTAAATTAATTTGCATAATTACTATAGAAACAAAGACTGTCACAAAAAAACGTAAGATTAGTCAGGCAACTCAATATACACGATCTGATATTTATATAAATGTTTAATATAATAAATAGTGGTGTGTAGTAATGTAATATACAATAACAAAAAACAAAATATGATAAAATGTTAGTTTGTCAACATGAGACATGACTTCTTATCATTAAAAATATTCAATGGTTTATACAGATAGGCGTTGCAAAACTAAAACACAAATGAACACAGGCTAAAGGTTACAAACAAATGTAGATTAATGTTATTGTTATAACAGCAGAAAAAGTTTTAAAGTACGTCTTTAAATAAAAATAAATATATTTCGTTAAGAATAATAAAAAACTCTTCGTTTGAACGTAACTTCCAAGTTTATTTGAAAAAATTAGGTTTTAAATTACAATGACGGCAGTTTCGCTAAGATTAGCATCGTCAGATTGACATATTGAAGTTACATTTTGTTTGTTTGTAGCTGGGTACCTGATGTTGTTTAGGTATTATTAAGGCTAGACCAAGTATGGAAGTAATAAGACTATTAAATATTACAGCCTAGATGTTAATAGCCCCAAGGGATTATCCTGGATGTACTTCCCTCTTATTACTTCCATACTTGGTCTAGCCTTAATACTACCTAAATAACATTAGGTACCTAGCTACAAACAAAAAAAAAATGTAACTTAAATGTCAATCTGACGATGCTAATCTTAGCGAAACGGCCGTCATTGTAATTTAAAACCTAATTTTTCAAATAAACTTCGAAGTTACGTTCAAACGAAGAGTTTTTTTATTATTCTAAATAAGATGGACTTCCAAAAAGTAAGGGTTAGTACAATAAATTTAAATATATTTCGATTTATAGCTGACAAATAATTTATCAATTTCCAATAAACATTTTTTGTTATTTTTTTTATTTATTATTCGAATTCTATTTATAGATATCCAAAAATTTTAAAAAAATTTTTTGCAATTCAAATCAATATTGTGAAACTACCGAACTTTGTAGAGAATTATAGAGAATAGAATAAAGAAGGTTTAATACCTACAAACAGGCACACCACGTAATAAAAAATGTTTCCATTGGGAGTATTTTTAAACAATAATCGTCCCTTTCTTGAAAATATTAAAAGTGAAAGTGTTAATTTGCAACAAACTATTGGGTGTTCCGAAGTCTAAAACATCTTTATCCAGCGAATGTTTTTATATCTGCATATCAGATGTATGTAGTGTTGCCGAAGCTTTCAATTTGAAATCGCCAAATTTTTTTTGTAAAAATCACTAGAATTAACAGAATTTAATTTAAGATAAACCATACATAGGTACTGAAAATAATTTCAGATTTCAGATAAAGTGCAGTCAATAATAAAACTGAAAAATAGAAAATTGTTTCTACCTGCACCCAAGTTACAGAAACTTAATAGTTTCTATACCGAATTTGACCGTTTTCTATGAAGAACAACTACTTCCTGGGCTATATGCCCCAACGGACATTGAATTACATTCCAATAGAAAACGTGATGGCGACCGACTTCGTCGATACTTAAAACCATCTCTGTCTGTTTGCAAATCAACGGGAAGAACACTACTCGCAGACCAGTTTCGACATTATTGTGTCATCAGTACGAGGTAAGTAGTTCTTCTCATCCTGCATAGCAGGATGCAGAATGATTCCTTTATGCCAATACATAAACCGTGAATCTACGATTCCATGACAAAGTCGTAAAAGTGCCACCCTACCAGTTCATTTACAAACCAACAGATCAAAGGTAACTGCTAATCGAAGATAAACATGTTTCAGTGTTATTATTGACTGCACCTTATCTGAAATTATTTTCAGTATGTATTTGTTAATCTTCGATTAGCATTTACCTTTTATCTGTTGGTTTGTAAATAAAAGGTAGGGTGGCGCTTTTACAACTTTATTATGGAATCGTAGATTCATGTATTGGCGTAATAGAATCATTCTGCATCCTGTTATGCAGGATGAGAAGCACTACTTAACTCTACTGATGATGACACAATAATGTCGAAACCGTTCTGCGAGTAGTGTTCTTCTCGTTGATTTGCCATCACGCCATCACGTTTTCTATTGGAATGTAATTCAATGTCCATTGGGGCAAATAGCCCAGGAAATAGTTGGTTTTTCATAGAAAACGGTCAAGCTTGGTATAGAAACTATTAAGTTTCTTTACCTTGGGTCCAGGTAGAAACAATTTTCTATTTTTCAGTTTTACAATTTAATTTGTTTTAATATCATATATCACACACAAATAAAATTTCACTAAAAGATTTTTTTTGTTGCTAGGTCCAACCCATGATTGAAGGTTTTCCCAAGTTTTCCCAATTATATTTATGTTTATACATTATTATTCATTATGATATAATATACATAAAAATATACTATCTAATCAATAAATAGCAACAATAACAACAAACAACATAACCTCAAACTTCTACTTTTTTAATAACTATAAGGGGCCTCTAGCCCACATGGGTTTCAGCCCGAACAACCGTTTTAACCTAAGGGACATTAGTATATCTCCTCTTTTTATAATCCCTCTGAATGAACTACATTACAGTTCTCTGATTATTGTACAATAGTTGATTTTTATCGTTATCCTAATTGCTAAAATAAACATTATGACCGATATTTCTTATAATATTTCTTATAATTTATAAATTTACAAAAGTTTTTTACCAAATCAACAGCCTTGGCAACACAGGATGTGTATAAAAAATATTACAGGATGACATAACCCTCGTCATCTCCTCCAGGGATATTGTCGGTGTGCCGTTGTTATGGTAATTTTACACAAACCCTTGTTTATATTGGCGTCCCACTCGGAAAGCATTACATTACACATCGCTATGAGTTTCAATAAAAACTTTGTACTTCCTTTATGTATATTATTCGCTGAATATTTCAACTTTGTTCTTGTAACCAGCCCAATACGTTTTTCTACAAAAATAGACTTAGATTACCAAAATTCATCAGTTCTTTTTGTCGATTCCAGTAACGGATCGTTTTAACTAAATCTCAAATAAATTGTATTGCAACTTATATAATAGTATATTAAACAACGCATTTCATATGGCTTTCTGTTATTACACGAGTTTAAGTTGGTAGCACTGTGTAATTTATAACATTTGACAGTTTTGATATTTAAATTATGAAATGTTAATGTTTTCAAATATTTTAAAATGACTAATATACCAATAACAATATATTATATAAGTAAAAGATGATATTCATATTTACAAATACTTTCTTGAAGAACAATATAAAATAAATAAATTGCTTATTAGCTACAAATATCATTGTCAATAGTCGTGTCATTAGATACTTCACTCATGTTGCCAACCATTTAAAACAATAATTTGGGTGCGTAAAAGTTACATTACGATACGCAAATGCGTTTTATAATGAAGAAATATAAAGAAATATTTAGAAGAAATACGTTTCACAATATGCACAGTCTTAGAACGAAGGTCTCGTGAACCATATCACGTCTAATACCAATCTATTACTCTTATAATAGTAGCTGCTTGTTTTTATATGTTTATTTTTTATTTTAGCACAATTAATTTATAAAAAGTTATTCTCAAATTTTGGATTCGAATGCTATAGTTTCAAAAGAAATAGAACGTGAGATTTCGGGACCAAAGGACACTGACCAAAAATGGATTCGGCAGAAGTAAAGGTCAATCCAAATCCTAGAGAAAATGCGAATATATTTTCAATTCTGTTTTTTGGGTAAGAAAATGGAATACTTTTTAAATTTGTTAAATTAGTAATTTTTTTTTATTTAACAAAGAATAATACACAACTATTCGTTTGAAATCAACTTTCACGTTTAATTAAAAAATTAGCTTTTAAATTATAATTACAGCTGTTTCGCTACAACGAACTTAAAACAAAAACACATCTAGCAGATCAACAATTTAAAAATTTTAATGAACAAATAAATATTGGAATTTCTTTACTATTAAACTGATTGAGTCTTCATTTTATACATAGATAAGACATAAATGTAACACAAATGATCTGCTCAACAGTTGAAGTGGATATTGCATACAAAAATAATATTTTAAATATACGTTTCATACTATCAATAAACTCTGTCTATAGCAAATTGTTTTTTTTTTCCTTTTTATGCGCTGTTATCTTTTTAACCAGAATTGTAGGAATTCGATTTCAAGATACTAACATTTTAGTATGATACTAACATTTTAATATGAAAAAAGAATGGCGCTACGGCGATAAGAAACAGTGCAACTCGATCAATTAGAACGTTGAATATACGAAGGCTTAAGTCAAGAAGTTGCTACACGACTAAATGTGTTCCAAAGTGTTGTCAGTCGTGCATGGAATCGATATTTGGAAACTGGGTCTGCAGCGTATAGACATGGAGGAGGACGAGAACGAGCTACAACTTCTGCTCAAAACCGCTTTATAGCTGTAACTGCAAGAAGAAACCGAACATTTACTACTTCGAGAATTAACAGCTTTTTTAGGCATGCTACCGGAAGAGTGATATCTGGTCAAACTGTTAGAAGAAGGTTGCATGCATGTAATGTAATAGCCAGAAGGGGTAGTTCACATGCACGGTTGACTGCGGATCAGCATGCATGCAGATATCGGTGGGCGAGAGAACACAGTCGTTGGAATTTTCAGAACTGGATGTACTGTATGTTTACCGATGAGTCCAGATTTCGGCTGAATATGTGTGATGGTCCAGATACAATGATGGCGCCAGCCACTCTTTTTGGTGGTGGCTCAGTTTGCGTGTGGGGAGGCATATGTTATGATGGCCGCACTGATTTAGTGATGTTAATGAATATAACAATGACAGCTGTACGATATAGGGACATGGTTATAGAGCCAATAATGGTACCACTTTTTGATGTAATAGGCGAACAATTTGTCTTTATTGACGTTAATGCTCCCCGCACCGTGAGAATTGTAAATTATCGCATTGAATATCACGGTCTTATAAGAATGAACTGGCCACCATGCTCACCCGATATGAGTTGCATTGAACATGTCTGAGCCAAAATGTCTAGATAATCAAACCGACTCGAACAGCCCCCCAACCGTAGAACAGCTCGCCAATGCCTTGCAGAGAATATGGGAAAACATACCGCAACAAGTTATTAATAAATTAGATAGGTCATCCATCTCAAATGTGGTTGAATCCAATAGAAAAGATCCAATAAAACCCAAAGTCAAAACACCGACTTTTATTCAAGTTCAAAACAAGTTCCTTAGATTTTTGTACTTCAAAAAATATCGTCGATGGCCTGATTTCAATATAATTACAACAACAGCACTCAGAACTGAGTTTAAGATACTATCGACAGAACAAATACGAAACATATTCGCCATCATGTTCCTGTACAAGGTCATTAACAATAAAATAAATAGTCCAATGATTTGAAAAAACTTCTGTTCTGTTGACACATTCTCATTTGTACTAAAATGATTATCTTGGTATAACTGTTTAACCTGTTTAATATTATTTTCCACTACCGTTAACTGTTTTGCACTTCTTGCTTACCATTTTATTGTGTTCTTTGCAGCCTGATGATGGTCTGATCTAGACCGAAACTAGTTGCAATAATTGCATGAGGTGGACTCACACAATATTAATTTTCATAAAAGAACTTTTTTTGTTTTATTGTAACTGTTTGTTTTTCATGAAAAATTTGGTTATTTTATTTTTTGGGTATATTGTAACGTGAAAGAATAAAAATTAACTTATTTTATCGAATTTTGATTTATTTTTAACCAATGTCAAAAGAAAATTACAGATTTTTGTAATATCCACTTCAATTGTTATATATTAAGTTATTGTAAAGATCAGCATGATATAGATTTTCCTGGTTTTTCTATACCATTGCACAGTTATACTGATCTTAGAGAGAAATACATCCAGGATAATCCCTTAGGGCTAATAACACCTAGACTTTAATATTGTTATGTTATTTCCATACTTGTTCTAGTCTTAACACTACTTGTAATTTAATAGTAAATTTTTTTAATAGTTGTTTATTATTCTTAGTAAGATGGACAACACATTTTATATTAGAATTTTTTTCACGAAAACTTGTATTCTCTGAAATTTTTTAGATACACAGTTCCATTATTTAAAAAAGGATTAAAAAAAGCTATAGACGTTGACGATGTGTATAATACATTATCCACTGATAAAAGTGAACATTTAGTTGACAGACTGCAGCGGTAAGTATTTTAAAAACTCTATAAGTTAAGCTAGCTAAACTATTTTATAGTTTTTTATATACAATACTTCTGCAATACAATACTTGGTGCACACAGCTAGAATTGAAGGGAACTATTCCGAAATATGCCCTAAAAATGTATTTGTTACGATTATAGCAATATTCTTTTAATTTTAAAAACTATACTTACTGTAATGTTTTTCTCATTTATTTATACAGTTTTTGTGGGTGGGATAAATTATACACACTATATGACTACTGTCTATATAGAGAACAGGCTAGTTCTAACATCACTGGAGGGCGGGTAGATGAGGGCAAGAGCTGCTAGGGGCTGCCCACAGGGAGGAGTACTTTCCCCTCTCCTGTGGCTAATGGAGGATGAGCTGATCTCTGACCGCTACAACCAGATCTCTGACCACGACAACCAGGGGATAGAGGTGCAAGCCTATGCAGATCTGGTGATATTGGTAAGAGGAAAGCCTGAAGAGACTATCTCGAAAGTGACTCAACGAGTACTTAACATTGGTACTAGATGGTGTGACAAAGATCAACTCTCGGTCAACCCTAGTAAAGCAACAGTTGTCAGTTTCACCAGAAGGCGGAAACTGGATAAACTCCAAATTCCCTATGGTGAAATTATTAAGGAAGCGAATAAAATCAATTATCTAGGGGTTACACTGGTTAAAAGACTAACATGGAACGCTCATTTAGTCATTAAACATTAGTTTAATATATTTTTTATAATTATTTTTGATTAGTTAGTCTTAATTTCTCATAGACCCTGCAGATTAGGTTAAGTTTCATGAGAGTGGTCCCTTCTACTGCGAAAGATCTATTGTGGCAGTAGTTCTCTCATCCCTATACCCGTAATGAAGCTCATCATTCTATGAGGTCCTTGGGCTCGAGTTGATGCAGACCAAAATTTTTGGTCCTTAGTTACTTGAGCCCTCTGCAGTTGCATAAAAGATGCTCCACCGTTTCATTTTCAGCCTGACAATCTGCACTCTCTGTCAGTTCAATCGTTTTCATAATCAGTAGTTCTATTTATATTTATAGGATCTCTTTTTAGAAAACTCTCTTATCTCTGGGTGTCTTAAACCCTCTAGCTCGTATGATAAGATACTCTCAGCCGATCTAGTCTGTTCTATATTGTTTCTCTTGCTGTGCTATTCCTAGTAATAATTCCGGACTTCTATTTCTTCAGCATCTTTCCTGCATAGAACGTACGGTGTTTTGTTCCTTTTAATGCAAGTATGTCATACTTTATAAATAATTGCTTATAGATAATAAGTAATGAATACATCTTTAGGAACTGGAAATCACAACTGGACAAAGCGAAAAAGAATCCAAAAAAGAATGCCAGCCTACTGATAGCAGTACTGAAGACGTTTTGGGTGGAGTATGCCCTGCTAGGAATATTAAATGGATTTGGAGACTTAGTACTAAGAACATTTCAGCCTACTATGCTTGAAGGAATACTAAAGTATTATGCTGATGAAGAAGGATATACAAAGTTTGTTGCATACATGTATGCAGTTGGGATGATAGCTTTTTCATTGACAAACTTTCTTGTAACGTCTCAGTATATGATAAACTCTGCTCACGCTGGAATGAAAGTGAGAGCATCCGTGTGTGCTTTATTATACAGAAAGGTAAGCAAAATTAAAATATATAAATGAGCACAAGTCTCAACGTCCAGTAATTTTCTCATTAACAAGGTTTTGCTCCAAAATCCACCCAATCTGCCGGACTCTGTCCAGGGTCTATTAGAGAAAAAAAAAACAATTTAAAAGACATTGTGTAGTAAAATAAAAGTTTGTTTACCGATTTAAAAATTAATAAAATTATTTTATTACTTTAGTCAACAAAATTAAGTAGAACAGCATTAGGAAACACTCCACCAGGAAAAGTTGTAAATTTATTGTCCAATGACGTAGCCAGATTTGATTTTGCATCAATGATGATTCATCAGTTATGGATAGGACCAGTTTCATCAATAATCGTAATAGTAATGTTATATCAAAGAGCGGGACTTCCGGGACTTGCTGGCATAGGATTTGTATTTATTATGGCCCCTATACAAGGTACAAAGTATAATCCCTGCTTTACTGCTTTTTTTAAATGCTTTTAAACTTTTTTTAAACTTTCTCCACATAAGATACTCATTTTATAGGTAAATATTTCCCCAGTAATTTAGATTTCAACATAAGTATCCAGAAACATAAATATTAGTGTGAATTATGACGAGCCTATCACGCAGAAGTATTCAGTAGATCCAATGCAGGAATAAACAATAAGTTTCTCTTACTGTGTCAAAATCTTTCGGAAAATTAAAAGAATAAAGATCATGTTTTTATACCAAAGCTTTATAAACTTACTGTCAATAATTCAAGTAAAACTTAATTTAAAATAAAAAAGACAATGGTATTAAACCAAAATTCAACCAGCAAAATTTGTTTACTTTATTTTATACCAATTATTTGTTTTAGCTTACTCTGGAAAACTGGCGGCGAGATATCGGAAACTTACAGCTATGAAGACAGACGAAAGAATTAGATTGATGGATGAAATTATTCTTGGTATGCAAGTAATAAAAATGTATGCATGGGAAAAACCGTTTGAGAAAGTTATAGCATTGGCCAGAAAGGCAGAAATTAATATCATTAAAAAGAATGCATACATTAGAGCGATTTTTATGACATTGGGTATGGTAACAACCAGAGTCGCATTATTCTCAACTCTTTTAACCATAGCCTTAACTGGTGGAGACATAACAGCCGCAAAGGTATATATTACTACTGTCAATGTCTAAAAACTTATTTATAAAAATAATTAGCAAAACGACTGGGTATACTTTCAATAAGGTTTTAGAGGGAAGTTTAAAGTAACTTTAATTTCAAGCCTTGTGCTAGTAAATCGTCGACTAAAAAAATTAAAACAGTTATCTTTTAGGTGTTTGTTCTTATGTCTTACTTCAACTTGCTGTCGCAAACATTAACTGGAATATTTACTAGAGGTTTAACAGAAATAGCCGAATTATTTGTATCATTAAAACGTCTCCAACAATTCTTATTCAACGAGGAATACAAATATGAACAGATTAATAGCATTTCCTTAAGTGATGACAACAAATCCAAATCAGCGGTAACTATAAATAATTTAACTGTCAAATGGAACGCTTCAATGAGCGAATGCACCCTTAACGATATTAACTTAGAAGTTGGAAGAAATAAATTAGTGGGTATTATTGGTCCTGTAGGAGCTGGAAAGACTTCTCTGTTACAAACATTATTGGGTAAGTAAAAAATAACCCACCAATTAATGTATAGTATTTTTCACAGTAAATGGTATTGGCTTATTAACTGCAATAAACTACCCGATTTAATCTCATAGTAGAGAAAATCATCAGGTAAAAGATGCAAATATGCTACAGGGTCGAACTTAATAAATTTGAATTTTGCATAATATAGGAGATATACAAGTAATTTATTTAAATGTTACAATCCTATTCTATATTTAGTTCAGTGTCGCTATCGCTATCCTCATCTAAATTAATTATAATTGGCGCTATTGATTTTATAGAAAGGTACGAGTTTTCAACATTTATAACATGTCATTCATACAGTTCCTAATTACTTCTACCACACTACCACTTAAAGTCGGAGAAGTATTTTTTCCGCGCACACTCGATTTAAGTTGGTGCCACATAAGCTCTATGGGAATGAACATGCAGTAGTAAGGAGGTAGTCGTAACACTGTATGTCCCAACTCTTCTGCAATTGTATCACAAACATACGTTTTTTTTTAAGAAAATGATTGCAGCAAAATATATGTCATTTGCAGCCATGAAGTTTTGAATCCCCAATTTCGTATTCATTGAGCCAGGAATTTTTTGCAATACACCTATCTCTTTATTGAATACTCATGCGCAAATATTTTTGAATTTTCCCCTTCCACTGCTAAAATATGACTACTTCTTACCATAGAACACAACGTATTGCTACCCAGGAATACCACAATTTAAATGAAAAAAAACCTTTTGACTGTCAAAAGCTAGCTTCTATTTGCCGTACAGCCGCGGCAGCCCAGGCCATAAACCACAAAAAGGAGAAGTTTTAATTTTTATTTCGTTCGTGTACGCCGCTTGCTAGTTGTTATTGTGTTTTTCTTGTCTTTGTGTATTTAATATTAACGACTTGTGTGTGTACCTAGACTTCTCTTTGGATTTACTCTTAGAACTATTTTATGTTCTAAGGATTTACTTTACTTTGGATTACTGATTACTTTTGCATGTCATACCAACACAATTTTATAAGGGGCACGAATATCTAGATGGAACTACGAGAGTGGGAGTCGGTTCGCGCACGAGTATTCAATTTGTGCCATTAACGAGATAGGTCTATTGTTGACAATGATAGCTTGCGTTGTCCATTATAACGCTGTTTGGCGGAATGTTGGGTAACAGACAATTTTTAACTTAAGGATCTAATTGGTTTTATTATAATCCTGCAGTCAATACCACTTATTGTGAAAACTACTAAAATAAATCGCATCACAAATAACTTTTAATAACTGCGCAAGGCAACATTTAAAAAACCTAAATAAGTGTAAACAGATTTTAGATTTTAGCATTATCCACTGTTTGCAGGTGAACTGGACATTGTACAGGGCCATATCAGTACGAATGGAACATACTCCTACGCTTCTCAAGAGCCTTGGATTTTCGCCAATACGATTCGTCAGAACATCCTCTTCGGAGCCGATTACGACAAAAAACGATATAAAGAAGTTATTCGTGTTTGTGCTTTGGAAAAAGATATTCAGCAATTTCCTCAACGGGACTTAACAATAGTGGGAGATAAAGGAGCCTCGTTAAGTGGTGGACAAAAAGCTAGAATTAATCTAGCTAGAGCAGTTTATAGAGACAGAGATATTTATCTATTAGATGATCCATTATCGGCTGTAGATATCCACGTTTCAAAAGTACTTTACGAGGAATGCATCAACGGCTTTTTAGCGAATAAAACCAGAATTTTAGTTACTCATCAAGTACATTACCTAAAAAATGCTGATAAAATAATCATTTTAAATCATGTAAGTACTCATATATGTATAGCGAGGTTTACAACTCATGTTCGTTTCTCGAATTTCATTCTCCACCTTCTCTTACCTCTCCAATCAAATTCTTCTAAACATCTTCTTTCGATGGCTTCTCTTTTTCCTTTTAGCCATTCTGATCTGGGTTTTTATCTCTCCCTCCGTTCTACAGGCTGCATTGCAAAAGCTTTTTTGGAATTCTGCTTTCTTGCATTCGTTGTATGTGGCCATACCATATCATTGGTTCCTCTCAGTTTCATCTAGGATGACACGTATATTATTTCTATGTTGTGTCCTTGAAATACCGGCACTCCTCCTCCAGAAATCCATTTCCGTAGCGAGAAGTCTGTCTTGAATATTTTTTTTAATAACCCACAAGCGAAGCGTGGGTTGCGTCGCTTGTGTCTCAATGTGCGCCTTGCCTAAACAGGTTATCAACACACGACTTTCCCGGTCTGATTCCACTTTGCTCCTCGACTTCCATTATTTCTTTCTCTAGTCTTTTTTTGAAAATACGTCCATACAGTATCCCTATTGAAGATGTCACAGCTATGCCTCTGTAATTGTCCATTATTTTATGTTTCCTCTCTTGTAAATTAAGCTTATTCCATTCGTTTAGTAATTCATCTCCATTCATTATTTTATTAAATATTTCACATAAAATTTCGATAGCTTGATCAGGTGCATACTTGATTAGTTTAATAGGAATTCCTCCCGGGCCTGGAGATTTATTGTTTTTCATCGCACTGAGTATCACTTTAATCTCTTCTACTGTGATATTCTCTTTCGTTATATTCATGATCTCGTTTTCACTGTATTCTGGTGGTTGTTCTTTGAATTCATCCCTGTTTTGTGTTAAAAGTTTCCCAATTCTACATTACCTCTACTCTGTGTTGTTCCATGCTAATCTTCCTTAAACTATTTACGTATTTCTAGATTTAGAACTTACCAAAAAAGAATTGATCTGGGCACATTTTTGATCCCACGCGTTATTTTTTGCTTTGTTTTGTTTTTACTAAATATCTGTATTGTAATCTTTCCTGTCATTGACATCTTGCTTGTTAAGCCATCTCTCGTGTAGAAATTTCTTCTCTTTGTTGTGTTGTGATTTTTTTTGTTTTGTTTAGTTCCTAATGCTTCGTGGGCTGCTTCTTTGATGTTTCCTTTTAATTCTTCATACATATCGTTCACGCTTGCTTGATCTTTTCGTCTTTTAATATTGTATCTTGGTTGTTTTTTTGTTCCTTTATCTTATTTTAAGTTCGGATCTTTTTTATTTTTAAATGTAGAAAAGAGTTTCCCTTTCGCACAAAAGTGATTTACTCCTCTGAAAACTCTTACGTCTAATAGTTTTACAGAGGATTGTTGTTTACTGATGTTATAATCTATTACAGATTTTTGTCCCAAACTCGGTCTTGTCCAAGTATATTTTTTTCATACTGTACGGTAAAGTGCCATTTCCTGCACTCGTTTGAGTCCGGAAAATAGCACTTTACGGTACACTTGTACTTTACAGTACCCTTCAATTTTCCCAATGTTGTTTAAAATAATAAGTGAATCAACATAAATTAAGCTTTTATCCTAGTTTTGAAGATTGACATTAATTGTACAACTGCTGTTGTCAGCAATATGTATTAATGGAGTTGTTGATGAATTTACAGTGTTTTCTGTAATCGCTGTGATATAGCACTTCAACAAAAGTTTCGCCCCTTTGGATCATTTTTGCAATCTTGTTTTTGCGATTCTTCTATATACTTTTCTGCAACTGAAGAACTCTTTGTTTTTTCAAAAAATCTATCAGCTTTGGGAAACTTGATATGTTGACATTCTCATTAACCATAATCATTGATTTTACCATCGAGTATTTGGACCATACTGAAGAAGGGTTGAATGCTTTTGACTGAAAATTTATACTGTTGAAAAGAATATTCTTTAAAAAAACTGTTCTTACCACATCCAAAAAGTTAGCCAACATCACATTTTCATCAGCATTTTTTAAATTGTGTTGTTCACGCCAGTTGAAAAACTCTTTTTCATATCTTTTCGCAGACTTAACTGGAATGATTTGCCCTATCGCTTCCGCAGTTTTCTCAGCAATTTCATTTAATTTCAGATCCATTTTCTCCGTAGATATTTCGTGTGTGCAGCAAAATTCATTATGTCTGCCTTTATTTACATTGTTACTTGGTAACCGCTGTTCATTTTTTATTTATAAAGCAAATCAACCATGTTAAGAATAAATCAGGTTACATATTTTTTTCGCAGCAGTCTACATGACTTCCTAATAAAATGATCAAATATGTCATTTCAGTTTCATATTTTATTGCTTTTAAAACCAAAGACAGTATGTGTAACGTGGTTGTAGGTGTAAATATACTTTTAAATGATATATTTGAATACTTTATTTATAACTTGTAAATAGAACATGTGACAGATGAGTTATGTGTATTGACTTGACGTATGTCTATATTGTCGACCATAGAACACAAACGTCTGATAGGTAAGTAGGAATCTGCATCCGTAGCCACAGAGTAGGCGATACACTTTACATCTTCCCTTTTTACTAATACAAGAACAATTATGGATTGTTAATTAAAGGTCGAGTCTAATCACTGGTTTTATTTGTCTACCAAACCTAGACAACCTGGGGGTTGACGCTGATTGACTATGTAGCGTATGGTGCTCTGGGTTGGAGATCTCGGGAGCCGTAGGTGAACTGGGTACAGTTGATAGTTGAGTCGGTTTTGGGAGCGGCTGTTGTACTACAGTTTCTTCATTTTCTTTGGTTTCAGGAACTATTATTCTCTGATTAGGTATGTCAGCTTGCGATTTATGCAGGTGGCTGAAGTTTCTTCTTAGTAGTTGTCCTCTATCGGTCTGAATTATTACAGATCTTGGTAAATTGGCAGACTTTTCCACTACTCTTGCCCCTTCCCATTGACGATGATTGACCCTGTGTCTTATTTTGTCGTTAATTTCATAACTGGTCGGTTCTTTGGTATGTTTGTTGCCGTATGTTGCTTGCTTTTCTCTTAGTCGCTGTAACTCTGTGCTGACACCCTGAATTATTTTGGGTTTAAGTTGATTATCACTTGTAGGTATCTGTGATCTGGTAACTCTGCTGAAAAGGCGCTGATTGGGTGAACCGAGATGATCGTTTCTTGGGGTATTTCTCCAGTTTAATAGCGCTAGTTGAATATCTGAATTGTCCATCTGACATTTATTGATAATATTCTTAGCGGTTTGGACGTGGTTGAAACCCCATTCTTTCTGGAATGTTCTGAATTCCTTCGACATGTATTGGGTTCCGTTATCCGATTGTAGTTCTTCGGGAATTCCATGTGTGGCAAACCATTTCTTAATATGTTCTATTACCTCCTTTGTTGATTTGTTTTTAAGTGGTTGAAAGTCTAAGTAGCCAGAGTAACTGTCACAGATTACTATGTAGTCCTTTCCTTTTAATTCAAATAAGTCGGTTGCTACTATTTGCCATGGTAATGTCGGGATCTTTTTAACCAAAATTGTGTCTTTGTTGTTATCCCGTTGTGTTCGTTCGCACACTGAACAATTTTTGACTAGTCTGAAAATATCGTCGGACTGTCCTTTCCAATATAAGAATTGTCTTGCCCTTCTTATGCAACTTTGGATCCCTAGATGTCCTTTGTGGATACTTTTGAGCATTTTGGGAACTTGCGTTTTTGGTACTAGTATTTTGTCTCCTTTGAAAATCAGTCCTTTATAATGTGTTAGTTCTTCTTTAAAATTAAAATAGTGCCTTAATTCGGGTGATAGTTCGTTTATGTTTTCTGGGAACCCTGCCATTATTACTCGTAGGAGTGCTTGTAAATGTTCGTCTTCTTTGGTAGCTCTAGTTAGTTCTTCTTTCGCATCCAACGACATGGGTAATATTATTGATATTTTTAGGTCTGCTTCGTCTTCGTGCCTTTGGTCCGATGGGTCGCAGTCTCTACTTAGAAAGTCTGCTAATTGTATCTCATTTCCTTTCTTGAACACTACTTTGGGCGAGTATTGCGTAAGATTAAATACAATGCGTTGTAATCTAGCTGGGATGGATTGTATATTTTTCTTAAAAATCGTTTCGAGTGGTTTGTGGTCAGATTCCACTGTTAAATCTTTGCCATAAACATACTCATGGAATTTTTTGCATCCGAAAAGAATAGCCAGTGCCTCTTTTTCGATTTGTGGATAGTTCTCTTCTGATTTGGTTAGGGCCCTGGCTCCATATGCTACTGGCTGTCCTTCTTGAAGGATGGCGGCTCCAAGGTTTTTCGAACTTGCATCCACTGTCAGGGTTACAGGTTTGTTGACGTCGTAAAGCCTCAGCACTGGGGGACTCTGTAACACTTTTTTTATTTTGTTGAGTGCTTCATCATGATGGGCCTCCCAGTTAAAACTAACGTTTTTGTGCAACAAGTCTCTTATTGGGTGTGTGAGCTCTGACATGTTAGGAATAAATTTATTTAGATATGTGATCATACCTAGTAGTCTTTGGAGTTCTGTTTTGTTGGTAGGTGTTTTTATTGCCTGTATTGCTGCTACTTTGTCGGGATCTGCTTCTAAACCGTTAGCTGAGACAATGTGTCCAAGGAATTTTATTCTACTGGCCTCAAAAATGCACTTGTTTTTGTTGAGTTTGAACCCAGATTTTTTTAATACTTCGATTACCTTGTTAACGGTATCTCTCAGTTCTTCTTTATTTTTTGCATGTATGAATATGTCGTCAATAGATACTTTTACATTCTTGAAATCAGTTAATAGGTTTGTTAATATTTCTTGGAAGATTTCTGGTGCCGATGATACTCCAAAGGGAAGTCTTTTGAAGGAGTACCTGCCCCAAGGAGTGACGAAAGTTAGAATCTTTTGTGTTTTTTCAGATAATTTTATTTTCCAAAACCCTTTTGTACAGTCTAGTAATGCAAAGAAGTTAGAACCTTTTATGTCAGCTGATATTTCCTCTATTGTAGTTAGAGGGAAGTGTCGTCTTAGAATGTTTTTGTTAACGTTTGATGGATCGATACAAATTCGCAGTTTCCCTTTTTGTTTGACGATTACCATCGGACTTACAGCAGGGGTAGGTGTTTTCACAGGTTTTATTACATCTAACTTAACCATTCTGTCGAGTTCTTGTTTGACTTCATTTCTTATTGCATGTGGAATTCTTCTTGCTGGTTTAATCTCAAGTTTTGGATTCTCTATCAGGTCAATATCGTATTCGTAGTCTTTGTAACAGCCTGAACCTTCAAATATATCATCAGTGCTTTGACTTACTTTCAGCGTTTTGACTCTGGCTATAAGCCCTAACTTCTCACAAGTGTCTGCTCCTAATATTGGTGTGACTTTCTCTGATACTACCTTAAATATGATATTTGATGTTTCATTCTTTATAGTGCATGCTAACTCTGCTTGTCCTAGGACTGCCATTTTATCATTGGTATAGCTTATTAAGTTTTTAGTACGGCAAGGTTTTAAACTTGCTTTGCTTTTGTTCACCAGAATTTTTGGTATTACATTGCATTCTGCTCCGGTGTCTAATTTGGCAGTAAATTTTAGGTTACCAACTTCTATTATTTCTGTCCAGTTTCTCTTTTCTCCAGTCTTTATGACATTTATGTATACATCATCTTCGGAACTTGAATTTTCGCCTAATAGATGAACTCTGTTTTTTGATTTAGTGTTATTTTTATTGTTAGAACGACACATTATGGCAAAGTGGCCATTTTTGTTGCACTTTTTACAAGGTTTGTTGTATGCTGGACATTCTCTACGTCCATGGGTCGTGCCGCATCTTTTACAATCAAAGTTTTCAGTTGGTCTATTTTTATTTCTTTTATTTTCTACTAATAGGACTTTATCAGTTTTATTTTTCTCTGCGAATTCATCCATTTGTTTTATAGTTTGTTCGCTGGTTTTACATATTGTTATTGCTTTGGTTAATACTAGTTTATCTTCAGTTAGTAATTTTTCTCTTACTTGGTTGGATTTAATTCCAAATACTATTTTGTCTTTAAGCATTTCGTCGCATAAGTTCCCAAATTCACATTTGCTAGCTTGTGTCTTGATTCTTGTTAAAAATTCATTAAATTTTTCATCTTCTTCCTGCTCCATTTTAAAAAATACGTATCTTTCAAAGGATATATTTGTTTTTGGTGCGAAATATTCGTTGAATTTTTCTTTTATAAGTTCTAGGTTGTTTTTCTCTACGTTACTAAGGTTAAAACTATTATATATTTCGATAGCATCTGGGCCTATTACAGCCATGAATGTTGCTGCCTGTACATCTGCTGGTTTTTTATCTAATTGTATTGCAGTAGCATACCACTCAACCATTGTAACCACTGTAACCATTTTTTCCAGTTTGTGGATTTGTCGGATTCGATTTGTAGGTGAGATGGCGGTTTTATACCGGTTACTGCATCGTTTGAGGACTGATTTGAATTGGGCATTTTGCAAGTGTTCTATTTGTCCCTAATCAATTTTTGTATAATTTTTTGTTTCTTCTGACACCATGTAACGTGGTTGTAGGTGTAAATATACTTTTAAATGATATATTTGAATACTTTATTTATAACTTGTAAATAGAACATGTGACAGATGAGTTATGTGTATTGACTTGACGTATGTCTATATTGTCGACCATAGAACACAAACGTCTGATAGGTAAGTAGGAATCTGCATCCGTAGCCACAGAGTAGGCGATACACTTTACAGTATGAAAAAAATATAGTACGATACACGTCCGTGAAGTGATTATTACGGTACTCGATTAGATATTCCTGACTCGGCTCCTTCGCCGCCTCGTCCATAAACATCTATCTCGTTCCGTAATAAGTCACTTCCCGGACTTGTAGCGTAAACAACTATTTTGAATATCATTGTGCTGAAAGTGTCGATTGAGAATATTCAATAATAATTCCTGGCAGATATCTGTGGCCATTGTATTTTCTGTGTCTTCCCCATATCTTCCGACAACTTTACAGTTTCTCCTTTTTCCCACTCGGCCATTGAAATCTCCCCCGTGCTGTTTTTTATCTTCTCTATGTGAGCCGAGAGTTCGTCAAAAAATACATTTTTCTATGCGATATCGGTGTCCTCGTTTGGTGCGTATACTCCTATAATTATTATAAGTTTTAGTTTTTAATGTCATGTCAACTGTAATGATTCTTTCATTCACTGGGTTCTAATCTTTATTGGCCTTTAGATGTAATGGCCTTAAAGATGTAAGTATTCATTATTTATAATATTCCGTAATTAATTAATATTCTATTTCACTTTCATATTACATAGTTTATGAACTAATAGAAAATTGGTACTTACAATTTAAAATTAAAATTTTTTAGACAAATTAATAATATTATTCTTATTTTAGGGAAGAATTGAAAAAGATGGTACTTATAATGAACTAGCTAATAGTGATAATTTATATGCAAAACTATTAACATCGGAACCTGAAATAACTGAAGTAGAAAAAACCAAACAAGTTGAATATGCTCGTCAAATTTCAAAACACTCTAAAAGAGTAAGTTTAACTAAACTAATTTATTATTTTTTCCATAGATAATGTTAAAGTATTGCTATAACAACTGGTTTGAGTAGATGAAGTATCATTTTAACCGCAAGGGTAGATAGTGACACTTTAACATCAATTCAATAAAATTTACAAATTCAAACACATTAACGATAAAAAGAACTGAAATTTTACAATTAATATTATTAGAAATATCTATTTTGAAGCGTGACAACTTGTACTCGTTTACTTAAACACTTGATTCGAGGTACTGGATTGATTTTCAGGTCCACCAAGTATAGGGTAAAAGAGGGTAATGGGAGTCACTTAAGCCAGAAATGAAATAGAATTAAATTTCAAAACAAAATATTTATTGCAACCGCCTTTAAACATTATTTACTTAATATACTATCAATTGAGATCAGTTTCAATCACATTGACAATCAACTTTGGAAATTATAAAAGTTTAAAAAAAAAACGGATTTGACTCCCATTACCCCGAGATGAGGGTAATGGTGGTCGACCTGGGGGCAATGGGAGTCAATGAAAACCTAGCACAGGTCGCAGACATAACCTTGAGCCGAATCCCATCCAGAGCACTCTGAGTGAGCCCATAGCCCACATGAGGTACATCGGAACCACATCTCATTGTGTCTTCCGTAATCATTACATATTAGGCACCTGTTTTCCACATCTTCTGCGTCATCATCCTCATCGTCCTGGCACAAATCGTCAGTCGCAACATCAGACACAGAGGTTTCATTAGAATCTTGTAGTACTTTGCGCTTCACCTTTTCAGGACCCTTCTTCTGTACTTCAGTTTTCTTAATCTGACCTTTACCTTTCCATTTCTTTTCTTCTTCATGTGTTTTTTTACTTCATTTTTTCATTATTTTCTTGTTTTCTTTTTCTATTAGGTTTTCTTTCAATGGTGTTGAAGTTAAGATTGTCGCATGTTGCTTCTTTCGGCCCTGTCTTGTATTAACAATAGAAGTCTTCTCTGGTAACTTAATTAAATCCTGAAATACAGTTGAAGTGTTACAACCTGGAGAGTCCATCTGGTTTAGTGTGCTCGATAATGTGGGATGAACTTCTTTTGGTGTGCTCGGAACTGGCAACTGAACTTCTTTTGATGTACTCGGTACTGGTGAGGAAACTTCAACTGGTGCGCTGGGAGTGGCACTAGTAGTTGGAAGAGATTCATTGCAATCATGGATTGTAATAGATTCAGGCATCAGCATTTCTGCTGGTAGAAAATCTTCTTCTGTGAATACTTCTGGATTGAGTGGAAATATTCCAGTTGTTCTAAACCCGGATTCTCCTTTGCTAATAGAAGCAACACTATTAAACGCTTTCTTCACCAAGGATGCTACGTCATAGGGGGTTATTTTTTCGGCAAGATGGCTTTTCAAAAATAAATCACATTATTTTTGTATGCTGTTTTAAGCGGCCCAAAAAAAGAAACATCCAGGGGCTGCATTCTATGAGACGTGTGTGGCGGCAGAGACAACATATGAATGTGATTGGACTTGCAATATTCGAAAACTGAAAGAGATATATGACTAGCGTGGTTGTCTAGTATTAAAAGGATGGGTTCATTGGCAGACGGTTTAGCGTGCTGTTTAAAATGTGCCAACCAATCAAGAAACAAAGCCTCATTAATCCAACCGTTGTCTGAGCATTTATAAAGCGCCCCTGCTGGACCATCCTTCTGGAGTAGAGGAGTCAACCTTTTTCGAGGAAAAATAAACATCGGTGGGATGTATCCACCTGCAGCATTCATAGCACACAATAAGGTTATGTTTTTTCCTCTCTCCCAGCTGGTAATGGATCCCACTCTCTTCTGTCCTTTGGTGGCCAGAATTTTTCCGGGAGTCTGTACGGTTGATATTCCTGTTTCATCACAATTATAAATGTTTTTTTGAACAAATTTGTGCTTCTCCATCAGCTGGCCAAGTAGATCATAGAACAGACTGACCTCTGTTTTATTAAAGGCTGTGATCCTATTTATACTGGTTGCCTCCGGTTTTCTAACAGAAATGTTATTCCTAGCGATAAAAGCATGCAACCAATCCCGCCCAGCCATCTTTGAAGCTTTGTTAAAATTGTGCTTTAGGTTACATTTTTCTGCATATTCAAAAGCCACTCTTCTTATCTGATTAGCGGTGCAACCATAGAAAATATTTGCCATTTTCTTCACCAAGTTGGCCAGCTCGGCTTCTGCATCAGGTCTAAATACTGTGTATCGTCCTAGATGTGGGCCTGAAGTAGAACCTTTTTTTACCCTCTTTTAGGCTTGAAAATGGAATCCCCATTGTTTTGGCTGCATTTCTTATAGAAGAACCACTTTTAATAAGCTGTAAAGCATTTTCCAGGTTGCTAAAAGACCAGGAAGCCTTCTCAGTTGTCCTGGCCCGTACTTTCGGCATCTAGAAAGAAAGAACAAGAAAGAAGACACTAATTTTTACATTAAAATTACTTGCGGGTAATAGTGATCATTTGTGGGAAATGGGAGTCACCCGACTCTTATTACCCACTTCTACACTTATAAGAAAAAAAAAAAAAAAAATCTGTAAGGTATCTACACAATATGAACTGGGCCTCACAATATTTAACGTCTATCTAAGTACGTATAAAAGTCTCAATCGTATATTGCAAGATATATGACACTTACCTTCTAATTTAGATTGACGAAAAATAACATCAGCGGAGCGTAAAAACGAAATACACCCGTTTCTAAGAAATGCGGGTACTGACTGACGCGAGCCGATTGGTGCGATGCCGGGAGGCCCGAGCAAGGGAGAGGGCATAGTTTACGCATTGCTCGCATGTTTCGTTTTGTATTTATTAAAGTGATTCCCATTACCCCCTGACTCCCATTACCCTACTCTCCCCTACACTAGGACATAGCAGTCTTATTGATTCTTCAATGTAAGATTCTACAACGGATGACGATTTCTATCCACATAAACGTTTAAGTTTTACTAGATCAGCTCCAGCATTTGCTAACATAATAGCTGAAGAACGACAGAACCAATGCCCCGTGTACATTTCTGAATTTGCAAGTATCAAAAAATCTGCAATCTTCTTGGGGATAATATATATAGTGTTAATCCCCACCGGTTGAGTAGTGCACTTTTGCTGTCGCTAATTCACAAAAAACTTACTGTGAGGTACGTTTTTGGAGCGCAAGACAATATACTTTCTCACTATTTCCAAGAAACTCACTCCGCTTATCTTGTCAGTAATACAAAACGACCTATCCTACTTGGTTTCAGTATCAGATAATGAAACGATTATCACCGATTTTCTGACGTCCACGTTAAACACTTCTAATTTGTACAATTCATCGGACCTAGTAGCTCCATGCACACTAAAAATAGCAATAACCTTCATCAACAAATAATCGTCATCAGGGGGTCCGGTGTAGAATAGGGAGACACGAATTTCGCAAAAAAATTACTAACACTAAAAAGGGACTGGTTTCTGTAGTAAATTTTCGTAAAAAAATTTGCGATTTATTCAATATTTTTCGAGAAAAATGGAATCAAAAACTCTAATTTTGTAGGTTAAATACACAAAACATTCACTGTCCATGGTGCGTTATGTCATGTAGATACCAGCGTTGCCACATCTCTAAATGAAACCTACATTTTAGGATAATATTTTTTACATTATAAATATATAAAAAATATTGAAAATAAAGTGTGAAATGTAGAGACAATGTTACTAACCAAATCTAATCGGTCTTTTTGCATATTATAAAAGATAAAACAAAGATAAACACACACGCAAAATTCAGTGAAGGGTGACGATGCTATCCTAATCCAACCAAACTTAACCAAACCTAACCAGACCTAACCAAACCTAACCAAATCTAACCAAACCTAACGAAACTTAACCAAACCTAACCAAACCTAACCAAACCTAACCAAACCTAACCAAACCTAACCAAACCTAACCAAACCTAACCAAACCTAACCAAACCTAACCAAACCTAACCAAACCTAACCAAACCTAACCAAACCTAACCAAACCTAACCTAACCTAGCCTAACCTAACCTAACCTAACCTAACCAAGCCTAACCTAACCCGAAGGGATACTATCCTCGAAATGAAACCGGTCAGTGTAAAGACAGATTCGCATAGAAGAAAATATCAAAAACAGAACCTGACGATTCTAATTTTTATCGAAACAGCTACCATTGCATTTAAAAACGTATTTTGCGAATAAATAGTGGAATAGTTCAACCGTTTAGTTGTTTACTGTTCTTAGTAAGATGTACTTCCACAAAGTAAAGGTTACGACAATCAATTTCATTAAATTTTTCTCCTTTAACCAAGTCACCATTCCGTCGTCATTTTTGTTATGTATATTCACTACATCTAAAATGTTCTTAATTTCCATTTTAAATTCAAAAATAAATAAAAACCGGTAATTAATATTCTAACCAACAATTGTGAAAAAAATATGGCAATGATGGAATGTTAATGTTAAATGTCAACGTCGAAACAGTTTACACCCGTATTCAGAACACTCCATTAAAATATAACGGGACCGTTACATTTTAACGGAGGCGTTATTTATGACAGTTCTCTCTGTTAAATCCATATAACGGAATTATCAATATAACAACCCGTTATATGATATAACGGACCCGTTTCATGCTAAATGGTATTCAGAAATCACATTTTTGTTTAACGATTCCGTTATAACAATAACTTTCATTAAAATAAGATCTTTATTTTCAACAAAATATTTTTATTTAAATTTGACACTTTATTTAAATATTTTTAAAGGTTTCAAAGAACGACTATGAAATAAATATGTAACAAATTAAATATAAGTCAACATCCTTCCTAGCTTTTCTTTTGCAATTTTCATACAATATCTTCAACTGCTTGACATACCTAGGTTCTTCAGCGGAAGCATTGAACTGCTGGGTAATGCTCTCCCAAGTTTCTTGTTTCTTTTTTATTGTGGTAGCATTAGTCGCTTATATGCTCCTTCAAATTGTATATAGTTTTACCCAAACAGTTCCTTTTATTTAAAATATCAAAAATGTTATTAATTGTTTTACAAAACCTGACAGTGGCTTCACTTTGAGAAAATTCTGAAATATTTAATTGCTTATCACAATATTCAATAGCATCAGCTACGCTATTCCTTAGTTAAAAAGCACAAATAAGCCACTACTCACAATGCTTTTGCGCTTCTTTTGCCACACTTCTTTATCTTTCTTTGTTTGGTTGCTCTGGTCCCATACTATCTTTTTCTAAGGCACATCCATTTTAGGTTATAATCTATGACATAAACCGTTAAAAGTTGAAGTATGATTGACAGTTATTTAGTTACCGATACAGCGTTGCCATATTGTGTCTACTCGTTTTGTAACGGTGCCGTTATATCTCGTGTGGTTATGTTTTGAATACCAACTAATATCAAACGGAGCCGTTTCTTTGACGGGACCGTTATCGAAACGGACCGTTATTTAATATTTATGAATACGGGTGTTATTGTCATAAAAATCGTGGTAAATTTTTAGTTCCATGGAAAGAAATAATTCTAAAAGTGAGGTTAATCAATGGTTTATTACAATTTATTGCAATATAAATTAAATTAGCATATATAACTCAATTTCCCGCATATAATTTGAGTTAAAATATTATAAAAAGTAAGTTACTTTAATTTTCAAGTTATTTAATTTCGAAATTCGTTTGTACCTATTGTTCACCGGAACTGTCATCAGGAGCTTCTGTCGGAAATTTAATAATGTCATCTGACTCCGCGATTTTGGACTTTTTAGCTTTGTATCCTCCACTCAAGTTTTTTAGTAAGGTGGTTAACTTGCTAAATTTAGAAATGTCACAATTTTCATTCAACAACACTTCAGCATCGAATAATACGACCAAAATAACAATAGCATAGCTTTCTTCGACTTTTCAGAAAAATATGCCATTGATATTCTTAATGCTTTTCTACTATTTAAAAGACTGGTATTCTTTCTCATACATCATCGTAGATTTTTGTGGCAACAATAAACTTTCTGCTTCCAACGCTACATTTTCCACATTTTTGATGGCAGGTTTTCCTTTTCTTGTGTCAATTCTTTTCCGTCCATTTCATTTTTATTCACTTTGTACACAAAAACGCAACAATATTCTCCGCAAAAACCAAAACGAGACATTTGTTGACAGAGTAATTCATATCCCTAGCAACGGAGCAACACAATTGCGATTTTTGTGCCCAAAATTACAATTTTCTTTGAAATTCTATTTTTCACCTGAACTTTTCTTGCTATAGAAAAAATTGTTTTGCTACACACGACAATAGAATCGCATTATCTTCTCGAGCATAATTAGCTCTCGATTTTCGTCTTGTACAATAACTGTTACAAATTTTACAAAACAGTTTATAATTGTCTACAATATATTAAAATGAAGCCCTGTGTTAAAATAATTATGATTTTTGATAATGTCCTTAATTTCAGAGTAGAAAAGCTTCTATTATTAGTGCTATAAGTGAAAAAAGTTTGGTTGAAAGCATTTTAGAAGAAAGTGACGATGATAGCGACGAAGAATATGAACGGAAAAAACCCCAAATGAGAGATATGCAAGAAGAGACAAGCAAAGGCAAAGTCTTAGGTTCACTTTTACTAAAATATTTCAGAACTGGAACTAACTGCTTTAGCGTAGCTTTAATTTTAACTTTGTATATTTCTGTACAAGTAGCTGGAAGTATAGTAGATTATTTTGTCAGTTTCTGGACGAACATCGAATATATTAGTAGTTTAAAAAGAGAACAGCTTTTAACAACGGCATCTATCGGTAATTTCACTGAAGAAATTAGTAATACAACCGAAATGAGTGAAATTGACAGTATCAAGGCGAATTCTTGGTTTGAATATCCTGATTGGAGTTCGGAAACTTGTTTGTTTATTTATGGTGGTTTGCTGTTTATAGTAATATCTTTAACTTTGGGACGAGCATTGTCATTTTATTCTTTGGCTATGAGATGTTCAAGAAATTTGCATAGATCATTATTTAATGGAATCATAAATGCAAGAATGAGATTTTTTGAAACTAATCCAAGCGGACGTATACTCAACCGATTTGCCAAAGATATCGGTAGTATTGATGAAATTATACCGAGAGTATTACTAGACGGTGGACAAGTAAGTGATCTACCACGTTATAAACTACCTATCTATTATTAATAATTATAATTTCAGATGGTGCTCCAAATTGTTGGATCTTTAATTTTAGTTAGTGTTGCGAATCCTTATTCTATAATTATGGCGGTAGTTCTTGCTGTACTATCGGGTATACTTAGACATGTTTATTTAAAGACATCAAAAAATATGAAGAGAATAGAAGGAATGTGTAAGTAAATTTTATATAATTAAAATTTATTTTAATTTATTATTTTATTAACATAGCTTTCGTTTAATTATATCTTTCGCAAAGATTTTTAGGATAGAATCGTTGACTGATAAATGTAAAATTTTGTGCCTTATGAGTCCAGCGTATACCCCACTATTCATTAAAATTGTTACTGTTTTTGGACGGCGCGGTTTTTAAACATCGAACCATTCATTTCTCTTGTCCCCACACCTCCCCTAGTATCCACACCGATGCCTAATTACGGACGAATATTTATTTCAAAAGCGGGTTCGGGTAGTTTTTAGTTAACTACATACAATATTTATAAATTTATATCGTTCGATATAAATATAACTTTTGTATTAAAATGCTATTTTTAGAGAACAATTATTTACAATTAAACTATTCATTTATATAATTGTATAAGTGTGGAGTGAAAATTAATAATAAATTAGTCTGGTTCAATTGTACGATTTTTCATAAAATTTTTGAATATCCACTATATCCAATATTTATAATTTTTACAGAGCCCTGAAAATAGTGCCAAAAACGGGTAGTCTGACTTTTATGCGTACTGCGACACTCAGTAACTAAACGTATTTAATCCTATTAAATATGAATATTAAGGAATAATAAAATTCAGGTACTATTGAGATACATGAATGAACAATATTCAGAGGTTAAAAAAATGTTATCCCAATACAACATTTGCCAGTTTTGAAATTTAAATTATAAAATGTTATTTGTTTTAAAATATTTTAAAATGAATAATACACCAATAATAATATATTAATTAAGTAAAAGATGATATATTCACAAAAATATTTCCTTAAGGAACAATATAAAATTAATAAATTGCTATTAGCTACGGTTATCCTTGCTAGTAACGAAGATCCAGTAGTGGCCTCTACAATGCTCCAAAGACATTTAGATGACATCCAAACATGGTTACAAACATGGAAAATTAAAATAAATGAAACTAAATCTGTTCAAGTTACTTTTACCCTAAGGAAAGATGTGTGTGTCCCAGTTTACTTAAACAACATCCAAATACCACAATCATTGAACCCCAAATACTTAGGAATGCACTTAGATAGAGGACTGACCTGGAAAGAACACATAATAAAGAAACGAAAACAAATTGACCTGAAAGTACGAGATCTGTATTGGCTCATCGGTAGAAAATCAAAATTAGCTTTGGAAAATAAAATTCTCATTTATAAAACAATAATAAAATCAATTTGGACATACGGAGCAGAACTCTGGGAGTGCGCAAGTAGGTCTAATATAGCTATTATACAAAGAAGTCAGTCAAAGATACTTCGCATGATAACAGATGCACCTTGGTATATCTCCAATACAGCTTTACATGAAGACTTAAAAATAGCATATGTTAAAGACGTTATTCAAGAACTAAGTACAAGCCATCACAACAAATTAGAAACTCATTCTAATGAGATACTTCATCCACTACTTGAACCTCATATAGAAAGAAGACTCAAAAGAAATTGGCCAGCTGACCTAAACAATGGTTGAAGAGGACTTGTCACTGGAGAAGGCCTCATCATGTCAAATGGAGTAGTAATGCTCTGAAGCCATCAAATTAGCCTATAGAATTGTAATATTCTGATTGCGAATAAATATACTATTAAAATAAAAAAAAAATATTTCCTTAAGGAACAATATAAAATTAATAAATCGCTATTAACTACAAATGTCATTGTCAATAATCTTGTCAGTAGATACTTCACTCATGTTGCCAACCATTTAAAACAAAAATTTGCCTGCGTAAAAGTTACATTATGATACGCAAATGCGTTTTATAATGAAGATTTTTTTTTAAGTCCAATATATAAAAAAATATCTATTTTTTGTTTTTTATACAGATGCATTGGATGTGAGCTAACCAAAATTTTATTGGTTGATGCAATTTGTGACAAAATGGATTCTTAAAAAATGTATCTGTTGTTAAAATTATTTTTGCAACTAAATAATAAAATTAAGATACCATTTTTTCTCTAAAAATAATTCATTCTACTGTTCTTTTTTTTAAACACTAAATTTTTTGAGCATATTTTTTTTACATAACCGAATATTTCTGTGCCTTAAAACTTTTATTTTTCAAATGAGGCTATAATTGAGGTTTATGATAAACTAAAAAAAATGAAAACCTTATATCTTATTTATTTTTCTATAAACAATAGTTAATAATTAAATAAATAATAGAGCTAGGGCTTTTATTAAAAGCTAAAATTGTTAATTAATTAATAAGAATAATAAAAAACTCTTCGTTTTAACAAAACTTCCACTATTTATTTAAAAAACTGCTTTTTTAAAACTCAATGACAGCCGTTTCGCTAGACAACTAACATCGTCAGATTGACATATATGCCAGAATTCCAAAGTTTTTTTGAAATAATAAAAGCAATAGAAATTATTGATTTAAAGATTTTTCACGAAGTAAGGGTAAAAACTATTAATTTGGTTATGTTTAACACGGTAAAAACAAACGAACAACTATTATCAGTTTTCCAATGTCCCAACTTTTCTGTATTTTATTAGTTTTGGCCTTTTCAAATTTTTCACATTTCCATCTGAAGGTTCTATAAACAATAACAACATTCAAAACACGTTTATTATGATCTTTACAAATCTGAAAATAATTTAAATATGAATTATAAAATAAACATATTCAAATAGTAATATAATACATATATATCATTTTTAAAAATATATTCAGATGAACTGCACACTTCATCCTACGGTCAGTATAAGACTACTAATTCCTAGAGAAAATGGACGGATGGCGACATCTCTCCGACAACTTCATTTTCAAGCACAAAATCTCTTAGGAGGTTGCGTCTCTTGTTATATTTCTCCCTCAACGATAGAATTTAATATAATCTTTCTTTGTACTATTATTTCAATATACATTCTTTCGACCAAAGTTTGAAGAGAAAACTTTTTTCTAATTTTAGTAAGAAGTCCAATATTTACACATTTAAACGCAACTTTGCAAGGTTTACCAACCATAAGAGCACTTAGAGCTGAAGAAATTCTAGAAGGAGAATTCGACAAAATTCAAAACTACCATATTAGTGCATGGTTCATGAATATTTCAGCTGGAGCTGCATTTGGATTTAGCTTGAATTTAGTCTCGTGCATGTTCATGACCGTACTCGTATTTACTCTACTCACTTTTGATGAGGGTAAGCTAACAAATTTAACATAATTTACATAAAAATCTTTCCGACAATAATTTAAACAGTTTTTTAATAAAGATTATGTCACTGTATACAGTATGAAATTAATGGAAGGAATAAATTCATTATAACGGAATCAGTTGGTTTTTCGAAAAAAAGCTGGGGGGTCAATTTTGTTTCTTCCACCTTTAAGTTGTTTTTAATTTTAATTGTTCCCAAGACGCTAAATTTAGTACATCCATGATACAACAATGGAGGTCCAAATTGGTGAAAAGTCAGATTTTTGCTTTTCTAGAGCAGTAGTTCCATCTGTAGTTACCGACACCGCTACAAGTATTTGACATAAAACATTGTGCCGGTTAATCAGTAACTTTTTTCACTGTAAATTTGGTAAATACTGACATTCGTAGACAGCAAGTTATTACAAAAAATAAATAAATGCTTTAAGAAAGGTTTCGTAATTAATTTTATATCAAATACAACTTGTTATTTTTTTTAAATATTTCTTAAAAAATCATTTTAATGTTAGATTTTCGAGCTATCTCTATAATTCGAAATTGGCTGCTCTAAATTTGCGCTTAGACTAATATAGTTCAAGGTCGCCGAATATATAAAAAAACTCAAATACAATAAACACCATATAAACATATAAATAAATTGTTTTATTCTTTAATTCCAAATGAAGTATGGCTATTGTGAATTATTTATTAATCTTAATGTTGAGAATATACTGTTACGAAGTAATGGACCAATGCATTTTTGCAATTTTGGCTTTTATTTTATATTTTGAAATTTAATAAAACTAAGATATCATCCGTTTTCTTTTAGAGTTGGGTTTGATGGGAGGTACAGTTGGTATGGCAATATCTCAAGCCAATACCCTCACCAATACCATACAATGGGCCATGAGAATGACTGCCGATATCGCCAATCAATTAATGTCCGTAGAAAGAGTAATCGAATATAAACAACTTCCTCCTGAACCGCAACCAAAGGCTCCAAAACCTTTGCCGAAAAGTTGGCCAGATTCCGGAAAGATTCAATTCGATGGATTGAAATTTAAGTACTGGGAAGAAGGTCCGCTAATCATTAAAGATCTGTCCATAACAATTCAGCCAAGAGAAAAAGTAAGCAGAAAATGTGTAATAGTGAACAAAATTAATTTCGTTGAATTTTTTAGGTTGGAATTGTTGGTAGAACTGGTGCTGGTAAATCTTCTTTGATAGCGGCCCTTTTCAGATTGGCCAACGTAGAAGGTAAAATTTCAATCGATGGCATTGATACGAAAGATGTGACCCTAGCAAATCTCAGGTCTAAGATATCGATCATTCCTCAAGACCCAGTTTTATTTTCTGGTACACTTCGTTACAATTTGGATCCCTTTAATGACTTTTCAGATGAAAGATTGTACAAAGCTTTGCAAGAAGTAGAATTAAGAGATCCTAAAAACATCATTAACAGATTAGAGAATCGGGTAATGGACAGAGGTTCAAATTACAGTGTCGGACAAAGACAACTGATCTGTTTAGCGAGAGCTATTATTAAAAACAATAAGATTCTAATGTTGGACGAAGCTACAGCTAATGTAGACCCTCAGTAAGTATAATTTCTCAAAAAAGGCTTCTGTAGATTATTGAATTTACTAATAACTATAAGAACATAATCTTAAATGACTTCCTGCTGTATACTGATATTTCCAGTATAACTGCTTCTTACTTTGATTTTTACTGTTCCGCATTCCTTGTTAACTAGAATATATTTTTTTTCTACACCTATGGAACAATATGTCTATTATTTACGGCTTTTCTTTAAATAATAGTAGTAGTTATATTTACCTGTTGGCTTATGAACCATAATTTATTTTAATTTAATTTAATCTGGTTTTTAATTATCCCATAAGTGTAGAAAAAGTATAGTATTATACTCGCGATTATGGCCATTATTCACTCAGGTGATTGAGCCACTCACCTTCGCCTCGTGGGCTCAATCTTCACCCTCGTGAATAATGGCCTACATAATCGCTCGTGTAATAATATACTATTATCTATTAGAATAATCAATTAATAAACATTAGTTTTCTATTCAAATCACCAACATAAATCGGTGGATTTTGTTTTTGAAATTTCATTATTCACATGGTTATTGTTTTTAGTGGTTGATTCTTAATTAAGGTTGTGTTCACAATATATCTTAGGTACATCATTTGAAGAAAACACAAAAAATTCCCCTTTTTTCTAATACTTTACTATGTTTGTATTTGTAGAACTGACGCATTAATCCAAAAAACAATAAGAACCAAATTTGCTCAATGTACAGTATTAACCGTAGCTCATAGATTGAACACAATCATGGATTCCGATAAAGTTTTGGTAATGGATGAAGGAAAAGTAGCGGAGTTTGATCATCCACATATTCTTCTTCAAGACGAAAAAGGAATATTCACTAAGATGGTTAATGATACCGGAAAAACAGAGTCTGAAACATTGAAAGGGGTTGCAAAAGATAATTACGAACGGAGAATATCTAAGTTAGCGTGATTTTGTTAAATTATTTATATATAATGTACTCTTGTAATAAAATCGTATTAAGCAATGTTTGTTTTAATATAAATATCCTGTAAGTTACATTTATTGTACTTACCCTTACTGTGTGAAAGTCCATCTTATTAAGAACAGTAAACTACTAACCGGTTGAATGAAACTTCCACTATTTATTCGTAAAATACGTTTTAAATTTAATTACAGCAGCAGAGATTCTGGTTGGGTAGCATAAACTTTTGTTTTTAAATACCCCCATAAAAAGAAGTCTAGGGGTGTTAAATCCGGTGACCTAGGTGGCCACTCCATCATCTGCCCTCTTCTACCTATCCAACGAGCGGGGAATGTTTCGTTTAAAAATTGTCGGGCAGGCATAGCATAGTGTGGGGGAGCTCCGTCTTGTTGAAATACCATTAAATCTTCGGAAAGGTTATCATAATTTTCTATTATTGTTGTAATACATGGCTCAACCCCTTCCCTGAGTAACTCAAGATATGATTCACCATTTAAATTTCCGTTGATGAAGAAAGGTCTGACAATGTGTCACCTAGGATACCACACCAAACGTTTAACTTTTGGGGATGTTGTGTATGGAATTCACGCATAATATGTGGATCATTTTCAGCCCAATATCTACAATTATGCCTATTTACTAAGCCATTTAATGAAAATGAGCATTCATCATAAAAGCAAATATTGTTTAACAATAGTGGATTGTTATTGATACACTGCGTCATTGATTCGCAAAACTCTAGACGACGATCAAAATCATCTTCATTCAACTCGTGCACCAACTTAACTTTGTATGGGTGGTACTTGAATTTATGTAGAACTCGGAAAACTGTAGAAGATAAAACACCGATCGCTCTACTTATTGTTGACAACGATTGGGGTTGTTGAGCCTCTAAGCTGACTTGCCCTAAAATTGCCACTTGCATTGCTTCGTTATTTACGAGTCCCTCTCGCTTATGCACTTTATTGCAAACAGACCCTGTTGTAGTAAATTTCTCCATCAGTTAAATTACATACTTATGATTTGCATGTCTCCGTCATGTAATTCGTTAAATATTCTAGCAGCAGCTCTTGCACAATTATTATTTTTGTAGTATAAACCTACAATTTCAATTCTTTCTTGCAATGAGTAAACCATTTCAGCGAAACAAAATAAATAATGTCAGTTTTCTCTCTGATGAGAAGATCTAATTTTACATATCCCATGATTCTTTGATAAATTAAAGTACCCATTGTGTTTCATTTTATCTCACTACAGTTTTTATGGTAAGTTTTTTCTTTCTTTTTTAATATGTTAACAATGTTTTTACTCTTCAACTTTTACAATAGTTTACTAAGTAAAGTTATTCACCCGCAGGCCTATTCTGTAACTTGCGACTGCCGATAATTGCGCAATTGTCGCTGTCAAACGCGAGTTTCGTATTCTCGAAGAAGCAACTGCGACCGTGATCGCAATTTATTTGATAACTGCCTCTAGTGAGCAATTGGTTAACTGAAAAAATGCATTTTTCAGTTGTTCTATGTAAAAAATCGTATTCTGTAAGCAATTTTTTAGCAATTACAACGCGATTGCAACTGTCAAATAGCAATCACAAATATAGTAGTTGTAGTTAAGTTGTTTTATAATTTAATTAAGTTTTGGTGATAGAAATAGAAGGTAAGTTATAAATTATAGTATATCGTCAATCATAAACATGTTTTTATTATTTACAAATAGTAATTTAAGGGGCTTACTGCCGTTGGAATATTTACCTAATAATTAATAACAATTACTTACCACCGTAATAGAAAAAATAATAGTCATCATTTGTTTTAAGTATTTAGAAATGGCTCGTGCATTTATGATTATTGAGGCCGCAGAATATTTTTTTAATTTGTTTTGTTCATCCAGCTGATAATCTAGTTACGTTGATTGCTACCCGATTGCAAGTGGCGCTAGTTTTATGACGTAAAAGTGCATCTTGACAGCAACCAGCAACTGCGATGCGATTACCTTACAGAATACCACATTTTGCGACTGATTGCGCGACCATTGTACAATGGTTGCTAGTTGCAAAATAATTGCTGTTTTTACAGAATAAGCCTGCCGGTTACTTGAAAAGTTTTATAAAAAAGTGTTCTTGACTTTTAATTATCTTGTCAGTTTGATAACAATTGATGCATAAATATTTTATAATTTTGGACTTTGTTTTTAAACTTTATTTTTGTTACAAGTTTTATTTTTTAACAATTTTACATTTCATTACGTTCAATACACTACTTAATTATTTGCACACTATACTTTCATATTTAATTATGTTGATATAATTTGATATTTACAAAAAAAAATTTTTGAAATTTGATTGTAACTCTTATTTAGTGTTGTTGTACACTTGCAGTTTTGTATCACTGATTGTGGCTGATTTAGAAATTTGTAAGAAATTTGAACGGACTTTGTTATCCGGTTATTTTCTTCTCTCTATTTAATATAACATTTTTTACAGCCTGATGATGGACCTATAGGACCGAAACTAGTCGCTACATTTTAATAAACAGTTTGTGGGATAGACTTTGTATTTCCTTTGAACCCTTTTAATATAAATAGAGTAAAGGGAGGAGATATGAACCACCAATTATAAAAATAAATATAAGCATCTTATTTTTTTAAATTACTTCCAAGTGGTAATTTTAGGGCAAGTCAGCTTAGAGGCTCAACAACCCCAATCGTTGTCAACAATAAGAAGAGCGATCGGTGTTTTATCTTCTACAGTTTTCCGAGTTCAACATAAATTCAAGTACCACCCATACAAAGTTAAGTTGGTGCACGAGTTGAATGAAGATGATTTTGATCGTCGTCTAGAGTTTTGCGAATCAATGACGCAGGGTATCAATAACAATCCACTATTGTTAAACAATATTTGCTTTTATGATGAATGCTCATTTTCATTAAATGGCCTAGTATATAGGCATAATTGTAGATATTAGGCTGAAAGTGATCCACATATTATGCGTGAATTCCATACACAACATCCCCAAAATTTAAACGTTTGGTGTGTTATCCTAGGTGACCACATTGTCGGACCTTTCTTCATCAACGGAAATTTAAATGGTGAATCATATCTTGAGTTACTCAGGGAAGGGGTTGACCCACGTATTACAACAATAATAGAAAATGATGATAACCTTTCCCAAGATTTATTGGTATTTCAACAAGACTGAGCTCCCCCACACTATGCTATGCCAGTCCGACAATTTTTAAACGAAACATTCCCGCTCGTTGGATTGGTAGAAGAGGGCAGATAATGGAGTGGCCACCTAGGTCACCGTATTTAACGCCCCTAGACTTCTTTTATGAGGATATTTAAAAACAAAAGTTTATGCTACCCAACCAGAATCTCTGGATGATTTACGAGAGAGGTTAGAAAATGAATGTCGACAATTAAATCCAGCCACATTAAGCAATGTCAGAGAGGTATTTTAAAATAGATTATACCATTGTATGGAAGTGAAGGGTACTCATTTTGAACACTTATTGTAACTTCATAATAAATAACACAGTTAAAAAGTTGAAAAGGAAATCCATCTCTCAAATGTGGATGATGTAGATAATCGTAGTAATAAAACTCAAAGTCTATCCACAACGTTTAATAGTGAGGTTCAATAGTTAGTGCAACATGTTTCGGTCTTTAGACCATCATCAGGCTATAAAGAAAAACAATGGTATCAGGAGAATCCAAAAATAGTTATAGTTATAAAAAGAGCGAATGGTGTCGGTTGTCCGATTACATCAATGATTAAAGTTAAAACATTTCAAATATGACAAATAATTACAAGTAGAAATAAAATACAAGTTTAAAGTAAAAAGTTAAATACATGAATTGCAAAAACTTATACTATGGCAAAACAGCAAGTTAATTATGTTACACAATCAATATAAACTCAACTGTATGTGCAGAACGTAGGAATTGTAAATAATTTAAATTTAAAACTTAAACATCCATAAATAAGTGAAGAATAATGGATGAATAAGAAAGTTAATATATAAAAAAGAAGAGGAAAAGGAACTTTAGAAGTTATTTAGATAGAGAATGATGGTTGTGTTGGTTAGATTAAAGTGGTAGAAATGTGGGACCATATTCATACTAAGAAAATTGTATCAAGAAAATTCAATTAACAAGTTTTACTTTACTAAAAGAAACAAGAAGAAAAGACTATAAGTGGAGGAATAAAGAAATGATTGTAAAAAACAATCAAAAAAAGGAGAGATCCATGAAAGAGGTTCGATCTCCTTATAATCAAGAAGACAGGTCGATCCCAAACCGTGAGCAAAGGTTCTTGTTAGTCTTCTCAATCTAAGCAGCAATGCTATGTAAATTTCTTCTTTTTTATATATTAACTCTGTTATTCATCGATTATTCTTCACTTATTTATGGATGTTTAAGCTTTAAATTTAAATTATTTACAATTCCTACGTTCTGCACATACAGATGAGTTTATATTGATTGTGTAACATGATTAACTTGCTGTTTTGCCATAGTATAAGTTTTTGCAATTCATGTATTTAACTTTTTACTTTAAACTTGTATTTTATTTCTACTTGTAATTATTTGTCATATTTGAAATGTTTTAACTTTAATCATTGATGTAATCGGACAACCGACACCATTCGCTCTTTTTATAACTATAACTTTTTTTGGATTCTCCTGATACCATTGTTTTTCTTTATAGCCTGATGATGGTCTAAAGACCGAAACATGTTGCACTAACTATTGAACCTCACTATTAAACGTTGTGGATAGACTTTGAGTTTTATTACTACGATTACAGTTAAAAAGATTAAAGAGTTTGAACTGTTGTACAACCCATTTTATTACAGGCAAATAAGGTGAGAGTAAAAAATAAGTAAAATTTGTGCTATTAAAAGAAAAATTGTTTATCTCATAAAATATCCACATTAACCTACAAGTATTATACATTTTTGAAATCAGATCAAAGAGGAGTATCCAAATTTTACATAAAAAATATGAGAAGTAATTTTAAAAAATGCTGCTAGGGGTGAGGGGTTGGCTTTTCCAGTAAGTTTAAATAAGCCATAAACACATTACATAAATTGACGTGTTTTAAAATTTTTCCTAAATACCAGTTTTACAAAAGTTATTAAAGGTGGATACTTTTATCTGAAAAGCACTGTATATGCCCAGGTTTGTCAGAAAGGCGATGTTCTGTCATAACTTTTTCAAAATCCGCGAAATGGGCTTCAACGGTTTCTCTTGACATTCTAATGGATCCAACTATTGAAGTGTTTTCAGACTTCTTGATAGAAATTTCGGGCTGTCGGCACAAAAACAACTCCAACCATTTCTTACCAACTTTACCTAAAAATCCACAAACCTAATATTACGTATTTATATTATTTTATAATTGTATACCCTACCTTCAGTTTGGTTAAACTTATTAGGAATTCCCAATCGTTTGGCTAAATTAAATGCCATTATTCTTACCTCTGACATTCTTGTCGGTGCAAAACCTGACTTTTGAAGCTTAATGATATGGTTTACCAATTTTTGCTCAGCATCTGAACCCAAAGAAACGCTGGGTCCTAGTCGGTTAGTTTTTCGAGATTTGTTTGTGATTAACCGTCTTTTAAAGGTATCTCAAATGCTTTAGCAGCTTTATTGACGCCCATTTCGCCATTTATATATGCATTCATGGCATTAGTTAATTTCTCAGCATTTTACTAAAAAAACTGGTCCAAATCTCCTCTCTTATATTGATCCATATATTCTAAAGCAGGAGGATAGACGGACCACTTGATAAATGCCAAACGTGAAAACGTTATATTCATTTTTAAGGATATGTGATTCAATAGTTATAGTTTCATTAACAAATAAACGGGCTAGACTCACCTAAATGTCTTAAAAATACAAATAAATAAATTTAAATATAATTTTCACCAACACAAAATTTATTTTTGGTCAAAATCTTTCATATCAGCACACAACAGCGAGTTTGCAGTTATCCCAAGGTGAACTGATGAAAACAAACAATTTGTGCCGGTCGAATGAAGCCATAACTTCAAAAATATTACAGAAGGTCCGTTTATCCGACTGGTCCATCTAACCTCCCTTTATCTTACGTTTACTCGCATGTTTATATCCTAAGTGACATAAAAATCCGAACACCCAGTTTAAATGATTTTATTTTAATGGTGAATTTATTTATTTTACCAAAATAAAAAATTGGTAAAATTTTCAGCCTTATCAGTTGAAGATTCCGGTGTTTATACTGCTTTTTTTTTTAAATCCACTAACAATTCAAAAATTAATATTGTAGCCGTAGTAAAGATCCAAATTTTGCGGATTTTGGTTCTTGACATTCTTTACGATTGGTTACGATGCCTACGGTACGGAGACCTGTACGATTTAGTCAACTTAGTGGGTTTGATAGGGGTCGTATAGTTGGACTTCGGGAGTGCAAAGAAGTGTAGACACCGTGGTCTTCGAGAAGGCCGTACGCAAAGAGCAAAGGGCTCTGGACGCCCCCGTAGAACAACAAACCGTGAAGATCGCCGCCATTTCTCCACTACCAGGTCCATTGCAAATGAATGGTTTGCAGAACACGGAAGACCTATTGACATGCGAAGTGTTTACCGACGAATAAAACGTTTTGGCCTGTTTTCATACCGACCACACTGGGTCCTCCCTTTAACTCCAGAACACCGACGTAATCACCTTTAGTGGTGCAGAGAACGGTCACTCTGGGATCAGGAATTAAAGAGTATTATCTTTATTGACGAGTCTCGATTTTGTTTGGGCATGCACGGTTTTTTGTTGAAAGGCATGTTCATCAAACTGTTGGAGTTATGGTTTGGGGTGCTATAGCTTATGGTTCGAGATCACCTTTAATCTTCATCAGAGGTAACATGAACGCGCAGCGTTATATCCAAGAAGTTTTAAAACTCCATCTTTTACCCTATCTTGACACCCTGGCAAATCCAAATCACATGTCGCAATAGTCACAGTAGACTTCTTTCAACATAATGATGTTACATTGTTACCTTGGCCACCAAGATCTAGTGTGGGATATGATGGGTAGGTGATTGCTCAATTTGCAACGTCCTCCTTAGACTCTAAAAGAACTTCGAGAGAAGTTGGTGGTTGCCTGGAATGAGATACCACAGGAGGACATTGACCACCTAATCAGAAGCATGCCTAGGCGCGTTGGAGAATGCGTAACACTTCGGGGTGCATCCACACATTATTAAAAGTAAAAGGGCTTTAAAGCAATGCAATCATTTTGAAATATTTATCATTTACTTATCATTTAAACTGGTTATTCGGATTTTTATGTCATTTAGTATAGAATACCGCATTGTTGCTTTTTCAAGATCTACATTTAAGGCCCCAAACATTTTTCATATTATACACGTTTATCGTTATTGTGGTATTGAGGTATCGAAAATCATAAATTTGTAGAGTAAAAATTGCTTTCCTCGCGAAATATCGATTAATTATCCATTAATGAAGCCAAGAAATTCGTTTTTTTTTATTTTATTTTTATAAATAGTTTAAGAGATGTGTAAAGAACTAAAAGTCAATACTCAATAATATTTACTCCACCAAGTATAACTGCTGCTTTAACAAACTTGTTTGGTGCTGAATCAGAACTGTACCGAGGATGAGTCATCAATAAGGTATTTTGAGTATTCGAAATTTTCCCGCAACTTATGATGGTGTACCACTCGAAATAAACAGTCCTGTGCTACTCAAGCAACATGAACCATTCACCTGAAGACAAAGGCAAGAGTGCTTTATACAAAAAAAATGGTTGGATTTTGCTCATATTTTAACACTCATACGATGGATTGATGTTTTGTAAACTGCCCTTATAATCATGTCCATGATTAGCTTTTTAGATTACTGTGGCCAGTCTAGGAAATGTAAAATAGTACCCTCTATATTGGTTTGCGATTAATAACTATGTTATCTGAAAGCCAATGAGATAAAAAAGTGTTTGTGGCATAACGGACTACTAAAATATCAAGAATATATCTGTATGAAAAGTTAATCTATGTTTGAATTGATTAGATCGCAAACATTTAATCTTATCTGTTATACAGTAGTATAATTACCTAAGAAATCAGAATTATCTTTCTACATTAATATTTATGCTATACTTAAAGATTTAATTTGATATTCTATAACGATTAGGAATATTATAAAAACTAATTAACTTAATGTCATTAGCGTATCACTAAAAATGTATACAGCTATTTAAAAAATTATTTGAAAAATACAGCACGTGCAATACATATTGTATTATGTTATACGAGAAAATATTTTCATTCACGGGAGTAAAGAAAGGCTATCAAAATGGATTATAAGAAATTGGATGTGCAGGACTCTTAAAACAAAATAAAATCAATTTTATTCTTTACCAAGAGGCCTTATGTGGTAATCCTGCTTTCATAAAATCGACAGCGATATGTTGAAAACGTAAGCAGAGCAGACCCTCAACTGTAATTTTTTGAACTGAAACTAGATTGAACTTTTATAAGTTACTACCAGGAGAACGATATACCCAATTTGCGAAACTTAGGACTACTTTATCTGTTATTGTCGAATGTGCCATATTTGGCCTATTGTGCCTACTAGCCATCAACTAACCTAACTGTTTGAAGTAGGTAATAAAGTTGACAGTAGGCGACTACTCAGATGATCCGATTTATAAAAAGGCGGGTGATCAAAAATCGACCCCTGGTGTCAAAATTTTTTCTTAGATAATTAGTCAGCTATGTGGTTAACTTTTGGTTTTCCAAAACCTTTTTTATTATTACTAATTACATTTTTTCGTCATCTCTTCTGCGGCTAAGCAGATACCAGTGAGCTCTGTTTGAGCTACACTGGCATTACAACTCATTTTCCAATTTATATGCAAACTCAGTGGTCTGGAATAAATTCTTTCTTTTGCCTTAAAAACATCGGTATAGATACCTACTACATTTTCAGGGTTGTTTTTAATGATTACCTTGTAGGGCTTGTGATAGGCGTATTTTGTCTACGTCTGGTAATGTTCTAGCAGTGTTCTCTCAAACTTGCTGTTTGCAGAATCGCTAGGTCATCTGTCTGAGTTATAATGTAGAAATTCTCACTACTTAAGAGGTGAGACACGTCTCCTTTGACAACCAGTACTCTTATTATGTATGACATCTTCTTATTATGAACTTCCTCACTGAAATTTATTGCTCTGTTAGAGAACATGTTATATTTCCATCTATTTACTTATTTCTAGTTTATCATTTAATTAACTGGGTATAAATGGCTTTTATAAATGAAATTTATTGTACTAACCCTTACTACTTGAAAGTCCATCTTATTAAGAACGGTAAACAACTAAAAGGTTGAATTAAACTTTGACTATTTATTCTCAAATATGAAATGCAATGACGGCCGCTTCGCTATAGAAATAGCATCGTCAGATTGACATATTGAAGTTCAAGCTTAACTTTGGAAATTTCCTTGGGATAATCATTTAATTTTAAGAAATAAACCACCAGCCATATATATGGCTGACCATTTAGCCGAGCAATATGGACACAAACTGCTATGTTTACCCCCATATCATTGTATTTTCAATCCCATAGAACTGATATGGGGACATCAAAATAATATTATAACAGACACATTGGCAGAGACGGAACCACTGAAACAGACTGTTTAAATATGTGGTCTGAAGCTCTTAAAACGATTACACCAGAAATTTGGAAAACAAACTATCCATCATAATGAAGAGCAAATTTTTAAATGGTTTGATATAGAGAAATTGTTAGTTACACTAGACATTGTACCTATAATTATAAATCCCAATGAAGAAACTGAAACTAGTAGTGATGAATCTAATTATAGCGAATAAAAGCAAATATTTTTATACTCTTTATTTTATTAAACCCATATACCCAAAAGAAAAAAAATATATAAAAATTATGTTGGTACTTTGTTTGATGTCACTTCAAATAAGTTGTTTTGGATAGTTTTATTCGAATCGATCTTTAAATATAATAATTCTTTATTCAAAAAATAGGAAACCCTAATATAAGCATAAAAAAAGATCAATTAATAAAATACAGTAAAAAAAGAAGTAGTTGTCCATAAATTAATAGTAAAACAATACAGGTCTAAGAAATACAATAAAGACACAAAAAAAATATACAATATTATAAATAGTAAAAGAGACTAAAAAATTCCAAATATAACACGTAAGTAGAACGCAACAATCATGTCACCACACTAGCACTCGCTATGTTTTAATAGTTTCTAACAGCTTATGTTTAAAACTATTTATTGACTGATAATTTTTAATATAAGTAGGTAGTTTATTATATTGATCAAAGCCCTTAAAGAAAAGAGAACTCATGGTAGATTTTCTATTAGTTTTGGGAATATAAATATTTGTGTTGTTTCTTGTAGGATAGCTGTGGATGTCCAAGTTGTAGGTGATGAATTCTTTAAAATAGGAGGGAGCAGCATTGTTAATTATTTTATACAGAAAAATCATCGTTAAATAGTACACTCTTTGATCAATAGAAAGCCATTGCAAAGAATTTAGCATAAATGATATAGGTGTAAGTCTGTTGCATTTTAATATGACTCTCATACCTCTGTTTTGCAACTTTTGCAGTTGAGCTTTTTGATTTAGATTAAACAAATAAACCATTGATGAGCAATAGTCAAAATGTGGTTGTATAATTGATTGATACACTAAAATCTTGGTTTGCATTGATTAGTTCTTAGATACTCTAGAAAAGAAGTATAACTTTTTTGATACTTTCTTAACAATATAATCACAATGCTCATCAAACAAAAGTTGTCTATCTGAAAACCCAAATATTTTATTGATGTTATAATTTCAATTTTTTCGTTATTTATTTTAATAATTAATGAGTCAAAACTTAAGTTTTTGTATTTGTACTTTGTTGTTAATATCATTGCTTTTGTTTTTGAAATATTTAACTTTAATTTATTTAGGTTTAAGTATTTACTAATAATATCAAGTATGGAGTTTATTTTCTGAATTGCTAAGTCCAAATCAGAATCAAAGCAGGCTATGAGCGTGTCATCAGCAAAAATATTAATAAAATCACAGTTCACAAATAAATTAATATCATTTAAATACAAAACAAAGAGTAAGGGTCCTAAAACACTTCCCTGAGGTACACCCATATCATTTATCATCTCACTTGAAACAGTTTCATGAACCTTGACTTTTTGTCTTCTCTCTGACAAGTAATCTGACAACCACCCAAAGACTCTACCATTTATCCCATAACCCCTTAGTTTATTTAAAAGTCTCTTCCTGTCGATCGTTTCGAAAGCTCTTTTTAAATCCAAGAAAACAGCAACAACATATTTGTTTTGATCAATGGCTTTTTTGAATTTACATAGTGTAAGTTGTAGGGCTGACTCGCAGGAGTGCTTTTTACGAAAACCTGATTGATTCTCCATTAATATATTATTAGTTTCAACATGTTCAAGAATTTGTTCATAAACAATAGTTTCAAGCACCTTCTCAATGGGAGGTAAAATATTTATAGGACGAAATTCATTTGCTTTCATTGTTCCAGTAACTTTCGGTATTGGTACTATAGTACTTATTTTTAAATCACTAGGAATTTTTGCACTTTATAATGATGTATTAACAAGATTTAAAATGACATGACCACATGTTTCAAATATTTGCTTTAACATTTTAGAGTTAAGAATTTCATATAAATTATTTTTATTATCTAATACCCCTATAATTTCTCGCAATTTACTCATCGATACTGTCTTAAAACTGGAAAAATTCCTATAAACATTATAATTACAAAACGATAAACTATTATTCTCTTCAATACTGTCTGCTATATGTTGAGTGCTAGTTATAAAATATTCATTAAAGTTATTAACAATATCAATCATATTATGAACTAGTTTAGATTCTTGATTAAAACTAAATTCAACACAATGTGGAAAATTTTGGTTACCTGGATTAATTAATTGCTTTAAAGTTTTCCACATTAATTGTGAATTATTTCGGTGTCTATCTATCTTGTTAAAGTAGTACTGTTTTTTTTTTATTTTTAATAGATTTACCACATGATTTCTCTGTTCTTTAAATAATTTCCATTTTTCTATCTTAGTTGCGTCTGAACAATATCTAAAATTTTTTGTATAATTTGTCACGTTTTTTGAGTTTCAATATATGATTCAAAATCAAACCACGGCACCTTTATATTATAACTTACTTCTTGTATAGGTGCAACACTGTTAATTACTTCCTGATAATTACTTATTAGTTCATAGTATATATCGTTTACATCTGTTAAATTTAAATTCCAATCTACTGATAACATGTTAATTTTAATTTTTTCTAAATTTTGTTCATTTAAGTTTCTAAATTTTTTGTGATAAGTGTTGACATTTCTTGTGCTATTAGAAATTAAAACGGATATTAAAGAATGATCACTGATTTTTGGAGTGTGGTGTACCAGTGTGGTAACAAAATTATTGTTCACTAATACATAGTCAATTAAGGTCTCACTGACACATGTTATTCTCGTCGGTTCTTCTATTAGTTGGTCAATTCCATATTGCAACAGTAATGCTTTAATTTTCCGGGTATAAAATGTGTCATTTAAAAAGTCTAAATTAAAATCTCCGATTAAAATACTACGCATGTTGGTTTTAAACAGATGATCACATACATTTTCGAAGTTTTCTAGAAACTCAGCATGAGAGCTAGAAGGAGAATGGTAAAGACATCCTATGTTCCAAAAAACTCCATCAATATTAACTTTTATAACTTGGCACCAATAATTATTTTCCAATATAACTTGATGAAAATTTAAAATCATCCCTAACATAAATAATAACGCCACCTGTTTGTCGGCTTGATGAATTACATCTAATAATATTGTAGCCATTTAGTTTAATTTCGAAATCCTGGATTTCACTTGTAATCATTGCTTCACTAAATAAAATAACCTTAGGTGAGTAGCATGTAATACTTATTTGAATTTGATCAATTTTGTTCAACAAGCTTTGGGCATTTAAGTAGATAATATCAGTGTTAAACATTATATTAGGGTCTTTTATTGGTTTTTTTGAGCTACAGTCTTATTCACAATGGTAGGTTTATTATTAATGAACCTGATGGTCTTAGAGTTATCACCTTTTGCTATGAGCTCTTCCAATTTTGCTTTAATTTGTTTAAAATAGTCCTGTTGGGCTTTGGTTTGATCTGCTGCTATCTTCACTCCTGGCACTTTTATTGATTTATTTTTCAAGACTATCTTAACATCTTCAGCTGTGTTTAGGATTACTTTAATTGGTCGAACTTTATTATTGGTGAACTTGCCGAGTCTAAATAGTTTTAAGTTAATCTTGTTGATATTATAGTCTTCCAATATAGTTTGTACAACTTGTCTATCTTCTAAGTTACGCTCATTTTGTGTTGATTTATATTGAACACTGTCTATACGTGCCGACGTAAAATTATGATCATGTGTATCAAATTTTGTTTTGCACCGACTATATGTATTTTTTGATTGTTTTGTTGTTTATATGTAACTAAGACGAATATAAATATACTGAATTTAATAAATATATAGAGATAATAAAACGTATAAAAGTATCTTCACTCCGTTACGATCCCCCTCAACAGTTTCGTGTCCAGGCACCTTGTTATATTACGCGTGACACCGGTTCACTTTAGCGGAAAATCTCTCCTTTATGAGGAATTTATTATTTGATTTTGTCGTCGACTAGGTAAAGCAAAACTCCAGAAAATAGAAATGCCTTTAGTCAGTATCGTAGTTATCTTTTTTAAGGGGTTAAGTATGTTCCAAATAGTTGTTTTAAAAATGTTTCCCCACGTTGACTGTTTCTGTTAGTAAGAATAAGAAAAAACTATTCGTTTGAACTCAACTTCCATGTTTATTTAAAAAATTAGATACTTTTTTAATTAAAGTTCAAACGATAGACCGGGAACCGAAAGAGGTTTTGCATGTATGATCGACCCCACGATGAGACTTTAGGAGTTGTTTGACAAATCAATGAAAAACAGGAGGATGAATAACAAGATCGAGATCCATCTATGATCTAAGGTAGACAAAGAGAAATCGAAAATGGAAAATTTTCATTGCTTCTGAGAATACGAAGGTTAGGTTAGATTAGGTTCTATTAGTCGTTCAACGTCCCTTCCACTGCGATCTAAAAGGCTCACCCCTAGGTTATAGTCAATCTATTAGCTGTGGAGAGCTTTGCCTTTTAACTGAGTATCGTCTCCATTGACACGATTTTTTTCAAATTTTTGATTATTAATTTTTCTTGTTATCTTGATGGATTCCATGAATAGAGATGGTTAACAACATAATTACCATTTATTTAATGCCAAATATACAATTTCTGGGCAACAATTGCCAAAAAATACAATATACTTTATAATTCTTTACAAGACAAGATTACGCGACGTGGCTATCATTATTTCATTCTCCTCTCACTATCTGTCACTGTCATATTTTTTAGAGAAGGCGACCCGATCGCGTCTCACAAAATGTTCGAAATTCGAACAAGCTCTATGCCTCTGATGGAGCTCAACAGGATCGTTGGCGACACTTCCATGAAGTCCTTGGGCCAAGTTAATGCAGACCAAATCTATTGATCCTTAGTCTCTCGAGCTCTTGGCACTTACACAAGATATGCTAATCCATTTCATCCCCAGCCTGACAGAATCTACAGTCCGCAATATCTGCCAGTCCAATAGTTTTCATATGCCCGTTAAGGCGACTGACTGTGTCCAGTCAGTAGCCCTAATTCGTAGGTCCTGCCTGCTCATATTCAGCAACTCTTGAGACCTATTTTTAGAGAGATCTCTTACAAATGCTTTTGAGTGTCTTAAACCCTTTAGTTCGAACCAGTAAGAACGTCTCCTCTGATCAATTCAATTCGATATGGTTCCTCTGGCTACGCTATTCTCTGCGCCTAGAAATGGCTTTGGGCCTATAAATTTTCCTTCAGCACCTTTTCTGGCTAGAAGGTTGCGAATACGACAAAAAGAAAAATACGAAAATACTAGATCAACTTCTATGTTAATGTCCAGCCTTGGAATTGTAATGCCAAAATAATACCGGATATAAGTACGTAGAGGATGTATATATTAAGTGTTTTATTAAGGTACAAGAAAGTTGCGAAGTTTGCTATAGTTCATTTGTTTCGTGTTGGCAGTACAGTGAATTCATTAGAAATGCAAATCCTTCAAAGCCCAAGCAAGGGTAGTTCATGAAAAATAACTAAAAGTAGTATACATTTCTATTGAAAGACAGTCATAGTTGTTATTTTTCAAAGAGTCCACCCTGTAATTAGGGATTAACTAACCCAAACACAATAGAAACCCTAGATAATATTGTCACAACAGGTAGCTGAATAGATCCCATGACCGTAGAACCGAAGTTTTTTTAAAAGCATAATTCAAATTAAAATTAAAGTGAAAATAAAAATATGCTACATATTAAAAAGTAAAAATTAAATATAAATTAATGCAATTAATTGTCGGCTTCCATTTCGTCGTATTCATCCGACGATGAGTCAGATTCGTTGTCTGGTTCGATAGGAATTACAATGGGTTTGAACAGTTCTTCAATATTGATATCAAAACTCCACAATCGTTCTTCTTTTTTCTTCACATGGTTTATGGTATAGGCCCAATTTTCGCGTGTTACAGTTTTGAATGATAACTGGCGTTATCTAAAACACCCACTGCAGCACTTGGCAAAAAGTCCATTAGCTGGTAAAAATAATCTTCAAAAACATCAGAGGTCATTTTCTTTTGGTAATCTTTGGTTGACTTTAGGTTTGTTCATACAGAAAATCCCTGACAAGTTTCCAACATGTTGTGGATATAACAGGTTGGTGACAACTAATCATGGACTTGTCCCTGATCTGTCGGTAATTTGTAAATGCCTGTATGAACATCTATTATAATTAGACGGTAATTGGTTTCACAGAATACAAATTTTGTGTGTATTCTTTTGGTATTCTGACAGTGTTGATGATTCATTGGCAACTGCCGGACTGACTCTAAAATGCTCTATAAAATATGAAGATTAATAGTTATTTATGTACCAAGGACGAAAAACTGTCTATTATAGTCGAGCATGCAAATTGCTAGCTGAGGCGCAGCCGAGGCTAGCAAGCAGGCGAGACAATAGACAGTTTTCGCCGAGGTGCATATTACATTTTTTCGTCGTCCCCTACGCTTTTATGAAAGTAAGAACTCACCTATTTGCTACCCCCGGCTACGTCCCACTCTCCCAACTGCAGACTCGATCATAATTCAAATAAAATTATAAAAAATGTATTCTGATTTGAAGTGTAACAACTCTCTATTTAAATCATATTACTACAAAATTATCAATCTCGAAGATGGATATTGAAAGAACAGTTTGTGCAATTATTCATATTAATTCCTGCTGTCGAAGAAGATGCCAGAGACAAGTTTTGATTTTGGGTACTTGTTGATGCAACTTCAGATGCAAATGCTCCGGCATCACTATTTCTAAAACTTCCCTCTCGGAGTGCTTGACCAGTTAAAATACTTTTTGATACATTTATTTTATTGGGAATGGAATCCTCAATGTAACCCTCGGCGACTGTTGAGGATTTCCATCCTCCGTGCTGTTTTAGTGACAGCATATCTGCGCCGGCATTGACTAAAAGTGTTGCAGATGTGCGCCGATAACAATGCCCGGTGTACTCTAGTTCGTTTGGCAATTTTAAGTATTTTGCGATTAAGCTAGGTATCTTTGCAAATGTATGCACACCAACCACTTGCACTGTACACTTTCCTGATTTATAATTGACAAAAAATATATTATGATTACAATGCTTCGGTCTTAAGTTGGCGTATTGTCGAAATATTTCTAAAGGATTCACTCCGTCGCAAAGTTTGTCTGTAACTGTAAAAACACGCCTTTTACCATTTTTTGAGTCTGGAATGGTTATTACAAGCATGTTGCTTTGATAAACAATATCCTTGGTCGTTATTTTACGTAGTTCGTCTCTTCGACAAGCCCCAGCAATTCCAATAATCAAACAGAGCTGAAATATAATATAACAATAAATGCATCAGCAAAATAACTAAAAACATTTTACCTTGTGCAAAAGATAAGTGTCATCAGGGGCATCATCAAGAAATCTGTTTATTTCATCTCGACTGAATACTCTAGATTTTTTCGCTTTGTACCCAACGCTTTGTTTTTTCAAAAATGCAATAAGTTTCGGAAATTTGGATATGTTAACGTTTTCCTTGATGGCTAGTGTAGACTTTAGCATAGAGTATATTGACCATAGCGTCGAGGACTTATAATTATTCTCATCAGCTTTACTAGAAAAATAGGCCAGAAGAACATTTTCTGAGAGATTCTCGACCTTATGTTCCTGACGCCAGTTCTTGAATTTGTTGTATTGTTTTTCGTATAAAATTCGTGATTTCTGTGGGAGTGAATCCAACGTGGCCGTATTTGCCAATTCCCGTAGCTCCGGAGGAGTATTACTTACATCCACATCGCTATCACTATTCATTTTTGATTACTTTGAACACACACCGCGGTCTTATTCACACGTAAAATCTAGCGAATTTCGTAATTACTTCATTTGACAACAGCAAATGACAGTAATTGTCACAGGCGCCTACGTTTTTATTAAACGAAAATTATTCAATCGCCGCTCTCGAACAGTGCCGTACCATAGCAACCGCAGCGGACGAAAAGTACTTGCCTCCAATAATAGTCGATTTTTCGTCCGGAAATCAGTACGTAAAATGTAACTTTTCGTAGAGGTCGACGAAAAAAGAAATTTCTTAATACCGCTATAAATAAATACGTGGGCTACTGATTTAGGGTCTTGTTTATAACATTTTATGATTTAATGAATTTTTTTAGCTGCAAACTCCAAACAAATGAACTATAGAAACTGAATAATAAAACTTGCTACAACAACAATAAACCTATTGTGGTCTGACACTAAAACTATTCATAAGTTGACGAAAACTCCACAACAAAGACCAACTCTTCTACTTTTTAAATAATCTTACTGTACGTTAGATAAGAGGAGCAGATGGTTCTTATTGTCTTTTTTTTATTACACCTTTCTTCATCAACCCAATCAACTATTTTTCGAATCAAAAACTAAAAAACAATCCATGAAATAAAAACAATGTGCATACTTATTATACAAGTATCGTACATTTGGCGCCCAACGTGGGGAAAGTGCAGTATTAAAGTATGTTTTATTGACTTTATAAAAAGGGGGCGTCAATAGTACCTAGATACGGCTCTGTATTCAAACCTTAGAAACAAAAGAACTAGTGTTATTTTTTGTATTCTCATTAAAACATTCCAAGAATAATTGATTATTTTTTATTTAACATTAGTCTTTGATTGGTTTATTTTCGAACAATAAATAATGTAACAAAAAATATTAAAGAGCAATTACAACACTAATTAAGAACCAAATAATAAAATATTTGTTTGGAATAATTAAAGTATTTATTTATGTCCCTCGGATTATCAATACATTCAACTAAAAGATAAGGAAGGTAAAGATAATTCTTTCATTAGTTAGTGGTACTTTATTAATAACTTAAGAAATCATTTCAAAATTAAAACATGTCATAGTCGATACTTGGTAGATTGAGATTAAATTTAATTTTAGTACAAGTGTAAAGTGTAAAAAAATTTGACTTCCTATGTTTTACAACTGGTTAATTTTGAATTATATTTTTAGTTTATTCTAGTGTTAAAATATCTTTACCGATATTATTTACTGCCACATCGTTGCGTTTCCAGCATTAGTAAAATAATATCTTCGGTTCTGTAACATCTTTTATTAGTAAGTATACTGCATGGCTATTCTTTGACCATACTATCCCTTACATTGACTTTTATTTCGAATAGAAGTTTCTTAAAGTAAAAATAACGTCATTCGTATATCCGTTTTCAAAAGGATTTTACAAACCGAAATGCTGAGAAAAGGAATAGAAGAGTTCTATACAGGGTGATTGATTAGTGTGAGGAAGCTCAGTAGATCTGTTAGTAAAAATTCCAAAAAAAGTTATTGACAAAAATTGTAAGCAGCTTTAAACTCCACATTTTAAAATTAGTTACAATCTCACAGGACGTTCCTTAAGATTATGGCAAACCAAACTTATGTTTTTTAAATGGAACACCCTATATTTTATTTTAAATTTGAAATTTAGGGTGTTCTATTTAAAAAAAAACACAAGTTTGGTGTGCCACCATCTTATGAAACACTCTGTAAGATTTTAACTAATTTTAAAATGTGGAGTTTAAAGCTGCTTACAATTTTTTGTCAACTTTTTTTGAAATTTTTCTTATAACAGATCTACTGAGCTTCCTTACACTAATCAATCACCCTGTATAAGGTCAATGTGGCCAATACAACAAATTAAAATTACCAAATTGACTTAAAAAATGGGAACTACTGAAATGGGTCACTATTTAACTTACTTTTTGTTTCTTTTAGATATATTCAATGTTTTAAATGATAATATATATTATACCCAAAAGATAGCTCGTTTTTACTTAGAAAATTTTGCTTCTTGAGGTTTTCGGCAAATGGTGAACTGTTAAAGTCAGCATATCATGGCGTGATAGTGTGGTTTAATATTTTTTTATAAACTGAACCGTTTATTATAAATATATTTAAAAACACATTCAAAACAAATACTAAGATAAAGATACGCCTATGTTGCTTGTAATGACAATGTTGACAGCCACATGTGACATTGTTGGTAAACATTAAAAAGTAAAACACCCTAAATTAAAAGAAGCTTCTAATCATTGGGGTATATACAAAATATATTGCATAGGATATTAGGTATTTATACTAGTTTTCACAATAAATGGTATTGACTAAAGGATTATAATAAAACCAATTAGACCCTTAAGTTGTAAAATCCGAGATGCACATCTTAAATGTAAAAGGGCCTGATTCAGGTAATTTTGTTTCTCGAAGAGGGATTGTAGAGGATTACAGCTTACACTTCTTGTTCATTTTAGGATATGTATTTTATAGGAAGTGTTCATTTGTGTTACGGCGTGCAATAATTTTATAACATTTATTTATTATTACAGACATTAATAGCAAAGATTTTATACCCCAACGTGCATAATAGGCAGTATGTGGTGTCCGTGGATAAAAAGTAATAGTGCTTCTTCCAGTGGTTCGTTAAAAAAAAATCACCTATCTTGTGACGCGAAAATCATTATAAAATATGTGTATGGTGCTGCAGCAAGAGTAACCAGTAATTTGACAAAGGTGCCTCTTACTTCAATTGACGAATTGTTGAAAATTCCATGGAATCAAGAAAAAAGCGTAAAGATTCCGGTGTCACAAAAAGTCTAGACGACTGAGAAAAAGATTTGATAAGGAGAAAAATCTACACTATGCACAATGAGCAGCGTGTCCCTACAATCAAAAGTATGAAACAGCGACTCATCAATGTCGAAACTCACATCAACTATGGCCTCACTACTCTTTGGCGAGCTCTGTCTGCAATGGGCTTTAAATATCGCCAAATTGACAAGACAAATAATAATGGAATCCTCACGTTTAATAAACTGGCTTCTGAATATATAACGACAATAAGAAAATACCGGTCTGAACATCGACCAATACTCTACCTCGACGAGACGTGGTTTGACACGCATGACATCCCTTCCAAAGGATGGTCTGATTCCTCTGATAAGTGTAAAACAAAAGCACCATCAAATAAAGGGAAGAGAATCACAATATTACACGGAGGATCAGAAAATGGTTGGATCCCAAACGCTATGTGGCTTTCTGCCAAAAATATTAAGGACTCTTGTGTTGATTATCACGAAGATACGACAGCAGAGCTTTTTAAAGATTGGTTTAAAAATTGTCTGTTACCAACATTCCGCTAATCAGCGTTATAGTAGTGGACAACGCAAGCTATCATAGTCGACAATTGCAAAAAATTCTTGGCTCAAAGAATACGAAATTGGAGATTCAAAACTTCATGGCTGCAAATGACATATATTTTGAGGAAAATTATACAAAAAAAGAACTTTTACAAGTGCTGCAGTCATTTTCTTTAAAAAAAAGTATGTTTGTGATACAATTGCAGAAGAATTGGGACATACAGTGTTACGACTACCTCCCTACTACTGCGTGTTCAATCCCATAGAGCTTATGTGGCACCAACTTAAATCGAGTGTGCGCGGAAAAAATACTTCTCCGACTTTAAGTGGTAGTGTGGTAGAATTAATTAGGAACTGTATGAATGACATGTCATAAATGTTGAAAACTCGTGCCTTTCTGTAAAATCGATTGTGCCAATTATAAATAATTTAGATGAGGATAGCGATAGCGGCACTGAACTAAATATAGAATAGAATTGTAACATTTAAATAAATTACTTGTATATTTCCTATATTATGCAAAATTCAAATTTCTTAAGTTCGACCCTGTAGCACATTTGCATATTTTACCTGATGGTTTTTTACACAATGAAATTAAATCGGGTAGTTTATTGCAGTTAATAAGCCAATATCATTTACTGTGAAAAATACTATACAAAGTGGCGCACCGAAAACGAAACAGATGCATTTACTGGCAGATGATTCCTTTTTAAAAAAAACGCTCGGACCCGTCGATTTTGTTATCGAGGGGGACACAAAATTGGCATAAAATCACATTAACATTTGCAGCCCCCTAAGCGGGGGTGGCACCATCCCTAAAATCTTAAATGGAAAGGGGGGTCGAATGATCCATCATTTAAAAGGTCTTTCAACTCCCTTTACAATGATGTAAAATTCATGTACTTCAATTCAGTAGTTTTGGAGATTTATTGATTTAAAGTTTAAATACATCATCGTAAGAGGAGATCAATACATAGCAGCAAAGTTGTTAAAAAATAAAGAATGAACTGACCTGTCAGCCGAGTAAATGTTGAAAATGACCACCATTACTTTCCATGCAATAATCGACGGGTCCGAGCGTTTTTTCAAAAAAGGAATCATCTGCCAGTAAATGCATCTGTTTCTTTTTCGGTGCGCCACTTTGTATATCTGAAACAAACAAAAATTTTGTTAATAGGTGACCCCTTTCAGTGACCTCCATTTCATATGTTATTTTATTGTATTGGCTGTATTTGTCTACAGAACTCCTCTATTAAAATCGAATTGAAATCAAAATTTGACGATTTTAATAATTTTAATGGGTAAATGTGAGAGTGAAAAGTATTTCCTTAATAAAATGTTGTTACCTTTTTTCATGGAATCGATTTTTTCTGTAAATTGTAAGGTTTTCTCTTTCTACCAAAAACGACTTACCAGCTCTTTTGTATTCCATATATTTATCCTCGCTTCAGTCATTTTATATAAGTATTCTCAATTCATCACTTATCTGCCATCTGGTATTCTTGCACTCTTCATTACACCAAACTGGTTTATCTCTAGGTTAGCTTATTTAGCTTCCGTATTTATCCTTTTTGTTCTTTTGTAGAAAGTTGAACTTCTTAATTTTTATATTAATTGTTTTTAGCATATGATCACGTCACCTGTTCAAGTACATTCCATTCACTTTGTAAAATTATTTTCATCGTTATCTTTATATCTGTTGTATATTCTAGGGTTGCCGAATTGCTTGGGACTTCTATATCACATACATTAACACTTACATTAATACTATCACAAGGGACCTACCTTGTTTAAGATTTTATGCTATTGATAGTATTAATGTATGTGCTAAATATTATTATTTAAAATTTCATGTTAATTACACTTTAAAACACAAAACCATGTAGAGATAAACCCTGTCAAGAGAAAAAACAATTTTTAATATCTCGAAGCATGTTTGCATGAGAAGCTGTTTTAAAGGATATATCTAACAATAACTTTTTGGGTATTTTTTATTGAATTCCATGGTTAATGATGATGGTTTACGTTTTCTTATGCTGGTTACTAGTGAATATTGTACTTCCTTCATATTTGTGGTGTAGTGTTATTCTTTTTTTCCATGTTTTAAAAACATTGTCTAGTAAGAAATATTTTCATATAAGTAGTTTAAATTCTTCATTATCTTGTTTTCTTTTGTATTCTTGGCACAGTTAATTTATGAGTTTGCTGACCAAAAGTGCATACTAGTTCCTTTGATTTGTAATCTGAATCTTCATGTTCTTTCCTTTATGTGCTAAATCTGTTCTTACTACGGCAAAATTTTTGGGAATTTTATTTCATTAGTATTGCTTCTTATAGAAGTATCCAATGGTGATAAACACTGTTTCTGTAGGTACCTACATATTCATACGTTTCTTCAATATATCGTATTTATTTCCCTCAGAACTATAGTTAAGCTTCCAGCGGTTCATTTTTTAATAATATGATTAGATATTTATAAGGTGACCGGAAGACTATTCCACTATGACCTTTTCAAATAAGTTGTAGTTCTTGAATTCTTGAAAAACTAGATCATATCCCCTAGCCCGATTTTTATGAAGATCCTGGTTGGTGAGTTTCCTCTCCTGATAACACAGTTGCCTAATATCGACAGCGATGCAGAGGGCAACAGACTGCGGAAAATCATCTCGTCCAACCCGGTGGCGCCAAGCTATCTAAGCAAACCTGATGGCAAATGGACGACCACGGACGTAGAAACCGTAGAGCTACTGGTAGACATCCACTTTCCTGGCCAACAGCTAAGTGGGCGGTACGGACCAATAGCACCTGGTACCGAACAAATCATCAACCCTTCGATCGTAACCCCGGGAGGATTGAGTGGGCTATAGCACAATTTCAACCCTACAAATCACCTGGTAAGGATAACATTATACCAACCAAACAGGTGATTCTTTGGTAAGATGTCATATACAAGGCATGCCTAAGCCTAACGTACGTACCTACCTAAGAAATGGAGGAAGGTGAGGGTTATTTTCATCCCTAAAGAGGGCAAACAATCTCACAATTCCCCCAAAGATTATAGACTCTTAAGCCCAACATCATTTCTACTAAAAAGGGTAGAGAAAGTAGTAGATTCCTATATAAGAGATACACTGGGGAGGAAAAACTTTCTCAATCCCAACATGCTTACTGCAAAGGGAGGTCCTTAGAAACTGTCCTTTACGAAATAGTATTCAATGTTGAAAAGTCAGTAGATTGCAAGGAATACTCATTGGTAGCTTTCTTAGACATTGACGGGGCGTTCAACAATATAACTCCCAGTGCTGTTGCTAGGAAGTTAGAACGACTAGAAATCGACAAGCCTATTGTTGGATTCATCAACATACTATATGGCAGGGATATTCATGCAGAAATGTCTGGCTGCCAGGTAAAAAGAATGGTCAAAAGAGAAACCCCACAAGAAGGAGGTCTTTCACCCCTATTGTGGACCTTCCTTCTAAATAGTTTTCTCACGAGAATGTAAAAAACTGGTGATTAACCCAGGAAATACGAATCTAGTTCTTTTTACTTCTTTTCGTTCCCGTTATAAAGGGACAGAACGAGCTAGATATTTAGGACTCATCCTTGATCGAAAGATGTTATTTATTTATTTATCCTAACAGGCCTGCTGGCCTAATTACAAGAATAAATCATAAAAATATTACAATACTGTACGTGCATAATATAATAGTAGTATAATATAATGCTAATACTAATACCAGAAACTCCGAATGATAAATACTCACTGTTTTACTTAAAGGGATGTATTTAAAAATTGTTCAATGATTCTTTTTTTAAATGTTTCATACTTTGCATACCAGTCTATATCGCTCAAATGGTTAATGGTATTAGCTAAACGAAGCAGGATCAAGAGGGGAGCCCTTGATGTAATAGCATGTAATGGCATAAGGCATAGTGAACATATTTGGGTTCCGCATTAGATGCGATGGAACGCAGAATGTTACTAGTGCTAAAAGATTAGACGAGCAAATTTGGTTGCTTATTATCTTGTATAGAAATAAGGTCTAGTTTCAAGAGAAAATAGTTTAAACTTTGTTCTTAAATGTGCTGTTCTAACGACGTTGTAATCGGGTCTGATGTGATACTTCTTAAAGTAAAGTTACCTTATGAATTTATTTTGAACTTTCTCTAACTCTTGTAAGATATTTTGATATTCCCCAAGACAGATAACTCAAGCAAAATCTAATTTAGAACAGATTAATGAGAAATATAGAATTTTTAACAAATTAATATCCGAAAATAGCTGTGTTTGTCTTATTAAAAATCCCACCGAACGATTTGCCGCTTTACAGATGTTATGGAGAGATAACATTAAAGAAAGGGTGCACAAGGCAACTGTAACACTGCACACCTGCTGTAGGACCATTGGAAGCATTGTCTATTGGTTATACACAGCGGTAGTAAGACCCACACTTATGTACGGTTCATTAGTATGGTAGCCAGCCCTAAGCAAGGAGGTCAACCAAAAAAAACAATCCCGACAAAAGCCCTAGAAATTATCCTACACTTGGCACCACTAAACATATATGGAAAGGAGTGTGCAGCCAATGTGGCTCTTAGACTCAATGCAGTCTCACCATTGACCAAGGTTAGCTACGGCCATTCTAAAATTCTGGAAGAGTTCAACATTACACTAAATAATACAGACTACACACAACACACCTCGATGTTTGACCGTAATTTCTCAGTGGTCATTCCAACTAGAGAAGATTGGACGGCTAAAGCCATGGTGGACAATCTTCTATACAAATGGCTCAAAACTGGAGGGAAAAGTAGGGTGTGGAGTCTTGAGTCTCCACCCCTTAATCTATCATTCCGCTGGCCGGACTACTGCAGTGTGCTTCAAGCGGAAATAGTAGCTAAAGGTAAAACAGTCAAATGGATACTTCAAACCTCAACGGTGGCTATACAATGCCGTAAAAGCTGTCGACCTAAACAAGGGTGAATATTGTCTGGGTACCCAGTCTCAGGGACATAGCAGACAACTGTAAAGTGCGGTCAATGTAGAAAGAGCAGCTATATCCCCTAATACTTCACCCAGGGGCACCTATCGCTGAAAGAAAGGAAGTACTTCGTTTAACCAATCTGGGAATATTGGAAACGCGATTGCGGCTATCACTGGACAATGGCTTGGAGGATGACATGCGGCACGTATGGGAATCCTACAACATAATGACATCTTTGGAGAAAAAGAGAGAGAGTTGTATTTTTAATAAGTGTGTATATTAATAGTTTAAAATTTCTTAGCTAAGCGCTTTCTACCATAAAATAGGCCATCTTCAGAGCTAAATGTCAAGTTAAATATTTCCCAAGAGAGATCATCAAAAACACACATCCACAATTTAAAATGTGATTTAAAAAATATAAATAAAATCAAAGATAAAAACTTTGTCTAAATAATAAATTAAGATCGTTTTAATTTCTCTCTTTTTATCCACTCTATCCAAAGTGTGTACTAAGTACTACATTCCTTTACTTTGACATAATGACTTCTGTAGAAGCTGCCTGGATAAGGAGGAGCAAGAGACAATGGTCCACCTACTCTGTCCTACCCTATCTGCTCTGCGGCAGAGCCCTATTTGGACAGCCTGTCCGACCTTCAGTCGGTTGGCGTAAAAACCCTCATGCTGGTCATCAACAGCAGCCACTGGTTCTCACGGTAGTGGTGGGGGTGGTAACCACCCTATACGGCACCACAACTGGCCTCTGGCCTACGTGGGTTCCATCCCGTACCACCGTGTTAACCTAACCTACCACAGTTGCCAGACTATTGCACTGACATAATATGAGTTCAGGAGTTTCCTCTTCTATCTGCACATGGCCCTGTCAGTCAATCACATCAGCTTAGGTTGTCTATTGAACTTACAAAGCTTTGTTAGCAGACTTACTACAGTTTTGATAGCTTTTCTGTATACGCTAATTAAGTCTCCTGTGAAATTTGCGAATGCTCTAACTGTTTCGCTGGTCTCTACACTAGTAAATTCCTCCAATATTTCAGTGATTCCTGAATTCCACCTATATTTTTATGAATGTTTTCATTGTGATTTTTACTGTCACAAAAAGGTTCCCATCCAAAAGGTGGATGGACCCTCGTGTCCAGAAATTCTGAAATATTGAGTTTTTCATTCTGTTTAAAATTTTTTTATTTTAAAAATTTAACGCATAGCAAGAACCTTGATATATTATCCATTTTGAACTATTATATACCCAGCTTTACCACTTTTGTAGTTACAGTCATTTTTATGAAATTTATGGTACTAACCCTTACTGTGTGAAAGTTCATCTTATTCAGAACAATAAACAACTAAAAGGTTGAATTAACTTTATTCTATAAATACTTTAAATGCAATGACAGCCGTTTCGCTATCGGAATAGCATCGTCATAGAATAAATAGTGGAAGTTAATTCAACCTTTTAGTTGTTTATTGTTCTGAACAGTCATTTTTATATTTATTTATATACAGTATAATTTATTTTTAATTTATTTTGAATTCACTTTTAAAAAGTTTAATAGAAGTAACTAAGAAAACGATTGCTTTAAAGCAAGCTGCCTTAATGTTAATGTTTTTTTTTTGTTATAGGTATTTTCATGAGAGGCTTCTTTGAAATTCTATGTATGTTAGTAAGTTTGGTAATGTGGTATAATCTGATTAAATATTTAGTAAATATTGACCTTGAATAACCTTAGTTAAAAACTTAAAAACTATCTTATAATAAGTTAAATAAGGTAATCCATGTTACGTTGATTCCACAAAAGTGGTATTATAAATTCTTATCTAAATAATATAAAAGGCAAACAACATAAATATAGTCAACATAATATCTACAAATGTGTAACATTTAAAAAGTGAACTGTGATAACATATGTCAGCTAGGAAAGAATGGAAGAATTTTTAAAATATAAACCCGTTTATAAACCCGATCAAGAAGAAAATATTGCAGCGGAGTTTACAAGATCAAGAAGTAAGTTAATAAAATTTTATTCTACGTATTTTTATATTATTTTTTATACAAATATGGAAAATAAGAATATTTGAAAATTTGTTTTGATTATATGTATCTTTTTTTTTAACTAAAGTGTTTGTTTAATGTTTTAAATCATTGTAACTACTGACATATTTAAAATTCGCTAATATAAAAAATTAACTTAAAAAAATTAGGTCAAATTACTTAGGTTATGTTTAAAATTGCTTAATAGTTCATGATCAAAATAAATAAAAATTCGTTAGCTAAATATACAGGGTGTACCAACCTTACGACAAAGTTCGGTATATGGGTTATTTTAGAAGATATCAAAAAATGTTATTAAAAATAATAGTAGATGTCTTTAGGGTCCATATTTTGAAAATAACTTAAACTATACAGAGTGTTGTATAACTCCGTTACAAACTAAACATATGATTTTTTTAAATGGAAACCCCTGTATAATATACCGAATTCGGACTGCTCACATTTTTTTTAAGATTTTGATATAAGGTTTTGATACGTTATACAGAGTCCTTCAGAAGTTATGGACACGTTTGTCTGAAAATCGTAGGTAAATCAACGCTCTGTATATTATTGTACGTTGAAGAAAAAAAATGTGTTTTACCTAACAGAGTTTCGTAATATGATACAATATCACCGTATTCTATTAGATATTAATTATTTTCCCTTTTGTATACAGGGTGGACCATAACTCGAACCTTTCATTATAACTCTTCTTTTAAATGGAACACCCTGTATTTTATATCATAAATAGAATATCCGATTATGTACCATAAGTCCGGGTTGTATGTATGTATGTACGTATGTATGAGTTAGGGGTGATAATTACACTGCGACCTATAGGATCTCTTGTGCCCCCCTTACTTGCCATGTTCTGATATTTTCTCAGACCTATAGCAGCTTTTCGAGTCCTATTTTCCTGAGGAAGTTTAGGACATCGTCGGGCTTTAAATCAGGTAGATCCCCTCCCTCTATTTCATGTGCTCCTAGGTATCTAGCCCTAGAATTTTGCAAGGCAGGGCATTCTGAGAGTATGTGTATTGAGATTTCATCCTCTTTCTCACAGAATCTGCACTTTGCTTCATCTGCTAACCCTAGTTTCTTCATGTGGCTTCTTAACCGGCAATGGTAAGTACGGGTTACTTGGACCTGCTTTTAGCAGTACCTCAGATCAATTCTTATTTATAATAATACATATGGAATGATTGTTGTACTTGATACTTATAATATATAAAGACTACCTGTAAATCATGAATTTAACCTTGAATTTTGATTTATTTCATTTTTAAAGTACTTAAAAAAAAATTTTTCGTGGGTTCAAGTAGACCTTAGATTGGGTTACTTGGACCCACGTTCGATCTCAATATAATAAAGCACTGTAAGCTTGTGTTGGGTTCATGTAGGACATAGGATCTGAAAAAATACAATTCTGTCAATGAAGAAATATATTTTTTAGAACATTATTATTGAGAAAAATGAAAAATTACACATTGTTTAAGTTTATTTAATTGACTGGACAGAAAACAGCCCCCTTTTGAGCAATTTTGGAGGAACAATCTTTTTTTTAATGTCACTCCACTTATAATGTAGAACATCTTTCACCTCTGGCCATTTCCATCTTTTTAGAGTGCGTTGCATGCACTCAACAACCGCTCCTTTTTCATCAATTTTGTATTTGGACGGCATGGTCACTCAGTCAAACCTGGAAAAAGGAAATAGATGGTTTAATATTCCTTAAGAAACATAATAAACTGAGAAAGTTTGTAATTTAGTGCTTTAGAGCTGATAAATAGAGTGAGAAAGTGTGTAAGGGTGTGTAAAGTGTGTGTAAAACCTGGAAAAAGTAAATAGTTGATTTAATATCTCTTAAGAAGCATAATAAACTATAAAAATTTGTTATTTAATGTTTTAGAGCAGATAAATGAAGTGAGAAAATATGTAAGGGTTACTTGGACCCATGCCAATAGTGGGTTCAAGTAACCCTTACATACTTTCTCACTTGGACCCATGCCAATAGTGGGTTCAAGTAACCCTAGAATTTGGCTACCAGCTCACTTTCACAGAATTTGTAATAAATAACTAATGATGTTGACGATCTTTGGCTGAAATTGCATTAGTAACTGATTTGACAATAGAAAAATGCACTTACCTTATTTAAACAGTGAACTGTATGCTTTGAAAGCATAAAAGTTGTTGGTGGAAAATTCAGTGCTTGTTGCTAGGCGATAACATAACCTCAATAAAAATGGAGAAGTGACTTGTAGAACCATGTGGCTAGCGCTAGAGTTTGCAGAGTGCTTCTACCTAACGGGGAAACTAGGAACTACGTGCTTCTCATCAATTAATAAGTACCCAGACACTATTTTATCATTTTATCGTAATGGGCTCAAGTTACCCCTCAAGTAACCCTGAATCACGGTAACTTTAATTTTTGTTAAGCATTCCTTATACCCAAAGTTTATGAAAAGAGAGTTATTTTGTAATATTTATTGTAAACCATAATTATTAACCTATTATGTGAATGGAATAAACGTTGAATGTAACAAACAATCCTTAAAAATAATAAATTTTAATAAATAATTTTAACCATAATACCATATTATTATTAATATTAAACCAAATGTTCAAAGCGTTTAACGTTAACATCAATGCAATGCTGCAGTCTAAGTTCAAATAATTGACTAACATTTTTCAGCATTATCAACGTTAACAGATTGAAATGCCGCTGTAATTATCTCTTTCATGTCGTGTCTAGTAGTCGGGGGAGTTTTATTAACCTCATTTTTTATAAACCCCAAAAAAAGAAATACAAATTTTCTTCCAATTCATCTTTTATGAAATTCGTTATTGAGATAATGTTAACGGTGAACACTTTGAACATTTAGTTTAGTATTATGGTTAGAATTATACTTTTGGAGGCTTGTTTTATTTATAATAAATTGTTTATTAAAATTTATTATTTTTAAGGATTGTTTTTTACATTCAACGTTTATTCCTTTCACATTATAGGTTAATAATTATGGTTTACAATAAATATTACAAAATAACTCTAGTCCCCAGTACAAGGACCTTTAATTTTTTTGACACATACAAATTTCATACTTTGTGAATGCTTTCTTCGCGTCGAGTCCGACAAACTTTTCCTCTGCGAAAACTCTCTGCGCTCCTGCGTTTTTGAATGCCCGATTCTCGAAATTGTCGATATTACGTCACTATGATTTACCTACGACTTTCACTTAAACGTGTCCATAACATCTGAAGGACTCTGTATAACGTATCAAAACCTTATATCAAAAGCTCGAAAAAAAATTTGAGCAGTCCGAATTCGGTATAATATACAGGGGTTCCCATTTAAAAAATCAGATGTTTGGTTGTAACGGAGTTATACAACACTTTGTATAGTTTAAGGTAATTTCAAAATGTTGTTTGTTATTAACATTTTTGATATCTTCTAAAACAACCTATATACCGAACTTTGTCGTAAGGTTGGTACACCCTGTGTATGCCACATTATACAAAATCTTTGCAGAAACTAGAAGATACAAATTTGAAAGTCCTTTTCTGTAAAAAGATAAACATTTTCTTAATTTTCTGTTATTTAGAGGTAAATCTATTTTGTATCACAGCTCTTCGATCTTATTGTGTCCCTCATCACAGCATATTCATATGTCTCTATTTCTAGATCTATCTCACCATAACCTCCTTTTCTAGACGCCCTCATACTTTTCAAAGTGGGAAACTAAAAATTCACGGTTTTCACTGCCTCTTCAGCAAAATCGAATAATGTGCAGAATTATATATTATTCTCAACGCTGGAGCAGGTTCGATAAGAGACTCATTTGTACATGGCTTTGCACATCTATCAACCTCTTCATGGCCTATAATACAATGGTTAGGTTAGGTTAGGTTAGGTTAGGTGCTGGGGACCCAAATTTTCTAGATTCACACCAAAAACATTCAATGCGGTTCGTTAGCTAGTTGGCTTTTGTTCGAAAACATGATCCGTTGTAAATATCTTGCCTGTATCTATATTTGTAATTGGCATGTATCTTATCTTCTTGTTCACATCCTCTATTTAGTGGGGTATTAGATAAACCCAACCTGTTCAGAGGTTCTCGTAGGTGACAATGGCCAGTAAGGTTGCCTGTGCCCCGACGCAGGTCATGCCCTGGTCATGTCTACGTATTTCTTTGCTGCTCTACTATTCGGATACTTCAGAAGTTCCTGGGATATAGTCTGGAAATTTTTTCTTCGTCCCATCTGCCCTTGAATTTGGCAAGAAAACGTTCCTTTACCGCTTATGCTGGCAAGCTGATGAAACTGCCAGGTCCCTAAATTTTTCGGGAGCCAGCCTTCCTAGCTAACGAGTCAGCAATGCTGTTGCCTAGCTGACTTGTAACATGTTAGAACTATAAAGATGGATGTTGCATAAAGAAATAGTTGGAATTTCTTCTCTACACGCAGGACCAGTTAATATTTTCTTAATGATGTTGATAGCTACGATTCACAAAAACAAAGAAATTTAGTTACTTATCGCCTTATTTAGTATCGATCATGACACACGGAAGCATCCAACGAAGCAGTAGGTTTAAGATTCTTTATACAAGAAATTGATTGTATTAACCTTTACTTTGTGGAAGTCCATCTTACTAAGAACATTAAAAATAAAACTTTTTAAATAAAACTTCCATTAATTATTTAAAAAACTGCTTTCTTAAAACTGAATGACATGTCAATCTGACGATGGTAGTTTTTAGCGAAGCAGCTGTCATTGAGTTTTTTTTTAAATAAATAGTAGAAGTTTTGTTTAAAAAGTTCTATTTTTAATGTTCTTTATACAAGAAATAGGAAAATGTTAAGAAGTATTATCAGTGTTTAGCGGTAATCAAGGAATAAATATTTCGTTAATAATTAAGTTTTGCATTCTGGAACTTACCCAGACACCGCAATCAATTCGTTATAGAGATACCCACAAAGAAGAGCTAGTCAATGTAGAATACCTACCTGTTGATGAAAATTCTTTATAGGGTTTTTATTAATACAATCTACTGTTATAGAGATCAGAACTTTGGGGAGAAGTCGTAATTGTTTATCTAATTTAGTCTGTTAATTTGATTAATTTTTATATTGGATTTTCAAATTTGTATTGAATAAAAACATAAAAAATATTTAATTTTTCTCGTATTGATCTTCCAAATAATCTATTTACTGCACATCCATATTAATCTCGAACAAAGAGCATTTGCATAAATATAAATGCCGATGCATAGTCCCGCGTCCCACAGATTTTGAATAATTTAACATGAAAAGCAATACCAAAAAGAGGTAGCGAAATTGATGACTATATGATTTGCATTTTTTTTAGGATCCTGCTATCTGGATCATGCAGGTGCATCCCTTTATTCTGAAAAACAGATGCAGCTAATACTCGCCGATTTATGTGACAATATCTATGCCAATCCCCATTCGTTGCATCTGTCTGGAAAACTGACTGAGGATCACATTGACATTATTCGATTTAAGTAAGTTTATTATATTAAATTGAAAACTGATGTAAACTGTCGACAGAATACTTAATTAAGTTTGCAGATATTTAACCATATTAAACTCAAAAATATCATAATAGAATATAGAGTACAAGTAATAAGTATTTTATATTTATCTTGGGTAATTCTTAAACTGATTGTTCGCCTAGTAAAAACTTACTGAAGGCAGTTTATATGCTAAGTGACATAAAAATCCGTACACCCAGTTTAAATGATTTTATTTTAATAAAATTTGGTGAATTTATTCATTTTACTGAAATAAACAATGGACTAGTTTAGTAGGATCATATTAATCAAAATGATAGCAATATATATTTAGGATAAGATACCTACTTACTTATATTGGTATTCATTTTGCAAGTAATTTTTCTCATTTCGCAAAATTTAGCAATAAATAATTAGTAAGTTTTAAACGTAGCGCCAACTAATAACCAATAATAAAGTGTGTTTAAAAGTCAACGTTGTCACAGTTTAGCTACGTTCGTTTCAAGTATTATTCTCAAAAAATTGGCGACACAAAACACCGTGTTCTGTGACCAACTGATTATACCAGTTGACAAGATATATGACAGGAGAGAAAATCGTGTTTATCTGTAATAAACAAACAAGACCCCTATTTTTGACGGTGATAGAATAGAACAGCCAATAGAAAGTGGGCGTGGTTCTATTGAAAATGCCAAAACCGTATTCTTGAAATTCGTTCTCTCACTGTACCGATAGAAGGGTTGCTCCCCGAGAGAACAATTACTTCTATTGGTTATTTTTGAAGGAACCGCTATAACACCAAGAGAAGGTATTAGAGATTTTTATTTTCTATCCAAAAATAGTATAGAAGTAATTTCTTTCATAAACCAAACAACAAATTAAACTAACGAAAATTACAGAATATTTTGTTTAGTGTTTTACTCCTTATTTGATAAAGTGTCAATCAGAGAACAAAAATATCGATATGTTTATCTCTTTTTAATGACAACAAATAAGAGAGAGAGATAAGTTTCTCGGTTAATATTAAAGCATATCGACAACATCGCAAATTTTCTACCAATCTTATTGAAACACGTCACTTACCACTTATGACGTATGTAACCATTAAATATAAATTTCAAAAGCCGATTATGGCTAGAGGATTAATTTTATAAAAATTTTATTTGTACAGTTGAACCACTAAAAATCTATTTTATAAGATGCAAATTTAAAAAAAAAATCACTAAACTAGTCCATTGATAAAATTTTCAGCCTTATCAATTGAAGATTCCGGTTTTTATACTGAATTTTTTGAAATCCACTAACAATCCAAAAATTAATATTGTAGCCGTAGTAAAGATCCAAATTTTGCGGATTTTGGTTTTTGACATTCTTTACGATGGGTTACGATGTCTAGGGTACGGACACCTGTACGATTTACTCAACTTAGTGAGTTTGATAGTGGTCGTATAGTGGAACTTCGGGAAGCTAGATTTTCTTTTCGGGAAATTGCAGTTAGAGTGCAAAGAAGTGTAGACACCGTGGTTAGGTGTTGTCAGGCATGGCTTCAAGAAGGCCGTACGCAAAAAGCAAAGGGCTCTAGACCCCCCCCGTAGAACAACAGACCGTGGAGATTGCCGCCTAAAATTATTGGCCTTAGAGGGCAGTTTTACCACTACCAGGTCCCTTGCAAATGAATGGTTTGCAGAACACGGAAGACCTATTGGCATGCGAAGTGTTTACCGACTAATAAGACGTTTTGGCCTGTTTTCATACCGACCATACTGGGTCTTCCCTTTAACTCCAGAACACCGACGTAATCGCCTTGAGTGATGCAGAGAACGGCCACTCTGGGATCAGGAATGGAACAGTATTGTCTTTAGTGACGAGTCTCGATTTTGTTTAGGCATGCACGATGGTCGAGCGAGGGTTAGAAGACGACGTGGTGAAAGGAGAAATCCACGTTTTTTTGTTGAAAGGCATGTTCATCAAACTGTTGAAGTTATGGTTTGGGGTGCTATAGCTTAGGGTTCGAGATCACCTTTAATCTTCATCAGAGGTAACATGAATGCGAAGCATTATATCCAAGAAGTTTTAGAACCTCATCTTTTACCCTATCTTGACACCCTGGCAAATCCAACTTTCGAACAAGATAATGCCCGACCACATGTCACAAGAGTCGCAATAGACTTCTTTCAACATAATCATGTCACATTGTTATCTTGGCCACCAAGATCTCCCCACTTATCCCCAATTGAGCACGTGTGGGATATGATGGGTAGGACATTGCTCAATTTGCAACGTCCTCCTCAGACTCTAGAAGAACTTCGAGAGGAGTGGGTGGTTGTCTGGAAGAAGATACCACAGGAGGACATTGAACACATTATTAAAGGTAAAAGGGCTTTAAAGCAATGCAATCATTTTGAAATTTTTATCATTTACTTATTTTGCTTCAGTAAGTACTTATACAAAATTTTATTAAAATAAAATCATTTTTATGTCACTTAGTAGGTATATTTCTGATTCTACTGAAAGATAAATTGAAAGTGTCTTCAGTATTTTTCGGATATATACTAGGACTTTTAATGTAAAAGCATTTCCCAAATCCTTGGAAAACTTCTTAAAAAATGGGTTAAAATCTGAACAAAAAAAATTTCTGTTAAAAATAAGATCGTTTTCCACTAATTTGGAGAGCAACTAAAAATTGTAAAATAGACGACAAATATTTGATCTAAAAACTTAGAGTTAATCTAAATAACTTCCTTCTAGTTTACTAATTTTACCACTACCACTACACCAACACCCACTTTTTAACTGCCTGTCGCAGTTTCGATAACCAAGTTATCTTCTTCAGAGACTGAAGTTATACAGTTTACATACATTCATCAAAGAAGAAATGTAAATTCTGTGGTACGAACATTGTACCATATTTTCTGGGAACAGGAATATCGTCGAATCTTGTTCTCATTACGTTCACTATTACGTCGTTGTTACACACAATATTTTGGACCGAACTCAATTTTTCCCAAGGGCACCGTATTGTAAATATTTAATTTTTAACTAAAAATGTAATAGGGTAGAGGTGATAGATTTTGAGATGAGCTTTGAACAAATGCGTCGCAAACAGTTTACGTTCGAAAAGGGATGAACTAACTATCCTAATAAAGTTAGCCCTAAAATTTCATTCTTTGACTGTCTCTAGTTCAGAGCAGATCGGCTCCCAATATTTTAGTAGTGCAGTAAATTTAGTTTTAATTTGTTACAATATAAATAGATTAATATTGTTTGGAGTTGGCAGCATAAATGCACATCCATCAAAGCACAAGCAATGGTGGTTCATGAAAAATAACTAATAATAATGTAAAAAGCACTTACTCCTTTAATTGTCGGCTTCCATTTCGTCGTATTCATCCGACGATGAGTCAGATTCGTTGTCTGGTCCGATAGGAATTACAATAAACGTTATAGTTATTCCTTTTTCCTTCGCCATTTCGTCAATTACATAAATATCTTTTTTATTGTAATTTGTGGCGCTTTGCAATTTGCAGTAATTCCGTTTTCAACATGGTGTCGTCAAAAGAAATATTCTTACTCTGGAGCCACTCTTTAATATCTCCTTTTTTTCATGACGTCGTTGGTAACTTTTCTACCAGTTTTGAATGATAACTTATCTAAGACAACCACTGCTGCACTTGGCAAAAAGTCCAATAGCCGAGAAAAATAATCAGAGTTCATTTCTTCGTGGTAATCTGGTGGTGATAAAAAGTCTAATAACCCATTTTCTACAAAACCATGTTCACTGCCAATGTGTGCGATTATTAGTCTGCAACCTTATCCTCGAGGAGCATTTAATCCTGTTGAATATCCCTCCAAAAATGCCTGACATGAATTTGAAATATTGGTGTCCATCCATGCTTTATAAACAATGTGTCCTTCATTCAACCATGTTTCATCTAAATCAAAGATAGTTCTTCCCTCGCTCTGAAACTTTTTAATACTTCTGAAGTATTGTGTTCTCCAGCAAATAATTTCTTCTATCTCATTCAAAAATTTTCATTTTTTATGCCTCATACTTAAAACCAATTTCTTTTAGGAGTTTCCATAACGTATTTCATCCAAATTTGGACTACTTCTGCTATAACAGTCATTACTTTGTTCAAAGTCGGAATTTCTGTGTTTAAGTACGAAGAATTGACTTGTCTTTTAATGTTATCTCTTTTAAAGTTATCGACCATGATTGACTTTTTTCCTACGTGTTTTTTTTTGGTTCACTAACATTTCCCTGTTTTCTCTCACTTTAAAATCGACAGATACTTCGTTCACTAAACAAACGAACTATAGTTGAAATTATAATATTAAATTAAATGTATTGTCGACTAAGAATTTTAAATTATATCTTATATTGACTGGACTATGGCGGTTTCCTTTCATCTAAGTAAAAGGAAAAGCCGACACCTTTAAGTTTGCATTATGGGTTTTATGTCAACCCTAAAATTACCAATTTTTATTATTAATTCAATTTCGAAAACACTATTATTTAATAATAGTTTTAAAATAAAATGTTAACCTAAATAAGGAAGTGTAACGAATTAAAATTAAAATATAAAAATTTCTATTGAATTTACAATTTTTTATATGAACTAATTTAATAATATGTACAGAGTTTTGCAGCATTTTAATGTGACAAACGAAGAGTATTCCTTGATATTTACTTCTGGAGCAACTCAATCCTTGAAAATAGCAGCAGAAAATTTTAATTATGGCCAAACGAACGAAGGAACTTTAGTTTATCTAGAAAACAATCATACTTCGGCACTGGGTATGAGAAGTTACGCGAAGAATATAAAAGAATTGAAAACAGAAGACGCTTTTAAAACTTTATCTAAAAAAATAGAATCCGCTAATGATGATTTTAACACAAGTAATAATCTTTTTGTCTATCCTGCACAATGTAATTTTTCTGGTACAAAGTATCCATTAGAATGGATTAAAAACATTCAAAAAGGGTTATTAAACGATCTAATAAACACTCGAAGTGAAAATTGGTTCGTCCTATTAGATGCAGCCAGTTTTCTAGCTTGTGAAAAGTTAGATTTATCACTGTACACACCTGATTTTGTGACGATCTCATTTTATAAAATGTTTGGATATCCCACTGGATTAGGAGGACTATTAGTAAGAAAAAAAAGTGAATATATTTTTCATAAGACGTATTTCGGAGGAGGGACAGTTGAAATGATACTCAGTGATCAAAATTTGGTGATACCCAGAAAAAAATTATCAGATAAGTAAGTCATTCGTTTTTATATAATTTACTCAAATTTATTAAACCTCAAGGATTTGTTAATAAACTTTTCAGAAACTGCAATATGTAGTAAAAATGTTATTTAGCATCAATTATTGTATGTGCTATTGACTTCAGAATAGCATATACATTTTCAAACTCAAATGGCTTGCACTGAATTCATTTTAAGGATGGCCTATTTATTGTGTATAACCAATCACGGTTTAAATAATAATATTGAGAAATTGCCTGTGTATTATACAGTACGGTTTTATTTGTTTTTTATTGCAACCTCTTTACTGATTCCTTTTTTGTGCCAACGTTGGCTATTTACACGGATTTTGAATTTTTTTTTTTTTTTTTTTTTGGCTTTTTGGCTTTAAGGCATAGCCCATGCAGCCAGACGCTATGTGGTAAAATGTTTGGACAATATTTAATTAACCTATATAAATAACCTATTTTTCCTACCTAAAAATCTAACAAAACTACAATCTATCAAAACCAAAATCTACAACAAAGGATCAGATCACAAGGGTCACTCTCTTCTCGCCCAGGGGTCTGTCAGGGCATTTTTTTAAAAACAACAAATACAAGGTAGACCACGGAAAGTAGGATATATAATACAGTAGGATAGACATTTAGGGATGCAACATTTTTCCGTTACTACAATTTAATATTTGTCTCAAAAACAAAACTCATAAGGCAGTCGAATATATTTTTTTTATTAGTAGATAGCAAATACATAATATTGAAAGGTGTTTCAACTTTTAAGTTTAATAGTTTTTGTATCAATTTGTCTGATTGGTTTTTGTATAAAATGCAATTGAAAAATATGTGGTCCAAGTCGGACGTGACATTGCAAGTGATACAAAGATTGCTGTCTAATATATAGATTTTGTGTAAGTGTGCAGGATAGCTAGCATGACCAAACTTCATACGACTGATGGTTGTTATATATTTCCTTGGGCACTGATAGTCTTCAAACCAGTATCGTCTTTCGATTTTTGGTACTAGTTGTGTGTAACGGGTAGGTTTTGAAATACAATATTCCTTATATCGTTTGCTCCAGTTTGTGTGTATTTTAGTCCTGGTTAGATTAATTCTTTCGTCCAATGTTGGCCAGCAGGTAGTTTTTTTGCCGGTCAGTATGCCCTGTTTTGCCAATTTATCCACTTCTTCATTGTATTCAATTCCAGTGTGGGCTTTGACCCAAACAAATATTATTCGTTGATTTTCATTGAGTTCTGCCAGATTTGTTTTAATTTTTGTTATATATGGATTAATATACTTTGAATTGATTTCTAAGTGAGATTTTAAACTATTAAGGACGGAAAGTGAATCAGTGAAAATTAAAGATTTTTCAATATTGTTTTGAATTGTATATTCTATGGCTTTTAATATAGCTATGGATTCGGCATTGAAAATGGATGTGTGTTTTTCTAATTGGTAACAGAGTTGTATATGTTGTGGTATTACGAATGCAGCCCCGGTCCCTTGATTGTTTTTTGAAGCATCAGTATATATTGGGGTGTAATTTTGGTATGTATTTGTAATTTGTTTTACTACTGCATTGTTTAGAGCTGTAACTTCTGAATATTCCGGGATTATTATTAATACATCTAATTGAAGTAACTTGAGATTTACAGAAAGGTTAGTAGGATTATAATCACTTGTGTTTCTGTAAGCCTCGCATAGGAGGGGTGAGCTTTTATGTCTCCAATATTTAGATGTTAGGTCATGTGTATTTAAGGCTGTTAGCATAGTCATAATTGGCGAATTTTTAGCTTTACATTTTAAGATGTTTTTCTCTGCTAACATTTGTCTACGCAGTTCTAAAGGTGGTTCTGACGTCTCTGCACGAAGTGGTTCGATGGGAGTCGATTTCATTGCTCCAATGCACAATCTTAAGGCTTTATTTTGTAAGACATCCAGCTTCCGTAGTTCTTTCTTGCATGCACAGCCATATAACGTGCTGCCATAGTCTATAATTGATCTTATATATGCTTTGTAGAAAGTTAGTGCAGTTTGAGGGTTTGCACCCCACCATGTCTTCATTATAGATTTAAGAAAGTTTATTCCTTTACTTGCTTTTACTAGAATTTCTTCTATGTGCGTTTTAAATGTCAGTTTTCTGTCAAGTGTAATACCAAGATATTTGTATTCGGTGACTACAGGGAACCGGATATTTCCCAATGTTATTGTGGAGGTATTTGAGATGTTATGTCGAGTAAAGATTACACATTGTGATTTGCTTGGAGAAATATCCATTCCTAGTTTCTCAAAGCAATTAAATAGTGGTGTGATAGCTGTATTAAATAAGGTTAAACACTGTTCAAACCTTTTCGAATGAATGTAGATAGCAAAATCGTCTGCATACTGGATAATATTTGCATTGGATGAAGTCTTGTGAATATTTACAGTGTATATATTGAATAATAACGGTGCTAATACGGAGCCTTGTGGTAGTCCTCTATTGGCTATTCGACTTTTTAATATCGTTCCATTCTGTTGTCGAATTGTTACGGATCTATTTACATACAGTTTGCAAATAATATTTGCTATTTCTGCAGGTACCTGCAGATCTATTAATTTTCCGCGTAATATTTGCCATTCTACACAATCATAAGCAGATTTTATATCAAGGAATAGTGTGAAAAGATATTCGTTGTTTGCGTAACATGCTTGTGCTTCCGTAACAATATGTGCCGCTGCGTCATCTGTTCCGTAGTTTCTTTTATAACCATATTGAGTGGGGGGGAGTACATTTATATGATTTAACCACCATTCTAAACGGTTTTTTACTATTCTTTCGAATATTTTTAAAACACATGGTAGTAGCGATATAGGCCGATAAGAGTCAGCATCCTCTGGATTTTTGCCATGTTTTAATATAGGTATGACTACTATCTTTTTCCATTCGGTGATATTTTCGCCAGACAACCAAATGCCGTTAAATATTTGTTTTAGAATTTGCTTAGCATTTAGTGGTAAATGGTGAAGCATGGGATATCGGATTTCGTCGTACCCTGGTGATGTATTTTTCCTATTTTGAAGTGCGTAGTCTATTTCCTTCAAGTTAATAGGTGTTGAAAAAATGGAATGATTATTTTTAGATTGTTTAAGTGTCTCTAGGTTGTAGCTGATGTCATCAAGTGGCATAGGTGGAGCAATTTTATCAAAGAAGTCCTCTTCCCATGCAGTACAGTCATTTTTTTGTACACTATTTACTTTTCTTTGCATTCTTTTTGCTTGAGTCCAGAGTTCCGTCACAGGTGTGTTTTTATTAAGGTTTGAGCACCATCTCCTCCAACTATACTTGGCTTTGTCTTTTAATAATTTTTTTACTCGTGCTATTTCTTGTTTGCATAGTATGTAGTTCTCTACGGTACTTTGATTTTTATAATTCCTTAATTTTTGTTTACGTTGACTGACTGCGGCGTCACATTCAGGGTCCCACCAAGGAGGTAATACTTTTTTATTCTTGTGTTTAAAAGGTTTGTTAACTGGGATTGCCTCGGCGGCAGCGATATTAATTCCTTGAACAAGGAGATGATATTTTTCTTCAGTAGTATGCATTCTTCCGCAGTTTTGGGTAAAAAAACTATCAGCTGTATCCTGATATTGTTTCCAGTTGGCTTTACGTAGGTTCCATTTTGTTTTTGGGAGGTAATCTTCATAAAAGTGTATATTTTTGTTTACTTCTATCATAATAGGGAAATGATCTGATCCCAAAACGTCCGCAAGTGTGTACCATCGGCAATTTAGTGCAAGGTCAGGCGTGGAAAGCGTGAGATCTATTGCTGATTGATTGTTATTATTAGTGAATCGAGTGGGTTGCCCAGTATTTAAAATTACCACATCACTATCGTCCAAAACTTCCTTTATTTGCTTGCCTTTAGAGTTATTTTTATAAGAGCCCCAAAACTCGTGATGTGCGTTGAAATCTCCACCTATTATACTGTTTGAATCCAGTAAGTTAACCAGATTTTGCCAATCAGTACAATTTGTGTTTATATCGGGTGGACAATACAGTGAAAAGCATTTGAAATTTACATCGTTAGAATTTATTTGAATACCACACATTAAGATACCAGGTGAAAAATTTTGTTGAATGTTGATTTGCTTAAATGCATAAATATTTTTAATTAAAATTGCAACACCTGCATATCCATCATCCCTGTCCCTTCGGATAATATTATAACCCCTAAATGTAATTTGTCTACTAGGCTTGAACCATGTCTCAGATATGAGTGCTATATCTATATCATTTTCGTCCAAACATTTTACCAAGCTTAATTTATTTGCAACTGCTGATTTAGCATTCCATTGCAAGATTTTAAATTTACTTTTTAGCTTATTAGCCATTGTAATAAATGTTGCTTATTTTATTTTTTACAATTGTTGGATTTATTTTTTTTAATTCTTCGAATGAGTTTACATCATCTAATACACTTTGAAAAACATTAAAAAATAATTTCACAATCTCATTGGCATTTTGTTCATATGTTGATTTATCAAATGAGGGGAGGGGACGCTCAGGTCCGAATGTGAAAGGAAACGAGAATTCTTCTGATAAAGGGGAGGAAACTTTTTTTCTTTTGTTAGGTACAGTTTTTTCGGGATGTTGTTGAGAATGGTGAGGCATTGCTCTGGTTTGGTTGGATGTGGATGGTTGAATGGGTTGTGTGGAAATATTCGTTCTGTGTTTATTACCAGAATTTCTGTTTGTTTTTTGTGGTAGTGGTGGAAAAGATTCGGAGTTTTCGGTGTCTAATATTAAATAATTGTTATTTGTACTTATATTTGCGTAGGAATTTTTAAGACCGGTTTTTGCTTCTAAAAAAGTTAAGTTTTGTTCAGCCATATGTTTTTTTATTTTATGTTGCTCCACAAATTTGGGGCATACTTTAGAAATTGATTTGTGTTTATCACTTTTGCAATGTAAACAATAACTGTCTTGTGGATCCCTGCAATTGTGTTCGTTACCTTTTTCTTTAGAGCAGTTAATACAAAGTGTTTTTGTACTTCGACAATTTTTTGCAACATGACCATGTTCTAAACATTTGAAACACTGTATGACTTTGTGTACATATGGTTCAACTGCGCATGCTACGCTATTAATGAAAACATGTCTGGGTAATATATTACCTTCAAATGTTAATAGGACCATTTGCCGAGGTACAAAAACAGTTTCACTATCTATATCTATTTTTCGCTTAAATCTATTGACTTCGGTTATGGTTACTGGAGAAATTATATTTTCAAAAAGATAATCGTCTTTGAATATTGTGTCAACATTTCTTATTATTCCCTTCCGTTGCAACAAATTATTAGGTATAAAAGCTGTTAACTGTTCCTCAGTTAACCTTTCATCATTTACTAATCTATTCGCATCTTTTATAGTTTTTAGTTCTATTCTTACCCTATTTCTGCCTACACTTGCTATGCTAATGATGTTTGGAATTTTTAGTTTTTTGTGTAAAATGTGCCCTACCTTCATTGGATGCATTTTACCTATTCCTTCCTCTTCTTTGTTTGTTTTTTCGATAAATACATATACCTTATCAGAGTAGAGATGGGCTTTCTGAATATTGAATAATTTCTTTACTCGCTCCTTTTCCATGTTTTTCTCATTTCCAGAATTATCCGAGTCTTTTGATTTATTTCCATCTAATTCCATGTCACTTAAAATCCCCCCTCCGTCGGGGGGATCGTTGTTACCCATTTTATTTGGATAGCTTGTAGGTTTTCACAAACAAATTTATGTTAATTTCGCACCTCTATTTATAGTCAATTAATTAGTATAGTTTTTACACTAACCGGTTAATTTACAACAAATACTTTTCGATACGCACTTGCCGAAGGACCGATTCGAACTGATTTTGAATTTTGTTTGGTGATTTTTTATTACGACGAACTTTGGCTATTGACACGGATTTAGAATTTTGTTTTTTGATTGTGACTATTTACTGGATTTTCTTATTCTACGACGACATTGTGATATTTTAATTTTAAGATATCAAATAAAATATTAAGTAGAAAAGATCCAATAAAACTCAAAGTCAAAACCACAGACTTTTATTCAGGTAAATTACAATTATCGCAACTAGTTTCGGTCTAGGTTAGACCTTCATCAGGCAGAGTCACAAGAGTAGAAATTGAAGGTGTTAAAATTGATGTTAAGAGAAGTGGAACTGAATATCTTATGTGGTTTTAAAAAAATAAAATGTTTTAAAGAAGTTAAGAAGTTAAGAATATGTAGTATAGGAATTTTTAGGGAGGGGAATTCTACTAGATGGAATAGGAAACCAAAAGTAGAGAGGAATTTAATATTTCCCTACTTGATGGAATAAAAAACCATAAGTAGGGTTGGAGTTAAGGAATCAAAGGGAAGGAAGGATTATGTCCCACTAGAAGGAATAAAAAACCAACAGTAGGACGAAGGAGAGGGTGAGGGGTTCCCACTAATTGGAATAAAAAACCAATAGTGGGAAGGGATTTAAGGATGAAAGTTTTATGTTGGGGAGGGAATAATCAAGGTGTAGGGAAAGATGAGAGTCAGAAGAAGTAACATCAGAGTAAAAGCAATTAGTAGTTAACGCTGTGTCAAATTCAGAAACAATCTTAGGACGATTAGTCCAACAGTGAAAGGGATATGCGTAATTTTGCTTGTGGAAAAACTGATTAGCAGCAAAATATTCATTGAGACATGTCAAGATGGACATGATTAAGTTTAGGAAGATATACATTGTCGATAAAGTCAATAACACACGACAAATATTTTGGATTAATATTTCACTCACTTAACCACTGATACTTGTACAATGAGTTGAAGTAAAATGTGACAGTTTTGGGAATTGAAGATTTAGACTTGCGCTTTTCACTAATTTCTTTATTTTTTATCCTCTTTTCACCTAAATTAAAAAAGAAAGCATCATATTACATTTGAAATTTCCGAGAAAAATAAAAAAATAATGGACTTTTTTACGTAGAACTCCCTAGCGGAGACAAACTTGTTTTATTTTGATATTTTTGTTATGCATCTGATTAAACAGAAGAAACTCTTTTAAATGACGCCAAAATCATTAAAATCGGTTAAAAAACAAAATAAAAGTTATATGACATTTGTTTATAACAAGTTTGAACCTTCCCCACCCCCCTATTTGAAGAGTATTGGCAAACAGTCCCCAACCAACATTTTTCATAATCTCATCAAGATTTCAAAAATTGTATTTTTAGTATACCTTTAGTATATCTCTTTCGGAGATAATCACAATATTATGTTTTTGAGTGTTCGTTGCACCCCGTAGCGGACGACTTTCAAACTTGACAAATATTTCCAGCAATTTTTCATGATCGATTTTGTTATACATTTTTTTTGTTTATGTTGTAATAAACTACCTCGCAGACCTTAGTGGGACACCCTGTATATAAAATTTTATTACAATTAGTTTATTCGTTTATTTTTAATAATTTTTTAAAACCCTTAAACACCCCCTTAACTTAAGCGAATAAGTTTAATATATTAAAAAATAAAAAGCATTGATCTTATAAATGTTTTTGTTAATTTTTGTTTAAATCTGATATCTATTTCTTTTAAAAAAAAAATTATTTCGTAACAACACCACAGAACTGGTTACGCCACCACCTCTTCCAAGTGTTTTTTCTTATTATTATTATTTATTCCTTAGTGAAGTAAGTAATTGTAGGCGTTTTAAAAATTGCCACTCCTATCTTGTTGAAGCAGGGTATTTTTATAACTTCGGAAGGTAAAGGAAATTCACATTTAACATGTATATGCTATTCTAAAGCCGACTCTACATTATAATACAATTTGGAAAATGATTCTAGCTATTAATAAAAATGGTAATAACCCCGTTCCTTGAAATATTTATGGAATTCAACACACCATTTTTAAGTTTGAATATTGGGAATGGACCAAAAGTTTTACTTTTATTGATTGATTGTTCATGAAATTAGTGATATTCTTAGAAATATTAAGTTAAGTTTCTTTTTGTTAATTTCAGTAACAGGTTGTGCTCCTGATCCATTACTTTCAGGGACGACAAAGCTATCTCTCTTCACAAGAAAACAACTCCCAATCATTCGTCTTCTTATCATAGGGGGAGAAAAAGTAAAACTCTCAGAACGAGCTAGATTTTTAGGACTTATCCTTAGCTGTTATGAAGAGATAACAAAAAGTAAGGGGTCCACAAGGCAAGGGTAGCACTGTACACATACAGAAAATCCATTAAAATGTAGGGGGGTTGAGACCTAGTATTGTCTATTGATTGTACACGGAGGATGTAAGATCCACCCTTATATATATAGTTCATTAATATGGTGTTCAACGCTATGTAAGGATCTCAAACGGAACAGGGTGAGAAAGATACAGCAACTAGCTACCGTTCTCTTGGAGAAATGTCTTAGAACGACTCCGATCAAAGCCCTACACTTGGCTCCACTGGATCTATATGGGAAGGAGTGTGCCGTCAATGTGGTTCTTAGTCTCAATGCAGTCTCGCCATGGCCTAAGGCTACCTATAACCCCTCTAGAATTCTAAATAAAATTAGCCTTAACTTAGTAGAAAGTGGAGTCTTCTCAGACTATAATTTCATTTGACTGACCACTGAAATGTTCTCCAAGTAAAAATTGTAGCTATAAATGAAACAGTCAATTGAATACTTCAAATTGGACTTAAGTCCAATGAAATATTTTTTCTAACAGACAAGCTGCCATCATATCTCAGTCGGTCAGTCTACCTGACATCAAAGGTAGCTTTAGAATTCTGCAGTAGTATATTGTTTCACAAGAGAGGAAAGTGGGCATTAGTATCCCACGACCACATAAGGGATGCTCATGTATTTATGAAGCCCGCCTTTATGGCCATTAAAAAAATGTAAAAAATGTTATGTAATTTGCTCGCCTTCTTCATGAGGTACTCAGAATCAGACGCTTCTTTTAAAAATCGAATGAATTTTTCTTGTGATAGTTTTTTAGATTTTTTTGCTTTACAGTTTATAGAGTTTGGTTTGAGAAAAATTATCACTTTGTAGAATTGGTCGAAATTTATATTATTTCTGTTTTAAAAACGTCAAATGCAAGGCACATTTTTTCATTGGTAGTATAAAAAATTCATGCAGTAATGAATTTTCCTCCCTTGGGCTGATAAACAATACTTTCCGTCCTAATTTTGGTGTTCATATGATAGGTTTTCCGGTAAGGGGGGCTAAATAAAGGTTCAATATTTTTTTAGTACCTGGCCACAGAAACATTGCAGGCGATTGCATGGCGGAAGATTTAGAATTGGTAAGATATTCACAGCTATATCTGCTAACACTAGGTCAGGAGCACCTTTCGTTGATTGAAGGTTGCTCCTCCGAAAGAAAGGGCACGGCCAAACCAATTTTAGATGTCGTCACCTTCGCGATAACCTTTGCCACGCTGGGAAACCTATGACCTCTGTAGAATTCAAGAAGGAGGAGGAACAAACGATGATCCAGTTACCTGTCACTACCAATGCGCATACGATTTACAGTTGCTGATTCTACGAAAAAAGCTATAGAACTGGAAATTTAAAATTCACAATTAAATGAAACTAAAAAATCTAATACTATATAATTTATTAAACGAAAAAATCTTTTAGATTTGAAGACGGTACTTTACCATTCCTTTCGATAATATCTCTGACGCATGGTTTTGATACTATTAAAAGGCTTAATCTGACATACGATTCAATATCGAAACATACGTTTTTACTTGCACAGTTTGTGTATAGAAACATGCTAACTTTACATCACTTTAACGGACAACCAGTAGCGACATTATATCACGACACAACTTTCGATAATTCCAAACATCAAGGCTCTATTATCAACTTTAACTTACTTAGAGCAAATGGAGAGCACGTAGGGTATTCAGAGGTAAATTACATCTAAAATATTTAGTTATGTTGTTAAGTTTATCAGGAAATTATTTGCATATAATCAAGAAGTTCGATGTTGTACGAAACTATTTGTTTTATTTATTGTTTATTATAATTATATTTACTTTAACAGTATTGTTCCAGATATACGTTTTCAATTAATCCATTATTGTCTGAATTAAATTGATTGTACTAACCCATACTTTTTGGAAGTCCATCTTATTAAGAATAATAAAAAACTCTTCCTTTTAAGAGTTTTGATTATTCTTAACATTATTGTCTGAGTAACTTTTTTTTTCGATTTCGGTTATTTTTCCAGGAAGAGTTCCAATTGGCATCTAGATTACATGTTTACATTTACTTTTTGCTTAGAGTAGATTTTATTTGACGAATGATGATAATTCATACAATTAGTGCAGTCATTGAAGCGAAAAATACGGTCTTACCTCCGAAATTTTTTACTGTGAACCGATTTGCATGAAATTTTGGAATTAGGCTCATCTTACCCTCAACTTCAAAAGTGAAAATCATCTGAACTCCGCCTATTATTATTTCTAACATAATTACCTCATATTAAAATCATTTTCAACCTCTTGAAAATCTTACAACCCCTGCAGAGAACTCCTAAATTGAAAAAATCACAAAAACATAGTTTGGCATGACATAAAGAGATGTAAGTATGTAGAGTAAGTAATATTGTATATTCTCTATAATAATTATCAAATTTTTAACCCCCTTTCAACTCTTGAAATTTTTTTTGGTAAAATGAAAGTGATTTAAATATTAATAATAATAAAAAACTATCTTCCAAGTTTATTTGAAAAAATTATGTTTTAAATTACAATGACGGCTGTTTCGCTGATTAGCATCGTCAGATTGACATTTAAGTTACATTTTGCTTGTTTGTAGCTAGGTACCTAATGTTGTTTAGGTAGTATTAAGGCTAGACCAAGTATGGAAGTAATATGACATAACAATATTAAAGCCTAGATGTTAATAGCCCTAAGAGCTATTGAATATATATACTTCCGATGGGAAGTCCTATTTCTCCAGTTTTAGCAAATATTTTTATGGATAACTTAGAAAACATAATCTTCAATTCTAGTTATAAAAACAATATTGTATTTTGGTATAGATATGTTGATGATGCGTTAGCAGGATTTGTAGGTAGCGAACGACAGTTAAATATATTTTTTAATTATATAAATACCTTGCATCCTTAAATTAATTTTACTATAGAAGTTGAAGAAAATAATTCAATAAATTTTCTAGATTTAAAAATTGAAAAAGTTAATAATTTACTAAATTATTCAATATACAGAAAACCAACACAAACAGATGTAACCATACCATATAATTCAAATCATCATATTATAACGCATAAATTAGCAGCTTATAATTCTTTGATACATAGGGCATTTTCAATTCCTATGGACCAAATGACCTTTGATAAAGAAATTAGTATCATAAAACAAATAGCTACGTCTAATGGCTATCCAATTCATTTAATAAATAAATTAATTAATAAGAAAGACCAGAGTGTCACTACAACTAATATTTCCTAAACAAACTAAAGAAATTAAAATTTATAAAAATATTACATACCTATTGTGGAAATATTTCCAATACAACTTCAAAAATAATATCTTCGGCAACATCAGCATTAATATTATTTAAAACACAATTTTGTTCAATAAAACCTATATTTTTGAATATATTTGCAAAAAAAAATCGACGAAAAATGTAAAAAATTGCGAATTTTCAATTGCCAATAACTTGAAAAGTATTGGATAGTTCAAAAAACTTTATAGATGATTTTTTGCTTAAAATTAGGCCTCCTCTCGATATCCGAGGTTATTTAAAAAAAAATTAACCCTCCAGCGGTTGCGGAGTTCAAATCATTTTCACTTTTGAAATTGAGGGAAAGATGAACTAATTCCAAAATTGTATGCCATTCGGTTCATAGTAAAAAAAATCGGAGCAATAATGCTTCAATATCTGCATTAAATAGGCATATGGGTAGGTAAGTACTTTGAGATATGACGGTACAGTTCAAATAATATGTATAAATCCCTTGAATTAAGGTTTTATTGATTTAAATTGTTTGAACAACAATTCTTGTTTTCAAGTGGACTAATTATTTTGATGGTATATAATAAAAGCGGAAAAAGTTGAGTAGATTTAATTCAATATTACAAAAGAAAATTTGGTACATTTCTTACGACATCGTCTTTGTCTTTGTAACTTTTTTTCTCAAATAGATAGTCGATACCGTCAAATTTGACCTCCTGCAGAATGCTTCTGGTGCATTTAGGCTCAGGTCCAGCTAAATACATTGGAGAACTGAGCAGATAAATCCAATCTTTCGTATAAACTGAATAAGGGTATATTTTAGGATAAACAAATCTATATAGCATCCACATATTAACAACTGCACTGTTTCACCATCATGAACAGCTATAATGCCCATTGGTTGTCTCAATACACCGTTTTTAATGTGACGAATACTGTGGTCCATGTCATCATCGCTTGATGCATCATCCACTTCACTTTCTTTGCCATGTGCTGGTGGAAATATTACCAAATCTGATTATTGACAACTGTTTACTCGTACATAATTTTCTTCGTTCAAATTTAGTACTTCTAAATAATTCAAAAACTCTTCCGCATCATGAGCATCTGATGGATCATAAAATTTTCCTGCAAGAAAAATACATTCATATCCCATACGCAATTTTGTTCAGCATAGCATAAAGTACTGGCGTTATCGGAAGTATTCCTCAGTATATAATATTCATATTATGGTGGCTTTACTCCTAATAAAAATACTGACAAACCAGATAAAACGTAAAACGGATTCCGAATGTAACTAGACTTTTCCGTGTTATACAAAATTACAGTTTAAAATAACAGTATCATGCCAATAAATAATAATTATTTTGAGGCCTAAATTTTACCCTTTAGATATTGGACATAATTCTATATAGACATTTGCTTTTAGGTTCTTCATATGGCAAACTTACATGGAATACATTTAAGAACAGGTTGTCATTGTAATCCTGGAGGATGTGCAAGATTTTTAAATTTAAAATCTAATGATATAGTCAGACATTTTAAAGTATGTACTTATACATTTTAAATTAAACATGGATACTTTTGACAATGTGTTTATTCTGTTAAAGCTAAATATGAACTTCTAGTCTGGACATGTTTGTGGTGACCAAAGGGATCTAATCGATGGATATCCTACAGGAACGGTGAGAATATCATTCGGTTATATGTCAACAAAAAAGGAAGCAGATACATTCTTGAAACTCATTGAAGATTGTTTTGTTGAAAAACCAATAATAAGAAAATTTCCAGTTAATTTTGAACATAAGCAAGAAAAATATTTAAAGCTATTCTATGATGAAGAATATTCGAAAGAACAACCAGGTTAGTAATTTAAAAAAATTATGTGCATTAGGTAGAAAAAAAGGTAAAGGATTTTGAGATGAGCTTTGAACGAAAACGTCACAGAATGCTAGCTTACGTTCGAAAGGGGATGTATTAACTATCCTAATGACGTTAGCCCTAAAATTTTATTCTTTGACTGTCTCTCGTTCATATCAGATCGGCTCCTAATATTTTAGTACAGTAAATTTAGTTTCTTTTTTAGTTTATTATAGTTGTTAGTTATTAATTATATTATTTTAATCGTTTAGTTATTGTAGTAAAGACAATAATTTGTGAAAATATTTTGTTTAGTGAGTTAATAAGTAAGTAAGGTATGTATTTTATTAAAGTTTTAATAAATTATTAAAGAAACCTTACATTTTTAGACTTTAAGAATGAGCGACATTAAATAGTTTATTCTACTTATAAATAATGACTATTATTTTATTCAAATGATAACAAATCTGGTTTGCAATCTCACTCATTTAGTAATCCTCAATTTTAAAAAATAATAATTTTTTCATATTATTATTTTGATTAATCAATGAAAGTATTGTGTAACTATTATTTTTTTAATTCATTTTTTTAGAAGAATTCTGAAAACATGAGCAATTCCAAAAAAATTTCTTAGCCAAGGTCGGCAAATTATACGGGGTTGGGATAAAGTATGGAACCATGTAAATATCTTTTAAACGAAAAGAACGATATTTATGAAAATTTGCAGGTAAGTGCATTGGAACAAAACGCTTCTGATGTACATTTTTTTGATAATAATATACTTCCGGTTTAACCGGAAATGCCATCAACTTCTTTAATTTAAATGGGACACCCTATATATTTTTACAGATTTTGAAAGAGCTTGTTATTTTAAATTCATATATACTGAGTTTAGTGTAAAAATTTTTGTAAAAACGAGGAATATAGCACTTTAACCAACCTCCTTTGAGTTTTTACTTTAGAGCAAAAAACTATTTAGATAAACTAATTGATGTTGTTTGTATGCATAGTAATAAATAAACAAGTACTGTTTACTACGTCTTTTGTTCTTCAAGTGTCAAATTCTAATTGACGGAAATGAATTGCACAATTTAGAATGGTTCAATTAAGTGAAAAAGAGCGTATTGACATTTTAATGATGATCGGTTATGGTGATCGTGTTAGAACTCATGAAGAAGTATGTCATATTTTTAATAATTTGCATCTGGAGAGAAATCCCATATCACGCTCAACAGTAACTAAAACATTACAACGTTTTAATACTACTGGGATGGTAAAAAATTTTCTAAAACCTGGAAGAACGCGGACTGCAACGAACGAAACTGTTAAACAAAATATTGCAATCGATTTAGAAGAATCACCTCAAACTTCCACCACAAATTTGGCACTAAACCATGGTATCAGTCGACGTTCTGTAGGAAAGATATTAAAAAGTGAAAAGTATCATCCGTATAAGGTACAGTTGGTTCAAGAATTGTCATACGATGATTTTGACCGACGGCTGGAATTTTGCGAACGGCTAATGGACATCTGTAATGTCGACGAAAATTTTGCTTCTAGCATAGTTTTTTCCGATGAGGCAACTTTTTGTTTAAATGGAACAGTTAATCATCATAACTCAAGGTATTGGTCAAATGAGAATCCTCATTGGATTCATGAAACATATACCCAGCATCCACAGAAGTTAAATGTTTGGATGGGAATTGTCGAAAATAAGCTTATAGGCCCATTTTTTATCGACGGAAACTTGAATGGACGTAGAGGATTCATAGAGTGGCCTGCTCGTTCTCCGGATCTTAGCCCGTTAGATTTTTTTCTTTGGGGTTATCTAAAACCAACAAACTTACAGGAATTGAGACAAAGAATTATTGATGAATGTGAACTAATACGTGGAGAAGTCTTGGAAAGAGAAAGATTTACAAATTTGTTTACATTAAACTCAGTATGTTTGAATTCAAAATAACAAGCTCTTTCAAAATCTGTAAAAATATATAGGGTGTCCCATTTAAATTAAAGAAGTTGATGGCATTTCCGGTTAAACCGGAAGTATATTATTATCAAAAAAATGTACATCAGAAGCGTTTTGTTTCATTGCACTTACCTGCAAATTTTCATAAATATCGTTCTTTTCGTTTAAAAGATATTTACTTGGTTCCATACTTTATCCGAACCCGTATACAGTGTAAATGAATTTATGAAAAAAGAAAAATAACAGGAGGCTCTAAATGTTAATAATAGGAAAGTTTTAATGGAAACTTACCACATAAAAGTGAATAGAATGAAGTATTTGAGTAAGTTAAAATACTAAAGGGAAGAGGGACAGCCGATTGTATACTGCGACGAAACATATATTGACAGTTCGCACACTGTACCAAAGGCATTGGACGATGGTACAAACAAATGTTTAAAAGAACCCGTGGCCAAAAGTCAATGTCTGATTATTGTACACGCTGGAGGTGAAGAAGGATTTGTACCTGAGTCACTTACCATTTTTAAATCAGGAAAAAAACCAGAAAATGAATAATACTAATTTTGTCAATAAAAATTTATTCCCAAAGCTCCCAAAAAAGCGTATTGTTGTTGGATAACGCATCTTATCATAAAACATTGTTAGATCGCATTCCAAATTTTTCATGGAAAAAAGACGACATATCATAGTGGCTTACTGAAAGAAATAGACAGAATTTTGACAGAACATGATTTCGTAACGTTGCGCCTACCACCCTATCATCCAGAATTAAATCCAATTGATAAAAGATGGGCCTTAGTGACTAACGAAATAGCTGCTTAGGTTAGGTTAGGTTAGGTTAGGTTAGGTTAGGTTAGGTTAGGTTAGGTTAGGTTAGGTTAGGTTAGGTTAGGTTAGGTTAGGTTAGGTTGGATGAAATTGACGAAAACAAAGTTGTTAAGATTTATTTTCTTTTTATAATTATTGTGTAAACGCAAAACGTGGCAACGCCGCATCAAACGATTGTTAGTTTTTTGCTACTACTAGATCTCCAACGGCCTTCTATTCACGATGTAACGATACATGTACAATAGTTAAATAATACAATTAAATTATACACACAAATTACAATAGTTTATTATTTGAACCAGTAAATATTACAACATACAAACAAAAGTTTAATGTAGAGAGCTGGAAGAATATTTGCGCTAAATTTATAAAAATAAAAAATAAATATATGGAAAAAGAACATATAATGGATGAAGTGATAATAAATGTTTTTAGTTTAAACTTTAATAAATTTCCTAATTTCCTAAAATTGTGTTTTCAATACGTGTATTATTAAAAGTAGGTAAAATGGATTATTTATTTGTTTGTAATTATTGTGTCACAGCAAGGTACATGTAGACCTCTTAGCTTATTACTTGATTACATCTTTCCAGTTAAAGTGTAGGTACTTTATTATTCTGATTTTGAGAAATTGACTAATAGGTAATTTGATCTTTAAGAACAAATTCAAGGATTTTAAAATTAATTTATAAAAACAGAAAGAAATAAAATACCGTACAATACACGTCCATTAGAGGTGTTATGACAATACTCCTTTACTGTTCCTGTTAAACTATAACGTACAAAAATTCTAATAAAGGCTGCAGCTAGATATTTAAATATAATTATACTTCTCAAGAAATAATTTATGAATATTTAGAATTATTAATCAGAAGTGTAAGGCAAAGTATTTATTTCATTTTTTATTTAACTAAATATTATTGTTACAAATTTTATATTACATTATGCAATAAAATTATATTATTTTTAACATAATTTGACTGGACTATAAATATAATGGTTTTTTTTAGTTCTCACTTTATGAATGTAGTGCGTTGTTGCCTTGCATTACCGTGCAGTTATTTTCAAGGCCATAGCTCATCTCAAAATCCATTGCCTCTAATTCAATTTATTTTTAGAAATCATTCAAACATTTTTTTCCAAAATACAAAACAAAATTGAATTAAATAATTTGCAATGTGGAAATTCGCAAGGTATTTTGGAACAAATTATTCTCTATCCTATTAAATCATGCGGTGCGTTTGTAATACCAGATAATTGGATAGTATCTAAAAAGGGATTTAAATTTGACAGAGAATGGATGATTGTAAATGCTGCAGGTGTTAGTCTTACCCAAAAACAAAACACTAAAATGTGTCTTATTAAACCCAGCATCGATTTAAAAAATAACAAAATAAAATTAACGTTTGCAGGTGAGTTGGTTTGCTCTTAAGTAGAAAACTTTAAAAACATTAATCTAATTTATTTGTAGAGACATCTTTTATAGAACTTGACATCGACGCAGCAAAAAATGAGCAGCAAACATTTCTATGTCACAGTAAAGTTTGTGGAAATCGTGTATTAGGCTGGGATTGTGGAGACAAAGTATCGGATTGGTTATCTGAGAATTTGGAAATGTCTGGATTAAGATTATTACGGCAGTATGATGATGAACAAGAAGGTTAGTCAAATGATTCTTTTATTTATTTCTACAAAGGTAACAGCAATTTATAATTTTTAGATTCCCGTCCGCAGTTAGCATTTGTTAATCAAGCTCAATATTTATTGACAAATTCCTTGAGCGTAGAATGGTTACGAAATCAGGTTGCGGATGGTGAACTTACGGAAGACTTGAGTAAAACTATTCTCAGATTTAGACCAAATATTGTTGTTCAACTGGACAAGCCTTTTGAAGAAAATAAAATTGACAAAATTACAATCGGCAATGTTTGTTTCAAAGTAAGTTTATTTATATAAAATGTCAATAAATATAATAATTAAAACCATACAAGTTAATACTTTATAATTTTTAGTCTATTGGAAAATGCACCAGATGTCAAATGATATGTATAGATCAAACTACAGGCAACATATCAAAAGAACCTTTACTTACACTATCTAAAAGTTTCAAAGGAAAAATTAATTTTGGAGTATATTTAAGCCAAGATAACAATGCTGAAAGTATTATAAAAGTAGGTTCTAAAATATATATCCAAAAATCGAATGATGAAATATAAAGTGTACATAACCTACAATCCTACCCATCACTAGTTCCTAGGTCAACCACTGGTGCTAGTTGCAATGTATGAAAGACGTTAGAAAATGTTCAATTATTTTAATTACTGTCCTAAATAATGATGATGAGTGGGATTAAAGCTCGCTACAATAAATCAATCACTCACACAAAACAAAGAAATTTATATTGATATACATTTGTGACAGGTAACAGAAAGCAAGAATTAGATTATCATGAGGATCTTGAAATTAGAAGACATTTATAGCGGTTAATAGTTATTTAATATTTCAATAAAATAGTAGATAAATTTGTTTTTATATTTCGCACTTATAAAAATCTTCATTATAAAACGCATTTGCGTATCGTAATGTAACTTTTACGCACGCAAATTTTTGTTTTAAATGGTTGGCGACATGAGTGAGGTTTCTAAAGGCAAGACTATTGACAATGACATTTGTGGCTAATAGCAATTTATTAATTTTATATTGTTCTTTAAGAAAGTATCTGTGAATATGAATATAATATTTTACTTATATAATATATTATTATTGGTGTATTATTCATTTTAAAATGTTTTAAAAAATTAACATTTGATAATCTAAATGTCACAACTGTCAAATTTTATAAATTACACAGTGCTGCCGACATACTTTTTAAAATAAAAATTTTCGTAATTACATAAAAATAAAAAATTAATTTAAAAAATGGTAAAAAGGGCAAAATATAAAAAATATTATAAACAACTTATTTCATATGGCTGTTATGACACTCGTTCTTTAAAAAACTCATCGCTTCGCGATTCGTTTTTTAAACTTGAACTCGTGTCATAACAGAATTCCATATGAAATGCATTGTTTAATATACTATTATTTTGTATTCTACATAAATATAATAAAAAAATATATATAATAAAATTAAAAAATAATTTATTTTTTTGATTCACAAAAATTCCAAGGTAATTTAGTCAATTTTAATAGAGGGGGTAATCACTAGGGTAAAATTTGTGAGAAGATTGCGAAAATTCCAGGGATTGCGAGCGACTCCAAAGGATTGCGATATTCTCCATAAGAGTAATTTGTTAAAGAGAGACACAATAGTAATTTATGCAACAAGTGCATAAAGTGGTACTTTTTTTCACGAATGGAAAAGTTGTCCATGAGTGAAAAAAAGACACTTTATGCATATGTTGCATACAATATTTTTTCTACAGCCCTATACAAATAATAAAATCAAAATAGAAATTTGAAATAATTTAATTAAACTCCTTCAGTAAATTACAACTAATGAATGCAGAATGAATTGGAAAAAGTGCACAATAACTAAGAAAAATTAACAACTACATATTGTATTTTAGTATTATTTCGCAATGTGAATATTGAAAACGCAATTGTTTGGTTGATTAATGTGAATTTTTGATCCAGTCACATTTGTTTCCGTTTGATTCATTGATAAAGCTTCACTTAAATTGTGAATATTTGGAACATTTAAATTTATCTCTGCTTGATTCTCATTTAAATAGTGAATATTTGGAAGAGTCAAATTCGTGTCGGCTTGATTCTCATTGGATGTTGAAGGTAGGTTAAAAAAACTGCTGACATTAGATCCTTGTAAAATTCGTGAAGCACAGTTCATTTTTGCATTGAGAGAATTGTTCACATACCCTTTGGCAACAGCAGTAGATTTCCATCCTCCATGTTGCTTTAATTGAAGAATGTCTCCACCCGAATCGACTAGAAGCGATGCTGAAGTTCGTCGAAACGTGTGACCTGTATATTCTTCTGGATGTGGTAAATTTAAATACCTCGCAATTAGCGATGGAATTTTCGAAAAAGTATTGGATTCTCCAATAACTGTAAAACGTCGACTTGTATGAGTTTTTGAATCTGGAATCGTGACGAGTAGAAATTCCCCCTTATTTTCAATGTCATCGATTTTCATTTTATACAACTCTTCTCGTCGACAACCTCCGGCTATTCCTAATATTAATGTTACCTACAAATTTATAAATAATGTAAGCAAAAAACAAATTAACTTTTTAAAACTTTTACCTTAAACATTAAATACTTGTCGTCTGGAGCACTCAATAAAAATCTGTTCATTTCCTCTCTTGAGAATGTATTAGATTTTTTAGGTTTGTACCCAACCGACTTTCGTTTCAAAAATGCTATTAGCTTAGAGTATTTACTTATATCTATGTTATCATTAATAATTAAGGTTGCCTTTAGTTTGGAATAGCTGGACCATAATGTAGAACACTTAAATTTTTTAGACCTTTCTTCAAAAAAAGCTAACAGTACTCGCTCTGTAAAGCTATGAATATTGTTCTTGTTTCTCCATTTCATAAAAGTGTCAAACTCTTTTATATAATTTTCTTTGGATTTTTCCGGCAGCAAATTTAATGTGGCCACATTTGCCTTTTCTATAATTTCTTCGGGGGTACATATTATTTCAAAGTCGGAATCTTCACTATCCATTGTAATAATAGGAACAACTACTGAATTCTCTTAGACAAATCGGATTATTTATAAAAACTAACGTCAAATGAGTTATAGTTCATGTACTGTCAAAGTCAAAGCAAACTTGATATTTTTTCCAGTAAAGGTGTGGATGAATTGCACTATTCAATTGCATCGGCTTATGGCAAGCGTGAAATAAAGTTAACGTTATGGCACTTTTTTTAACGCTTTTTCACTTTTTTTCACTCTCACCATAAACAGCCGTTTTAAGAGCTACAAACTAGTGAAATACAAGGTACTTTAAAGATAGGGCTTAGAAAAAACTATTTTTCGATAAATTAAAAACAAAAATTACCTCAAAATCTCTTAAAATCGTAATAAAAAACTCAGGGTCATATTTAAAAACCCAGGGTCGTATCTATTAAAAAAAGTTGATTATGGTTGCCACGAAACGAAACGTCAGATTAAAAATCTAATAACATTAACTTGAAGAGAAGGAAAAGTAGCAATGAGAATGTGAAATTTGTATCGGCATATCATTCTGAACAGAGTTAGTAAAAAACAAAAACGAAATCGGAAAAAATCGGTTTTTTTCAAATATCTTTGGTATCAATCGGAATTTCTTATATTTTAAAACATGAAGTTGTAGGGTTTGTCAAGGCGCAACTTACTTCTGATTTAATCAGCTCTGTATCTCTTCTGGTTTACGAACTACAGTGTGCATCCTAATATGGGACACCTTATAGAGTAATCCATAAAGTTTTATGGTCGGGGATAATTTACAAGAAGGTTATGGTCGGTGAGGGTATAAGACAGTTTTCGGAGAATAATATTGTAATGGGTGACAGATGTGTGACGGATGAATGTGACGGATGATTGTGACAGATGCGAGAGGAATGCATGTATTTTGATGTAGCTGCTTGCCATAAAGGGTGGAGTCCGTGAATAAGGAAGAAGGTTTTGACAGGAACTTGACATGATTTATAATTATTTTAGGTTGGTAGCTATTCTCGATTTTTCTCGAAATAACTATTTACTAAAATCCAAATATTACTAGAATGTTCGAGAATAACTACCAACCTAAAATAATTATAAATCATGTGAAGTTCCTGTCAAAACCTTCTTCCTCATTCACGGACTCTACCCTTTATGGCAAGCAGCTACATTAAAATACATGCATTCCTCTCGCATCTATCACAATTATCCGTCACATTCATCCGTCACACATCTGTCACCCGTTACAATATATTCAAGTTCATATTTTTCATATTATAGCCTAAAACTAGAAGTAGTTAGATTTTTTGGAAATATTAAAATGCAGGAGGTGGGTGTTGCCATTGAAGGGAAAAAATAGCGCGGCAGGTAAAACGTTTTTGGGGTGCCATACCCTAATTATGTAGCATTTTGTCATAAAAAATCATATTTTATTATAAAATATAACTTTTTTGTGTGGCTTATTAATGTATATTAGACATATTAATATATTTAAAATTGGTGTTTTATAAATGGTTATATTTAATAGAAATGAAAATACATATTATATTGAATATAACCAAGAATATAACTGTATTCAAAACTCGATTCAAACTAACTCTAGCACTGATTTTTACAGAATGGAATAATTTTTTGGAAATGAGAATATTTCGTAGCATAGTTGTTTTAATTTTGTATGTAGCACGGCGCTTTTTTGCGCCTGATATGAAATATCGAATCGACAATGCATTTTTTCGTTTCTTTATTGCAATTATTTCGTAATAGATATAATACATAAAACAAATTGTAAATTAAATATTTCGTATTAGGAACCCAAAAACAGTATACATTTTCCGGAGGGCGGCAGAAATATAAAGCTAGAAATTAATACAATATTATAATCTAACATTGGCGAAATGCGAAATATGGTTAGGAAGCGCAATATTATCTGTTTCAAAAATGTTTTTTAGGGATATTTGGAATGATTGCGAATGGATTGCGTGGATTGCGATGATTGCGAGGCGATTGCGAAACGACTGCCAATGAATTTTGTGACAGCATTGCGAGAAGTGGTTCATCCCTCGATTTTAATATTTCCAAAATCTGGTAATTTGTTTACAATAATGCACAAATGTTCAAAACTGAAACAAACTATGTAAACAAAGCTCATTATATGAGAGAATTGCAGGAGCGCAAGAGGCATCACAAAGATTGTACAAGCCCGGAGTTGTTCCACCTCTTATCTACGTAATAGATTTACTTTACTATTAAAAAAAATCTGGTGTGACCAACCTAATAGTATATTATATTCTATCTTTTAATCCCAAAGGTGAAGTTTTTTGGACGAGCGAAGCGAGGGCAACAATCACCTGAGGGTTATAAAAGGCACTTTAGTCCTGTGGTATATACACTATTTTTACATCTTATGACCCAAGACCTCTAAAATTCTATTAAGTATTTACCATAAAATTATAAAAAAAACAATTGATGAGCAAATAATAAAACTTATGAAGAAACAAGTTCAAATATTTACGACAAAAATTTAAAAAGTAAATTAATGTGGAAATAATAAAAACATATAAAAAAATAAAGAAAAAACCGTCGCCGTTGGGATTCAAACCGCCGGGCGTATGGGTACTTGAAACCAATTACCGGTCTACCAGTGTTTAACAAACTATGCTATGAGACATAGTACACTTTCTTAGTTAAAAACTGTCAATCTAATAATAGACCTATCTTTTTATTCGCGGACATTTTTCCGATAGTTGGCGCTGCAGTATCTGTCAGTGGAATGGAGAAAACAAGTAATATCAGCCGTTTGATTCAATATTAATTCAACTATTTCTGTTTTTAAATTTGTGTGGTAAATATTGTTAGTGGAAGATGGTACGAGTGTTGATTTATTTATTCTAAAACACAGCTCACAAATAACACGTAAACAAATGGAGGATGGGTTTGTTTTCCCCATTCTACCTTTACTCGTTTTCGCCAATTGAATACTCATGCGAGAATATTTTTGAATTTTCCCCTTCCACTGCTAAATTATGACTACTACTTGCCATAGAACACAACGTATTGCTACCCAGGAATAACACAATTTAAATGAAAAAAACCCTTTTAGCTGTCTAAAGCTAGCTTATATTTGCCGTATAGCCCCAGCAGATCAGGCCATAAACCACAAAGAAGAAGTTCCAATTTTTATTTCGTTTATTTTTAAAAGTGCGCAGAACAATAAAAATACTGCGATGATTCAAAAAACAAAATACAGACCCACTCAAATAAAATAAACAATAACCTTACCTCTTATGGTGTTATGCATAATAATATACGGATTGATAGGCTTGCCAACACAATTTTATAAGGGGCACGAACATTTAGGGGGAACTACGAGAGTGGGAATTAAATACTCATGCGCTAACCAACTCCCACTCTCGTAGTTCCCTAAATGTTCGTGCCCCTTATAAAATTGTGTTGGCATGACATGATGCAAAAGTAATCAGTAGCACAGTGTATATAATACAAATCAGAGTATCAACTCGCTGTCGGCTCCCTTGATGTTCATAAGACAAGAGCAGCCATTTTTTAGAAGTATAAACCACAAAACAGAATATTTGTTAGTCTGTTTTGTGGTATAAAATCAGGATAGTACTAAAAAAATGGTTATTATAGGTAAGACCCATACTTGACAGTTTTTATTGTTGAGAAGATTGTTATTTTCAGAATGTTTAGAAAAATACAATTTGTTTTTAAGATTAATATTAACTAAACGTTGATTTATTTGTTTTTAAAAAAATAAAATTGGTTTTTTAGGTTAAATAATTACATATAAATAGAATTTCTACGCATAATAAATGACCGCAATTTGCCTCGGTAGTAAGGAAGGATATCAATAATTAAAACAAACTTTAACAATTATCTATTTCTCCAAATTAACAACTTATCTTTACTTTACTATTGGTAATGTAGTAAAATGTTGAATCTGGAACCGTTGGCGAGACTGATACCGAAACCGTTTACACTACCACTACACCAACACACACTTTTATATGTCTGACGCGCGATTTGATAACCAAGTTATCTTCTTCAGAGACCGAAGGTGAGTTTAAAAGTGTGTGTTGGTGTAGTGGTAGTGTAAACGGTTTTCGGTAATGTAGTGTGAAATTTTAAAAAAAAAATTTTCTCATACAGCAATGGGAAATTTGTACAAAGATGTATATAAAAAATTCATCACTGCTTATATTTTTATTAGAGTTTGAAGAGCATGATCTATTATTGACAATTCTTCAAACAGTTTTTCAAAAATATTCCTTAGTTGTTGTAAATATATTTTTTAAATATCCACATAAATAACGTTCAGCATATTGTTTTAAAATATCTGTATTATTACGATAATCCGTTTCGTTAAGTCTAATTTTTTAAATAAACGTGGTTTTCCTCAACCGTTTCGTTGTTTCTTGTTCTTAGTAAAATGGACTTTCACAGAGTAAGGGTTAGTATAATAAATTTCATTAATACCTTTTTCATAATAAAAATAAAGTTTGGGCCACCTTTCTAGACACGTTATTATAACAGTACCTTTATATAGTAAGGTACCCTAAGTACGGTAAAATCGATAATCCTAGTTGAAATCAATGATTTATGAATACAGAGACATTTATCCACTGAATATTTTTAAATATACAAAATAATCAGAATGTGAGGTAAAAATAATAATAACTTTTCGTTTTAACAAAACTTCCACTATTGAGTTTTTAAAAAAGCAGTTTTTTAAATAAATAGTAGAAGTTTTGTTAAAACGAAGAGTTTTTATTATTCTTAATAAGATGGACTTCCAAAAAGTATGGGTTAGTACAATCAATTTAATAATAACTTTATTCACTTAAATGAAATACAAAGTATAAAATTATAAAAAATTATGAAAATGTATGTTGTGAATGTAAAAATAAATCGATAAGCGAATAAACACTTGTTTCGAACAATAAAAAAAATGTTAGTAAGTACCTACACTAAAAATAGTAGATACTTACAAGAGTAGCTTTGCAAGCATGAGTTAGTTTAAATTTCTTCTAGTATTCTTTCAATAAGTTTTAAATTAGTGATATTTAAAAGCATATGCTCATTAGTAGTTTTTAATTTAACTTACTTTTTGATACCTTTTGGAAAGCGAAATAAATTCAATTTACAGTTATATCTCTAGTTTGCACAATTTCTTGCCGCACAAACCATGCTACCTCTGATATCACTCATATTGTTATTAAACTAAAATATTCTTTAATATATAAAAACTCACTAAAATATAAAATACACTATTCCACACAATAAAACGCTACCACTGATTTATTCTCACAAAATGAATTGCCTACCTCAACTGACGGCTATGGATACTCCCAAAGTGTCATGGCAATATCTGAAAATGGATGCTTACCCGCTCCACAGAGTCGGTACTCTTTTATTATTACTAGTCCAAAGTAAATCCAACGAGAAGTCTAGGTACACACACAAGTCGTTAAGGTTAGGTTAGGTTTTTTTCCATTTAAGTTTTGATATTCCTTGGTAGCAATACGATGTGTTCTATCGAAACAAGTAGTCATATTTTAGCAGTGGAAGGGAAAAATTCAAAAATATTTGCGCATGAGTATTCAATAAAGAGATACCATAGAGAAACTACATTTCTCCATGTAAATAAATTTAAAAATCTCAGAACACAAAATTGTAGCGGTGTTGTCATAGGGTGTGTTCGGGGAGCACGCTTTCGAGCTATGTAGCGCCAAGCGCCATATAACGCAAACGAGGAATAGTACTACATAGCGCCAATTGGCGCAAATAGTGTGCTCCCCGAACACACCCAACGCAAACGAGGAATAGTACTAGATAGCGCAAATAGCGTGCTCCCCGAACACACCCAACGCAAACGAGGAATAGTACTAGATAGCGCAAATAGCGTGCTCCCCGAACACACCCATAATGTGTACACGGATTAACTAATCGAGTTGTATTGGATGTCGTTGCATAGCATCTAAGGTTCTCGACACTAATCTGGATTACTTAATCCTCGTTTACAGTGACAACGGTGCAAACGGGCATTAGGGGTATTCCTTAGAACATAAAATAGTAAGGAAGTATTGCTCGTTCAAGGACAGGTGACCGGGTTGGTTATCCAAGATGGCTACCGGAAGTTACTTTTTAACAGTGGCGTCCTATATTTTTATTTGTAGAAAAATAATGAAACATACTTATTCACTATGGACACTAATCATTATATATTAAAATAACCATTTTAATAAGGAAAGTAGAGGAAAAAAATAGTATAACATTGCCTAAAATGGGGGTACTAGATTTAAGGAATTAAAACCAGTTATATACTACACAATTTTTCATTCTACCACTATTATTGGCCCTTAAATTGAATTTTGTGTAAATATGTCTAATTTTTTCTACATTATTTATTGATGAATTACTCGTTGAAATGGGTTACAAAATCACAGAGAAACTTTTATAACGTGAAAATCTATTTTTTTTTTAAACTGACATATATATAATACATAACAACAACTTCTTTTATTTTAGAACATAGTATTAGGTGATATTAGCTGGTGAATTGCTAACACTAACACTCCGCCTCAATTCAGCAGAATCTAGAACTCCTATGGCTTTGCGCATCCTCATGAATGCATCCATTGCTAGTGGCTTCGTCAGTATATCTGCTTTCTGCTCTCTGGATTCTACATATTTGACGTCAATTTCATTGTTATTGTAGAGATCTCGTACAAAATTATATTTGACATCAATATGTTTAAGGCGACGGTGTTCCCATTTTCGTAAAGAATGGATACAAGCTTGGTTGTCTTCAAAAATTGTAACAGGTTCCTCCAAATTCATATTCAAGTCCAAAAATACATTTTTTAACCAAACTAGTTCACTCGCTGCAGTGGCCAAGGATACATATTCAGCTTCTGTTGACGATAAAGCAACTGTATTCTGTTTCCTAGTTACCCAGCATATTGTTGAATCGTACGCTTGAAATAAGTATCCGCTGGTGGATTTTCTGTCTTCAGATGCAGCCCAATCAGAGTCAGCATAAACGATTAGAGGAACTTCAGAATGACTCGGATAAAGTAGTCCATGTTCAAGAGTTCCTTGTAGGTATCTCAGAACTCGTTTTAGTCCTGACCAATGGATTTCTGTGACGTTGCTTTGGAATCTGCTGAGAAAATTTACTGCATAGCTGATGTCTGGCCTAGTATTGAGCATAAGGAACATCAAACATCCTATTAATTCCCTGAAAGGCTTTTTCTCTATCACACATTCAGAAGACTCTTCGATTTTCATTTCTTCATTACAATTTACTGCTATTGGTGTTTTTGACGATTTGCATTCTTCCATTTGAAACCGTTTCAGAAGATTTCTTGTATAGACTGGCTGACTCAGGAACATCCCATTTTCAGTATTTTTGATCTTTATGCCCAGAAAATGTTTCAATTCTCCTAAATCTTTCATGCTGAATTCACATTTCAATTTCACTTTGATTTTATCTATTTCATTTTTGACGTTTCCTGTCAAAATGATGTCGTCTACAAAAAGTAGCAGGAATACCTCGGAATTTTCATTTCTGCTCATATACAAACATTTATCACTTTTCGATCTTTCCATTCCAATACTTGATAAGAATTGATCAAATCTTATATTCCAAGCTCTGGGAGCCTGTTTCAGTCCATATAAGGATTTTTGGAGTTTACAAACGAGATTTCTACCTTTTTCGAATCCATGAGGTTGCTTCATGTATATTTCTTCTGTGAGCAAGCCATGTAGAAAAGCATTTTTCACATCCATGTGATAAGCGAAGAGTTTTCTTTTATTTATAACTGCCAGAAGAGTCCTCAAAGTTGTTAGTCGGGCTACAGGAGAGTAAGTTTCAGTATAATCATATCCTTTCTTTTGAGAGCAGCCTTTGACAACCAAACGTGCCTTATATATTTCGACGTCACCGTTTTCGTCTCTATTCACTTTGAAAATCCATTTATTGTCGATTGCTTTTCTTCCGAGTGGTAGTTTGACAAGAGTCTTGGTTGCTTTGGCCTCAAGAGATATCAATTCTTCTTCAATTGCTTTGTACCACATTTGTTTGTCATCTCTCGTTTCAATTTCCTCTAATGTTTGTGGAACATTATCTACGAAAGATTCTGCATTCATTGCCATGACACAATAATCTTCCAAATACTTGGGTTTAGACATTTTTCGTGAACTTCTTTTCAGAACAGTTGTCTCTTCTTCCCCTTCATCCACATGAATTGGAAACAATTCACATTCACTTTCTTCATAGATTTCTGCTCCGCCTGGCTTGACATTTTCGAATGACTTTTCCCTCGAATTTGTCTCATTTCAATATTGAGTCTTATAAAAATCATCAGACTCGTATGTGAATTTGGATTCATCAAAAATCACATCATTTCAATGATCTTGTTCCGAATTTGTTGTTCAGCTCCTTTGGGACATGTAAATAAGCTACGCAACCGAAAATCCTAAGTTTCTGAATATTCGGTTTTGTTCCGTACCACAATTCTACTGGTACCTGGTTATCCAGGGCTCTGGTCGGGCTTCGAATTATGAGATAAACTGCAGTCAGGACACTTTCGTTCCAAAATGTTTTATCCAGTTTTGAATTTAGTAACATACATCTTGCCTTTTCTATTATTGTACGGTTCATTCTTTCCGCCACTCCATTTTGCTGTGGTGTATATCTGATTGTGAACTCGAACTGAATACCATTATTCTCGAAATGTTCCTTTATTTCATTTGACAAGTATTCTCGACCATTGTTGGGTTCGCGGTTCTTTTAAATGAAATAAATTCTTTGAGAAGGTGACTTTTAAATTAACCTTTTAATTGACAACTTCTAACTAACTGACAATATCAATTATTCTAGTTACAGTAATAATAAAAACATAAAACATAGTCTACTATGTAAAAGCGTTGTAAAAGGATGCACAGCGTGTTCCAACATTCTCCGGCCCCAAGCTTATTCTTCGTCCAACCTTACTGGAGCCCTCAGAATCCTACCAAACCTCGATCTTCTAACTTCTTCTTCACTTTTCTTTTCTGTTTTCTGGTTCTTTTCTTTATTAACTTCTTGTCCCTTTTCCGCAGTGATAACGTGCTTACTACTTGATTTTGTCGATGTTCCCAATTCCAATGGATAAATTCTTTGGAATGGTCGAATTAGTACTCCGTTTTTAGTTTTTACTTTCACAACACGACTTATTCCATCTTTTCCAACATAAATTTCTATTATTTTTCCCATTGGCCAAAGAACCCGTTTTAGATTGTCTGCTCCGACCAAAACTACGTCACCAACTTTGATTTTCTCTGTCTTCTGCCTGTGACCTTTATTAACTAACTCTGCAAGATATTCTTTTTAAATCTCTCACGTAACAAATTTCGAATATTTTGCAAATAAGTGAAACGCCCTTTTAAAAATAACTCGTCTACCTGGTCCAAATCAATAACGTCACCCGAAAAATCTGTTCCTGCCGACTGTATGGGCCTTAAAAACCTTGCAGGACAAAGAATCTCCCAATCATCGGCACTGGAAACATAGGTGAGTGGTCGCTCGTTAATTACTGCTTCTACATCGCATAGTACAGTGTATAGTTCAACGTAATAGAGCGATGCTTTTCCCAAAGATCGACGCAACAGTTCTTTTACAACCCGTACTAATCTCTCCCACCATCCGCCCCACCACGAAGCCGAAGGTGGATTAAATATCCATTTAATTCTTTTGAGACCTGAAAAATTTTCAATTTCCTCCCAATTTAATTTTTTAAACAAATTATCACTGCCACGAAAGTTTGTCCCGTTGTCTGAATAAATAGTGTTTGGTCTACCACGTCTACTGATGAAGCGTCGTAATGAATACAAAAATGCTTCTGTTGAAAGTGATTTAACTAGCTCAAGATGAACTGCTCTGTAGACTGCGCATGTAAATAATACAATCCATACTTTGCTGCCATCTTTTAGCAGTAAGGGTCCTGCTAAATCAACACCCACAATTTCAAAAACCCCAGCGTCATTTATTCTGTTTGCAGGTAGAGGCGCAAAAGGAGTTTCAAATGGCTTAGATGTATGTCTTTTACAATTTACACAGGCAAATATTATGGAATTTATCGTTTTACGGGCTTTCAGTAACCAAAACTTTTCTCGGATGACTCCCTATAAAACTTTTGGTCCTGCATGACAGCTATTTTCGTGTTCTTCTATAATAATTTTCTTAACAATTTCATTTTTACTTGGAAGGATAATCGGGTATTTAAAATTTTCAGTAAAATCGCCAAATTCCAGTCTTGTTTTTATTCTTAAAATCCCATTACTGTCTTTAAAATACTCAAATTTACGCATTCCTTTCAGATTTTTACCTAAATCTTTCCTTTGCACTATTCTTAAAAGATATGTTTCTGCTCTTTCAAGTTCTTCTGTGCTAAGATGTACGTATTTGTTTCTTCGTTTTGCTTCAAGGCACTTTTTACTTAATTTGTTTTTAAATTATTACCATATCTCAAAATCCATCCAATAATTCTTTTAATTTTGTTATATTCTGAAACTTGGTTTATTTTCTGCCAAAATACTTCATCTACTGAAGTCTCTACTAAATTTGAGCATATGACATTTTCTTGTTCTTTCTCAATTTCTTCTTCTGTAGCATATATTTTCCCTTTTGGCCATTTTTCTTTACTTTCTTTTAGCCATTCTGGACCTTGCCACCATTTTTTCTCCATAAGCTGCTTTCCACTGCAACCACGTGATAAAACGTCGGCAGAATTCATTTCTCCCGGTACGTGACACCATTCATCTGCTCTGCTATATTTCCTTATTTCTTTGATCCTATTTCCAACAAAGGTATTCCACAACCCCTTTGTTTTTATCCAGGTCAAAACGATCATGGAATCGCTCCAGTAAGTAGTTTCCAGGTTTTTGAAATCTTCTACTTCTTTAACCGTTTCGACTAGTCTTACTCCTATTAAAGCAGCCATTAATTCGAGTCTAGGTAAAGTAACTGATTTTATGGGACTTAACCTAGTTTTTGCTAACAAAAGCCTAATAAAAACTGAATTTTGATTCTCAAACCTAAGGAAAACACAAGCCGCATAAGACAACTTTGATGCGTCTACAAAAACGTGAAGAGATTTTTGTGTTATCATTTCTTCATCTTCTACATTATTTATCAAATATCTAGGAATACTACAAAAACTTAAAAGATCTACACTATTCAACCAATTTTCAAATCGTTTTTTTAAATCCTCAGGCAATTTTTCATCCCACGTAAGTTTCAAGCTCCAGGTTTCCTGTAACATAACCTTTGGTAACAATGTAAAAGGAGCTATGAAACCAATGGGGTCAAAAACTCGCTGAGTTGCTGATAAAATACCCCTTTTTGTTCTAGGAATGTCTTCAAGTGAACCCAAATTTTTAATTTCGCATTTTAAAATGTCGCTTGCAAAGTTCCATTGTATCCCTAGAATAGAAATGATTTTAGTTTCCTTGTTTTCCTGGTGTACTAAACTATCATTATTTGGTTCGTTATAAGTCCACCCCCTTAAATCAAAGTTTGCTCTTGTCAAGATATCTTTTGACTCCCCCATAAATTTTTCCAAATCCTTTTCGTTTTTGACGCTATAAACACAGTTGTCAACATAAAATGCATTTAAAAGTTGTTCTGCTGTTTCTCTAAATTTTGTCTCGTTTTTCAAATGTAAATTTAGTGTAGCTGCTAAAAGAAACGGACTAGGTTTTAACCCGAAAACAACCCTGCAATGTCTAAATATTTTAATTTGTCGTTGTTCGTAATCTTTCCACCAAATAAAACGCAAATAATTCCTATCTTCTTCTTTAATACTAATTTGTAAAAATGCTTTTGCGATATCTGCTGTTACCCCTATTTTATGTAATCTAAATTTTAGAATAAGTGGAATAACTAGCTCTATCATATTAGGACCCTTTTCTAGTAGATCGTTAAGAGAATTACCGTTCTTATCTTTTTGTGACGCATCAAATACTGGCCTTATTTTTGTTGTGCAACTTGCTTTCTTTATGACCGCATGATGCGCCAAGTAGTGGTGTCCATCTTCATTTTCATATTCATCTAGCTCGACTTCTTCGATAATTCCCATTTGTTCCCATTCATTAAATATTTTGTCATAATCCTTAAATTTATTCATTGACAGTAAACGCTTTGTATTTGAAAATAATCGATTTTCCGCCAGTTTAAAATTTGACGTAATATTGGGAAAACCGTCGACCCATGGTAGAGACACCTCGTACCTGTTTTCTTCATTCATTCTGGTGCTCTCCACGAATTTTTCCAGTGTTTGAATCTCCAATTCTTCCTGGCATTTTTTCTCTGCTGGTTCTTTTATGCCCAACACGTCTAAATTCCATAAATTTGCCAAAGAAGAATCAGAAAAATAAGTACAGACAAACAAATTGTTTTTTATACAGCTTTGTTGACCCATTAGGGTCCATCCAAAATTTGTACCTACAGCTACTAGAGAATCATTTAATTTTAATATGTTTCCTGTAAGAATTTTTCCGAAAATATCTGCTCCTATTAATAAATTTATTTCAAAATTGTTAGAAGCAATGTCGTTTATCACTATGTTTTTTGATTTCAACTCTTTAATGATATTTATATCGTTTAGCTTTGGTATATAATGACATATTTTATTCTGTTCAAGCAAAGACATACCAATGTTAAAAGTTTCTTCTAAATTTTGAACATTTGCTTTAAATAATCTATGAATTTTTGGATCACTTCGCAAGCCGCCAAACATTCCCTGAACAATATTTTCCTCACCGATTTTAATAAGCCCTAACTCTTCGGCGCATTTTGATGAAATATACGAACGCTGTGAGCCGGTATCTAGCAGAGCCCTTACTGTTTTAGATCTATTATTATTAGAAACAATTTTGACATTAATTGTTTGAAGCAAAGTTTCTGAATTCACCGTTGTCATCGTTTGCTCAATTTTTTCCTGCCTATTTCCGTTATTTTCTTTCTCCTTCTCATGCAGATCAGGACACATAAGAGTGTGATGTTTTCGCGCGCATTTTATACATTTAACTGTATATTTGCAAGTTCTGAAACTATGATTGGGTTTCAGACACGAGAAACAACCTTTTTTTTTACTACTGCTGTCTTTTTCTCTTCCAATGTCATTTTTTGTGCTCTTATGCAATCCTGACTGTTATGAGTGTTTGTATCGCAAAATATGCAAGTAAAATTGGGCTTACCTTTGGGGAAAGTATTTTTCACATGCAACATTTCTACAGAGCACCTATCCGTACCCATTTTGACTCCATTGTTCAAAGAAAAACTGGTTTGTGCAAGCTTTATTCGCTCGTCTGCTTCCACTTCGGCTTTTAGGAACTGCAAAAGACCCTGTAATTCATTGATAAATTTATCATTAGTTAAACGGTTTCGTTCCCAAATTTTTAGCAATTCGTGTGGTATAGCTGACTCAACCAATGGTAAAAGCATTGCAGCGTATTTATCACTAGTCACACCCAATGTTTCCAGCGCCCTGAGCTGTGTCTCTAATTTATCATACAAAGCAGATAAGGCCATACCTGTTTTTTCCGGTGAAATATGTTGATTTAAAACTAGGCTTAAAAGTTCTCTTACATAAACCTGAATTAAAACTTCGTCTCGTGCAAACCTAGTTTTGAGTTGGTCGATGGCAAGCTTATAGTTCGTTGCTGAGGGTGGGAAACTTTCTATCAAATTTCGGGCTGGCGAGTTTTCTTCGGTGGATTGGATGAGGTACTGAAATTTGTCTTCATTTGGCAAATCTGGATCTCCATCTATTTTTTGAAATTGACCCCAAAAATTGATCCAATTCTTGACATTTCCGTCAAACTTTTTATTTCTAATTTTGGCAGGTTAAAATTTTTTGGTCTGTTCGTTGTTCCTTTTTTAACCTCCATTTTTACTTCTTTCAAATTTTCTAATAAAAAATTGCATTCGCTTGTATATTTTGTTACCTCAGTGCAAAATTCCATTTCTTCTATTATTTCTTCATTAAAATCTTTGTCACTGGGTTCTTCATTACAAAGCAATTCTTTTATATTGTTGTCAAGGGAGAATACCTTTTCTGCTTTTAATAAAACTTGTTGCAGTAATTCATTTATCTTCTTCTTATCGTCCGATCCTACCTTCTCAATTTCTTGGAAATGTTTTCTTGCAGCGTCTTTGATTATTTTTCTCTCTAGTTTCATAGACTGCATTTTCTTCCTTTCAAATTACCAGGGATGCCAATAATGTTGGGTTCGCGGTTCTTTTAAATGAAATAAATTCTTTGAGAAGGTGACTTTTAAATTAACCTTTTAATTGACAACTTCTAACTAACTGACAATATCAATTATTCTAGTTACAGTAATAATAAAAACATAAAACATAGTCTACTATGTAAAAGCGTTGTAAAAGGATGCACAGCGTGTTCCAACAACCATTGTCACATCGAAAACGACTCAATTTTAGGTTGAAATGTGCCGTTGCCATTGATTCGTAAATTTTGAAGTAATGGAATACTTCTAATTTAGATTTCAGGGTATATGCAGCGGTGAAGTGGGTGGAATCATCAATAAACGTTAGAACATATTTCTTCCGATCATGGGATTCCGGATCAATGGGACCGAAAAGATCACTATGCACTAACTGTAATGGTCGCGTTGCTCGAACTCTTTCTTGATTGTGAGGGTTTCTGGACTGCTTTCCTTCAACACAAATCTGACAGAGTTGTCGGGGACATTCATTGTCTTCAAAATTCATGCCATGTGACAATTTTTTAAGTTTTTTCAAATTGTCATAACTGATATGGCCCATACGCTTATGCCATAAATCAATATTTTCTGTTGAAGTACAGATATTTGCCTCAGCATCTAGGATAAAATGAAGCTCATACAGTTTGTGTTTTCTATATGCTTCAGCTACGACAACTTCTCCTTTCCTGATTACTCCTTTTCCGTTCCCGAAGTGGATATCAAAACCATTCATTTCCAGTTTACGAACAGACAGGAGGTTGAACTCAAGACCAGGTACGAAGAGAACTGCTTCAACCGTGATATCTCTCACTTCTCTTCCAACAACTGTCTTCACTTTGATGTCCCCACATTTTTCAGCCATCAAAATTTCACCATTTTTGGCACTTTTTATCCTGATAGGATCTGTTAGTACTTGAATATTGACTAGAACTGATTCTTCCTTGACCATATGTTCGGAAGCACCTGAGTCCAAATACCAACTCAGTACATTATGAGAATCACTTGTAGCTGGAAAGCAAAACTGTTCGTTCGACTCTTCGTCAGAAACATCATGTGCCGTTCTAGCTTCGTTGAGTCCTCGTCGATAGTTATTACTGCTCTGTTTCTTGCATTCCGACCTTTTATGACCACTGAGTCCACAGTTGTAACATTTGAATCGAAACACATCCTTTTTCTGGTTGCTCGAAGAAGGAAACGTTTTTCTTGAGCTTGAGCAAGGTCTTTTATTGGTGGATGCCGCAAAAACAGTTGGGGATTGATTATCATGTTTTGGTTTCCTCCTTATTTCTTCACGTTTGGATTCCTCGTCAAGAAGACGATTTTTAACAAAATGGATGGTGAGTTTATCGGCTGATAAAGTTTCTAATGCTGTTACCACGACTTCATATTCTGGAGGCATCGTCAAAAGTAAGTGACAAACTACATCTGACTCCTCCAAGGTGGCTCCGCTGGAACGTAACTCCCGAACTAGTTTATCAAACCTCATAAAATGTTTTGCTAATGATTCTCTCGAACTATTATATTTCAAAGTTAGTAAGGACTTTCGCAGAAGCAGTTGATTCGCTACCCCTTTCCGTTCAAAGGTAGATACAAGAGCATTCCATGTATCAAATGCAGTTTCGTGATCTCGCAGATACTCCAAATGGCTGTCTGAAACTCTTTGAATGATTTGGGATTTGGCCTTTTTATCACCTTTCTTCAGCAACAAAAGTTTATTTTCTTTTTCTCTGCTAACTTCTGGTTTATCGTCATCCTTCAGAGTAACCATGTCCTTGTATGACTGTTGTATGAAACTTATCAGGTCTAACTCTTCCAACAGTGTTTCCATACGAAACTTCCAGTTACTGAAGTTACTTCCATCAAATAACGGAATTTTGAATTTGATGTCTTCGTCTGCCATAGCGTTATGAAACTCGAACAATTGTACACAACTAACAGTGATAACGGTGATCTGGGCCCATAACCTGATGAATTACTCGTTGAAATGGGTTACAAAATCACAGAGAAACTTTTATAACGTGAAAATCTATTTTTTTTTTTTAACTGACATATATATAATACATAACAACAACTTCTTTTATTTTAGAACATAGTATTAGGTGGTATTAGCTGGTGAATTGCTAACACTAACATTTATTTTACTTTTACATATTGTTGTATCCATTATCAGTAACGAATGAAAAAAAAGAGGAACGGAATGATTATTAGTATATTAATGTCAATCATTAATCATTGTCATATTTTTAAGTTGTGAGTTTAATAAAAGTTTTATAGAACACAATTAGCCTTACTCGACCATAAAATACAATAATTTGGCGACGAGGAAGAAAAGTAAATTCAATATTAAAGACAGTCTGAAAAAATAAATAAAAAAAAATATCAAGAAGTAAAAATGGATTTAGAACAATTTAATACATTAATGAAAGTATTCAACGATCAACAAAAAGCTCTTATTAAAGAAGTTTCGAAACAGTTTCAAGCAATGTCAACTCAAGTAAGAGAACCAGTCACGACGACAGTTAGTATGTCAAACGTAGCCCCTTTTGAAAATTACGAAAATAGAAGAGAAAAATTCACTAATTATTTGGAACGTTTTGAAAATTATTATACAATGAAAGGACTCACAGATAAAAATAAAATCGCACAACTTCTATGTGTATCAATTGGAAGCGAACATTATAACGGCTTAGCAGCTTTCCTAGGACCAGAAAAACCAATTAAATCAATGGAATATGAACAATTAATTATGGAATTCAAGAAAATGCTGATTCCTAAAAAGAATGTAGTGGTTTCGCAACATTACTTTTTAAACGTTTTTCAAAAAGAAGGACAGTCAGTTTCGGGATTCGTAGCGGCACTGAGACGTGATTTGTCGGAATGCGAATTCACAGTCGAATGCGAATGTAGCAAAATGGTATCAATCGCAGATGTATTTCTACGAGCACAGTTCATAAGAGGACTACGAGACGATTGGTTGAGAGAACAAATTCTCCAGTCAGGCAAAGCCAGTTTTGCAGATATTCTTGATCAAGCAGTGTCACTGGAAGCTTCAAAAATAGAAAGCAAAGAATTTACACAACGTACCAATTCTAACCATTCAAATTTTAACGATGTTAACAAAATATCTAGTTCATCCAAATATCAAAATGGTCCACATCAATCTCATCAAAATTCAGCAAGATCAAATCAGAAAAAATTTAGAAAACATGTAGATTTAAGAACATTAGGTATTAAAAACCTATGTCTCAGATGCGGTCGAGATAATCATATAAGTTCAGATTGTCGAGTAGAGAAATCTAAACTAAAATGTAATACTTGCAAAAAACAAGGCCACATAGCTAAAGTTTGCATTAAGACTTTGATGTTAAATAAAAATAAACCTAATAATTCAACAAATTCAATACAAGTAATGACAAATAATGATTTAACTTCAATCGCTGGAACTAGCTATGGACTCAACAAAATCAAAACGGTGAAACAACAATACGATGTTACAGATCTATACGAATTGGGCCAAGATTCAGATAAATATATAATTTGTGTTAACTTAAACGGAAAACCTCAACAATTTGAAGTAGATAGCGGCGCAAAATTTTCCCTTTTAGCAAAAAATGATTTCGATAGATTAAACTTAAATGTTCAAATGGAAACTTCATCACTAATATTTCGTTCATATACTGGTGAAACCATTAAACCAGAGGGTTTCATATAACCAGAGTGTTTCATATAAAGGAAAAGAAATACAGGGAGAACTCTACATTGTTCCAACAGGCCACGATGCACTGCTAGGACGACAGTGGATCAGAGGATTAAATATTCAACTCTACGAACTTGACAATGAGAAAATTCAGACTTCTTCAACACTTAAAATCGAACCACTCAATTCAATTGATGTCATCTTCACCAAATATGCATCTATCTTCGACGAAAAGGTTGGTTGTATACCAAACTTAAAAATTTCACTACACTTACGTAAAGGAGCAAAACCTATATTCAATCGAGAACGCAACGTACCATTTGCCCTACTGGAACGAGTAAATCGAGAACTGGACCTACTTGAAGCTAATGGAATAATAACACCAGTTCCAGTAAGCGACTGGGGCTCTCCTCTTGTAATAATTCCTAAATCAGATGGAGGCGTACGCTTATGTGTAGACTATAAATGTGGGGTCAATGATCAACTTATTCAGGCTAACTATCCAATTCGACGCATTGATGATGTACTTGACAGCCTGCAAAATTCCCGTTATTTTTGTAAAATAGACTTGTATAAAGCTTACTTACATCTTCAGGTTGACGAAGAAGCCAGCATAATTCAAACAATGACAACCCACAGAGGAACATATAGAGTAAATCGATTAAGCTTTGGTATCAAAACTGCACCTTCAGATTTCAATAGAATCTTATCACAAATTCTAAAAGGGTTACCAAAGACTGAAGCATACTTCGATGACATTATCTACCATGGTGCCACAAAACAAGAATGCATGTTCAACCTTCAAGCCTGTCTACAAAGACTAACAGATTTCAACCTGCACGTTAACAAGCAAAAATGTCTATTTTTCCAAGAAAAGATTGAATATCTAGGACGAGTAGTAGAATTCAACAAAATTAGTTAATCTCCAATTAAAATTCAAGCTGTTCAAGAGATGCCACGTCCTTCCAATGTTGAAGATGTTAAAAGATTTTTGGGACTTGTTTCATACTATTCACGTTTTATTCCTGATGCATCAACCTTAACTTACCCGCTTCGACGTTTATTACAAAAAGAAACCAAATGGTTTTGGTCTTCAACGTGCGAAAGAGCTATTCATAAAATTAAAGCTGAACTTTGCAATGACAGAGTGCTCATGCCATTCAATCCAGATTTACCACTAGTTCTTACGACAGATGCGAGTCCGACAGGTTTAGCTGCAATTCTTAGTCATACAATTCAAGGAGTCGAAAAACCGATTGCATACGCTTCACGCTCACTTACAGAAGCTGAACGCAACTACAGTCAACTAGATCGTGAAGCTTTAGCGGTGATATTTGGAGTTTCACATTATTATTACTACTTATTTGGGACTCACTTCACTCTTGTTACAGATAACGAACCAATTTCTAGAATTTTTCGTCAAAACAAAGCTTTACCACAGATGACATCATCGCGATTACTACGATATGCATCTTATCTTTCTGGTTTCAATTATACACTTAAATTCAAATCTGGTAAAGAAAACGAAAATGTTGATTGCTTATCAAGAGCACCGATTCAGAAACCTGAATCATCAGTTGATAAAGCAATTGGCGAAGAAGTAAGTCAAATATACGCACAATCAATTTTTCAGATATCAAATTATGAGATTACATCAACTACAATTAGAAAAGAAACAGAACTAGATCCAGATCTTTCGATTATTCGTCAAAATTTACTCAACAATTCAATTAATTCAGAATTTACATTGGATAATGGAATTCTATTTAGAGGAGAACGAATCTATATTCCACTCAAGCTCAGAACTAAAATTCTAGAAGAACTGCACGAAACACACCTGGGCATCGCCAAAATGAAACAACTTGCAAGACGTTATGTATATTGGCCAGGCATCGATAAAGAAATTGAAAATTTAGTCAAAAGTTGTAGAATCTGTGCTTTAACCAGATCAAACCCACCGAAAGCAGCTGTGCATCCTTGGGATCCGCCCCAAGAGAACTGGGAAAGATTACATATAGATTATGCAGGTCCTTTTCAAAATCACAATTTTCTATTATGTATCGATGCACGTTCAAAATGGCTGGAAATAAAAATTTTAAAAGAAGCTCCATCAAGTACAAACACCATTGAGTTACTAGAACAAATTTTTGCTGTCCATGGTTATCCTAAAATTTTGGTATCCGATAATGCATCGATTTTCAAAAGTGATATTTTCCACATCTACTGTGAATCCAGAGGAATTTTTCAAAAATTTATAGCTCCAGGTCATCCAGCAACAAATGGTTTGGCTGAACGCTCAGTTCAGACATTGAAGAATCGCCTCAAAGCAGTTTTTGAAGACAGATCTTCAATACAAGAAAAAATTCAAAACATACTGTTGAGATACAGAGCAACACCACTGGTGTGCGGAAATTCTCCGGCGGAATTGTATCTTCACAGAAAATTGAGGATTCGACTTGATGCAATTTTTTCCTACCGTCCAGAGGTGTTAGTGACTACTGCACCACCAGCACGTCTTATTCAAGTGGGGGAGAGAGTTCAAATACGTTTTTTCGAAAATAATAAGAAAACATGGAAGTTTGGAGAAGTGGAAAAGAAGTTGGGGAAAAGACATTATCTCGTACGCCTGGATGAATCAGGGAGGACACTTAAAAGACATATAAATCAATTACGTAGGACAAGGGTGTCTAAGCGGGAGGATGATAGCATGTCAGGACCATCTCAATCATTTGCAATCCCGAGAGCAGAACCTCCGAAGACAGTACAGACTTCTATATCTGTTCCAGAAATAACAGAAGAAACGCAGAGAGCAGAACCTCCGAAGACACTACAGACTTCTATATCTGTTCCAGAAACAACAGAAGATGAAACGCACACTCCAAGTTTGTTGCCTCAAACATCCCAATTAACTCGTCCACAGCGAGATCGACGGATACCAGCAAAACTCGCCGATTTTAAAGTGGATTTTAAGTAACACCTTTTTCAATTAGTGGGGGAGACTGTTGTATCCATTATCAGTAACGAATGAAAAAAAAGAGGAACGGAATGATTATTAGTATATTAATGTCAATCATTAATCATTGTCATATTTTTAAGTTGTGAGTTTAATAAAAGTTTTATAGAACACAATTAGCCTTACTCGACCATAAAATACAATACATATATAATAAATTCTTGTTTTTAAATATACTACACATATGCTTTTTATAAGTTGTTTCCTACGAGGACTTTCAGAAGTAGATGGTAGAGTTTTAGGAACAGGAACTGGTGAAATAGTTTCACTGCTAGTAGTTATTATCTCTTCAGCATAAGGGTCGTTAGTACTTACCTGCATAGAAAAGGTATATATTAGTGAAACATATGTTTAAGTAAAATATCTGTAAATAGATTTGAAAAAAATATAGATTTGGTCAATGTTATTAAAGCAATTTGTGGATGTAATAATTACTTACATATTTCATTCTTTCGATTTTAATTGTAGGTATAGCATTTGGTACTAATAAAACAATTACTGAAGAAATTCTATCAAATGATTGTTCTGTAAAATGTTGTGAGCCTAAAAAGCTATTCTTGTCTGGACTCCAGTTATCTTTATCCACAATATTGAACCATTTCCGTCTAATATTTTCATCCCGTGGGAAACTGTGAATGTAATAATGTGTTAATTAATACACAAATACATTTATTGTACAAAGTTGCTTTAGAATACTCCATAGACATATAAATAATTGACATATACAGTTATGAGATTAACCAAAAAATTGTAAATTAATGATAATTAAAATAAAATATCCTCTTTCCATTATTGATACGCCTATGTCAATTTAAGTAGATAGGTTAGGGATCAATACAAAGTATTAATTTAATTTAAACATAAAAATATAGTTTACGTATACATAATGTATATTTATTATAATAATAGTTACTTACCAATAAATAATTAATCCAAATTTTTAACAGAAAACTAAATTTTTATAACTTGTAAACAAAGTATGAGTCATTAATGGTTATCCAATATGGCCGACTTCCGTCGCCAGATTTTAACATTGTAGATATAACACAAACTCCTTCCTTACTATTTTATGTTCTAAGGGGTATTCAGATGTTTTATTTTAGTCCCTGTATTGTAGGACTAAAGTATTAGCATTGTATAAAAAGACATAGTAGGACAATCCTTATGGTAGATAATTTTGAAGCTCTGTACGCCCGTAACGTGGTGGTACCTGGTGACGAATAGAATAAATATACAAAATAAATTACAGTTTTTGATCGCAAAGAAAATAGGGGTTGTTCGATAAATTTATTACTTAGCCGAATTTTAAGGGTATAAATTTATTATTTTTTATTTGAAAAAATATTAGTCTTACCTGAGTTTATTATCCATTGTTGACATCCTGCTGCGTTTTTAATAGGGAATCGAAACATTCTAATAGTTGAATCTTTGTATGTGAAATTACCGCATTGGTAGTAAACACACATGTCCTGACATCGGTAAAATTTATATATGTATTATTTACCGGATATAAATGTTTGTCTAATAAATAGTAGTAATTTTTGATTTATGCTTACCTCAAAATAAAAAATCAATCACAACACAATTCAGCTTTTCTGTCACTAAGTAAAGTTTTTTAATAATAAATAAACTATAACTATAATACAAACACTCCAAAAACAAAATAACCGCAAACCACAAACTATAACAACGAATCAGTTGATACTAAGCACAAATACTAAGATCGTCAATAATAAACTTTGCAACAAGAGCACAACAATTGCAATTACCCCTATAGAAAATAGTGAGAATTTAGTTTCTAACGCACCGCCATCTACCAAATATTAGTAAAATTAGTATTTATTTTTAAAATTGGGACCAAGTCTTTACCGACATCTGGTGGTCGTCCCAAATTGTGTCAAAGAAAATAAAGCATTGGGTTGTCCTACTATGTCTTTTTATACAATGGTATTAGTTTTAGTCCATACGGTGTAAAACATCTATTATGTACCTGATTTTTACTTACATTGTCCGAAAAACTGCCCGGTAAGGAGCGAGAGTAGTATAAGGGTAAAAAGTCAACGTGAAGTCAGTAACCCTCCATAGGTGATAAACAGCTGAGTTGAAAAATTTAATATTTTTCGTGACGTGTAGTTAAAAATTATGCAGTATTTAAAATCTCAACTATTTCCCTAGTCAAATTTATTTTAACTTCGTTTCTTTGACATTTTAATATAGCCGATCACAGGACAAATTCTTTTTTTCTACTATTTGTAACGTCCTGTGACACTTACTCTTGCTATTGTGGCGCCATCAATTTGTTCCCTTTCGATGCAGTCTACCTTCCATAACTTACACCCACAGTATAGAGATTAATCATCAACAAATTATTATTATTCTGTAGTATAGTCATGGAGCACTGAACTATAATATTTAAATATTATAGCCTATAAAACCAATCGCAAAGCGATGTTAAAACGGAGAGTTTTTTATTATTCTCAGTAAGATGGACTTCCCACAAATAAGGATCACCCACGTTTCACCATATCCGAACCCGAACACCTTCCACTTATAGAAACTGTCAATATAGTAGTATTAAATTGTGGTGTTCTGTGTCAACAAGTTCAATATTTGTTGACAATTATTTTCTGTATGGTGTGTTGTCTAGCTCATGCAAGGTTAGTGTGTCATTATTATAAAATAAAGTAAGTGTCCAAAATAAATTGTATTTACAAAAGAATTTTATTAAGTGGTATTGCATTATAGACAATCGTTACTGAGAAATGTCTGACAATAAAATATTACTTCAATGTTATAACAGAGGTTGTGGACAAAAATATGATCCAAATAGTAATAATGATGGTAAGTGAGGTTATATTCTTTCTAGAATGTTCATGCATTTTTATTTATGTTTAAAAATTGTAAGGTAAAAAAATTATATTTGTGTATTATTAAAAAATACCTTATATATCTGTTATACATAGATTCTTGCAGACATCATTCTGGTGAACCTGTTTTTCATGATGCCTACAAAGGATGGGGATGCTGTAATAAAAAATGTACTGATTTCACAGAGTTCTTGAACATAAAAGGTTGTACTGTATCTAAGCATTCAAATGTCAAGCCAATAGAACCAGAAAAACTTGTATTAAAAGCTGAAGATGTTAATGAGGTTATTGAAGTTAAACCTATTATTCCAAGTGCTTTAGAAAGACCACCTTTTGATACACCATTGGTTAGTAACTTTTGTAAAGATTAATAATAACAAAAATATAATCTATAGTTATAAACTATAAAATATTATTTAGGTTACAATAAAGCCAGAAATGGCTCCATCCATTCAACAGCTACTGAAAACAATCCATACTGAAAATGAAAATAAACCAATAAAACATACAGAAGAAATAACTACTGGTACAACTTGCAAAAATGGAGGTTGTGGAGTAACTTATGAAGGTAAATGGGATTTAAATGTAATAAATATTGTTTAATTTTTTCAAGCCAAAACAGTATTTAATTAAAAATTTTAGGTCCACAAACTAATGAAACTATCTGTACTTACCATCCAGGAGTACCAATATTTCATGAAGGTTTAAAATTTTGGTCATGTTGTCAAAAGCGAACTACAGATTTCACTGCCTTTTTAAACCAAGTGGGCTGTGAAACAGGAACGCACTTATGGAAAAAAGATGTAAGTGTACATCAATATATTTTTTATTGTATGATATATTATCTACACTTAATTTTTAAATCAATAAAAGTCATTGTTTATCAGTATTTTGTAAATAACACTGTTAATTTCCTTTCATTTGTAGACTGGAGATAATGCATCTGTTCAATGTAGATGGGACTTCCATCAAACTGGGAGTCATGTAGTGGTGTCAATTTATGCTAAAGAATACAATCCTACAGAGAGCTTAGTAAAGTTAAATCCAGTCAGGATGTATGCAAAGTTGGTTTTCCCCCAACAGTCAAATGCTTGTTTTCTTCTAGATGTTGAACTCAAAGGAGTAAGTGTTTTTTAAAGTACCACTCAGTAAATTAAAGAATAACTATTCTTCACCTTAATCAGATTACATATATCACCACTGGAAAGCTAAAAGGTCTAAAGCAACATATTAGTAGGTTTTCAGCAGTGCCGTCCTTAGCCTATGAGAGGCCTGGAGCAAAACTTTTTTGCGAGGCCTTTTTTTAGAAAGTGGTCTTTCCCAAAATTAGTTTGATATTATCACAAAAAAAGTGTGAATATTGACTTTCGACCAACTCAAAACACGCTAATTATCTACGTTATTTTTCACTTTTCATGGTTGAGTCTACTTTTATTTTTGATCCATAAAGTAATTTTATAATTATGTAAATAGTTGAACAAGAAATAATTATAATTTCAGACCATTATCTAAATTCTTTCATTTTTAGTTTAAAATAACTGAACCGTGAGGAAAATTTTTCAATGTATAATAATTAATATATAACATAACAGGAAAAAAATTGAACTACTTCATTCAACTAGAAATCTGTTTATTCAAAACAATTAAACAAACAAACAACACTTAATAATGAATAATTATTGTATTCTCTCAATCTAGTAAAATATGTTAATTTTCCTATAGTAAAAATGATCCCAGCTGACGTCAGACTGACAGACCGTGTGGAGAGTGTTACAGGTAGAGGTAGTCGTGATCAGGCTCTGTGGTCGTCATGTAGTTAGTGTTCACATCTGAAAGTAGAAGCCTTGTAAAATGAGTGTTATATAAATAAATATATCCAACAAAACAGCTATAACACTTCAAATTTGTATAATTACTGTAGTGTATCTTCATACTACAAGTTGAAGTTACCATTTAGGAGTTATTTTATTCAAGTATTACCTAAATACAAAATACAAAACAGCCAAATATTTCAAAGTCTAATAAAAAAGGAACATTAGCTGCTATTAAGTTGACAATATTACGACTCAGAAGTTCCTAAAAAAATTATAAACAAATAATAGACACAGTTGAAGTACTTAATTTATTTTAAAGTTACATTAAATGCAAACCGTATTCTTTAACTTAGACTCACCTCATGTGAACTGGACTTTTCTTGCTTTCATTCCAGCGAAGTCGTCAATAATCTCATCAAAATTTATTTTAGCTGTCGTATCTGATTCAATTGATAACGTTGCCAAGGATGATAGCCTGTCTTGGCTCATGGACGATCTCAAATATGTCTTTATAAGTTTCAAGCGAGAAAAACTCCTTTCTGCGCTTGCTACAGTAACAGGTATAGTAAGTAAAATTCTATATGCAATGAATGAGTTGGGAAATGGATTTTGAATTCTGTTCATGAATCTCAAAATCCCTGCAGCTGTGTTCACATCATCCGGGACCAGTTCACGAAGAACCTTGAGTTCGGAAAAAAGTTCACTTCCACAAACATCCTTTTCTTCTTCATAACGTAGGAACGATTCGAGGTCTATACACTTTTCAAACAACTTGTCTTCTTTGATTGATTTCAGTTCATGAACACTATATAAAAATCCAAACATTGTGTCATAACGGTCAATTTGATCAAACCTCCTTTTCAAGGACTCTGCCGCAGTATCTGCAATAACCAAAAAGTACTCTATTTTAAACACTTGTTCGGCAGATTCTGATGCCGGCTCATCTTCACCCTCATACTCAAACAGTCTTCTTTTCTTTCTCTGCCTCAGCTCTTTGAACTTTGGTTCTACGCCCAGAGATTCACTAAGTTCTCTTGCAACCAATGTTGCTTCCACAAAGCCTTCAATTCTAAACTTTTTGAAAAATTGCACTAGCCCCTTTAGCAACTGTGATGCAACTCCAAGGTGCATTTTTTCAGCCTGTAGTTTTTTGCTCACCGCATTTACTGCGAACAACACATCATACCATATGGATAGGGCTAGTAAAAACTCATAACTACTAAGTTCAATCATGAGTGATCTAGCTTCGCTGTTGGCTTTTGGATCCTCGGTGACCTCAACTAGCTCAACTAGTGCAGTATGAACTTCCTTAATCTGATACCGGAGGGCTTTTACGCTTTCTAGTTTACTTTCCCATCGTGTATCACAGCATCTTTTCACAGTAAGATATGGTACATGTTTAATCAAAATTTCCCACCGCATTGTTGACGCTGAAAAAAGCACATATAATCGTTGGACAACGCCAAAAAATGTCATGGCTTTAGGAGAACATTTAGCAGCATCACAAATTAAGAGGTTAAGGCTATGGCTGGCACACGGCATGTAAAAGGCTTTTGGATTTATTTCCAAAATTCGTGCCTGTACGCCAGAGTGGACACCTTTCATGTTAGAGCCATTGTCATAGCCTTGTCCTCTACAGTTTTTTATGTCCAATCCAATTTCATCCAGCTCTTGAAGCAGAACATCAGTTAGATTTTCCCCTGTTGTAGACTTAACGTCTAAGAAACAAAGAAAATGTTCTTCAACGCTTACACCCTCATTTACGCTCTGAAGAGAACTTGCATTGATATCGACCCTTACAAATCTTATCACAAGGGATAACTGCTCCTTGTGGCTCAGGTCAGGTGTGCAGTCTAACATTACTGAAAAATACTTAGACGCTTTTATGTCTGAAACATTTTTTGATTTTACCTTGTCAGATAGCAGCTTTATTAATTCATTCTGAATGTTTGTCCCTAGGTAATGGTCATGAATTTCAGACGTTCGAATTCGCCTAACATGCTCTTGAATGACGGGATCGAACGTAGCTAACATTTCAATAAGTCCCAAAAAATTGCCATTGTTTCGCTCGAATAGTTTGCTGTTTGATCCTCTGAAAGCAATATTGTGTTCTGCTAAGTATTTAATAACATTAACAATTCTTTTGAGTACTTCGCGCCAGTGTTCTTTTTCTTTATTTATCATTTCCCTGTGCGCCTTATCAACTGTCAATGCTTTGTTTAAACGTATTTCACATTCTTTCCACTTTCTAACATTCTCGCCATGCTTTTGTGATGTCTCATGGGTTTCAAGCCCTCTGCCAAGATGTGCCCAATCACTATACCCTTCACAAGCTAATTGAGATCCTGTGTTACTACCAAATAACTTACAGCAAAAACAATACGCCTTGTCACTAGTTTTACTGTACACAAGCCATTGCCTATGCACCTCTTCTCCATTACTCATGGATCTTTTGTAATAATTGGCAGAAAAATGTCTTTTTCTGAATTTTTAGGAAAATTAAAATTAGTTACTTGTAAAGGACCTTTTTGTATGATTTCATCAAATTTAGCAGCTGTTAATGAAACAGGCCAAACACCTGGATCGTTCGTGTCATAAACTAATTCTTGATCTTCGTTAGAAATTGAAGGGCTTTTAGGAACTTCAGCAGGCTCTGAGGCTGAAGCTGAAGGAGAAGGATTACCAGAGTGGAAAAATCAATTACTTCATTATTACTTGAACTTGGAATAGATAATATATCGATTTCAGTTTGCTTATCTACGATACTCACGCCTTCTTCAGCTCCATCTTGTTTTAAAAACTTAACTAGTGCACCTTGTTGAGATTTTAGAAACTTTTCACGTTTTTCCTTTTTCTTCTGTTTTTCATAACCACTTTCAAATTTCCTAAACTTATCTCTTTCTCTGGACATGATTGGAAATTTAATGTAAGTTATTACAAGATTTCACAGGGCAAACACAACAATATACGCAACAACACTTGATCACGATGCAACTATTGAGAACGTTGGCACTGAACTGCCGTCGGCTCGGCGGGAGTGGCGGAATCGAGGAGTGGTGCGTTGTCACTGGCGTGTCGGCGCGCATGACTTACATTCAGTTACTCACCAGCAGGTGCGGAGCTTGGGGTACTGTCACTAGTCACTTCACCGCTACTATCAAACGATGTTTTGTTTGGTTGCGGCTATTTCGTTTGTAACTTTGTAATTATGCAATAATTACTGTGCATAAATACATTTCAGACACAAAAACTGCACAATCTATAATATTTCTATCAATAATCCTACAATTTTTTCCTTTTTTTAGCGCGAGTGTTTCTACTTAATTTTTTTAGCGCGAGTAAGGCCTCGCTGCGCGAGGCCTTCCTCAGCGCGAGGCCTGGAGCGGCTGCTCCACTTGCTCCACCCTAAGGACGGCCCTGGTTTTCAGGGGAGTATTTTAAAAGTTAAAATTTTGAAAAAAAATCATAACAAATTGCCTAGTAAATTATCATTAGGTTTTTATTGACCATCAGATATATTGATTTTTTTTTAAATTGTCATAGGAGTGATTTTCAGTAGTAATAACCCAAGGACATTGATAATTGTTTGAAAAAATTTTATAACAGATTTTGAAAGCTTGTTGCCTGTAAGCAACAAGCTTGAGAAAGTTGTTATAAAATTTTTCGAGCATTTATCATTGTTCAAGGGTTATTTGGATAGAAAATTTTTTGCTGGTTATGGAAAAAAAAGCAGAAACAATTTATTTAAATGTGCAATTAACAAAGGAACAATTAGAAAAAGTTAATGAAGATCCAGACACGTTAGTTTCTATAACTGATGAAGATGTATTTCCACTACACATGCTGTTAATAATTTTATTATGATGTTCTTTGTCAATGTTCAAGTATGGTTTTATTGAGTTGGGATTGTTATGCCCCGTAATTTTAGTAAGCTCTTGAACACCACTTTTGGCCAACCAACTGACCGCGGTCGATCTATTGGAGTGATTAGTAATTTTTTTTTCCTTGGTTTTCAAGCCAATCGCTTTGGCAGACGTTTTTGTCCAATTTTGAATCATATTTTTTCCAATGGGCATATTATCCAGTAACGATTTCTACTAAAAATTTGCTGTCAGTATACCTTCTTGAACCACCTTGGCAAGTCTTGCTGAATACAGGGTTATATTGTACTTGATTTGTAACAGAACCATCGTTATTTGTTTCAATACGAAAAAAGTCATTCAAACAAGCAGCAGCTTCCCCACCTCGCCTAGCTAATTCTACGGCGGTTATGTGATAGAATTTCCGTTGTAGCCCTTCAGGGGTGTCTTCGTTCCACAAATTTATCATTTTTGTTATTTCTACTGCACTCAATGCCTCTGAACTTTGTTTCCTTTTACAGGGATCCGATTGTAGTTTTCGTCGTATAGAATCGCGCGCAGCTCGCGCTTTTGAATGGGTCAATAATAACTTTCATTTCCTTATAATACTTTTCTTGTAAAAACTTATTTGTTAGGTTCCACATGGTTTTGACAGTAGCTTCTTTAAACTCTTTACCATCTTTTCTTCTCATGTTCACAGCCCAATCCTTTAAAATCGACGCCAATTCTTCCACTGTCCGATTTCCATCTAATTCATATTTTCTATCATTGCAAAAGTCCATAAATGCTTTCCATACAAATTTTTTACTGTAAACAGTATTCTTTGGTATATTTGATTCGATAATTTCATTAATATTCTCATCAGTATTACAACCAAATCGTGACATTTTGAAATATTGAATATTTGAAATGTCAAAATCGAAATGAAACGAAATGTAGGTATTGTTGTGCGAGTACGCCCCTGGCGCTATGATCAGACGCGAAGGAAACAGATGATACGAGACTCTTCGAGAATATACGGCGCCCGATGAGCGAAGCATCTAGACTCGATACGATCGAGAATAGACTGGAGTTCTGGAGTATGCTGGAACAATAGGTACTTGCCTATATATTAAGGACCGATTTGAATATTTTAGTTAGTTAGTAACTAGTTGTTGTTAGATAAATGCGAATGTAAATATTGTCTTACATAAATTAAAGTATTGTAAATAAATTGTGTTATATAAATTAAACAGTGTTAGTGATTCAAATAATATAAAAATAAATTAAAAGACTAGTAAAAATAAATAAACGTTACATTGGTGTCAGAAGTGGGATATTGTAAATAAATAGTGTAAAAAAAAATAAATAAATATGTCGAAAAAACTTTGTGACTTGAAAGTGACTGAATTGCGTCAAGAGCTGGAGGATCGTGAATTGGAAACAACAGGAAGGAAGACTGAGTTGTTGGAGCGACTTAAGCAAGCATTGGAAAATGATGGTTTAGATCCAGAAAATTATATTTTCGTAGACGACTCTTCTGCTACAATTATTTCTTCCTTAAATAAAGTTTCTTCTGATATTTCTTCTTTGGAAAATAAAGTTTCTTCTGATATTTCTTCTTTGGAAAATAAAGTTTCTTCTGATATTTCTTCTTTGGAAAATAAAGTTTCTTCCGATATGTCTTCTTTGAAGAGTGATATCTCTTCCGACATGTCTTCTTTGAAAAGTGATATTTCTTCTTTGGAAAATAAAGTTTCTTCTGACATTTCTTCTTTGGAAAATAAAGTTTCTTCTGACATTTCTTCTTTGGAAAAAAGAGTTTCTTCTGATATGTCTTCTTTAAAAAATGATATTTCTTCTTTGGAAAACAAAGTTTCTTTGGACATTTCTTCTATGGAAAATAAAATGTCTTCATTTGAAAAAAAAATTGAAGAGAAAATAAGAGAAATGGAAAAGCAAATGGAAGAGATGGAAAAAGGAGGTAAAGAAGATATGGAAGATTTAAGAGAGGAAAACGAGGACGAAATGAGAAGCTTCAAAGTGGAGCGGAAACCGAAATTGGAAGGCAGCGAAAGTTCTGTTCGTGTTAAGGCCCCAACCTTTGACGGAAAGATGTCTTGGGAAAATTATCTCAAACAGTTCGAAACAGCTGCAAGAGCGAACGGATGGTCCCAAAAAGAGAAGGCAATAAACCTCACCATCGCCCTGAGAGGAGACGCTTTGGATGTTCTTCAGACCATACCAGTGGAGGACACAGATGATTTTGAGCAACTGAAGAAAAGCTTAAACATGCGATATGGTCACGAACACCTGGAGAACTTGCACCGATCGCAGTTGAAGACTCGAAAACAGAAGCGAGAGGAGACACTTCAAGAGTACGAAGTAGATATTGCCAGATTGGTAAGATTTGCTTACCCTTCAGCTCCAGAACAAATGATGGAATGTTTAGCTGTTGAAGCATTTCTTGATGGACTTCGTGACCACGAAATGGCAAAGACACTCCGTTTAGCCCACCACAAAACATTAGTGGACATCTTGTCTGCCGCGCTTGAGTATGAAGCGGCTTCGAAAGCTTGTGGAGGATACAGTAAAGTAAGGTCCGTAACGGAAGAGGAAGATGAAAATAAGTTAGACCAATTAGTAAACATGATGAAGAACTTTACTGATAAGAAAAAGAAGAAGACCATCAGGTGCTGGAATTGTGGTGAAATAGGACATGTTCGCAATTCATGTAAACGCCCTGGGGTCACTACGAATCAAGAAACTACTCCACAGGAAAACTAAAACGGGTCGGCCTAGAGGGGGCAGCTTCGACCCGGAACGTTTCCAAAGACCCTCTCATATTAATAGCCTCTTTGAAATGCCGCGACGACAGTGTATATGTAGATGGTGAAGTCAACGGTAAAAAGTATACACTATTGGTGGATACTGGAGCGACCAGAACGATTATACGGCCAACAACTATAAATAGCCGTAAGAAGCTTTTACCAACAAGGCTACGACTGCGAACTGCCACAGGTGATAGAGCTAACATCCTTGGAGAAGTCCAGGTTCAAATAGGAATTGGCTCAGAGAAGTTCACGCATACTGTTATTGTCGCTGATATTGAGGAAGATGTCATATTAGGAATGGATGTGATGAACTTACATGGTTTCCAACTGGATTTCAAGAACAGAGTTATCAAAGTCGGTTCTGAAGAAATATTCCTTCATCCATATGAGGACAAAACCGTGCCAGCCGTTGTCCAGGAGGATACTGTGGTACCTGGTAGAAGCGAAACGATCATAGTGGCCAGACTACAAGGAACTATTGACGAAGGAATACCGGTGATGATGGAACCATGGAACCATGATGAGGAGGTCGGTCGAGGAATTTTGATAGGAAAAGGATTGGTCACTTCTGCTAAAGAAATTCCAGTACGAGTTATAAATGTCAATGATCACCCAATTACGATCAAGAAAGAGACCAAAGTTGGAACCTCCGTACCAGTAACATCTATAATTCGACAGACAGCTATTCCCGATAATTCCAACGATAAGTTTGAACAAATGGTGGCGGTTGCTGGTACATCTTTAAACCGAGAAGAGAAAAGAAAAATGAAAGATTTTCTTCATCGGTATCGCAACATTTTTGTACCAAAGGGAGGTAAGACAGGACGTACCTCTGCTGTAAAACATAAAATCGACACGGGTGATGCCAAGCCAATTCGTCAATCAGCTAGAAGATTACCACAGGCAAAGAGGCAAGAAGCTGAAAGGATTGTCCGAGAAATGGAAGAAGATGGAGTGATAGAACCCTCTACCAGTCCATGGGTCTCTCCGGTAGTCTTGGTCAAGAAAAAGGATGGAACTACGAGGTTCTGTGTAGACTACCGTCAGTTGAACAATGTTACCAAGAAGGACAGTTATCCTCTGCCTCGAATCGACGATACCCTGGACACTCTAGCTGGAAGCAAATTATTTTCTACCTTAGACTTGAAGTCTGGTTATTGGCAGGTAGAAATGGACCCAAGAGACAAAGAAAAGACAGCCTTTACCACCGGTTCTGGATTATTTCAGTTCAATGTCATGCCATTTGGACTATGTAATGCTCCTGCGACATTTGAAAGGCTGATGGAGAACGTATTGAGGGGTTGTCTTGGAAAACGTGCCTGGTCTACTTAGACGACATCATAGTCTTGGGGAGACATTTGAAGAACATCTGAAAAACTTAGAAGATGTTTTTAAAAGACTTCAAGCTGCCCAACTGATGCTGAATCCAAAGAAATGTCAGTTATTCCAAGACAAAGTTAATTATCTGGGTCATATTGTCAGCAAAGAGGGCGTGTCTGTAGATAAGGACAAGGTCGCTTCTATCAAACAATGGCCACAACCAACTGATAAACATCAAATAAGAAGTTTTCTTGGTCTATGTACATACTATCGCAGATTTATCAGAAAGTTTTCAGACATTGCTAAGCCATTAACACGCCTTACAGAGGAAACGAGAGAGTTCTGCTGGGATGAAAACTGTCAAACCGCTTTTGAAACTCTGAAGAAGCATTTAACCGCAGCACCGATATTAGGCTACCCACAACCGGAAGGAGAATTTATTTTGGATACAGATGCCAGTAATGTCGGAATTGGAGGAGTCCTTTCACAGATTCAAGATGGACAAGAGAGAGTCCTGGGTTATTTTAGTAAAGTACTCTCCAAACCTGAGCGGAATTACTGCGTTACGAGAAGAGAACTTCTGGCAGTTGTGAAATCGGTGGAACACTTCTACCAATATCTTTATGGAAGAAAATTCTTAATCCGGACGGACCATGCAGCCCTAAAATGGCTAATGCAGTTTAAGAACCCTGAAGGTCAAATTGCCAGGTGGATCGAACGACTCCAAGAGTACGACTTTAGGATCGAACATCGAGCTGGGATAAGTCACAGAAATGCAGACTCCCTTTCCAGAAGACCGTGCCCAGAAGAGTGTTCTCACTGCAGTAAGACAGAATTAAAAGAAACTGCAATACTACGAACAACTGTAGTTAACGACGACTGGGCACCTACTAAAATTAAAGAAGAACAAGATAATGATCCTGTCTTAAAGAAAATGAGAGAATGGAAGATAGAAGATCGTCGACCTACTTGGCAAGAAGTGTCAAAATTCTCTACAGTCCTTAAATCATATTGGGCTCAGTGGGAGTCTTTCATTTTGGAAGGCGATTTATTAAAGAGAATAATTGAAAACGATGACGGTTCCGTTAACAGAAAGCAATTGGTTATACCAAAGAGTAGAGTAGCCGAAGTACTACGACAGTTACACGACAGTCCATCAGGAGGTCATCTTGGTGTCAAGAAAACCTTGCAGAGAGTTCGGGAAAGGTTTTATTGGATGAATAGTTCCGATGATGTTAAGGACTGGTGTAAGAAGTGTACCATCTGTGCTGCTAGTAATGGACCTCAGAAAAGAGGAAAGGCTCCCATGAAACAATATAACGTTGGTAGCCCATTTGAGAGAACTGCTTTAGATATTGCTGGACCGTTCCCCACTACTGAGAATAAGAATAAATACATGTTGGTGGTAATGGATTATTTTACGAAGTGGGTTGAAGTCTACGCCATTCCAAATCAAGAGGCAGCAACTGTCGCAGACGTGCTAGTGAAGGAGTTTATTTGCCGATATGGAGTGCCCTTGGAGATTCACAGTGACCAAGGAAGGAATTTCGAAAGTCAACTCTTTCAAGGAATTTGCGACCATTTAGGAATGAAGAAAACAAGAACTACAGCATTGCACCCACAATCAGATGGAATGGTAGAACGCATGAATAAAACCATTGGCAAATATCTATCAAAAGTAGTATCCAATCACCAAAGAGACTGGGACCAGTATATTTCGCTCTTTGCAATGGCTTATCGATCCGCCGTCAATGAATCAACAGGTCAAACACCAGCAAAAGTCTTGTTTGGACGCGAGATGAGGTTACCATGCGACCTCGAGTTTGGATGCCGACCTGGAGAGGATATAGCTGGAGAAGACTATGTAATCCAGTTACGTAGAAAAATGGACGACATGCATGATTTGGTTCGCTCCCATCTCCAAGTTGCCAGTGACAGGATGAAGAAACGGTATGATACCCAAGCTATAGAAGGATGTTTCCAAGAAGGTGACAAAGTCTGGCTCCATAACCCGAAAAGACGGAAGGGGTACTCACCAAAGCTACAACAATCTTGGGAGGGTCCATACATCATCAAGAAAAGAATCAATGACGTCATATACCGTATAATAAAGACCCCGAATGGAAAACCTAAGGTAGTACACCGAAACCGACTGGCGAAATTTGAAGGAGATCATGACCAGGAAGAAGAAGTCGTAAATCAAGTCCAAGATACACCCGACCTTGCTTTCGAAGAATTTATGGGTGCATATGGAGGTACTGGGAAAGCTAGATACGGCGTGACTATTGAGAGACAGCAAGACCTGTTCACACTTCCTGATGACTACTCATTGGCCCATAGCGTTTCCGCCACTATCAGCGACGGCCGAGGATTAGCGTCTGTCTTTCGAAGGAAGTTTGGTCGACTGTCAGAACTTCGAAATCAGTTACCAGCCACTGGGAAGGCTTTGATACTTCGAGATGACTCCCGTTGCCTCTTCTATCTGATTACCAAGAATACCTACCAAGACCAGCCCACTTATCGAAATATATGGGAATCATTACTTAACTTGAGAGAGCACGTATTAGAGTCCAACATACAGAAGCTAGCCATGCCGAAAATAGAGTGCAACTCATTGGATTGGAGGGTCATCCGAAATATGGTGGAAGTAATCTTTCAAGATACCGAAGTCCAAGTGTTGGTATGCAGCCATTCGCCCCGTGTCCAGCTGACATCAAAGACCATTCCATGTTATTTCCATGCAACTGGAAATTGTAGACGAGGATTCAGTTGCAAGTATCTCCATCCAGTCTCAATTCCGTAAAAGTTCCAGGAGGAACTATCTCTTAAGGAGGGGGCAATGTTGTGCGAGTACGCCCCTGGCGCTATGATCAGACGCGAAGGAAACAGATGATACGAGACTCTTCGAGAATATACGGCGCCCGATGAGCGAAGCATCTAGACTCGATACGATCGAGAATAGACTGGAGTTCTGGAGTATGCTGGAACAATAGGTACTTGCCTATATATTAAGGACCGATTTGAATATTTTAGTTAGTTAGTAACTAGTTGTTGTTAGATAAATGCGAATGTAAATATTGTCTTACATAAATTAAAGTATTGTAAATAAATTGTGTTATATAAATTAAACAGTGTTAGTGATTCAAATAATATAAAAATAAATTAAAAGACTAGTAAAAATAAATAAACGTTACAGTATCCATAGCTACATGATTGAGTGAAAACAGCCCATGGGATCTGTTTTCAGTATAATGTTGGTTTTATTGGTTGTATTCTCTCAGATGACCACAAATTAATTGATTTCATTTGATTTCTAATTGAGCAAAACATTTTCTCCAAAACCAAATAATTCAATTGATTTCTTTGGGATGGCGCTTTAGACCTTTTACCTTTCCAGAGATGATATGTTTGTTTTAATAGTAGTAAGTGAGTAAATTGTAATATTAATTTAAAACACAAATATTTGTAGATAATAAATGTAGAAACTAGTCAAGTTACAATGTATGGCACTAAAGTGGAAATAAAAATGAAGAAAGCAGAACCTGGTAGTTGGGTAAAGCTAGGAACTGAAGTACCACCAGAAAAAGCACAAAAGTCCAAAATCACTACAGAAAAAATCATACCTGCTGTAGAAGCTGTAAACTTGGATGATTTATAAAACAATATATACTCTAAAAATAAAGTTTACTTTGCTATTGTAATTAACTTTGAATGAAAGACTATTTAGATTTTTTGCATTCTTAATATATTAAATATATTTTGACAATTACAAACTATTTATTTTAATGTATTACTTCATTTTGGCAAGTTAGAAATTTTATTTGTGACAAATTTTATCAAGTATTGAGATTTTCAAAATAGTTTTAGGCATTAAATTTTTGACTCAAAGCATGGAATTAAATTTTAATTTAATTGTTTTATCTATATCGATACATTTTTTGAAAAGTAACGTAAGTGACACTTTTGGCGAAAATCATGTTTTTCCATTAACCTAAAGCTATTATTGTTAAGAAGGTACTGCCAAAGTATAGTAAGCCTAGAATTGCTTTAAACGTTTCATTTTTAATTATTTTAAAAGCGTATGTCCAGAATGTTTTTAATTACACCCTCAAAAGAAATGCAAGTTTAGCACTACTTCCATCATAATAATGTAAGCAAACGTTGTGTACCGCTATAATAACGTAAGTACCGGTCGGTTTCTGTCACTTACGTCAGTTTTTCGCAGTCAGTGTTTGGCTTACGACAGTGACAGGTTCATGCTAGCATCGACTAAATTATTGATTTTAGGTAAGTAATAACGAAAAACGTGTTTTTGTAGTTATATTTGATAAATATTGAAACCTTCAGTAACATTTGTTGCAAAACGGTGAAGAGGAGTTGCTACCTCTGCTAACAAAATTATAACGGGCGAGTCTAGCGTTGGGCTATCTTCCGCTGAGCTGGTCGACCGCAAGGGTCGTATATATACGTAAAGCGGGGACGGTGAATAACTTCCTCCCTAAATCCTTTAGGCCGATCAGCCTCACATCATTCGTACTAAAGAGAAAGAATTCTAGATAGGCACATTAGGGAGGGGAACCTAAGGAATTTTCCTTTGAATCCCCACCAATATGCTTACCAGGTTGAGAAGTCCACGGATTTGGCACTTAACAACCTCGTAGGAAAAATCAGCCACTCTCTTGAGAACAAAGAAATTGCGCTGGCAGCCTTCCTAGCTTAGACAAGGAAAGAGAGAGGACGCGTAACCCGAGTCGTAAAACTGTTACCACTTGCCACATAATCGATGTGGTCAGTGGCGTAACATAATGTTTACAATACATTACAATACAAATAATAGGTTGGTATCAAAGGAAGGAAGTGAATAAAATTCAGCAATGGTACATATAGGTACATTTAATAGGTATGATAAAACAAAAAAATCATATTTATATTATAAAATACTAACTATATTATATTAATCAAGGAGTATATAAATAACAAATAAAATTTACTAGTAATTATAAAAAATCTTTATTTGTTATGAAAATATTAACATAATTAATCTATAACTACCTTAATATTAAATAAATACTTAAATTAAAACTGTTTATTTGCTGATATTAATAGTGATGTTTGACTATAGAACATTTTTGTTCACCATTTAAACCAAATAGCCAAGTGGAAGCTTCCATGTGTCATTAATTGCAACTATCATTAAAACAACAGCTTCTTTGGTTAATTCATTTGAATCATCATCCAAATCAACCCCAAAATTGACAAACCGTGGAAACTTTTACCATTCCATACCAAGTGCTGCCGAATTGACATCTCATCAATGATAAGAGAACAAAGTAATGGTTTATTTGAATTTTCTATAAGTTTACTCAGAGTATTGAATGATTCAATTGTGAAACCAGGAGCTGCATAGTTTGCAGCCATTTCCCAATAGTGCTTCTATGGGGCAAACACGTTTCAAATACTGTCCTGATATACTTGTAAGCTTTACAGGAGAGAAAAAATTTAAAGTCAATGCAAATTTTCGTAATTCAGGTGGGTATTTTTTATTTTTAGACATTGCATTCTTTGTAACAATTGCTTATTTACACTACTCACATTTTCTAATAAAATGGCTTTTTCATTATCAATCAAGTTGTTATTTTTCAAACTGGTTATTAATTGTTTAAGGGAAACAACTTTTCTTCTAATAGTTTCTAGAAGTAACTTCCATTTCAGTATTTTTAACCAGGACAGTCAGCTGTTGGGTTTAATGACTGTGTTGAGGAAGTAAGAAGGACCAGGTTCTGTATTCTGTATATATTCGAATAGTGCTCTCTATTTGGCCTAGAAAAAACAATATTTTTATATAAATATTTCCAATTCACAAAAAATTTAAATTATGTTTTACTTAGAACTGCCAAGGTGTTTTATTGTTATTAGTTATGTAGGTACATACCTTCCTGGGTTGCAGGTGGGCAACTGATGAAAAATTATTGGAACAGCTTCATGGAGCAAATGTAGTCTTGAATTTACATCAGTTTTATATAACCAACATTCCTCAAAGTGTTTTGACCAAATCCATAATTTGCGTTTTTCTACATCTGTAGGAAGGCTGCTGTAACAAAAAATAAAAAGTTCATAAAATACCTACATGTTTTTCTGGTGAAAATTCTCCTATTTTACAGTGAATAATTCTTTTGTCGTTTTGAGTCAGTTTTTTGCATTAATCTCCTATTGAAATGAATAGCTAGATTTATTTGGAGAAACTTAATTAAAAATTGCTTACCTACGCCATTGGTATAATGGCTGTTTTGAAGCAAGAAAATATATTATTTATGCAGATTTAGAATGAATATTATTAAACCGCGTTATCCAAACACTATAATTAGATGAATTAAAGACTGAATAATTACATACTTAAATATAATTACTCAGAGATAACTCTTTTATCTTTTAAAATAGAAAAACCTACAAAGGTCATTGTATATACAATCGTTTGTTTACCTGTAAAATGAAATTCCTATCTCCTTTTCTCGCTGCGACTTCGGCATCCGTAAGCACAACAATTCACCATTATTCAGTTCAAAAATAATTCACAATCTCAATAATTTTCACTTAAAAATTCACAAATAAAGCACACGCTGTATTCGCTTTGTTTGCCACAGAAATAATGGCGGCTGCTAAAAATGTGTCACAGAACGTAAGCTCAAAATAAAGCGAAGTGCGGTATCCATATGCTTTCCTAATCTAAGCTTCCTAGACATTGAGGGAGCATTTAACAACGCACTACCTCGCTCTCTATGTGCTGCTCTTCAGCGCAAGGGAGTAAACAGGATTATATGTAACTGGAAAAAAAACATGCTTGGTAATCGGTACGTAGTGTCATCACTGCAGGGAGAGACTGTTCGATTCAGGGCGGCTCGGGGGTGCCCACAGGGGGTGTTCTATCGCCCCTTCTGTGGTCACTCCTGGTTGACTCGCTTTTGGGGACTCTCCCTGCAGGGAGTGGATTTCCAATGCTGTGCGGACGATCTGTTTATAATAATAAGGGAAAAATTTGAGGTGACCATCTCGGAGATCCTTCAAATGGCCCTAAATACAGGTGGTTTGAGGAGGAGCAGATGTCGGTAAACCCCCACAAAACATTAATTATTCCGTTCACCAAAAGGAGGAAGCTGGATAATCTGCGTCAGCCGACTCTTTACGGTGAACTCATTCCTTTTGTGGAGGAGGTAAAATATCTGGGGGTAATTCTAGATAGAAAATTTACCTGGAACTCCCATCTGGAGAGAACAATAAACAAAGCCAGGGTATCCCTCTGGAATCTCAGAAGGGTCTGTGGAAAATCGTGGGGGATGAATCCCAAACAGATTTACTGGATTTATCAAAAGGTGATAAAACCAATGGTCATGTATGGCTCAGTGGCATGGGGTCGAAAGGACTACAACAAGCTGCTGCAGCGAAGTTGTCTGGTCTGCAGAGAACTGCATGCTTGGCCATTACGGGCGCTATGTCCACCACTCCGACGGCGGCAATGGAGAGACTTATAGGTTTAACTCCACTCCCCATTCTTTTGGAGAAGGAGGCTAGGATGGTCTCTTACAGAGCCGAGTCGATAGGTAACCAGATAACGGGGAAAGCACTTGGGACTGGTGGGGAAGTTAAATTCCCACCAAGTCCTTAGAATGGTATCAGACATGCTTGCCACACGTATACATGTGGAAAGGGCCTTTAACGTCCTATTCCCAAGTAATGACGAATGGAAAGGAGGCACAATCTCCTTCTCTGGGCCCGACTGCGTTTTATACACGGATGGCTCGAAAAATCCACTGGGTGTGGGAGCCAGGGTGTATAGCAGAAATCCGAGAGTTGACATTTCAATAAATCTTGGTAAGTACGCTACTATCTTTCAGGCGGAAACGATTGCTATAGATTTGTGCGCAAGGGAGCTGATTGCTCAACCCCTGATAAACAAAAGCATATACATAATTTCGGATAGCCAGGCAGCGTTAAAAGCACTGAAATCTACCCGGACCGGGGTTGATTCAAAGCTGGTGGTGAGATGTATCGAATCCCTTAATAACCTTGGAGCAAATAAAAGAGTAACGCTACTCTGGGCTCCAGGGCATGCGGGGGTGGAGGGCAATGAAAGTGCCGAAACTCTGGCAAAAAAGGGAAAGGAGTCCGCGTTTATTGGACCGGAACCATTCCTTGGCTTAGCAAAAAGCACTGCCAAGGACATTTTCTCCAGCTGGGCACCGGGGCTTACCCACTCGAAAGCGTTTATATCTCAACCTTCGAGCAGAAAAACAGCACAGCTCCTGGAATTGAGTAGAAGTAACCTACGCATTCTTACTGGACTGTTGACTGGACACTGTCGTCTGAGAAGCCAGAAGCTTTGTCTGAGTAATACGTCGGACTGTTGCTACTGCAGTGTGGCAGAGGAATCGGCAGAGCACATTATTTGCTATTGTCCCGCGTTAGAAATGCACAGGCTCCGCTCGTTTGGCCTCATACAGCTAGAGCCTACTGACTTTAGACAAGTCCCGCCAAAATCGATCTTGGACTTTGTTAAGAAGTGACGACTGGATGGCGAATTGTGACCCTTAGGGGTGAGCCACAATAGGCCCTAGTTTGGCTGCAGTGGAGGGGTGGGAAACGCCCCGCTCACATTGAACCTAACCTAACATTTATGTACCTATAAAAGTCCATTTCATATTTAATTTTGTTTATTTATTAGTAATTATCATGTCATAATATTCTTAAAAAAAATCGTTTCAGTTAGAGTTAGAGAAATACTGCTTGCATGTTTCTATTATGATTTTCATACAAACTATTAAACATTGTAAACATAAATGTTTGTTTCCTTTCAGATTATGTCTACGCTTAGTTCAAGAACAAAAAGCTGTTGACCAAAATCATGAATGGAATAATGTTTATTCTGAGGAAGAAATCGGGTCTATGCCGATATCCATTATTTCAAGTGAATATCTACATAACTCCGAAAATATTGTAGAAACTAATTTAGTAAATGAAGGCGTAATTCAAGTAGATCTATCCATTTTCTATTGTCTTTTAACAATTTGAGTCTTAATGAAAACCATACTATTCAAGAAGAAACAAATAAACCAATAAATACTGATAGCACAAATAGGACAGTGGCTATTCAATTTGAACAGGAATGCGGTTTAGAAGGATTTCAGCCGTTAATTAATTATTTTAACAAGGAAGGTACAGATTTAAACCCCGAGACAAAAACCTGTAATGTAGTTCGAAAGCTAGTAGATTACAACTCGAGTCTTCTCTTCAAGATGAGTTAGCAGAGACTGATGCAGATGACACTGATGATTAAATCTCCAAAACTTAAAAAAATATTATGTATTTTTTAGAACATAGTAAGAATTTAATATTTCCTTTTGTTTTTTATTTAATAAATCCACTTAAATAAAATGTCAGATTTTTAATGTTATTTTGTGTGTCTACTACTTTGCACAAAATGTATTGATATGTTTAAAACTTTTTTTACTGTAAACTATTTAAAGTAAAATACAACATAGCATTCTCTTCCGAAGAAATTTTATGTATTTGATAAGGTAACTCTGATGATGGCCTTGTAAGCTGCCATCAGCAAAGAATACCCCAACTACTGGAGTGGATAAGTCTAAGCTTTGTCTAAATTGTGGGAAGGATGGTCATAAGGCCAGAGAATGTAGCAACGAGGCATACTGCTTAAAATGTCAGATAAGAGGTCACAGAATGGACTCAATGAAATGTCCCAATTTCAGGGATTGTGTCGCAAAAAAATCCAAGTTAATCTTGGTCGTGCCAAAGCGGCGCACGATCTAGCACTAGCAAAAGTACTAGAACTTCAGGTAGATATAATGGTGGTTCAGAAACTAATAAAAATATATGTAATCCTTCAGCTCTAAGACCTATTTATCTAATGCCTTGCATTCTAAAATGTTTTGAACGAATTATGAAGGTCAGATTAGAATGGTGGCTTGAAAACAATAAACTATTTCCAGCAACGCAATATGGATTTCGTAGAGGTAAAGGCACCATTGACTGTGTATCTCACTTAACTACCGAAATACAACTAACATTTACCAATAAATTGTTCCAAGGCAATATTTACATCAGAATTTTCATTAACACATTATCCCAGTTTGCATCTCTTATATTTTCACTTAGTCTAATAAAGTTTGCTTTTTGAAAATTGTAACTAGTTTCACTAACTTTTAGTTTTGTTGGTTTTGTTAATATGGGTATTGTAATAATAATGACTAAGACAGGGTGATACGTATCTTCCACAACAAAAGGATCAGATTCTTTATTAACATTGCAATTATTTTCTGAACTGATTACCAGGTCCAACGTTCTTCCATGAACATTTCTTATGTTATTATTTAACTTAAATGCATTATAATCCATAAAGTTTTTTATTTTGTTATTTATATTATTAAGAATATTAAAATTAAGATGAATCCCAGTTATACTAGGAACAGATACCAAACAGATATGTACGATCTTCATAAATAATCTGCAATTGTAAGAAATCAAAGGCCAGAACTTTAGATTTCTATCAGTGTACTTATTAAGTTATCCACCAATTTCAATTATTCAAACACATCACTTAAACAACAATCCAACAGACAGGTTAACGAAAGTGGTTTTTCAATTAAAATTCTATTTATTTTAGTGAAAGTATTTATTTATACTGAATTATTATTTAATGTTTAAATAGAAACAAATGAAATTTTACTTCAACAAAACTTAAGGGAGTAGTATATATATACTAGTTTTAGAAATTTAATTTCTTTATCTTGTGTTTTTCTGTTTTAACAAATTCTTCATATAATTTGTCGAATGTAGCCGTAGATTGCTAAAAAAATAAATAGTTTGATAAAATGAATTTCACGATTAAGGCTACAATATAAAAAATTTAAAGTTTAAAATCTGCTTAGCCAACCTGCTGGTCAGTGATTACACTGGAATCATCAGAAGACATATTTAAAAATTGGACCGTTTTTGGACAGGTGGTTTGTTTATTCGGTTGATTTTTCTTTTTTAGTATTCCCCTATTAGATGAGCTATTTCTTATTTCTAAAATGATTTCTTGATAAAAAAGTTAATTTCAAAATGTCTCACTTACGTACCTTGAAGTTGCTTTTCACATTCTTCTATCTTATTTTTGATACTATTGTTTTGTTTAATGAGAAGGTTTACACTTTTTTCTGTTTCAATTTTGTTCTTTTCGAAAATTGTTACATTTTCCTTCAAATAGGTATTACAAGTATCCAAATAGGTTTTTTGTTTTGATATTTTCACCACGTCCGGTTCATCAGCAATGGTATTCATTTTTTCTTTAATTTCCACGATTTTAATTTCCAACGCCGCTATTTTTTCGTCTAAAAACTGATTTTTTATCAAAGCCATTTGACTTTCTTTTACTATTGCCTCCTTTTCAATTGTCAGTTTGTTCTTTTCGGCTAGTTTTGATGCATAATTCTGATGCAGATGTTCTTCCTCCTAAAAATAGGTTGATATAAGAAAGTCACTGTTGTGATGTTGAAATTCTTTTTTAATTTGATACAAAAATTAAAGGGGATATTGAAGTATGTAACTTTTTTGTGTGCATTATTGTATACAGGGTGTCCCGAAAAGAATGGTCATAAATTATACCACAGATTCTGGGGTCAAAAATATGTTGATTGAACCCCAGTTACCTATATACAACGCCGTTGGAGCTTTTTTATTTCGAGAATATCCAGGACGTTGGATTGAAAGGGGGCCAGATGCACCAATTGAATGGCCACCGCGCGGTCCATGTTTGAATCCATTAGATTTTTGTTTCCGGGGATAAATGAAAGAAAATGTTTATTCTGTGGAAATAACCAGTGAGGATCAACTAAGGCACCGAATTTTACAAATTGCTAACGAGTTTCGACAAAAACATTTAATTTTTCAAAATATTCGGTATTCCTTGTTGAAAGAAGGAGGTCAAATTGAACACTTGTTGAGTTAAGGCAAATATCTTGTTTGTTTATAAATTGTAATTTAATAATAAAGATGTTTTTAATATTGGTGAAAATGTAGTTTATATATTCAATATTGAAATTGGCATTTTAAAGGGTGGCTTTATCTTCCATAATAAAATATGTACAAAGAAATACAGAGAGATACAAAAGTTTAAGAATAGACGCTTGGCGGTCCATATTTTGTTAAATTATAGCCTTAAAAATGTTGGAGGGTGAAAGGGGTGTTGATCCCCTCTGAAAATCTATAATAAATCAAAATAATTGAATGCAACTGTTTCCAATTTATTGGGTATTCTCTACTAGTATTTCCTATAAATATTCATACATTAACGTTAACCGTTTTAGAGTAATGTTAAAAAAAATATATTTAAATTTTTAACTTTAGCACCCTGTACATTTTTTTGTGTGCACTATTGTATAAAGGTAAGTGGGGTTCAATCAACATATTTTTGACCCCAGAATCTGTGGTATAATTTATGACCTTTCTTTTTGGGAAACCCTGTAGAGGTAAGTGAGGTTCAATCAACCTCTGTTTTGGGCCCTAGCCTGTGGTTTAATTTATTTCCAATCTTTTCGGTACACCTTGTAGGTATACAATGAACACATATGAGCATTTATATAACATTAGTTAGATAATAAATCACATATTATACATATCACCTACTTGAACAAAACCACCCAGACAAAACTAAGAAATAAAAGTGCTGCACATTTAAGATAGAAATATTTTATTTCACCCTGTCCCGTAAATACACTTCCCTATAATCAATTTGGCACCGGTAAGTAGAACATTACGGTATCAGGTAATGTGTTGCCTAGCAACGCTGATTCCTTAAGGGAAGACAATAACTTTTCATTTTTGACATTTAAAAATACGAATTAACAATTAATAGTATATTTTAAAATTTTAAATGATTTGACAGTAACTGACAGTTAAGGTCTTAGACAAGGAAAGAGAGAGGACTGCGCATTGGAATAAATTTATGTAATCCATTTACCACCAAACTAATGGCGGACAATATTGACATAGGCGTATCATACGATTTTTCTTATACGATTATTAAATAATCAATTTCATTATTTCGTATTACAAATCTAATTTAAAAAAGTTTTTAAATATGTACTGCTCCAAAAAAAACAACAATCATTTTAAAACATATTTATTTAATAAATATTAAAATTTTAATCAATTTTATCTATTTTAAATATATGTTTTTGTTCCACGCCACTGCAAAACTATTACATCTATGAGCAAATAATAACAATTAAATTAAAAATAATCTTTAAAACTGAATGAAAACTATTTTCAAAATGTATGTACTATTAATTTAAGTTATCGTACATAACATATGTGATTTAGTTAAACATCTATTACCTGAAAGCTGTAATATTAATAGAAATAAATTTCAAGGAAATAGTTTTAAAATACTTTTTACCTATGAAATGAAATTCCTTGCTCTTTTTTAGCACTCTGACTATTGCACTTATAAGCTACACAATTAACCATTTTAAAATGTCTATTCAGGTTATTAAAAAAGGTGAAAATTAATAAAAAACTAAAAAAATACAATTCGATGTTCCAAATTTGTTTACCACCAAACGTTTGAAAATTGGCTTCACTCACACGCATAAGGTTTTCATTGCCATGCGCTGTCCTCTCTCTTTCCTAGTCTAAGGTTAAGGTAAATTGACGTAGGTACCTAACTAGTCAAGTTCCGAACTATTTTTAAAATTTTCATGAATTTATTAATTTATAAAAACGGGATGAAATAAAATATAAAAGGATACTTGGTCGTTTGGTGTTATTACAGTACTCGTTTTTATTTCTAACTCGTACTGTAATAAGTCAGCTACCGTAGCGTGGACAGCGCCACTGTCGCTCGTCTGGAAGGGTACTTTGAATTTGCACGGCGGTTTACGGCTAATGAGCTGGACCCCTATTTTCGAATATGTGATGTGATAGATCACTAGTGAGAAACCGGTGAACCGTATTTTTAGACTATATGATAGCTCACATCACACTTCGCTTGGTCGAAGCAGTGAAACATGCGCATTATTATTCAGGCGTCAGCGTATTGTCAAAATCATATGTTCATTAGAGTTGTTACCGTAGTTTTGTTTTGAAACTTGCATCTTTCATAAATAAAAGAATATAGTTGTAGTTATCATAAATAAAAGAATATAGTTGTAGTTATCATAAATAAAAGAATATAGTTATCAGTTTGAACTGCCTCAAACCCAATTTATCAAACGTTGCCAACTTTCTAGTACTAATGTTATACGTCAAAATTTTTTCATTTTTCATAAATATAACGAGGCAACGTTGTGATATCGAAAATACGACCCATGGAAGGTTTTGTCAGGGATCGATCACTTCCCTACTCACATCACATTCACTTCACATCACACGTTCGAAAATAGGGGTCCTGGAGCGACTTTGTGGCGCTTCTCAGCAGCGCTGCAGAGTGGCCCGTGTGGTTTTAACCTAACATAGTTACTTTTCCAAATACTGGGAAATTTAGATAATATGAAAGAGACATATTAAATACCAACTGTAATGGAGCACATAGAGTATATAAACAACGTTTAATAAAGTATGCATGAATACCATCCGGACCAATACCAACTTTATCCTTTAATGAGCAAATACCATTGTGCCAAAAATTAGATTTTTCTCTTACTGGAAAAAAATGCGTGACCGAAAGGGTTATTAAAATATTTCGCAAAGCAGCCCGAATGAAGTTGACATTTTTGTTGTTGGAAATTTTAATGGGTATGTGTACCCATCTTCCGTAAACATATGAATTTAATTTGTGACTTAGCTCTGTCGATCTAAGGGTCACTCGACTCGGGTGTAATTAGGCGAATAAAACTAATTTTATAGTAACAAGTGAAGTAAAAAAAATAAGAAAAATAAATTTATTACAGTTTTTAATTCAATTTTCCTATTTTTTTCTCCTTTCCCATAAACAAAGTTTAGAATTCCAGGAACCCAAATTATACAATTTGATTGTTTAAATGTTTCTTATAAATCAATCATTTATACCTTCAGCAATAGTGAGACCATTAATCACATATGGGGCAGTGGCTTGGGGCGTAAGGGCTAATCTGAATACGACGAGGAAAAACCTCTCGAAGATTCAGAGACTAGCCTGTTCATGTATCACTGGAGCAATGGGAACTTGCCCCACTGCTGCAATGGAGGTGATTTTAAACGTAACCCCACTGCACATTCTGCTAGAAAGTGTAAGGAAGAAAACAATATATAGAATGATCAAAGAAGGAATTATCAAGGAAAAACCTCGATCACTTCAATTTGATCAAACTTGGGAAATGCCCCAAGATTATATGCCAAAGAAATTTAACTTTGTGAGAAAATTCATCACAAAGTTGAGTAATAAATCTGAATGGGATGAAGACACCATACAGAATTTAAACCAGAATGCCATAAAATGGTATACGGACGGTTCCAAGCTAGACGAGGGAACTGGGATAGGAGTTTTTGGACCGAGAGCCAAATACTCATAAAGCTTGGTCACATACCCAAGTATCTTTCAAGCAAAAGTCCGTGCCATCGAAATATGTGTGGAATTCAATATTGGAAGAAACTACCGCAGACAAGAGATTTTGATTATGTCGGATAGTCAAGCAGCCATCAAAGCGCTGAGCTCAAATATAATCAGTTCGAAGATGGTTTGGGAATGCCTAGGCAAACTAAATGAACTGGGCCAGAAGAACACTGTTACCCTCCTATGGGTCCCGGGACACATAGGAATAGAGGGGAACGAAACAGCAGATAAGCTGGCCAAAAAAGGAGCTGAAACCCCACATTTGGGACCAGAACCATCTTGTGGGATCAGCAGTAAAGTAATCTTAGGAAAACTAAGGGAAGAAATGGAGAAAGAAAAATCCAAGTACTGGAATCAGCTGGAAGGACTGAGGCAATCTAAGATACTACTGGGGAACTATGACCAGAAGAGATCTCTTAGCTGCCTCAACCTCAGTAAAAAAAGGCTCCGAATTTTAACGGGAATACTAACCAGGCATTGCCGGTTAAGAAGCCACATGAAGAAACTAGGGTTAGCAGATGAAGCAAAGTGCAGATTCTGTGAGGAAGAGGATGAAACCTCAATACACATACTCTCAGAATGCCCTGCCTTGCAAAATTCTAGGGCTAGATACCTAGGAGCACATGAAATAGAGGAAGGGGATCTACCTGATTTGAAGCCCGACGATGTCCTAAACTTTCTCAGGAAAATAGGACTCGAGGAGCTGCTATAGGTCTGAGAAAATATCAGAACATAGCAAGTAAGGGGGGACACAATAGATCCTATAGGTCGCAGTGTAATTATCACCCCTAATTCATACATACATACATACATACATACATACATACATACATACATACATACATACATACATACATACATCATTTATACCTTGACTTTTTCATTATGCTCATCAATTAACTTGGTCAAATTTGCTTCGGCGCTGGTTATTTTCTCTTTTATATCTTCAATTGACTTATGTTGCTCTCGATCCAACTTTGTTTCCATTTCTTGTATGTGTTTTTTCATTTCAACAATTTTTCCCTCTACATCGCCCAATAGTAATCGTTCTTTATCAATAGATTCCTCTAGTTTCTGTATGTTTTGTTTAGTTGCTTCAGTTGTTTTTATAGTTTCTGCGATTTCATCATTAAGAGAAACAGTTCTAAAACCAAATAACTATTAAACAGCCAGGGTATATATGGGGCATTCTATGCCAACTCATCCTACCGATTGGATTTGCATCTCCGAATTCGCTGAAATTTGGGCAACTTTTTGTACCCTTCGAAAAAGGTTTTTATGAATTTTTTAAAATATCACCATTTAGCCAATAGAGAGATATGAATTTTCGAAAATTTCGGGTATTTTTTTTAAATAGCCATAACTTGGTGAAAAATTGTCCGATTTGGGACTTTTTTTAAATTCGTGTTTTTTTATGAACTTTTTGAAAAATTTATGCAAAAAATTATTCATCATAAATTTGATTGTTTTTTTTTTCATTCCAAAGTTAAAAGAAGAATTTTATGATTGTATCCTTCAAATTTTTTTTTAAATTCTCAAAAATTCTACTCTTCAAATTTTAAGTCTCGTAATGGGATAATATTGGGTTATAATTTTTAAATTAATTATTATTTTTCTGCTTTTTTTTCACTATTTGTGTATTACTGGCGACATTATTAGATGAGATTCGAAAAAAATTATACATCAATATAATAAATAATTGAAGTCAAAATTTCAATTTCTAAGGTAAATTGGATTTATAACTTTTTAAAGGTTTTTTTAAATTTTCTGGCGTTTGAATAGTTTACAAGTTTTATTTGAGCAAGAAATCAGTTTCATTGTGAGTGATCCATCTGTATTTGGTAGAACGCCATGATAATTTTGTGTACCTGTGATAGTTTTAGCTTTTGAATAACGTACCTATATTTAAATTATCTGTTGCGTCGATTTTTGGCAAGTTATTGATACTCTCGGGAGTTTGAAATTTGTTTATTGAATGGTAACTGAAGACTAGCTCGTGCTGCACCTCTTTTAAGTGGTCGTCCTACACCGTCACAAGGTTCTTTGCCATGGTAGCTGGCAAAGAAATGAAAAAAAAAACAGAAAAAAATCAAGAAATAATTTCTATAAGGTGCAGTCAATAAAAAACTGAAAAAGTGGAAAATTGTTTCCACCTGCACCCAGGGTAAAGAAACTAAATAGTTTCCATACCAAGCTTAACCGTTTTCTATGAAAAAACAACTACTTCCTGGGCTATATGCCCCAGCGGACATTGAATTACATTCCAAAGCAAACGTGATGGCGACCGACTTCGTCGATACTTGCAACCATCTCTATCGATTTGCAAACCAACGGGAAGAACACTACTCGTAGACCGGTTTCGACATTATTGTGCCTCATCAGTACGAGGTAAGTAGTTCTTCTCATCCCGCAGAGCAGGATGCAGAATTATTCTTTTTCTATGTCCTCTGGTGCATATAGCCCAGGAAGTAGTTGTTTCATTTTCAAGCTTGGTATGGAAACTATTTAGTTTCATTACCCTGGGTGCAGGTGGAAACAACTTTCTACTTTTTCAGTTTTTTAGAAAAAAAAAATAATTAATTAAAAATTAAAAAAAAAATTATAACCCATTACGAGACTAGGCTTAAAATTTGTGTTTTGAAGAGTAGAATTTTTGAGATTTTTTTAAAACAATTTGAAGGATACAAACAATCTTAAAATTATTGTTTTAACTTTGGAATGAAAAAAAAACAATCAAATTTATATTAAATAATTTTTTGCATAAATTTTTCAAAAAGTTCATAAAAAAACAATGAATTAAAAAAAAAGTCCCAAATCGGACAATTTTTCACCAAGTTATGGCTATTTTAATAAAAAATACCCGAAATTTTCGAAAATTCATATCTCTCGATTGGCTGAATGAAAAAATTTGAAAAAATTCATAGAAACCTTTTTCGAAGGGTAAAAAAAGATGCCCAAATTTCAGCGAAATTGGAGATGTAAATCCAATCGGTAGGATGAGCTGGCATGGAATGCCCCATATTGTAAAATGTAAAAAAAATATTATTTTCTAGACACATATGAAATACAATAGACAAAGCTATTCATTAATAAAATGGGAAAGGAATATATTCCAATACGGTTAGGATCAGAGGCGGTAAGGAGGTAAAACATATGACTATTGCTAGAATATGGCGGCCTACAGTAAAACAGTACAGACGGAGAAATAAGGGAGGCTAAAGATTGAATTGACTTGATTCGGGAATTTATTCAAGTTTTAAATTGTCAGTAAAAGTAATTTATAGTAGATTGTAGTTCATATTAATCATATTAGTCACTGTTTAAAAAATTCTTCACATACCCGCCTATGGCTAAATTACTCCAACTTACCAGTGAAAAGATAGGTTAGGGTTCAAATATTCGATTTTTCTTCACACCACATAGTGTCTCATCATAGTTTTATTTTCTAAACACTTTTGCTTCACTAGTAAATTCAAAATTAGGAAACATAAAGGTTAGAAGTAGATTGTAAATATACGAGTAGTCAATAAAACCAAAAAAAATAAAGATGATACACAAAGTATCAGTAAACGAATTAATATTATATCGACAATATAAAGATTATTTTTATACAATGTATTTACACTCCTCGAAAACAATAATTAATGCTACAAATAATAATTTATTAACAGTAATAACCCAAACAGAATAAACTATAAAACTATAAATATTTTAAATCTTTGCAGAAACAACAATAAAAAAATTTAATAACGGAGAACAAAACATTTGGTTCGATTCCAACTCTGTAGGCAAGGCATGCCCGACTTTTCATACAATTTAAAACAGACCTCACGTATAGTATTTTTCACAGTAAATGGTATTGGCTTAATTAACTAAAATAAACTACGCGATTTTATCTCATTGTGTAGAAAATCATCAGGTAAAAGATGCAAATGTGCTACAGGGTCGGACTTAAGAAATTTGAATTTTGCATAATATAGGAGATATACAAGTAATTTATTTAAATGTTTCAATTCTATTCGCTAGCGCTATCCTCATCTAAATAAATTATAATTGGCGCAATTGATTTTACAGAAAGATACGAGTTTTCAACATTTATAACATGACTAACAGAACTTTTCCAACTCTCGGTAGGAATGTCATTCATATAAGTTCCTAATTAATTCTACCACACTACCACTTAAAGTCGGAGAAGTATTTTTTCTGCGCACACTCGATTTAAGTTGGGGCCACATAAGCTCTATGGGATTGAACATGTAGTAGTAGGGAGGTAGTCGTAACACTGTATGTCCCAATTCTTCTGCAATTGTATCACAAACATACTTTTTTTTAAGAAAATGACTGCAGCACTTGTAAAAGTTCTTTTTTTGTATAATTTTCCTCAAAATATATGTCATTTGCAGCCATGAAGTTTTGAATTGAAGTTTGTGGTTTGTAAGGAAATAGTTTTAAAATTAAAATATTTGTTACATACTACGTTTTTATAAGTTTATTATTGATATCCCATTAGGTAATTTCATATTGTGATGTTAGTTTTTTATCTTGGCGATTTTGTTTTGAATGAAAAATTACATTTGACTCTACCAATAGGTACTAAATTGTCAATTCTAGTACTTTTTCCAAATTAAATTTGGTACTACCTTCTCCAGTATATATTTACTGTCAATCAGTATGTTTATTCACTGTAAACTTAGTAAATATTGAAATTCGTAGGCCCCAAGTTTTTACATAAGATAAATAAATGCTTTAAGAAAAGTTTCGTAATTAATTTTATATCAAATACATCTCGTGGGATTATAAAATATAAACTTCAAACGAACATAACTCATGCTAAAATATTTTATATGTTGGCAAAATTGCGCTATGTTGCCGCGTTCAAACATGGCGTAGTATTGTAGTCAAATAGTTTGATATTTACTAGATTCTAATATTATTTTAAATGCTTGGCAACATAGTCCCGTTCTGACAGCTATGACGTGCACCTATATTTATACTGGATAAGGTATATTTTTTTAGGGCTAGGAACAGAGCTGATTATATCCAAACAAACTGTGGCCTTATGGTAGTTAGTTTGCATTGAAGTTTTTTATATTGTGGATATTCTTGTTTTTTGTAGTTTTTGCCATTATAGTGTTATATAAACACATTATTATCATTAAGAAATAGTTTGAGTTATATTTAAAGAAGTTTTATTTTGTTCTACGGCGAGAAAAAATTAAAATAATATACTTAACCTCAAAAGCAAACTTTTTTATATAAAACAAAATAAAACTTCTTTAAATACGACTCTAAATATTCCTTAACGATAATAATGTGTCTATTTAGCACTATAATAACAAAAAAATACATGAAAATACATAATATATGGCTTGTCCAGTATAAATATAATTGCACGTCACATCTGTCAGAACGGGACTATGTTGCCAGCGACAGTGAAAGTGAATTTTCAATTGATGAAGACGATGACGATTTAGGTTGCAAGCCACTACAATAAATTTGTATATATTTTTAATTTTAATAAATTAATGTTTTTATTTATTAAAATGTGTTTTTCATACTAATGTTATAGTATAATAATATGCAAAAATACATTCTATCTAAACTACCTGGAGCAGGTAACCACAATTCCAAATTACCCAAAGTCATTATTTACTCAGGTATAGGTAAATTTATAAAAATATTCCACAATTATTTAACATAGAACATAGATTAATTATTTAATATATTTTTTAAGTCATTTCGGTAAGTATATAACATTTTAATTATATTCTGCAATAAAATAATCATGTTGTTATTTTGAACGTACTTTGCCTGTACTATATCATTAGCTTTAACGGAACCAGCAAACGAGCCCGACTTTTTCGGTTTTCATTTCAAGGATCTAATGCACTGCTGCCATTCAGTTGTGCGCAACTATTTACGACGTCACAGGTCTACTCAGAATCCGCGGCCTTCTATCATTATTTATCTGGCAACGCTGCATTACCAGAAAAAGTCGTAGCGTAGCAAGAAAAAATAAGTGTGGCACATACACATTTTGTAAACTGTCTATTGTATTTCATATTATGTACCTATTATGTGATTCATTTCACATACGCACATGCGAAAAGATCTGATTGTGCACATCATGTCAGTTAATAATGAATAACAACACAATTAAAAACATTTTTATAGCCTAGATTTGTTGCAATAGTAATACTAATCTATACGTAAAATACTTTAAATGTATAGGTATATGTATATGTTCTATAAATAAATGGTGAAATTGTCCATTACACATCCGTCTTGGTGTACATTTAACATACTTACCTCTGTTTTTTTGTCTCCCAACTTTGTTGCAAACTATTAACAATAAAATTTCTATCAACCATTTCTTGATGTGCTTGATTTTGAAATTGGGTTAAAGACTCTTTGGTTTGTTTTAATTTATTGTGCAATATTTCTTTTTGCTCTTTGAGTTTGCAGTTTATTTCCTTTTGTTTTTGCTCCTCTTTTAAACGAACTTTTGATACTTCCAATTTTTTTTTTAAATCAGCGGCTACTAGTTTCAGGCGAAGATTTTCTTTTTTAACAGAATCATCGTCGTCTCTTTTGAGATTCGTTTCATCCTCTATAGCTTTTTGAAGGCGTTGAATATTTAATATCTTGGTTTTTATATTTTCTTCAAAGGTCTGATTTCGGTTTAAGAGTTTCTTCAAGTTGATATTTATATCTTCCGCTTCAGATAACAATGCCGTTGACTGTTCTTCTAGGGTTTGCTTAATTTCATCAGCTTTTGAAAGAAATTCTTGTAAGTGTAATACATCTGCACATGATCCTGATTCTTGAATATTAAGCATTTCTCGTTCCAATTTTAAATCGTTCAAATGTTTTTTCTCCTTTTCAATTTGTTCTTTTACAAGCAAATTTTTTGCAAAAAGAATTTGAGAAACATTGTTTTGAACTGCCTACAATAAAGACTAACGTTTAGAATTAACCGATGAAATACATATTGAGAGTCTTACCTGTTCTTCGATGAAAACCTTACACTTCTTGCCAATAACATATTCCGCTTGTTTATATTTTATTACTTGGTCATCACTTACAGCTTCTTTTTCACTCTCAATTATTGGTTCTACGACATAATTGGATGCTTTTTCAAATATTGTTTCTCTCTCACTCGTGCTCTCCGATTCCCGTTGAGTTTCAATCTCATTTAAGAATTGAAACTGTTGAAATTCCATGTTTTCCCTACAATTATTTTCTCTTAAATTATGATAAACGTATCTTCAAATTTTAAATTTGAATCATGGAACCTGAATAGTTACTTTCAGTAGGCGTAGGCAGGAGGACGCTACCATAGACTCAATAATTCTGTGACGTCATTTAAATCAAAGTAGCCAACTCTGTAAATCGATATTCCACTAGATTCTTTGTGCGTTGAAAAGTTAGATTTAAATGTTTTAATTCTTTGTCCTCATTAAAGTTTTATTTTATTGAGCTTGTATTTATGTATATATCTTTTTGTCTACTTTTTATCTTATTTTCTATATTCTTTTATATTTATCATAGTTCATAGTTATTAGATTTGGGATATTTACTGTTCTATGACTTGTCTTTCTAGACAGACAACAAATAAAGTTGTTCTGAGCCTCAATCTGTGTTCAGTGAACTTCTGTGCATTCTTTTTCTTTTATGAATTATTTATCACCTTATATTTATCTATGATTTTGTGCACATTTATCCACATTTATCGCTTCGTATCGCCTGGATTAGATTGAGATTCAATCTAATCAATCATTGAGTCTTGAGTGAATGATCCAGGATAATCTGCAACGGAGCACGAGTTTTGTATCACAAATGCGGCAAAAATTAACAAATCAAACTTTTGAACCAAACTTCCACGTTTATTTGAAAAAATTAACTTATGTTGATTAAGCAGTGTTAACACTTGACCAAGTATGGAAGTAGTAAAGACATAACGATATTAAAGCTTAAATGTTAATAGCCCATGGATTTATTTCCCTCTAAGATCAGAAGAACTGTGCAATGATATAGAAAAACCAGGAAAATACTATATCAAGCTGATTTTTACAATAACTAAAATAAATTTGTGTTACATTTACGTCATATTTATGTACAGAAAATAATCATATATATCAAAGTATATTAACAGTTTAATAGTGGAGAATTTCCAAGTTTTATTTGTTTATTAACAAACATTAACATTTTCGATCTGCTAGATGTCTTTTAATTTCTAGTACTTCAAGGAAATATAAATTTTGTTTTTTTTTATCACAAATGTGTAGTATTTGAATGTTGGTGTGTATGAGCGAGTCTGGATGTTCAAGAAAGTGTTTTGCATACTTTGACTTATCTGGAGGTTGTAATCTACATGCTCCAAGTGTTCATTGAATCTTATTTCAAAATTTCTTTGTGTTTGTTTTAGGTATATATTATACAGCATTACATTTTGGACAATTAATTTTGTAAACATCAGATTTTTTAAATTTAGGTACAAAAGCATTTTGTAAAAGTGGTATTTGAAAACAATAAGCTATATTTAAATATGTATTTTTAGAACATCCAAAGAAAAGTATGGAGACATGCAATATCAGTTTAGTTCAGTTAAAAAGTGAAGCAACACAAAATTAATTAAAAATTGTATTATGTTGAAGTTAACATTCATGAAGTTGAGGAGCAAATCCTTAGTTCTGCATCAATTGGTAATTATTATTTTTTAACAACAATTACCTTAAATTCTTTTACTTGAAATAAGTTACTTTTTCATATTAAAACATTGGTACCTATTAAAATTTGAATAAATAACACTTTTGTTCTATTTTTATGTAGATGTAAACATTCTGTGGCAATCCTGTCTTGGCTTCATCATAGAAGTGGACAGCCTAATGTCACTTCTGTTGAATGCTATATTGGAAGACATCAAATTTGTCTAGAGCTAAGTATTTATGTCTACAAAAGCTTTTGTATAAACTTTTTTAAAAGAAGGTAATATATTCAGCTGATGGCTTTTTGCAATTTGCTGGTATAAGTATGGGAGACAATTTGTAATTTGCCGTCATTACATTTAAAAACGTATTTGCGAGAAAATAGTGAAAGTTTAATTCAACCGTTTAGTTGTTCTTAATAAGATGGACTTTCACATAGTAAGGGTTAGTACAATAAATTTCAGACAAGAGAACAATCGATGTATTCCAATTGGTTTAAATTAAGATTCTGAAGAATAGCTGCATCCAAAATTTTTGAAGCAGCTTGATGCTAAACTAAAAATGGGTGCATATTAGAAAATATGGGAGTAACAAAACTTTTTGAAACATAGTGTTTCAAGAGGAAAACCATTAGAAGCAGAAGTTTTAAACAATTTGAAAAGAAGCAAGGAATACAAATTAAAAAGATAGGTTTGTTGCTTTCAACTGATTCTGTTTTAGGCGGCTGGACCGAGGGTGAGGGCAGGACCGTATTTTACTAATTTAATAATAATTCTAAATGATCTAATAATGAATGCAAATAGTAAAATAATATAAATTTGTGATTTATTTAATTTGCAAATTATTGGTGAGGCACTGCCTTACCTGCCTCATAGGAGAAGCCGCCACTGCTATTCACAGAAATTAATAGTTTTTTACTCATTAATCTTGCTTAAATTATTAAATTTAATTATTATAATTATTATTATTAAAACCAAATTAAAAAAAATATATATCACACGTTATACTGCTTCTTCTTTTATATGATATTACTAATTTTTAAAGTGTCAAAACTATGTGTTAGGAGTCATTTTAATAGTGGGTCCTAGGAAAAAGACTTTTTATTTGTTAATTTAATTTATATAAACAAATGGAAGGCTAGAGATTGGCTAAATTATTGTAAGTGAAGAAATGTAAATGATGGAACACATTAGGTATAGCATTTATATGGAAAGTGCAAGTTGTTTTCACAGTTTGAATAAAAAACACAAAATCATCAAAATATTTACTAATACAAAATAGTATATGTACTAAACTTATTTGTTATACATAACATAAAAATTTCAATTCTGAGCGAACATTTGAGATCTGCATATGCATATATTTTTATATAAAAAAACTTACATTAAACTTTGTAACATTTGAACAAAATATCACATTTTACAACAAAGATTTACAGGTTAATGTACAATTATTTAACAACAAATGTTAACTTTTCGGTTTAAACCTTGACATATAAAACTCGCAGTCCTGACAATACAAATTTGCTGCTACTACATTCTTTTTTCTACATAAATTACACTTGGTTTTGTCCGTAGGTACACTATTATTCGCATTGTTAACTATAATTGGGGTGACGACGGCCCAAGGCGTAGGAGAATCCGCTCCTTTAGTCCCTGCTTCAAAACTAACAGACTTTTTGGCGTTTAAATTTTTAGGATGAGGTACTGACTGATAAGGTGATATCTTAGTTACCTCGTCTGGATGATAAGGTGGTACCCTTTGATAGACATCGATTGGAATGCGTTGATATGTAGAGTTTTGAACGTCATAGTCATTTGGGACCCTTTGATAAATACCCAATTGTTCTGTAGGTTGAGGCACTCTTTGCTCTGCAGCTTGAGGAATCCTTTGATATGGTGGATTTTGCGGATATGATTCAGCGGTATATCGGGAATAATTTCCAGGGGGTGTCCTTTGATAGTATTGGTCATATCCATTTCGAAATTGAGGTTGATTGTAGTTTTGGGGCATTGGAGCAGACTGATAAGCAGAATGACCATTCATAGGGCTAGAATTTGTTACTCTAGCTTGACCTTGACGAATGGCCTGAGCATACTGTGCTGTAGATTTATTATTATTATAATTATAATAAGCAGCATATGCTGCAGCATTTGGAGGAATGGATTGATAAGGTGATTGTTTGGAACTGGAATTTGAATACTGTGCAGCATACTGCTGATCATCATGTCCGTTTTGATAATGATATGGGGTTTGAGGATTGTCATGATACGTTTCTGACGAATATGCAGGCCTGTTAAGCTGCAATTGATCACCTGGTATATTTGATCTGCTTGTTTGTAAATTATCTTCTATTGAGTTTTGTCTGACAGGTTGGGGATGCTGTCTGTGGTACTGAGAATCAGTAAGAGAATTTTGTCTATGAAGTGGTGGGTGGGTGCCTTGAACATTTTGTCTTGGTAGTTGAGGGATCTCATTTGAAATATTCTGTCGATGAAGCTGAGGTGAATGTTGCACAGTGTAAGGTTGTACATGACCATTTTGTAAATTATTGTATACAGGTTGTGGAGACTGCCTATAGCCCAGAACATCTGGTACTTGCTTTGTTACATCTGTTCTTTTAACATACAATGATTGATTTTGTGCTGCAGATTCTTCAATCTTACTTTCATTTTCTCTTAGCGATATTATTTCTTGTCGTATGGCAGCAGTTTCGGGTTTATTCATTGCTGTTCTTAATACCCTTTCCAAAATTGGGTTAGGTATGAAACTATCGTCTTCCTGTTCATCCGCTGTAGCTACCAGTATTACTTGATCACAAAAAGATACACTCTTTTTCTTAGGTCCTCTTCTTTTATCATCATTTAGACTAATATCAGAAGTCTGATTTAATGTCTTGTGAACAACGGCATTGAGCATTTCCACCTCTCTTAATTCTTCAGCTATTTGTTCAGGTGCTATTGTTTCCAATTCTTCTCTCTTTTTCACCGAAAGAACGCCGTTATTGTCATTTTTAACAGGCTCGTGTTTAAATGTTTGCTTCATCTCTTGACCTTCGAACCTTGAAGCCAAATCTTTTACAGATTGTTTATTTTCTCCTGGAGCATAAAATTGGGTGTTAACAACATCTATGCCATCATTAACTGAATCAGTTTGGCTCTTTTTATTTCTTAAAGCTGCTTGTTTAGCTTGCAACTCTTTTAGCCATGTTTCTCCCGTGGATTTCGGAGCGACACTTATTTTGTGTAGATCGGGGTCTTGAGAGAGGATCTGTTGTCGTTTGTTTTGTAACTGTGTAAGTAATGTACCTGATTGTGCAATTTGTTGCAGATGTTCGTCCAACGCTGATAAGTCCAGGGGTGAAGGTGGCGGTGGAAACTCCTCACTTGCTTGTCTAGAATGAACCACAGAACCCATCGGACTAGGGTAGGGTGGTAAATCTAAAGTTTGTACCGTTGTGTGCGTTGGGAGACAGTCGACTTCATCTACACCACTGTCTCCGTTATAATTAGTCGCAGTTCCTTCATGATGAACGTCAGCAGTAGTAATAACAGTGTTGCAAGTGGTGGAAAAACTTTCGTCGCTAAAGGATCCATCTTTATAATATGGTAAGGACACAGGAGCTTGATATCGGTAGTCTTGTTGGTAGTACCTGTTTTGAGATTGTTCATTCTCTTCGCTAACTTCTGATCCATTCAACTTAGATGTACTAAGTTGGGAAGTAGTTCTTAGAGGAGGCGGAGGAGGTACTTTAGCCATGGTTAGAATTTTACCGGCACTTCCATGAAAACTCTTTCGCATTAACTTGCTCCTTTCTAAGTTCGGGTTTGGATTGTTCCCGGTAAATTCTAAATGACCTTCTGACAAATAACCATTCATACTTAATGGATTTTCCAAAGAACCTGAACCTGAAAATAATAATGGATAATAATAATAAAAGTATTTCTATTGAGGTTGAATTTGTAAAGCAAATTTTAATCAAATATAAAATATTTACCTTTTAAACAAATACTACTGTCGTCCACTGTGGAAGTGGCAGGTTTGGCAGATTTCTCATCCACGGCATTTGTATCAGTCAAATCTGGCATACTTCTGTTTTTACGCTTGATCAATCCACCCATTAGAAGTTTTCGTCTAATTTTGTGTTGCTTTTTCGCCTTTCCATCTTTATCCTTATCTTTTTCTTCCTTGTCTTTGGCCTTTTTCAATGTATCTTTTCCAGTAACGATTTCGGGAGCAATGGAGAAATCTCCTCTAGATAATTTGTTTCTATCCTCACTCCGTGACCTTTTTTCCTTTCCTTTTTGATCCTTATTTTTATTTCTGGAAAAAATAAATCTAGACTCTCTAACGGGTGGTTTGTCGTATAACATATACTCTTCATCCTCGACAGTTACATTAGATAACTTGGCTTTAAGAGTGTCTTTCTTCTTAGGTAATGTAGCGTAAATTTCAATATTTTTCGTTGCTTGGGCTTTTTCCTTCTCAGGAAGCAATAGTTCCTTGCTATTTTGCCTCGAATGATTACTCTTATCCCTAGAATTTTGTCTTGAATGTCTCCCACTACCGCTAGAACCTTCCCTAGTGTGTCTAATTTCCGGTTGAATATCTTTGCTTGTGGGATTAGGAACTTGTGTCATTCTTCTATGAAGGCTTCTGGCTCTCATTATACAAGTGTTATGCTTCATTCTAGCTAAAGTTAACGTTTGAGGGTTATTGTAGGGAGCATTCATAGCGGCTCTAGCCTTTGTAGCGGCAGCGTTGCAAAGAGCAAGAGCTAAAACGAGATCGTGTTCATCTTCTAATTGCCGCGATTTTACTAGAAGTTCATCGGCTTCGTCACAAAGAACATCGCAACTCGGAGAATTTTGATTTAAACTTATATTGTTGTAATCTTCTGGAATCTTAGCTAAATGACCCATTTTCATTAGATGTTGGAGTGTAGTTACTGTTGAACTGTCGTTGGAAGATAGAGAATAAGAATCATATCCAGCATCATATACTCCACTGCTACTGCTAGAATAATCAGCTTTGGTTCTGGTTGGACTGCCAGGAACGCTACCAGCGTTACTAGGAACTTTACCAACCAGATAAAGATATGGATTTTCCATTGTAGTTGAAGATGCTGACGAAGCACTATTTCTATCTCCACTCCAATTGCCACTATCTCGTCTTCTTGGTACGTTTAAGTGATCTGGAATATTTATACCTTCCATACCAGATGAAGATCCATTACTTAAAGTTCTATGTATTTGGGGTTTTCCAAAATCTAACGTCTTCCTGCTGACATATTCCGGATCTTTCCTATTTACGCAACCGTCAACTACATCCATCTCTTGGTTATGGGAAATATTACTTTGAATTACAGCCAAATTTTGATAATCATTATAAGGCCTGGGTAATGGAGGTTTTTGATTCACGATTGAACCATCTGGATTGGGCGTTATGGCACGACGGGTTGTTCCAATCATCGGTTTCTCGGGACTTGGTGTAATAGACCGGCGAATTACAGATGGTAGGACTTTCTTGTTTACTTTATCGCTCAACATGGGAGTTATTTGCTTAGGGGCATTTTCTGTATTAACAGGCGTCCCATCCGGCAAGGCGTAAAGAAGCAGTAGAGGTTGATACCTGAAACAAAACATTTGTAAATAAAATTGAATAAAATCTTTTATTTATCACTAAGTAATTTAGGTACTTTTCTTACCTTCCTTTCCGGCATTTTTCAACCACCTGCTCCCACCTCGGTCCAACTTCTCTGACAGTTGCATCATCAAAATAAATCCACACTCTTAACTTGGTATGAAAGAAAAACGTAGAATAATGTTTTCCATAATAAGTCACGATGCCAACTAGATTATGAACTGATACTTCTGCCCATCGACTATCGACTACTGTATTAAATACATCACCAAGTCTTAAAGTAGTCCCAATTGTTGAAAATACTTCCATTATATGTTCTAAAGTTGGTCTTTCGGAGTTCCAGACTAAACCGATAGACACTATTTCTGGACGATTCATTAATGTACGGCCTATTTGGATTACTGCTCCACAAGCACTCTAAAACAAAATTATAGACATTAATTATACAGTAAATATAAAATGATGGTCTCAGTGCCTTATAAATATAAATCCCTTTTCAGAACTCATAATGCTTTGTTGAATTATAATAAATAAAATAAATTAAGGATTACAAAACAAATATAATACAAACATTTTCACCATCTCCCATATTTGAAACCACTATTCTTTTTAGCAGAATTCTTTAATTTTTACAAATACGAATAACTGGTTTTTTCAAACTATATGTTTTCCTCTAAATCTCTATAAAAGCAAATTAAAAAATGGTTTCCATACATTAATTAAAGTATATTTTAGATATTCATGACAAATACAGGCATTCAAATGAAAGTTCTACTTACTGGACAAGTTCTGACGTCTCCCATGTTACCAGCTTTCTTTAAAAGCTGTCCAAATGGATCAGCATTACCTCTTCCTCCATTAGCTCGTACCTGGTATACCAAAGTTGAAGTAGAAACATAATGAACCATCTAAAATAAAAAATAAAATAGTGAAACATAAGAAATAATAAATACATGTATGTATACAATAGTATTTTTTACCACTAGTGCAAAAAGTAATCTATTCTATACGATGTGTGAAAGTTGCAGTGCAAAAATGTTACAAGTATGAAATAGATTTTCTGTTCGAGTAGCACACAATACTTTTTCTAAGATCAAATTAAAAATATGTTTAACTACATATTTTACTACAGGTAATTATAAATTTATATTGACACTGTGAGGTGCAATAATTTAACTGACAGATTAGATTAGAATTGGAGTGGCTCTTTGTTCTTTCCCACTTTCTATTATGGTCTTCCCTTTGACTTTTAACCTTTCGACTCAGCAACTCTTCTGCACAACATTGCAACGCCATTACCTCTGCCTGAAAGACAGTGGCATGTCTTCCAAGGCTATAGGCAATTGAAAAACATAAAATAGCTTTTAGTATAAGTGAAATACCTTTTAGATTAAACCATAGTAGGTAATCCCCCTAAACGACGGTGTAAAAGGTTACTTCATCAGGAAGTAACACTTAATGAACACATTATACAATCTGTCAAAAAAAAAGTTTTCTTAGCATGTTATGGAAATAAACGTCATGCCATTTATACTGTAGATTTTTTAATAAAATATAGTATCCGAAAGAACATTTTAGAGAAAGTGATGAAATTATCAGCAATCCGCCGGGCGTAGAAAAAGTATATAGTACGCGCTCCTGCGCACTTGTTACGTAAAATACTATTAATTTTGATTTTCACATATACGAGGGTTGTCTGAAAAATTTCCGACCTCAACATGAAGATGGCAGCACTCGGAAACAAAAGTTGGGGAATGTGTTTGCGCATGCTTTGAAAGGTACCCACAATTTCAGCCATTTTGGACACGCAGTTGTTTGACAATCATTTGAGTGAGTCAATGTGAGTGTTTTTATGAAAATGGAAAAAATCGAGTATCGAGCTGTCATTAAATATTTAGGACTCTGCACCATCATTTACCACCGTGAAATTTTGGGCTGCTGAATTTAAACGTGGCCGTACCAGCTTGGGTGACGATGAACGTTCGGGACGTCCAAAAACTGCAACCAATGACGATAATATCGCTTAAGTTCATCAAATGGTGCTAGACAACAACCGTCGAATTAAAATTAGAGAGATAGCAGAGGCTATAAACATGTCCAAAGAACGTGTTTGTCACATACTGAATCAAGATTTAGGCATGAGAAAGCTGTCCGCGCGTTGGGTGCCGCGTTTGCTCACTTTGAAGCAAAAACGTGTTAGAATGAATATTTCCAACTCTCTGTTGGCGCAGTTTAGGCGCAATAAATCAGAGTTTTGGCGCCGATTAATTACTGTAGATGAAACTTGAATACACCATTATACTCCAGAAAAAAAAAACACAGTCAAAACAATGGACTGCGAAGGGGGAATCGGCTTCAAAAAAAGCAAAGGTTGTTCCTTCGGCTGGGAAAGTGATGGCAACTGTTTTCTGGGATAGTCATGAAGTTTCCTTAATCGATTATCTTCAAAAAGGAAAAACCATTACAAAAGCATACTACGCATCATTACTTGACAAGCTGAAGGCAGAAATTGCGGAAAAACGGTCACATTTGCAGAAAAAAAGAATTTTGTTTCACCAAGACCATGCGCCGTCTCACACCTCAGCGGTTGCCATGGCGAAAATCCACAAATTACGGTTTGAACTGCTTGACCACCCTCCTTACTCACCAGATATGTAGCCCCAAGCGACTTTTTTTGTTCCCTAAGCTAAAAGTTGCACTCGGAGGACAGAGATTTTCGTCGAATGAGGAGGCCATCACCTTCGTAAACAACTTTTTTGCAGAGAAAGACGCCGAGTACTATTTGGACGGGTTGAAGAGATGGGAGCATCGCTGGGAGAAGTGTACAGACTTACAAGGAGATTATGTAGAAAAATAAAAATTAATTTGAAGAAAAAATGTCTAGTACAGTCGACAGAAGCAAACATGGTCCGCGGAAAATATGCCAACTAATTTCAAGGTTATCACAATCAGCCAATCACGAGCCAATGTTAACGATAATATCAATTTTAGTGGCTGCATAAGTGAGATGAAAATACAACTACAGCGACAAGGACACGCCCACCCAGGGTTCATGTTTGCTTCTGTCAACTGTATCTTTGTTAGGTCGGAAACTTTTCAGACAACCCTCGTAAATGAAAGTATTCAATGATTTTGACAGAAAACCCACTTAATAAATATAAAAAATGGTATATTGTGCTATAAGTGCGACAAAGTGAAGTTGGCGGTCATTGGCTTGAGTGGCTAATCGACAACGACGCACGAGTTGCACATGCTATTTTATATTACAAATTTAAGTAGGTACAAACAAATAATTTTTTTTTTTTTAAATGCGACGGTTCTAATGCCAAAGTATGTATCCAGCATAGTGTATTCACTATGAGTGATGCAGAATAAGCAACCATATTTATATATAAACCAAGGTGCACTAGTGTACTAGGTGGAAAGTATAAGTTTCTAGTTGATGATTATCAATATTCTGATTTTCTGAATTGGAAAATGATTAAAATTTAATTATTTCACTGCTACAGTTATTAGAAATGCAAAAATAAATTAAACATGCTTCAATTTACGTTCATAAAATATGCAATATCTGTAACTGATTTAATTAACAGATCAATTTTTTGTTTAAGAATTAGAACTACCATTACAGACTTTCTTTCGTTTTGGTACACCGAAATATTCGCTGATTCATTACCTACCTTTAATAAAGATTTGTGGTTTATCTTAGTATTTCATTGAATATATCTATTTAAATAATACTAACCTGAGTATACGACAGAGGTTCGGAAGTGGCACCGCAAGCTGCACAAATACTCTGTTCGACTAAAGTCATAGCAAACTTCTGATGTGGTATACAATGTCTAGCGTTGCACATATCCTCAGCTTCGCCTTGAGCAATGTGCATATGAATACGTAGAAGCATATTTTCAAAGCATTCGGCTGCATCGTCCATAAATCCTAATTGAAATCGATTTTGATCGAAAAAACTTTCGGCTAACGCCCTGCGCAACGTATCTGGAGGCAAGGCAGTTTCGGTAGAGAATTGAAGTTGAGAAAACAGCTCCTAAAACAAAAATTAATGTTTAAAACCTGCTCTGCTAGGAAATAATATGTATTCAAATTTAATACTAAGTACTATTTTTTTAAAATAATTAGGTTCTCCACATTGAAAATTAACCCTTTGGAAATTATTTTTCTTTTACAATTCTCGTAAAAATAAATTGTACGATACAGTGTTATTAAAATAAAAAATAGATAGCTGTTTTTTAAATTTGAACGAAAATCGTTGATAACAACCACTAACAACGTAGATTTAGTCGCAAACATTCAAATGATTACGATTTCAGTGTGTCCGATTTGAATTAAACTAGAGAAATATAAAAGATAGATGTGTGTTAGTTGTTAAAGTCCTATCTAAATCAATTTTCAATTATTTTCTGTTTTACTTGACAAACTTGATATTGTATGTAAATTGTATTTGTATAAAAAACTTTATTAAAGATTTTCATTTATAAACCGGTGTCTTGCATTTTTGGTTGAGTAGGTACTCGCTAGGCTAGGCGTGATTTTTATTTCGATCCACCAGGATTCCATAATGAAATAAGTAGATCGAAAAAGTCGTGACGTCAACTGTCAGGTTGGTAGTCCTGATATTTCGAATGAAATTGGATTTGCATATAAATCTTCATAAGTGAATTTTTGAATGTGTATATCGTTTATACCATAAAAAACCATTCTGATATAATTCTAAATTGAAGTCTAGCTCGGTTATTCATAAAATAACTAGGAAACTGTCATACCAGTAATATAATTTGAATGAAAACATATTAGAGTGAAATAAAATTGTCATTAGATTTGTTGCATATTTTTTACTTTTAGTGAATGGCCCAGACCTCAATCCAATTGAACATGTCTGGGATATGATGAGTAGACAAGTTCGTAACCGAGTTCCTACTCCAATTAATTTAACTCAATTGAAAGATGCTTTGGTCCATGAATGGAATCAGATTGACCAGATAGAGATTCGACATTTAATAGAGGGTATGCCACGACGTATTGAAGCTCGTGGGGGAAATACCCGGTATAAATATTTCGAATTTTCAATGTTAATGATTTGTTTATAAAATTATGTATTACTCTGTTTAAATTGAATAAACAAATTAAAAATATTTCATTTTCTTTAAACCGTCACATTTCACAAACAAATCAAGATATCTGGGTAAATAAAAAATCGAAGTGTTGGAAACAAATCAGACATCTTGATAAAGTTTAATATGTGCACATCTACTAGCAGAATTAACCTACAGGGTGAGTCAAAAGTAGAGGAAAACATTGTTTTCTTTTGTCTCCTGTATATGATAAATAAATCAATATTTTGAATGGATCGAATTTTAAGACGGTGAGTGAAAGTCTAAAATATTAAAATCCGTGTTGGACAGTACTAGCTTTGACATATTTATAATACAGACGTAAATAAGTTTTTTGAGTTTACGTTTTGATATCGATTTTAAATTTAATTTGAAAATATTAATTAGGTACATAATTCAATAAAAAAATCTAAATAAAATTCAAATTTAGAATTTGAAAAAGCTAGCAAAATATCTAGTTAGGTATTTAACCCTAAAAACCCATCTTCAGAAAGTTAATTTCACAATCTTAGTAGAGGATACGAGTTTTAAAAAATTAGCCTCAATGGAAGGAAGGGAACGGATGTTATGAATGAACATGAAGTCTTTGTTACGGTTACTTTTAATTACCTGTATAATAATACCGTGTAAAAAGTTCCCATACCTTTGAACTTGTTCACTCTTGAGAAGCAATTAATGCAAGAATATTTAAATAACTTATTCCATCGAACAAAGTGTTGTAAAATTTTTTTCCTCGTGTATATAAACGTGTTAATACTGCCTGTCCATCGTACCGTAAAATAGTTATAAGCATCAATATTATAATATTTTAACAATGATAAATTTTACGCACATCGTTTATTAAATTTTAAATTAATTATAATATCTTAAAGATTAGCTAGTTACTTGTTGAGTAAGTTGAGTTTAATACTCGCGAGGAAGCTTTCTTTTCTTGTAGTAAAAAGGTGCATAAATTGAATAATTTTATAATACATTCATAAGATGATTTCCGTTATACTCCAACCTACTTCCTAACTTTAATATTTTAAAAGACAACGTTGCCAAGATACACTATTGCAGTACGTAAACATGAAATTCAGGTACGAGAAAATCCATCACAAAAGTTACAAACATAATTAAACCAAATTATTTACAAAAATATTATTATACAGGGTGTCCCAAAAAGAATAGTCATAAATTATACCACAGATTCTGAGGTCAAAAATATGTTGATTGAACCCTCGATTGAACGCCACTTATCTATATACAATAGTGCACACAAAAAAGTTACAGGGACTAAAGTTAAAAGTTTTATTAATTTTTTTTAATATTACTCTAAAACGGTTTAACGTTAATGTATGAAAATTTATAGGGAATACTAGTATAAAATACCCAATAAATTGGAAACAGTTGCATTCAATTATTTTGATTTATTATGGATTTTCAGAGGGGATTAACACCCCTTTCACCTCCTTAACTGTTCTCCATACCTTCATATGAGGTACTCTTAATTTAGCCGCTATCTTTCTCATGCTCGTGTCCGGGCGTTCGTCAACAATTTCTATTATATCATCTGCATTCGCAAAGTCTTTTGGACGATCACTATTACCGAGAACTTGTTTTTTAAAGTGCCTGTTTCTCTTAAATTTCGGTCAATAGTCAAAAAAATTCGCCTATGTGGTACATTTCTATTAGGGAACTTATCAGCTTAGCGCCTTGCAGCCGCCGCACCATTTCCTTCACATTCACCCGAGCATTCACCTAATTAGAAAATGAAAGTAATACGTACAACCGTTATTTTCATAATTAAATTTTTACCTAATACTAAGTGCATAGTCTAAGAAACTGTAATTATTCATTTTGAGTTATAAACTAGAAAAACTTTTTTACTTATGTCAAAAAAGCAACAACAAATACCTCAATTATTAAATGTAATAATTAATAGGTAGTGTATTCTACATACGTAGCAGATTTGAAATAACTTTTAAATAACATTTTAAAGGGTTGTATCTTACATAACAAAATATTTACAAAGAAATACAGAGAGATACAAAAGTTTAAGAATATACGTTTGATTCCAGTGGCGGTCCATAATTTGTAAAATTATAGCCCTAAAAAAAGTTGGGGGGTGAAAATCCATAATAAATCAAAATAATTGAATGCAACTGTTTCCATTTATTGGGTATTCTCTACTAGTATTCCCTATAAATTTTTACACGTTTTAGAGTAGTGTTAAAAAAATATTTAAATTTTTAACTTAAGCACCCTGTAACTTTTTTTGTGTGCACTATTGTATATAGTAAGTGGGGTTCAATCAACATATTTTTGACACCAGAATCTGTGGTATAATTTATAACCATTCTTTTCGGGACACCCTGTAGGTATTAATAGTACACCTTCAAAGATGAGTCGATTGGGTATGAAACTATTACCTACTATTATTGTACTGCTGTTGTTAAATGATCTACTAGATTTTTCTGTTAAAATAAAAATGAGAATACAAAACCTTCTAATTAAAATAGAATTTCGATCTTCCTTATTAAATTTACCAGCTTTCAACGTAGTTAGAAAGTTAATTATAATAAGAAGTGTCTTGGCAACAACGAATACATGTACCTGTTCAAGATAACCTTAGGCAACGTCTGAAGATTATCATCGCTATAGACCCACATTGTCAAGAGAAAAATTCACTGATTTGACCGCAATCTCATTTTTTAATATCGAGGCAACCGTCTAGGTCTAGGCTAAAAGCAAATGTCCTATTATCAACAAAAATTACCTACGGGTTGCTATCACCATGTTAATTCAGATATCAAACCATATAATAATGTGAACAAACGTTTTTCAATTATTAATAGGTACTTATGTTTAAAAAGTGATGTTATTATACATACACTGAACAAAGCGTATTACCAAAAAATCTTAAAGTTTTCTAGGTTATTTAAATAAATCTAGTAGGTAGGTACTTAATTACAATATTATCTGAAAAGAACAGTTCTTTTTACACAATTTATACTATTGTTGATATATTATTGCTAAGATTAAATAAGAAGCATACAATTACATCCAATTAACTCATTCTGACAATAATACTTCAAAACAAAACTTCAAAATGCTAAGGACTCCCTACATCTCCCCTTTTTACTCTTCCTCCCTTCGCCCGAAAAATTTGAAAATACGGTCTCAAATATCTTAGGTATTTACCACTGTGTAATTTAACTACATATCTTCTATTAATACCTACTTCAGTTATTTCAGCAATTTTGTCCCATCTTTTGGTTCTATAATCTTGAAAAACACTTTATCTCCAATCTACAATGGGTTTAAATATTTCGATTGTTTATCATAGTAATACTTTACTACTTTTAGTGATTTTCTTATTTCTTACATAAGCAGCTTCTTTCAATTTTTTACAAAAAGATTCAAGTCTTGCTGGAACTAATGATCTGAGGGGATGGCCGTATAAAATTTCTGCAGGTGAATATCCATCGGATTTGGGTGCATTACGGAACTCAAGCAAACCTCTGTTGTATTTTTCATTGAGTTTTCCATTTTCCATGCATTTTAAAATAAGGTGCTTTATCACTTGCTTCCGCATGGCCATTACTTTGTGGGTAATGAGGGGTGGAAGGAGCGTATTTGATTTTCCAGTTTTTCAGGAATTGTTGCATTTCATATGAGCTAAACTGCAATATTTTTATTAAACATCCATTGGTCATGCTAGTATTAGGATTTCTGTTGCCGAATTGGCATATAACTGGCCAACCTGAAAGACGGTCAACATACACCATAAAGTGTTTTCCACTGCATGAAGAAAAATCTACCGAAACATCTTGAAAAGGGTGCATTGGTATTTCTTCACAGACCATAGATTCTTTAGGCAACGAATGTTGAAATTTTTGACATAATTCGCTTGCTTCAACTAAATTTTTTAGATCTTAATTTATTCCAGGCCAAAATACTGTCCTGCACAAGCTTTTGTTTCTCAATTCCAAGCTCAATTCCTTGATGTTCATCATGGAGACGCCTCAAAAATGTTCTTTTCATGTTCTTAGGAATCAAAATTTGACAACCCTTTATAATTATTTGATTTTCTAAACATAACTCATTTCTAACGTTCCAAAATGGTTGTAGGTTTAGTTGCAAATTTTTTCTATTCCTTGGAAAACCAGTTTTTATTTTAATTTTTAGTTGCTTTTTAAATTGGCTTTAACAATGGATCTTCCAAATGATATAATTGGATCTTCTGTATAAAATACACCTCTTTATTAGTATCTTCTGCTAACAAGTCTTCTTCTGGGTGATTAACAGGATATCTTTACAACGCATCTGGTATGTTCATTTTTCTTTTAACCTCTAGATCCTTGGATTTTCCATACTATCAATAGTTTTTTCGTTTAATATGGTTATTAACGGTTTATGGTCTGTAAAAATTTTAATAATTATCCATGTCTTATAGATAAAGTTTACATTTTAATACTGCCCAAACTACTCTAAGCATTTCAATTTCAATCATCGCATATCTGAACTCAGTTTCTGTTAAAAACCTTGAACCACACTGAACTAAACCATTAAGTCTTGATCCATCAGTATGTATAGCAGTGTTTAAAGTTCTGTATGGCATCTACTTTTTTTTGACTGCCCTTAATCCATCTTTTCCAATAACAAAACCCAAAGGAAACTTCTGGTATTGCAAAACTAAACTTATCAACACTAAGAGTGATGGTTTTTTTCTGCAATTATCTAAGATTTCAATAATTTTATGAACATGATCTTGAAATTTTTCGTCATGGACCAGAATATCCCGCATCTTTTGCAAAATTCATCACCCGAACTTACAAGGCCCATTGGTGTTCTTAAAAACCTATATCTTTCCCAAATAAACCTTCAAAATGCTAAGGACTCTCTACAAAAAGTTAAAAATTGTATAAAAACTTTTTTTTTATTTTTTTTTGGCTTTGGGTTTTTAACCTATTTAGCCACACTAATTAAAATTACTCTTTTTAACAAAAAATTACAAAATTAACAATAACAATAATAATACATGATTCAATAAAATCCAACGTCAGAATTACTGCATTATTGGTACATTATAAGTGGTAATCATATTTCTGAGAAAGTCAAAAACAATTTAAAATTAAATCTTTCGCTTGGTTCGTCGGAAGAATTCCCACGTAATTTCTCTGATGGCAGAACTACGACTTGCAAGGTATAGGTGAGATATTTGAGATTGGGGTAGAGGTAGAGATTATTTATTTGCTATCAAACTTTTTATTAGAAACTCAGTTGCATTCTGATTAATTTTACATGAGAACATCCAATGGTTGATATCATCATAACTTCCATCACTGTCACAGAGCTTCATCTAACGATCATTGTGTTAATGTTACTAATCCAATGACTTCTTTTAGCCATAGGGGATGAAGGAAGACCGGGATGTATTTTACAATATTGATTCCTGCTTTCATTACAAAATTTAGACCATTCATTGTTCCAATTTTTCATAAGAGATTTCTTCATTTCCACAACAACGTCATTTTTGGGAAGTTCAAATAGGACTAGGCCGGAAGTGATCGCATATTTTGCTAGAAAATCAGCCTTCTCGTTAAAAACTATGAACCTGAGAATTCGTTTACTACCTAAATTCCTAAATATACCACATTTTATCTTTTTCTTTTAAATTAAATAATTTTTAGTAGATTGTTTACAATCTAAAAGACCAACAAAATCTTTAAAATTTCACCCCATATTATTTCAAACTGTCTATCTTATTAAGTTATCTAAGGAATGTGTTGTATAATACCTACCTGGATCTTAGTCATAACATTCGTGGCATACCTTTAACAGACTTCATCTTCGAAGAATTTCATTTCTAATTTTGTAATATGATAATAAATTAGGTTAACCAATGGGCTGTTAATGTTTTCTTACATACCAGGTCCAAACAATTATTTGTCTGATTTGTAGTAACTACTTCCCATACAAGAAACACAAATTTACAATATTCTTTTTCCTTCAAAGTTCATATTTATTATAAATTAATAAATTATAAAAACAAAAGTAAATATTAGCATACAAGATGCAATATTATTATGCATTTAAAAAAATTACCGAAGAGACCTGGTATACACACTAATCGTATATCGAAACTAAAGTTCTGAGAACTTGCAACATGCAATAAAACAGAATCTGGTTACACGTTGAGTCACTCAAAAATTTCCGGTTACAGTTTCTTTGAAAAATATATTTCAATTTGTGTATGAAGAAAGAAGTTTTGTAGGAATAAAATGTTCACTTATCCTGAAAATTAATATGAGACCGATTCTATAGGAAACCTTGAATTTATTTTCGAACGACTACTTTGAAATGAAAGCAAAAAATATTAATTTTATATTCATTTGTAAATTTAAACTTCTTAATGATTCGCATAAATTTTCATAGATAATAAACAAACGGCTAAAGTTGATTCTTGTGCAAGTGTGAATGAGGTCGGCTAATGGTATTATATAATCAAAAACCGGAATGGTACAACAAATAAAAGAAGATCGTGGAGCTAACACACTGAGCAAAAACAATAATTGCAATAAAAATAGAGGTGGTAACGTTTTTAAATTAATATAAGTATTATATACACACAGTTTCTTTTTGAGTTAATTTAGGAAAAAAATAATATAACCAATTTTAAGATATTTGTAAAATTTTTCCAAAAAGTGTAAAATCAAAATTAATATAAAGTGTAACCTTATTACTGCACTACATATTTGGTTCATAGACAAGATTATCAATATCACTTTGAGATATACTCGCCCACTCAGCTATCAGAAGCTCTTGAAATTGAACCGGTGATTCTACTTTGAAGCATAACGCTCGGCATAACGCATACATGCTCAATAAGATTAAGGTCCGGAGATTGCGCTGGCCATGGTAAAACTTCAATTCCCTCGCTCTCCAACCAGTTGGTCACAATATGTGCAGCCTGCAAATAGGTGCTTAATCGGACGAAGAATTGTATCTAAATACAACTCGAAATACAATTGACCTGTTAGGAACGAATCAAGGAAAATGAGATCGGTCCTGCCTCCTATAATTATTCTATCCCATACCATGAATGTGCCACCTATGTTACTGCTTACTTGCTAAATATGTCTTAGTCTAGACTCGTCACCTAATAAAACTGTAGCCCAATTCTTAAATTCATGACACCATTCCAGTCTTGAAGCGTGATTACCTCTAGACAGAGATGGGCATCTCAGGGGCCGTCTACTGAATAAGTTGGCTTTATGAAGACGATGTAAAGTCGTAACTAACTCAGGAGCAGTTATTGTTGGTTGTCACCTAGACCTAGCCTTTAAAATTAAAAATAGATCTTGAGTTGCTGTATGGTAGAGCGTCCCCGTCCTGGATGTTGTTTGACCGAACTACCAGTCTCTCTAAAACGCTTCCATAATCTACTGATAACGCTTTGAGAAACACCCATCTGCTCAGGAACATGAGTTTGCAACATGCCACCTTCAAGGAAACCTACAGCTCTCTTCATTTCGGCTAACGTTGCCACAAATCATTCCATTCGTTTTTTCCATTGGTCAAAGCAATGCTGGAAGTCTTCTTTTGTAAAAGCATTTAGGAGCTCTGCCGATTTTCGCTTCACCTCTTCCATCGACTCGAACCGGGTTCCTTTTAAGGCAGATTTGATCTTCGAAAACAGGAAAAACTCACAGGGTGCTAAATCAGGCGAGTACGGCACGTGTTCGAGCACTGGAATGCCTCTAGCGGCTAAATAAAGCTTCACAGACAGCGTGTTATGAGCAGGTGCGTCGTCCTGGTGCAAGATCCACGATTTGTTTTTCCACATCTCCGTCCGTTTCTTACGAACTCGCTTTCGCAGTGTTGCCAAAACTTTCGAATAGTAAGTTTGGTTTACAGTTTGACCCTCTGAAACCCATTCAGTCATCACGATGCCGTTGATGTCGAAAAAAAAACGATTAGCATGGCTTTAAATTCTGATTTCGACATATTTGCTTTTTTCATTATCGGCGATCCAGGAGTTTTCCAGTGCATGGATTGCCGCTTAGTTTCAACATCGTATTAGAATATCCTGGTTTCATCGCAAGTGATGATGTTTTCCAATTCAGGCTCTTCATCTAACCTTTGAAGAAAATCTGAGCCGATCTGTTGACGGACGAGCTTTTGTTATCGGCACGAGAAAAAAACACGTTCGTTTCTAACCTCTACAGAAAAAATACTACAACAAAAACGTGTTTTAGTACTGGAATAGTAGACACTTCCAGTATCTAACGCTGCATTCGTTTCCCACCCTACCCCTCTAGGACGCCTTCTGCGCGCGCAGTCTCATTATTTAATAGCCAGACCTCGTATGTCAGGGATAATTATTTTTGTTTTGGTTTTCTTCTGGGTTTTTTATACACCATTCCCAGCTCTAAAAGTTATTATAGTTTTATAACAATGTTTTCCATCAAATCTTTATATCACAACAGAGTATTTTTGCATACGGTTTAGTTTAATGATATTGTCTTAGCTCATATTTTAAACTTTATAAACAATTTTTTATTTTAAATCAGTCATGTAGAAGTGAACAAATAGGTTGGTTTTTGTTAGTTAACACTTAAGTAATTCTTACGAAATCAAAAATGCAGGTGACTCGAGATCACACACTTTTTTTCTATTTTTAACCATTGTTTGTTAAAAAATAAACAAATTAAATTATATTATAGAATCTATTAAAGGTTTGGAAATATATGTCTACAAATAAAAATTGCTTATTTATAGTTTTCGATCAATAGTAAAATAGGTGATACGTTTAAAATGCATAATAATGATTATATTTATGATCCGTCCTTAATAGACTTGATATTATTTTATATTAACTCAATGTGATTAAAAACACAGTGAAAACTGCTATTCCAGCATTTTTATTGAAGTTTTTATCAATTGTTCTAAAAGTATCACTAAATGAGCGATATTTGCTTTCATCATCAACTCTATAACTATTATTTGCGTTTTATTAAAATAAAAAATTGGTATACGGAAGAAACATTGCAGCAATGCTGAGAAAATTGTAAACTAGCAACATTGAAACTGGATCTATTTTTATTGATAATAGACTTTGTGTAAAGCTGCACGAATTTGAACTTATTCTACTGTGACTGTGATGTCCATAAAAATACTTTCATTTATTCATTCATATATATTTGATTTATTTAATAGCCTGGTCGGGTGATGACATGTTAATTTAAAAATGGTTTTGTGGATTTAAAAGAACAAAACTTATAATTTCAGTTTTTATAAGCTTATTTAATGATTTATTTTAATAGAAAGTTATACTGAAAATCTCGGTCACATTAGAGGTCAACATCATAATGCGAGTGGACTGAATAGGAAAAACGAAATATTCAGTTCATTTGAGTCTTGGTTCAAAAATATTTACCTACATTAGGTGTCTGGAAATATTGACGCAATAAAAAAATTTAGTAACCTTTTGATTCAATTGGCAGATTTAAAAAAATACCCATTTAGAGTAAATAACTAAACGTTTGAAATAAACTTTTTTAATATATAGTAGTTTTCACCATAAATGATATTGACTGAAGGATTATAATAAAATCAATTAGTCCCTTAAGTTGTAAAATCCGAGATGCACATCATAAATGTAAAAGGACCTGATTCAGGTAATTTTGTTTCTCAGAGAGTGATTGTAGAGGATTACAGCTTACACTTCTTGTTCATTTTAGTCTTTGCATTTCATTGGAAGTGTTCACTTGTATTACGGTGTGCAATAATTTTATAACATTTATTTGTTATTACATACATTACTAGCAAATATTTTATACCTCAACGTACAAAATAGGCAGTATGTGGCGTCGGTGGATAAAAAGTAATAGTGCTTCTTCCAGTGGTTCGTTAAAGAAGAATCACTTATCTTGTGACGCGAAAATCATTTTAAAAAAATGTGTATAGTTCCTTACTTCAGCAAGGATATAACGCGGGTGCTGCGGCAAGAGTAACCAGTAATTTGACGAAGGTGCCTCTTACTTCAGTTAGACGAATTGTTGAAAATTCCATGGAATCAAGAAAAAAGCGTAAATATTCCCGTGTCACAAAAAGTCTAGACGACTGGGAAAAAGATTTGATAAGGCCTCGGATAAGGCGAAAAATCTACAATATGTACGATGAGCAGCGTGTCCCTACAATCAAAAGTCTGAAACAGCGGCTCATCAATGACGAAACTCACATCAACTGTGGCCTCACTACTCTTTGGCGAGCTCTGTTGTCAACTTCATTCTAGAGTTGGCAGTGGCTACTGATACGTTAGTAGGAAGGATATTACATTTCTCCCCTACTTTAACGATAAAGTTTACAAAAGTAAATAAGGTTTAAAGAATATGTTTACTTTAATTTACTTTAACGATAAAGTTTACAAAAGTAAATAAGGTTTTAAGAATATGTTATTAAATGTCTGTTTTATAATCTTTTAGGTAACTCGGAGGATTTATTTCTCTTTTTGGTTTCAAGTCAGGTGCTTCTCTTTCTTCTTCTCCTAACTCCAAATTAGGAGTCTGGTTTACTTCACTCATTTCCCTACCGTCTTTACTGGTTTCTATTTCTTCATTACTCTGTAAGAGTTCTTCATCTGTTAATGTTGTAATGCAAGTAATAATGGAATCCACAAGTTTAATAAGCTGGCGTTCTGAATATATAACATCAATAAGAAAATACCGGTCTGAAAATCGGCCCATATTCTACCTTGACGAGACGTGGTTTTGGTTTGACACGCATGACATCCCTTCCAAAGGATGGTCTGATTCCTCTGATAAGTGTAAAACTCGGTGTAAAACAAAAGCACCATCAAATAAAAGGAAGAGAATCACAATATTACGCGCAGGATCAGAAAATGGTTGGATTCCAAACGCTATGTGGCTTTCTGTCAAAAATATTAAGGACTCTTATGTTGATTATCACGAAGATACGACAGCAGAGCTTTTTCAAGATTGGTTTAAAAATTGCCTGTTACCCAAAATTACGCCAAATAGCGTTATAGTAATGGACAACGCAAGCTATCATAGTCGACCATTGCAAAAAATTCCTGGTTCAAAGAATACGAAATTGGAGATTCAAAACTTCATGGCTGCAAATGACATATATTTTGAGGAAAATTATACAAAAAAAGAACGTTTACAAGTGCTGCAGTCATTTTCTTAAAAAAAGTATATTTGTGATACAATTGCATTATAATTGGGACATAATGTGTTACCACTATACCTAATGATACCGCAGTACTTTTAGAAGAGAATATACATAATTATTTGTCAATATCTAAATTTATTGCTATTTTTATGGGAAGGCTTAGCCTCCCTTGCCTCCTCAGATGAGCCGCCACTGCATTCCAGTGGCGATATTGATATTTTCAGGTAAAACAAACTCTAGTGTTAAATATATTTTTGATAACAAGGTGGATAGAAAAAAAAATAAATATCACCTATGTTTCATTTTTATTAACAGATTTAACACGCAGCAATTCTGTTATCTTTGTACTGACAAACAAATTCCTAACTTGAAAGAAATCAACAATAACGTAGTTAATTCCATATCATTAAAACGTATGTACATGAAGTAATCGAGATTGCAACACCGTATGATTTAATCAACTGCCTATTATTCTCACGAGACTTATTTTTTTAGTCTTTCTCTTTTTATCGTTAATACTTTTAAGGAAACAATAGAAATGCGGGTTAATTATTGTAGAACGATAATTAAAAATTAAACTAACTGATAAATTACACTAGAGTGAGTGTAATTATAATTAAGTGTTGTTCAGCCGAGGGTTCAGCACTATCTTTAGATCTTAATATGTTTAATATTATTTGACATATTAAATACCATTTAAGTAAATATTTAATTGTAATGTGTTGAATATTTTTCTATTTGAAAGGTTGAGAAGAAATTGGATAAAATTTATGGTGCTTAAATTCTTATGAATATCTGCAGAGTATTTGGCTCAAGGATTTATGCTCACATTCGATTTTTTTAACCATGAGTTCATTGTTGCTACACCGAGAAAACACTAAAAATTAATTTATTGATAACATCAACAAAACATTTCCTTGTTAACAGCTTTTAGGTTTATTATGTATGCATGAAATATTCAAAATTTATGAGAAATATAACTAACATAAAAGTCATGTGAAGCAACAAATCAACACTTTGTGATAAACACTAAATTTAGATTATAATATTTTCGATTATTTTGACATTAGCATTTGTGGCTTTTTTCCAGTTTTTAGTTATAGATTCAGTTCAATCAGGATTAGTAAAATACAGAAAGGTCCATTAATTCGCGCGACAGACATAATATGCCCTAATGCTTTGTAAGCTTTCATTTGTAATCAATTGCGTTTAAATATACTCGATTCAAGTAATGGATCCATCTGCTGATCTCAGCGATAATTTTTAATAGCAATGATAGGGTTATCAAGAAGATAAACAATATAGTGTTGTTTCAGTTTTAAAGTACTTTGTGGAAAACCGCTCTGTTAGACAATTATCTTTTCAAACTTTTTTGTGACTCCTCTAACATAATATAAAAGTACTTATTGTATGTGTTAATTTGTTTTACTAAATCCTTTATGAAACATTTTTTTATGAATTTAAAAATTAAAACATAATAGTTGTTGCAATAAGGGAATAAATTATATACCTATTATGATAATTCGATTAACGTTGAGGTTCCTTAACAAAAATATAAACCAAAAGGAACACATGTCAACTACCCACTTTATAATTTACAACCTGTTCAACAAACATACCGACCATATGGTCTTAACTCTCCTTTGTTGTATCTTTTAAAGATCAGGTTAGCATAAACAAAACCCTTCCACTTTTATTAAAAATACCTACAACCTACAACCTTTTATTGAAAGTAAACAGAAATATACATACATGTAACTCTTTTTTAGTCTTTTCATCCAAAACTTCTGTATCCTCTTTGAGATTTTTACTCCTTTTCAAACTATCAGTATTTCCTCTTATCATTTTATCAGTGTTATCATCATCCTTCACTTTAACATCCTTAATGCCACTTTTAATCCTTTTCAGCGTATCTGTGTCACTCACTGCATCATAACACGCGTTATCCTTATTCGCGGGTTTCTTGTAGCGAAACTTGTTTATCATTTTTTAAAATTTCGCGCACGAAACGAAAGAAATTTATCGAAAAAGAAGAAGAAGAAGAAAATGGCGCGCATTACACGATTGATGACCTCCTCAGCCAAAAGCAGCGAGAAACTAAAACAACTGAACGCTGCAGAAGAGAGGCTAGAGAGAGAGAAAGGTGTACAGCGTTGCCAGGTAAATATCCAAACGAACACGGGGTTTTTTGTAAAAGGAAAAAGTTTTCTGGGAACTCTATATTACCTAAATAATGGAATATTGTAAATGTGATGTGTTACAAGAGAGGCAGTTTAAATGCAATTATACTTCAATTATTATTATTATTTAAATAGTAAAATAATGTATCTACTTTCATTTAATTTATAGGAATAATATTTTCTCTTTAAAAATTTTATATACAGTACAAATTGACGAAAACTTGTGCAAATTGCAAATGGCAGGTGATTTTCTATGTATTGGAAAAATATGATTCTGCTAATCAACTACCTATTTATTTAAAAATAAATCTCAATTACCCAGATATCTGTTGTTTTATTCTAACATTCGCAACGTCCTCATTTATTAAAATATTTCCATGCCAACTCTTTAAAGCCTTATTTGCAGTTAAAGTTGAAACATCAATTAAAATTAATTGTATACTTCAAAGAAAAAGCATCATCTTAAATAAAATTGGCAAATCCAAGTTTAGTAAGATGTTTGATGTGAAATTAAAATAAAATACTTATAATAGTCATAACTACATTTCAAAGGAGACAGTAATACTATCATTCCTTAAGTAAAATAGCTTATTTCCACCGACAAAAAAATAAAATTTATAATTTATTTGGTTTTATATAATATTGGGATACGACGTGTGTTAGAAAAATAAATTTTAAAATTCACGGTTTCGGATGCACATAAAACCAAATTAAAATAAATAAAACTAAACTAATTCACAATAAAAATAGGGTACCGAATACAAGTTACATGCTATAACATAACATATAAAACAACAAATAAAATTTTATAAAATAAAATTATAGTAGATTTTGTTAAAGAAAATACTGAATCAGTTAAAGTTAAAAATAAAGTCAATCTCTATATTTTTTTAAGCACAAACACATACATATTTTTTTTGTTATTTTTTATTTCTACTATTATAATTTAATTGCAAAGTCAAAGCGTTTTATTGAGGTACAGGAGGATTAATCAATTTTTGATATAAACCATTTATAATTGTTCAAGACTTTTATATTATGCGGTAAAGTATTATATAATTTTGATGCAAAATAATTAAATGATCTTTAAGTAGCTTTTTCAACCATGAAAGGTATTATGAAATTGGTTTTTTGTCGAGTACAATACTGATGTGACGAGAGCAAAGCAGAGGAATTATATTTGGGGTATTTAATGCAAGGACATAAAAAAGATAGCTGTCTAATGTCTGAAATTTGCCACACTATATATAAATTATTAAAATTACACCTGCTATTTTGAAAACATTAATTTTAGATTACTTCAAGTGGGTAAATGTTTGTCTTTAATGCACTTCGAAATCTGTAAAGAATAACTCTTTATTTGTTTACAATATATATTTTGTGTGAATTCTATTTGAGATAAGAATCAAGAATTATTTCCAGATATTTGATTTTTGCTGTCGATGACATGTTAAATGTGTCTGAAATGTCAATTGACTAAACTGGGACAATTTGGAGGAAATTGCAACTAAAAGTCATTAAGTGGTTTTTTTCAACATTCATTGTTAATCTATTGTCCTACCAATTCGTAGTGCAAAATCTGTTTCCATTTTTATTTTTAGCTGATCCCAGTAGTCAGTAGTAATATTTGTTGAAAATTAATGGTTGATATATACATTAAAAAATAGTATTGGTCCAAGTAACGAACCCTGGGGTACACCGTAACTTTTTTGTTACTGATTTAATTATCAATTTTTACCATCTGATAAACATTAAATAAATAGAGAATTGAAAATCCAAGTCGTCACACAGTTTTATTAAGTTGATATTTAAAAAGTAGTTGAAAGCGACTAGTTTCGGCACTTTTCGAAGCCATCATAAGGCTAAAATACAAGTTTTTTAGGAATTAAAAGAAATTAAGTAATAACAATAAGACTCATACCAGAAATGTATATTATAAATTGTGTGGATATCCAAGCTGCTTACATGTTAACGGTTAAAGAATATAGGTAAGAGATGCGACTGATATGACAATGAAAATTGAGAAATTATACAATTGAACTTAACTATGTAATTATTAATTATTAAATAGGTATTATAAGTAATAGGAAATAAATGAACTATAATGGAACTTGATTAGAAAATGAACAGGTGATAATTCAAAGTAAGAGTTGAACATGTCTATCAATTAGAAAATCAATATGGAAAAACAAGTTCAAAAGGAACAAATATAAAAACTTATAGGAATATAAAGTTGATGAGTGCGTAAATGGAAAAAGTCCAAGGTAGAAACCTTCCAGCAAAGTGGTAGGTGTAGATGAATAATCACCATAACGTTGGTTATTGAACAGGAGTAAAAGTGTTAATATTATAATCAAATTTACGGCACCATTTTGAGGCGTAAAAGAGTCTATAACACAGTTTCAAAAACCAAACTTACCAAAAACGTTAGCACCGTTACAATGGCGAGAAATGTGAGAAAATGGACGATGGCGTACGCAAATGGTCCAAGTGAGAAGTATGTGAAGTATGGAACCATGATTGTGACAAAGACGTCAAGTATAGAATAATAACGGAAGAAAAATTAGATTCAAAAATCAACAGGTAATAATAACAAGTTAAAGTATAGTGTAAGCAAGCTGGATAAGTCAACATTAATTAACAGTAAAATTGATTTTATAGAAAGCTGACAACAATAAACTCAATATAAAAAAAATGGTTGTAAAACATTATAACCAATAACGTCAAATCACTGATTAGCCAAAAACGAAGAAGAATGAGGTTAACATTCTACTTAGAGTATGCAAACAAAAGAATTATTAAATCAGTGAAGAATAAAATTGATACACTATCAAAGGAAAAAGTTATTACATAGAGCATAATAAAAAAAAAAGGAAATACAAACTAGATGGAAGAAATAAATAAAATAAAATTATTAAAACGGAAGATTCAGAATAATATAGGGATCTTTAGGTCTTAGTTGTTCATTAAGATATACAATATCATCTTGTTTAGAAGCTTCATTAATCTCAAATATCTCTAAGAGATTTATCCTAGGTCCCTTTAAACACCTATGTAATCTAGTAATATTTGAATCTGAAAAATCATGATGTTCAGAGAGGATTAAAATCTGACCGCTGGTACAAAAAATATTCACCCACAAAGTATTAAAATGTTTAATACTAAAAACTAATAAAACAAAATGGAATTTCCAATTTTAACAATGAGCCACATCCAATAGAAAGATTACGGTTACTATCAACGATGAAATTATTAGAATTTAGTATTATTTTATTCTCTGATTCGTTCATAAATAATGTCTTTTATTAAATTATTCATAGAAATTATTTGACTATAGATCACAGGTAGATAGTTCAAAAATTTCTAAATAAATAAATAAATAAATAGTATCTATGTAATTTGTTTTACTTTTATAAGAGAAAAGGAGTAATGCAAAATGAGAAAGACAGCCTACTTAAAATACAGAACAACGCAGTCTCCGGAATAAAAGAGAATAAGATCACCAAGACACTTGTAAGACAAGTCAAAAATATGTACTGGGAAACCTTTTGAAAAAGAATGGAAAGCGATTTTTCTGGACTCCAGAAACAGATATGGCGGCTAATCAGCAATGATTAGCAATAATCGCATAACAAAAGAAACCTGGGTGAATAACTGGAGGGAATTATACAAGAAACAAGAGACCGAAAGTGGACCTAAATTATAATTAACGACATTCTTGTAGAGAAAGGAGACTTAGAGCTAGTCCTAAGAAACTAAAAAAAAACAGCAAAATTGCGGGATCTGACAAAATCACCAATGAACTGCTAAAATACGGAGAAGAGATTCTGACAGAACAACTGAATATTCTCATCAATAAAATTATGTACCATCACAGAATCCTAGAGATATATTCTCATTTCGGTTGTCGCAACTCGGGCGGAATCATTAATATTTCGCGTTTCGGGCGTAAGGGTCCAGGTAGGTTAAAAACCCTTCTCATCTCGGGCGCTCCATTAGAAAAGTGACCTGAGAAGGTTTAAAATATAGGGTTATATTCACAACATCAGTGCCTAATATACCGTAATTTTTGGTAACCTAACCTTTTTTTTATGTGTGGGAACCTGCTCCAGGCTCTGGGTATTAGTTCTACCATTCCCCGGGAGTGTGGGATTCTCTTCCACGGGACACAACTCCTCTTGGTTAGCACACTCGCGAACCAACAGCGAGGGGTTGCCCCCCGCCAGGGCCGACCGCACTAAAACCACCCCTCTTCCCATCCCGTCTGGATTTGTGACGCTGGTACTATCTTGTCCGAGCCAATTCCCTTTATACCCCAAAGCTCCCCACCACACCCTGGTAGATTTTCCCTTCTTCTCCTTCTGTTTTATTGTCCCTATATCCTCCCACTTACCCTGCCCTTCCGTCATCACCCAATTAGATCCCTCGTCCATTTTTCCTTCTCTCCATTTTCCCATTCATTCCTCCAATCATTCAAAGTTTCCGACTTTCTTCCCTGAACTGTACCCCCCTTATTGATTCTAGTCCTTTCCCTTACCAACCTAACCTAACCTAACCTAACCTAACCTAACCTAACCTAACCTAACCTAACCTAACCTAACCTAACCTAACCTAACCTAACCTAACCTAACCTAACCTAACCTAACCTAACCTAACCTAACCTAACCTAACCTAACCTAACCTAACCTAACCTAACCTAACCTAACCTAACCTAACCTAACCTAACCTAACCTAACCTAACCTAACCTAACCTAACCTAACCTAACCTAACCTAACCTAACCTAACCTAACCTAACCTAACCTAACCTAACCTAACCTAACCTAACCTAACCTAACCTAACCTAATCTAATCTAATCTAACCTAACCTAACCTAACCTAACCTAACCTAACCTAACCTAACCTAACCTAACCTAACCTAACCTAACCTAACCTAACCTAACCTAACTTAACCAAACTTAACCAAACTTAACCTAACGTAACATAACCTAACCTGGCCTCGATATAGCGTTAGAGATTCGGTAAGAGATCAGGTAAGCAACCAATCAAAATATTAGAAATTATCCTGGATTATCCTGGCCTTATTCTAGAAAAAGCTTTAAATTTAAACCAATCACAATATTAGTATATTTAGAATGCAGATATAAAACTTACGGAAAAAAGATATTAAAACATGAAACCCCAACGCCCGAAATGAGAATTAACAGGTACCAATTTTAATCCGGCGCACGAAATGAGGATTCAGGCAGTTTTTCATTACGCCTGAAATGAGAATGCCGAGTTGAGAAAATACCATCTTAGATGAATGAAGAAATATCACAACGACACTCTTATTTAAAAAAGGCGATAAGGAAGTACCAAGTAGCTACAGAAGGATTCATCTTCTCTCCATCTCGTTTAAACTAACCACAAAAAAAATAAATGTACTTCCTTAGCATAGGAGGAGCAGGGATTCCGATCGTGAAGGTATCTGTTACATGAGAAAATAACTGAAAATTCAATCGAATATAACCGTCCAGCCTTAATGTGTTTCATTGATCTAGAAAAGGCGTTCGATCGCATACAACTGGATGCTATAACACAACTACTGTACGACAGGCATGTACCTCAAAAGAAAAAAAAACAATTGAAAATATATATCAGGCCAATACGATTCAAGCTAGGATAAACGGTGAATTGACCCAAAAAAGTAGTAAGTAAATAATGGCCCCTTGTTATTTAAGATTATAATAAAACAAGTGCGTAAATTAAAAGGGTACAAAATGGGGGACAGGGAAATCAAAATACTGTGCTACGCAGATGACGTGAATGACGGCTGAGAGTGAAGACGATTTGCAAATACTAATGCACATCCATAACACCACTGAGATGCAAACTATAAATAGAAACCACTGGGATGCAAACCATAAATAGAAACAGAAAATGAAATTGAAGTATCTCGGAGAAGAAATAAACAAATGGGAATTGAAACAAAATCAAGAACCTACAAAGCAGAGATTAGACCCACAGAGACCAGAAACCTAGAAAACGAAACAAATATTGAAATCAACCGAAATGAAAGTGGTGCGCAAAATAGCTGTCAGAGTACTTATGAGAAGAAGAGAAGAAGTGAGGAAATCAGAGGAGTGTGTAAAATCGATAAAAGTAAAGTTTATCAGCAGGTCAATGGAGGAGGAATAAACCGTAAGCTATGGAGTAACATCCTCATTGTAAACTGATACCAGGCAAAGAGAAGAAGAAAAACAAATTGCTTATGAATAAAAAGGAAGCTTTCGAATACCGAAGATGATTTTTTAATCTCTTTATTAAAAAATTAAATTAATAAATAAGGTCTTATATAGCCACTAAATTTGCATAAATCTTAAATAATTTAGTTGTTGTTTGAGAAATTTAACTATTTATTTTCCTTTTCTATTTTTAATAATAAATTCATTTCTTTTGTTAAGCCCTCGTATATTATATTTTACTAGATGTGCAAAATCAATTAATTTCATTTTTATTTTTCAAAAAACTCGCCCAGAAAAACTGGGCAGAGAGAGAGAGAGTTGTAGATAGAGACTCGACAAGTACTGTAGAATTGGATTCGGACTGTATAAGTATCCATATCAAACATTTTTTTTATTTTACCGTGTCTCAGAACCGGAATTTTTTCTTTATCTTCGTGATATGTGTGTCCACTGGAAGTTGTGCAAATATGAGACTGGAGAAAATCGAAAGAAGCTGCTGAGGGTACCCTCGAAGTCCTCGACCACGTGCAACAGGTATTTCATTATCTGCCTTTATTTTTTTTGTCTAAGCATTCAATTTGAACATTTATTAAACCGCAAAAAACGCGAAAAGACATTTTTTATACTTTCTACAACAGTTGTGAAGAAATTATTCGTTTAATTTTTCCCATGTCAGAACTTTTTCTTGTTATATTGAATGTTTTTGTTGTTTGTAAATGAAATTGACACCTTGAATCCACCTTCTTTTGTTTGCCAATCTGATATAACTTTTTAATATCTTTATTCTTTAGCTAATTAAATAATTAAAGAATATTTGGTGTATTTTAGCTATTGTTAGGTAACTTGTATTAATTGTTGAACATATCTTAAAAAATTAATGGTTTGCTACAAAATTTGGTTATTCTTCTCATTTGTGGACACAAATTAAGAAATCTATTTTTGTACAACAGCTAAAAAAATAAGTAATAATGTATTGTTATATGTTATAGGTGGGTATGACTATTAAATAAGTAAGGAAATATATTTTTCACTTTGTCTTTGCATCAGTTACCCTCACATTCTGTCAAATGGATTGAGTAGTCCCTGTATTTTTTCACCTTGGTTAATAATGAACAACTTTACTAAAAGTATTGACAGCAGTCATGTCAATTTTTTTTACATTACTATTTTTATATGACATTTGATACCAACACAATCAGTTTTTATTGAATAATGATAATGTGGCAACACTGTTTTCTGTAAAACTACCAATTCGCCATTTGTGAAACAGAAATTTTGCTTGCAGGTAAAAAAGGTATACTTTCGTTTACTCACATGCGGTTTAGGCAAACAAAGCATTTTTTTATTGAACATAACATTTAATATATTATATAACAGTAGGTACATTTTCTTGAACAAAATTGTAAGAATTATTTATTAGTATTTAAACGTTGAAGAGCGGACTTCCAATTTCTCGGATACCTATAGGACTTTTAATGTAAAAGTATTTCCCAAATCCTGAGAAAATTCGATTATTTTTCAAAAACCTTCTTACAGAATGGGTTTAAATCTAAGCAGAAAAGTGTCTGGCAAAAAAATAAATGAATTCCCCGTAAATTTGAGAGGTAACTGAAAATAATATATCATATGAATATTTTTGATCTAAAACTGAGCAATTAAAAGCTTTTTTTCTTTGATATAACTCCTTCCTAGTTCATTGATTACATGAAATATTTTGAAAAACCATTTTTAAAAATATATATTATCTTTTATATAAAATAGAAAACACGAAAGCGATTTTAATATAGAGAGAACCAAGCTCTATGGTTTCTCAACCAGGAGATTTCTACCTTCTACCAAAAAACCTTTTCCTGGAGAATTAATTGAAGCAGGCCGTTTTTTTTAGGTCCCTAATTATGTGTACGAGATATTCTAGTTCGCGTATTTCAATTATGTCCACTATTTGAAGAATTTCTATTGGAGACGTGATCAATCCAGGAGATTCTAAGGATTTGTCTTTATAGCCACATCTCAAAGGCCTCAATTTTTTTTGTCAAGCTTCCATCAACTGACCAAACATAGGATTTAAGCAGTGTTAGTTTCGTGCGAAAGTTAAATGAAAGAAAAAAGCGTTAAATTTAAACACAACAAACACAACTTTTAGTGTATATCATCAACATATTTGATATTTCATAATTTATTACGTCTGCAGTTTTATGTTTAAATATATTAGTAGATATACCAACACAAGCCATGAAATCATGATTTCTTATAGATTTTATGAGTATACTAAAGTTACTATTTTTTGTTTAACCTTGGTAATAACTTGTTTAATCAATTGTATTATTTAAAAGATTTACAGTCTATAGTATATATATTATAGTATACATTATTTTACCAGTTTTCGAAAACTGTTTCTCAAGCTAGGATCCTTTAGAATTATCTGATTTATGTTGGGAATATTTTCTTTAAAAGATTAAAAACCTTATTTCCTTCTTACAATAACTACAAAAGCTTACAGGTAGACAGGTAAGAATCGGAGTTAGAAATCTGCAGTACACTTGCACCGTCACAAATAAAGCAATAAAACATTATTTTATTTCGACAAAAGTACCTGAACTGACGCTAGAATGAGCTGTAAAGTTAAAATTTACACTTTGAATGTCAAAATTAACTAAATTTAAAATATACATCTTCAATAAAATTACAAAATAAGCACTAATGAGAGGTAGGTATAAGTATATAAAAACCTATGTATTACAGAGATCCTAATGAATAAATGTAGAATTTGTCAATATATCTCATGAAATAAAAAATAAGGTCTGGCAATTCAAAATAAAACACGCTGTATAAAACGTACACGAAATAACATTCATTGAAAGCATGTTTCTTTTCTTGGTAACAAGTTGTATACCGCTATGTGTTATGTATACTGAATATTTAAACATACTTAAATAGGTAATTGTTAATACATTGGTGTAGAAATTAACTATTTTTGCATACGAGTTCTTCATCCAATACATATTGATTATTCCAAGAAGACCAACACATTATACACATATAAGTAGCTCTTTGCCAATATATATTAGTTAAATAAATTTCTGTGAAAAGGTATTTAGAATATTGAAAAGTATGTTCACAGTGTAAAACTATACAGGGGAAAATAAACAAAATAAGAAATTGTACAAGCAAATTTTATATTTATATACATTTATATTTCTATTTAAAATTACCTTTAATGTTTTTGATATTATAAACTTATACGAGGGTTGCCTTTTATATTTCGGGATTTGGCAACCCTGGTGTTGCAATCTGGCAACTGACAGCTCTATCGCAAAGTTGGACATTTTTGAGGTTATACGTACTCAGAATGTATATATAGGATATAGGAGCGCTATTTGTGTTGTTTGCAGTAACTTAAAAGATTCATCTCGGCCCAAAAATGGAATAAAATCGGAAACATTTTCGTGCGATTATTTTTTACAACTTTCGACGTGGATTAACTCAGCATCAGTGCATGGATAAACTTAATTCAATTTTTGCCGATGAAGCTCTATTATGGTAAATTCAATCGAGGTCGTAGTTCACTCCAAGACGAATTTCGTGCAGTTCGTCCAACATCAGTTGTTGTTCCGAAAACCGATGATAATATGTGCGAAGTGCGAACTGATATTGCAAGATCATCATGTGACCTATCGTGAGATTGAGATCACCTTAGGCATTAGTGGGATCAGCAAAGATTCAATATTGCATAAATATTTGACGGTCAAAAAAATTTGTTCGCGTTGGATCCCACAATTTGTCAATCGCTCAAAAAAAGGCTCGGGTCGATTGGTCGAAGAAAATGCTCAAAAAATACGATCGCGGTGCTTCGAAACACGTCTATGAGATCGTGATAGGTGATGAATCGTGGATTTACGCGTATGAGCCCGAAAGAAAATATTTGTTTTTGTTTTCTAATCCCGAAATATAAAAGGCAACCCTCTTAAAGTAAGATGTTGTAAATGTTGGACAGTTCTTAACGCGACTAAAACATCCAAAACCAAGAAAATTGGTATGGCACCTATCGCAGTGATAAAACCCCAAAATGTATTTTGTATATTCATAAAAATTTATTACTGAAAGTCGTAATTATTTATTTATAATCACAATTTAAAACTTCACCATTTTTACTTGACAGTTTTAACTTCCTGATATTTTTTATTTTTTTATTTAGTATTTCGCATCAACCCGATAGGTCATTAGCGAGAGGCATAGTTTGACATATTAAATATCTTAAATTAGATTAACAATGTTAATGTCCTTTAAATAATATATAATGTTTTTATAAGAACAGCTTGATCCTAGAGCTTGCTTTAAAGTTGTAGGAATGCGATGTTTGCTCCTTTGTACTTTGAATTTGGGACAATTAATCATAAAATGTTCCACCGTTTGTTTCACTTTACACCTGTCACAAATCGGTTCGCGGTCTTTACTAAGTAAGTAGGAATGTGTAAAGATTGTATGTCCGAGTCTGAGCCGAGTCACTATCACTTGAGTTCTGCGATCTGTTGGAAGGTCTATCCATGGTTTCACTGATGTTTTGGTTGCCTTAAGATAGGAGGTATGAGAGTTCCAGCGCTCATTCCAAGAAGATTGCATAATCGACTTTATGTGATTTTTTGCGTCACTTATGACAATGTCAGTTACTCCTATAGGGTTCGTATCATTTATTGCATCACGAGCACATTTGTCTGCTTCTTCGTTACCAGAAATTCCAATATGGGACGGAACCCAAATAAAAATAATTTCCTTATTTTGTTGTTGGCTTTCTGATATTTACCATAAAGAATTTAAGAGAAACCTCAAAAAAGGCGAATAGAACTAAAAAGATAATTCTAGAACATATCAAATTAAAAACGTGACAATTCCCCAACAGTTTCTATATCCTTATCTAATTAGCATTCAGTTACTGGTATCAATGATTTATGAAAATATAGATACTGTCAAATTTGTCGAATAATAATAGTACTTTACAAACCTTAGATATAAAACCTTTCTTCTCTTCCAAGAAGCCAAGAAAACGACATCAACCAGGGTAATGTTGGTAATCTTAAATCTCACATATTTGTATCTAATGTAAGGTATGGTGCCCTAAACGGTCAATTACACACAGTCCTCAATCAATGTAAGATGCCTTATAAAGCACGGTAAAAAAAAATTACAGTTGTAAAGTAATTCGCACGGTTTCTCTATAGCAACCACTTGGTAACTGTCAATAGACGTCGGCGTCGGCATTTTATTCAAAATCTCTTAATTACTTATTTAAAGTTGAATTTCATACTATATATAAATGGCAAATAACATTTATTAGATATAAGATTGCATTTAACATTTTGAGTTATTTGGAATTAAATATTTGTTCCGTTTCGTCAACCCACTTCTTTTGACTGTCGAAATAGGTCATAATATAATAATAAATGTATTTAATTGCGTTTTGCAGATTAATTTACGTTATTTTTATGTAATAAAGTTAATTACCGAGATAGTTTTTAAAAATACTTACGAAGATGTTTCAACTTGTAGATACAATCTTAACGTATGAGAGATACCTTTTACTTTAATTTCACTTCAGTCAATTTACAAAACTCTTCTGAAGATTCAGAATGCACTATATTATAATATTACGCAGTACACCGATCAGTAACACTAAATTTATTACTAAAAAACAAAGAAAATGTTTCACTACACTACAGCGTCCTTTCCAAATCGACATATTTGAAATATTATTTGTATATTAGAGCATGCGTCTGTCCGTATGCGCATACGTTATATTCAGCCAGTTAGCGATTATATTTTTGAAATAAATGTTTCTTATGCTTCAACAAGCAAAATTAGTACCATTAATATTTAATAGATGTACTGTTATTATACACAATTATAGTAATAATTAATATTAGTAATTAAATATTATATATACAATAAAATTATCCAAATTATCTATTGCTGCTGTTGTTCAAGTATTATTAATAATAACATTATTAATGCAAGTGCAAGTAGGTCGTAGGTAAAGTATAGTACGTAACTAGTGCTGTAAAACATTAGACGCACTCACGAAATTACGCACACTATAACAGGTTTTGAAATATATTTAGTAATTAGTAGTGAAGTTATTGGCTTATTACTTAATTACCAGCAGTAATTACGTAATATTTGAATAATTATATACTGATCAACGAAAAACTATATAGGTCCAACTACTTCGGTTATTTCATATTAAAAATATTTAAACACAACATTAGTTATAAAAAAGCTCCTACATATGTACCATAAATCTGTAATTTAGGCGCCGATAAACTGTGTTTTGAAATTCTGAATAGGTACTCCTACTATGTCTACTACTGTATATTTATTAATACTACGCGTTCTTTAAAAGGTGATACAGTTTCCATTTATATTTACATAAGGTTATCCAGAATTATGCAACGTATTTGCTTATTGCAATGAATAATAGTACATTCACGAAGTTTATGACGGTGTATATATGATTGATTGATAATATGGGAATTCTGTACTTCATAACATCTATATTTTTGTGGCGTTGGATATGTCAAGACATAGTATACTACATAATAACAGTTTTAAGTAACCCATTAAACACGCGAGTGCATAAATTTCACGAGTGCGTAATGGGATTACAACTCGGATAACGTACTATAATTTCATCTCTTTCACTAATAACAAAAGTTGTATAATGTGTTGCCGACATTTAGGGACATTAAGTTTTCTTATCTAAACACACATGTATGTTATGAAATCTCATTACGTTCATGTTATTCTTAAATGTCACTTAAATACCTTTTTATTTCACTAACCCTTAGGTAGGTACTCTGAAGGATTATAATAAAACCAATTAAACCCGTAAGTTGTAAAATCCGCGTGAACATCATAAATGTAAAAGGACCTGATTCAAGTCCTTACTTCAGCAAGAATACAACGCGGGTGTAGCGGCAAGAGTAACCAGTAATTTGACGAAGGTGCATCTTACTTCAGTTAGACGAATTGTTGAAAATTCCATGGAATCAAGAAAAAAGCGTAAAGATTCCGGTGTCACAAAAAGTCTAGATGACTGGGAAAAAGATTTGATAAGGCGAAAAATCTACAATATGTACGATGAGCAGCGTGTCTCTACAATCAACAGTCTGAAACAGCGGCTCATCAATGACGAAACTCACATCAACTGTGGCCTCACTTCTCTTTGGCGAGCTCTGTCTGCAATGGGCCTTAAATATCGCAAAATTGACAAAAAAACAAGTAATAATGGAATCCACACGTTTAATAAGCTGGCGTTCTGAATATATAACGTCAATAAGAAAATACCGGTCTGAAAATCGGCCAATACTCTAACTCGACAAGACGTGGTTTGACACACATGACACTCCTTCCAAAGCATGGTCTGATTCCTTTGATAAGTGTAAAACAAAAGCACCATCATATACAGGGAAGAGAATCACAATATTACACACAGGATCAGAAAAGGGTTGGATCCCAAACGCTATGTGGCTTTCTGCCAAAAATATTAAGGACTCTTGTGTTGATTATCACGAAGATACGACAGCAGAGCTTTTTGAAGATTGGTTTAAATATTGTCTGTTACCCAACATTTCGCCAAACAGCGTTATAGTAATGGACAATGCAAACTATCATAGTCGAAAAATTCCTGGCTCAAAGAATACGAAATTGGAGATTCAAAACTTCATGGCTGCAAATGACATATATTAGGAGGAAAATTATACAAAAAAAGAACTTTTACAAGTGATGCTGTCATTTTCTTTAAAGAAAAACGTATTTTTATGATACAATTGCAGAAGAATTTGGACTACCTTCCTACTACTGCGTGTTCAATCCCATAGAGCTTATGTGGCACCAACTTAAATCGAGTTTGCGCGCGGAAAAAATACTTCTCCGACTTAAAGTGGTAGTGTAGTAGAATTAATTAGAAACTGTATGAATGACATTCCTATCGAGGGTTATAAAAGTTCTGTTAGTCATGTTATAAATGTTGAAAACTCGTACCTTTCTGTAAAAGCAATTGCGCCAATTATACTTAATTTAGACGAGGATAGCGATAGCGACACTGAACTAAATATAGAACAGCATTGTAACATTTAAATAAATTACTTGTATATCTCCTATATTATGACAAATTCAAATTTCTTAAGTTCGACCCTGTAGCACATTTGCAACTTTTACCTGATGATTTTCTACACAATGAGATTAAATAGGGTAGTTTATTGTAGTTAATAAGCCAATACCATTTACTGTGAAAAATACTATACCTGATGTTGATTAAGTAGTGTTAGGACCAGACCAAGTATGAAAGTAATAAGACATAACATTAGTAAAGCCTAGATGTTATTTTAATTGAAAGTTAATAAATAAAACAATAAACAGATAGAGCTCTAAATGTAATTAAGTAACACATCTGTAATAAAAACCAAGTAAGCTGTTTACTTGTCAACGCAATTATAATCATTTAATTGCTAAATAAAAAGCGATTGAGATAAAAAAAATTGGCACGTACTCCAGAACTATCAAAGAAACCAATAAATTGTACGGCTTTATAGTGTGCAACGAGTTTTGTGTGACCGATGGTAATAATCAACAATTGTTACTCTCTACTGTAAAGAAGAAAGCATCTTCTGCGGTCAAGGTTAAAAAGAAGATGGCGCTGATTTACCGTCATGTTTCTTCTTCAGTATACTCGTGACTTGTAGATTAAGAGACAAAGGAAATAGGCAGAGGTGCAGTAGGCGCTTGAACAAAACAAAAAGAAGAACAAAAAGTCTGAAGAAATGTGCGATTTTTGCAGATAATATTATAGTTGCACAAAAAAAGTAAAGGATTTGAAACGTCTGTTTTAGAGCTTTAACTACAGCAATTTATTTAATTGTTTTTGTATTAATTTTATTTTGTTTTCAGTAATCTTTATTAAATATTTGCTTTTCATAGTGATTTTTTACGTAAAAGTTTTATATGCCGAAATATTAATCTTCTGATCAACTTTGACTTGTTCTTTATCGCAAACACTTAAAAAAAAATTTCGCTTCCAGTGTTTCTATCTCATGTACATGATTCCCAATTCAATTCATATCTACAATAATAATTTGATTCACTCTAATTAATATCATATATTTTTTAAATAGAATAGAATAGAATTATGTACATAATTTTCAATAATTAAACATAATTATACATTAAATGAATAAAGTCACACACAAAATCGTGAGAAACTAAAAGAAAATGGAAACAATTAAAATAATAAAATCGTTGTTTCGTTGTAATGATGTTGTTTAAATGATTTTATGAGTATTTTACCTTTAAAAAATTAATGTATCTACAAATTTATAGAAAGGCAGCAAATCATTTTCAAAACGGTAGCAATTTTTATAAAACGGATGCGATAATTTTCTTTCACCAAGTGAGAAAATTGACTAAAATAATGCTGTGTGTATTGTTTCAACAAGCTACTTGTATTCAAGATCTAAGGGTGGAGCCCAGTTCCTTTGTCCCTTTATGTCGTCTAAATCTACTGATTTAAATTAAGGTATCTAACTCTTTTATGCCAGAGTTGGACATTACTCAATTTGATTATTTAAGAGAGCCCAGTAGTTTATTTGTTCAGAAATCTAGAAGCTTTGTATGTAGCTAGAAAATTTTACTCCACTATGAAATGTTAACTGTTTAATTAACTATTTCAATTATTCAGGTTTGAAAAACTGATACAAGAATGTGATTATTGTTAACTTTAATTTATTTATGTTTGAAGTCTGATCTTTACAAAAAGTTATAGTTCATTTGTTTGGAGTTGCAGCTAAGAAAATTCATTAGATCATAACATATTTATTTGGGCATTGGTGAGTTGGGCACAGCGCCAGGTAAATAAAAAAGGTACCGTATAGTTGGGCACAAAACTCAAGTTTAGGGGATTAAAGTAAAAATTAAATCAGTATTACTAGAAATAGGGGATTAAGGTAAGAAGTTCGTTAGAATTCGTTTGAAATGCATTACATGTAATTTAAATATAATTTAATATTTTCGGATTATTCAAATAAATTTTTGGAATTTTGTTCAATAAGACGGAAGTCAATCAAAGAAAAATAAATTAGCTTAGAGGGGATAGTTTGCTATAAAAACATGCCACTTGAAGTAAATACATTCAAAGCAATCAAATCGATCTTCGAAAAAGGTAAAGAACTTTTAGTAATAAATAATTTTAAATTTTGTTACGCAAGAAAAATAAAGGACAATAGTGTATTTTGGAGATGTGTTCACAAAAAATCTAAGTGTCCTGCAAAAGTTACACGCCGGAAAATAATTTTAAAATAATTTTGAGATCAAACTTGGACCACAATCACAACAGTGAAGATAATTTATTACGGCAAGAACTAAACAATAAAATGAAACGAAAAACTGCTGAAGATTTGTACGAGCGACCATCTAAAATTATTAAAAAAGGACTGTCAGAAAACACTGATTATCTTGGTCTGATGGACAACGATATAGATCTTATAAGAAAAAATATATACGTTGAAAGGAGAAAATCTATGCCGAAACTATCGATTTGCCGCCAAGAAGTTTTCAAGACGATAACTACATTGCAACCTACGACCAGTAAGGAAGAGTATTTTTTATTAATTAATGATAGTTGTAAGGAAGTAATAGCCTTTTCTTGTTCTACAAATTTATAATTTCTTTGTTCAGTAGATACTATATATGTAGTATGCTGCCAAATAAGAACCAGATTTCTTATCAAACACTTTTTAGTTTAATCATTGAAAAATGCAAATATTTTGATTTCACATTTAAACCACAGACTGTAGTGATAGATTTTGAAATGGGTATTCATAATGCAATAAAATCAGTATTACCAGAAATAAATGTACCTAATTGGTTGTAGATTTAATTTACCTCAGTCGTGGGATAAAAAAATTTTGTCATTAGGTTTAAGTTCAGATTATAAAATAATACAGACATAGGTAAATCGTTGAAACATTTTTTCGGGCTGCAATATTTAAACCCAGACGAAGTAAGCGATTGCTTTGTTTTTGATTTAATAAGTGAGATGCCAGTGGATGAGCGCTTACAAAAATTTTGTGATTATTTATTAGAAACGTATATTGATAACGATTCTACATCTCCACCACATATTTGGGCATCAATGTCAGCTTCTGTTGCCACGAATGCATGTGAATCGTTCCATGCCCATTCATTTTACAAAAGCAATCCGAATATTTTTAATTTTGTAAACACCTTATTAGATTTTCAAAATCAGATTTATGTTAAAATTAATTCTGCAAACAACAGCACAAAATTATGTCGGTCAGTTATTAAAAAAAACAGATATTCCCAAGAAAAAAATGGCAGAATATGAAACAAAACAAATTAATAGAATACAGTTTGTCAAATTTGCTGCTTATAAATATTTTCGGTAGTGAAAGTTCGAGTTTTGTTCCAGTACAAGTGTCTCATTTAAAACAAAGTGCATTTTCTCAAAGAGAAAAAACTATTGTTTTAAATATTCGTGATGCACTAATATATCAAGATGCATCAGCAACTGTTCGTGATGTGGTGACTTGGTGCTCCAAGATGACCGGTGTTAGTGACCGAAGTATCTATCGATTTTTAAGTGAGAGCAAACAGGGAAATGTTAGTGAACCAAATAAACACGTAGGAAAAAAGTCCATTATGGTCGATAACTTTAACAGAACTATTATTAGAAGACAAGTCCTGTTTTTGTACTTAAATAAAGAGATTCCGACTTTGGACGAAGTAATGACTGTTTTAGTAGACGTAGATACGATTCCCCAGATTTGGAAACTTGAAACTCCTAAAAGAAATTGGTTTTAAGTATGAGTCGCATAAAAAACGAAAATTTTTAAAAGAGACAGAAGAGATTATTTGCTGGAGAACACAATACTTAAGAAATATTAAAAAGTTTCGGAGGGAGGGAAGAAATATCTTTTTGTCACCTTATCACAGTCAATTAAACCCTATAGAATTAATATAGGCACAGGTAAAAGGTGAGGTGGCAAGAAACAATAAAAATTGAATAACGTTAGACAAATTTTGATTTTGATAAATTCTTTTGGAAACGTAACACGGGAAAATTGGACCAATGCCATAAACCACATGAAAAAGGAAGAAGAACGATTGTGGAGTGTTGATATCAATATTGAAGAACTGTTCGAACCCAATGTAATTCCTATCGGACCAGGTAACGAATCTGACTCATCTTCGGATGAATACGACGAAATGAAGGCCGACAATTAAAGGAGTAAGTGTTTTTTGCATTGGTTTATATTTAAATCTTGTTTTTTAATATGTAGCATATTTTTATTGTGTTTGGAATAGTTAATCCCTAATTACAGGATGGACATTTTGCAAAATAACAACTATGACTATATATTATTTCAATAGAAATTTTTACTACTTTTAGTTACTTTTCATGAACCACCCTTGCTTGGGCTTTAAAGGATTTGCATTTATAATGAACTCACTGTGCTGCCCAACTCCAAACAAATGAACTATATAATGTTCGTCTAGTCATGCCCACTTTCTTGTCTGTGTTGATATCAACTCGGCGTCAATATCTACCTTTTGTTACTAAATTTACCTGTTTTTCGGAAAGGAAATACAATATTGACTAAAATAAAACGAGACAAAACCAAAACCGGATTTTAGCGACAGGTCTGTTGATTTTACACAAACCGGAAATAGGTATAATCATAATATCACTAAAAAGCATTAAAATGGAAAATGCATGTTGATGAAATACTGATACTATAGGTCAAAAATGTTTCGATTCTCGTTTTATTAAGATACACTTTTATAACTAATATTCAAAGTAGATTTCGCAAGTCTCAGCAGTGGAAAAATACATTAGGTTTTATTGGAGACCACAGATATGCTAACTTAACACCTGAGGAAGCCTACACTACTAGAATACGAGTTTGTAGAAAACATTTTGACGATGAATCCTTTACTTCCTCTGGAGAACACTGCGGTGCCCTCAAAGTTTCCAAAAAGAATTGGCCCTTCCAACGTATTAGCTTCTTCAAAGTTAGATGCGTGTACACAAACAGATACATATCAGGAGCTTTGCCAAAGTAAATGCTAAAGCTATATAATGATAAACATAATCACTTATTTATATAACGAATGTTTTTTTACGATTGATACCCAACAGCGCTAAAATCCGATAAACGAATCCAAAGTAGGTTCCCTTTAGAACTTGTGGAAGGTAAAAATAAACTAATCGAAACGAAAATATCTAAAAATTCGTTGTATTTATTCCTCAAATCACTTCTAAAATGTCTTAATTTATTTGACAGTATAGTCCCAGAAAGGACTAAGGAGGAAAAATTAAGGAGCTGCAAAGCAAGCTTAAATCCTTGAAGAAACCCAAAACGGTAACTCGACAAGATGTTGAACAATATTTGGACGATCAGTACCCACAGGAGGTCACACTATGCTAATAAAAATCAACTGACATTACTCGCCAAAAATCCTAAAGGAGCCAGATACTCTAAAGAAGTAAAATATTTTGCTTTATAATAGAATAATAATATAAAATTATAGTATATTTCAACATAAGTAAACAAAGATTCTTAATCCTCATTGTGTCGTTTCTCTGAAGTTCCTATTTAAATGTTTTACGAAACAGCTGTGATTGTAATTTAAAAGCGAATTTTTTGATAAAACGTGGAAGTTTAAACTAATAGTTGTTTATTATTCTTAGTAAGATGGACTTCCACAGAGTAAGAGTTAGTACAATAAATTTAGTTCTATAGATGATATCCTGTGTGCTCAAAAGGACCAAGATTTGTTGGCAGTGACCAAATTCTACAGAATTCCTGAGCATCATCAATAGGTGTGATTTCAAATTAAAATTATAGCGCTGATGCGGTGATAGACAGATCAACTACTTTCTAGCACATTGGTTTATAGCCTTACTTTTTCTTCCTTATAGATTTCATTGTTTATTTCGTGTTTCGAGTAGTTGAAGCCCTTTAAACATTGTTACGTTTTTATAGTATCTATTTTGGCCGGGGAATTGCACTATGACACAGAACAAAAATCATTATTAAACGTCATTATAAGAGGATAAGGGTTCTCCCAACCCTGTCAAGTAAGAAACAAACCTTTTCATCAAGGAGCACTAAAGAACAAAATATATTTGTATAATTTATAGTATTTGCTTTTGTTCATTTCTTAAAAATAACAGAATGAATAAGTAAACAAGAAACCACAATACTATTTCAAAACGTCTAAACAATATAATGTAATTAAATAAACGTATATGTATAAATACATTTTTTATTATTGTCATGTTCCTTTTTTGATAAATAAGTAGGTACCACTCCTTTTTTATAATCTTAAAAAACATAATATTTAATATTCCTTTCACCGTCTACAATCGAAATCGCCAGCGCCATCTAGTAAGTTCTTACACAAATTCATTCACTTCTTCAGCTTCAGCATCCGAGGCTATGACCGGTTGACCTCCATCGCTATTGGTTGAAATATTACCTAAGAAGGCATACAAATCGCTTTACAGTCGACCAGACAAATCGTAGCTATAGGCAGTGTTGCCGAATTATAAAAAATGAAGAAAAAAGTGGAAATTATAAATAGCTTATTTTTTCGTATTTTTTTTTCCTGAAAGGTTTTATTATTTTAAATAAATCGTTTAGCTGTATGTGGATTGTAGCAAGGTATCAATATTTTTAATCACAATCAAATTAGGTGTTTTATTAATAATAAGCAATAACTACCTGATTTTTCTATAGACAAATTTATCAGATTGTCATAAAATCTTGCGGAACAAAATCTCCAGACTCCCCTAAAAACTTCTCCTCTAATATAATGCGCATTTCATATTTTCTTTATTTATGAATCAAACCTATAAAACCAACTCATGGTTTTACTAATATTGCATTTTTATTGCAATATAAAACACTTTCTGTATGCAATATTATAAAATTTATTATTTATTTGCTTGGATCAATATTAGACACAAGAAACTTGACCGAATAGCCCTGGCAGCTCACAAATTATACATAAGAAATTATTTCTTAATTAACTACGGTATCCGCCAAAATAAACAGTACCGAAACAGAGAGTGCTGTGGAGTTGTTTATGTAATATGGATTTGTCATATTTGACTTAATTGTCATTAGTTGATATAATAATAGTACGCTGCAGTTAAATTTGATTTAAAAAGGGTTCTAACAACTGTTTTTGGTAGAGCATTATTTTCGTTCATACGGAAAAGGTCGTAATGATGGTCCAAGCTTAGAACAGGTGTCAATAAAATATCAACAAAAATTTAATAAAGCAGCTCCTAGTAAAAGTGTGAAGTTAGCTGTTGTTGAAAAATTTCGTCGCACTGGTAGTGTATTGTGTCAACGTAAAGGTTCTTCATAGGTCGTCGAAAAACAGTATGCACTAACGAAAATGAAGGACGTGTTTTTAACCAAGTTGTGCAATCACCTCAAAGAAGTCTTGTAAGAACTACATGTAAACTCAACATTAGTGAAACGTCTTTACGTTGCATGTTCAAATCAATTGGTGGTTATCAATACCGTATTCAAGTTAGACAACGACTAAATGCTGAGGACAAACGTGCAAGAGAAATTTACTGTGGATCCCGAATTTTTGAAAAACATGTGGTTTTCAGACGAGAGTCACGTTCATCTTAGCGGCTATATTAATCGACAAACAACCAGATTCCTTGGATTTGAACGTCCTGATGTCATTGTAGAGAAACCACTCCACAGTCTTCGAGTTACCGTTTGGTGCGCGGTATCTGGTAATGGAATGATTGGTCCTTATTTCGTTGAAGATGATAATCAGAATCCACTTACTTTCAACCAAGAACGTTATTGAGAGAAAATTATTATACCTTTTGTGAGAGATCTAAATCACTTTTGCCGTGCACGAAATCTACAGTTTCGCACACAATGGTTCCAACAAGATGGTGCAACGAGCCATACAGCATTAGACTTACTCCGTCAGCATTTCGATAATAGAATAATTTCTCGGGGAACAGACTTCGAATATCCTTCTCATTCACCTGATTTGACGCCACCTGACGCATACATTTGGGGCATAATGAAGGAAAAAATATTTCATTCGGAAAATCCGCCGGCGAATATTGCCGAACTACGGAAAAGAATACAAAATATTTTTCGGCAGTTCCATCAAACACTTTTTATAAATATGTTTATTGACTTACAAAATCGATATGAAGCTTGTTTGCGTCGAAATGGTCAACATTTTGAACACTTACATTACAGAAATTAAAAATTAATTTTTATTTTTATTTTCGGTACTGTTTTGGCGGATACATGTCATTTTCGTTTTGACTTCCATGAAAAAAATATAACCAAATAAGCTGACACACTTATAGATTTTAATTTATCAAATTAACCTTAACACTGTGGAAGTCCATTTTATTATAAGAACCTTGAAAATAAAACCTTTTAAAACAAAACTTCCACTTTCTGTTCAAAAAATTGATTCTTTGAATAGAAAGTGGAAGTTTGGTTTTAAAAAGTTTTATTTTTAATGTTCTTAGTTTAATTCATCAGTTCAAAGACTTTCGCCAATAACGGCAACACCGCAGTTGCATACACTTTGTTTGGTTGATTGGTTTAAAGCGCCTTAACCGTAGTTTCACGGCCAACTTTGAATACGTTTAAGAAACACGAAATGGCTGGGTTATTTAAATGAACAAAACAAGGTGTGAACTTTATGTTGTAAATAATTATGTCATTAACATAGATAAGGATAGCCGAAGCGAATAAAAGAAAATCAACTAAAACTAGTATGCTAATTTAAACTTTTAAGAATATGCAAGTTTAGTATTTTTAAATTTAATTTCTGTTTTAATATCTAACACAACTTTACAAAGAGATTTTGACTAAATCTATAAGATCTGTAAACAAAAAACTGTAAAATTATAAATCAGTTAGAGATTCGTATATATACTTAGTTTAAATGATTTTAGTTTAATAAAATTTGATCAATTTATTTATTTTACTGAAATAAACAATTGATAAAATTTTCAGCCTTATCAGTTGAAGATTCCGGTTTTTATACTGCTTTTTTTGAAATCCAGTAACAATTCAAAAATGAATATTGTAGCCGTAGTAAAGATCCAAATTTTGCGGATTTTGGTTCTTGACATTCTTTATGATTGGTAACAATGCCTAGGGTCGTATAGTGGGACTTCGGGAAGCTGGATATTCTTTTCGGGAAATTGCAGTTAGAGTTGAAAGAAGTGTAGACACCGTGGTTAGGTATTATCAGGCATGGCTTCAAGAAGGCCGTACGCAAAGGGCAAGGGGCACTGGACGCCCCCGTAGAACAATAGACTGTGAAGATCGCCGCCTAAGATTATTGGCCTTAGGGGACCGTTTCTCCACTACCAGGTCCATTGCAAATGAATGGTTTGCAGAATATGGAAGACCTATTGGCATGCGAAGTGTTTACCGACGAATAAGACGTTTTGACCTGTTTCATACCGACCACACTGGGTCCTCCCTTCAACTCCAAAACACCGACGTAAACGCGTGGTGCAGAGAACGGTCACTCTGGGATCAGGAATGGAACAGTATTGTCTTTAGTGACGAGTCTCGATTTTGTTTAGGCATGGTCGAGCGAGGGTTAGAAGACGACGTGGTGAAAGGAGAAATCCACGGTTTTTTGTTGAAAGGCATGTTCATCCAACTGTTGGAGTTATGGTTTGGGGTGCTATAGCTTATGGTTTGCGATCACCTTTAATCTTCATCAGAGGTAACATGAATGCGAAGCATTATATCCAAGAAGTTTTAGAAGCCCATCTTTAACCTATCTTGACACCCTGGCAAATCCAACTTTCGAACAAGATAACGCAGAACCACATGTCGCAACAGTCGCAATAGACTACTTTCAAGATAATGATGTCACATTGTTACCTTGGCCACCAAGATCTCCCCACTTATTCCCAATTGAGCACGTGTGGGATATGATGGGTAGGAGATTGCTCACTTTGCAACGTCCTCCTCAGACTCTAGAAGAACTTCGAGAGGAGTTGGTGATTGCTTGGAATGAGATACCACAGGAGGACGTTGACCACCTGATCAGAAGCATGCATAGGCGCGTTGGATCGGGGTGCATCGGGGTGCATCCACACATTATTAAAGGTAAAAGGGCTTTAAAGCAATGTAATCATTTTGAAATTTTTATCATTTACTTATTATGCCTCAGTAAGTACTTATACAAAATTTTATAAAAATAAAATTATTTAAACTGGGTGTTCGGATTTTTATGTCACTTATATGTAGGATCAAACAAAAATGATCGACTGTAAGCAGTACAGGATATCATTATAATTATTGTTAAGTTTACAATTCCTCAACAGACTATTCTGTAGTTACTATTAGTTTAGATTTTCTCAGCTTAATATTTTATCTTTAACATTAAAAATTGCTTGTTCTCTGATAAATTAAATTCATTTTTGAATAGGTATCACAAGTATTAGTATCACCTTACAAAAATATCTTTAATCAGTTGTGCAACAATTAATGAGAAGTGTTGTATTGTTCTGTACAAACGGTCAAAGCGATTTTAAACATTAATTAAATAAAATGAATATAGATGCACAAAATGTAAGTTTCAGGATAGAAAAATTACAATTTTTTGTTTTGCATTTATGGCGAAGGCGCTAGGTTGACTAAATTTTGGTGGAATAATAATGAAACCATTCATAACAGAATTAAATATTTCCAAACACCATAAACATTTTAAGAAGGTACAATAAAATTACATAAAAGTGTAGAGTGTGTTTCACGTTAAGAGACGAAAACTTACTATAAGGGGGAATGAGATTTTCGATTTACGACTAGAACATGCAGTTTTTTTAGGATTTTCCAACAGATTCAAACAAGACCAAAATAGTAATTGTGCGCCAAGGTAGAAAAGTGAGTTATTATTGTCGAGGTCTTTAATGGATACGAGACAATAGTACAATTTTCTACCGAGGCTCATATAGCATTTTTTTCACTAGCAGTCTATTTTTTAAATATTAGTTTCCAAAACTAATAAAATTTTTGGACTGGTCAATAGTCCTTCCCGTTTCACATGGCATGATATGACAGTAACAAGACAATCAATTATATATCTCATAATTTTTGATTTGATAATAAGTATAGTGTTGTTAGAATCGCTATGAAAAACATGGTTAAGTCAATTAATTCATTTTCATTTTTGAATGAAGTAAGTAAATGAGTAAGGAAAAATATTTTTTCATTTTGTCTTTACATCAATTAACCTTACATTCTGTCAAATGGATTAAGATTTAGTGCTAAACAAGTGGTCCCTATCTTTTTCTACCTTGGTTAAAAATTAACAACTTTACTACCTCAACAAAAGTCAATATAGTTAGGTATATAAGCTATAGTAGTGAAAAAAAATATGCAAATGCTTTTAACTTTTCTTTTCGGTTTTTAGAGTTAAATAAATTATCAATAGGTAGGGTTTACACTAAGTACACTTTTAAGAATTATTTCGCTTAATTTTTATCTTTTAAGAAGAAAAAATGAAATCGGATGTTATATATTAATAAATATTTTATAATATAATACAACATTAATGATTTATTTAAAAAAAAATCGCAATTGAAACACGAATTCTATGCTTTTCCACATTTCATAATAATTTAAGAAAAATTAATTCGAACGGTAAACCTGGCTTACGTCAAATGTCAAACTTTTGACAATTTGAAATTTAAACATGTCGCGATTTGGCGAATTAAACCTCGAAAATAAATATAAAATGCCAAAAATTTTCTTCCGAATATCACTCCGACAGTGATAAATACTCATAATTTTATTAGTTTCCTCAAGGGTAACATCCCGACGCCTTAGGCAACGTACTTTCGGAAACTAATAAAATTATTTCATGATTATCACTGTCCTTGGGATATTAGTAGTGATAATTAAGCTATTACATTTTTACCTACTTTTTTTTTGACTTTCAGTATTTTATGTTATGTTGGCATATATTTTTTCTATTGAATAATCTAGTAATCCTGAAGGGGTACGTGAGAAATTGTTGATAAAAATCGGTGGGAAAAAGTGAAAATTACTTTTACTGTACGTTTTCAAAAACTCCCAGTCTCTGAACCAGATGTGTTCTAAAATTTAACGTAGACCACTTAAGGGTTAAATTCAATGACAGCTAATTTTTTAAATAAAAGTTGGAGTTTCGTTAAAAAGTTATATTTTTTAATGTTGTTAGCAAGATGAACTTCCACAGAGTAGGGGTTAGTACAATACATTTCATTAATAATATTGCTTCATGCAAATTAAAAGCAACACAACAAATTATTAATTTTTAAAAATTCGCAATGTATGTCGTAACAAAGCTGTCGAGAACCATGAAAATTGTTAGATGTCCTCTAAGTACATAATAGTTTTTTAAGAGAGTAGACCTTTACATTTTACATTTAAAAAAATACTTTTTGTTTATTTTGTTTAAATATTGAGTTATGAAACGGAAATAGTGGAATGCATATAGAAAAATCAATAGTTTCCAAGTAATAATTTGTTTCAATTACAACCTTCTGCGGAAATCGAAGTATGTGCCAGCAATCTCCAACAATCATTAAATATTTATTACATACCAATTGACTTAATAAATACTGTAAACAGTATTAAACACTCCTTAAAAATTAACATTCCACGTTAACATATTATTTATGTATACTACTTTTAACTTAAGCTACTTATTTGTTGCTAATTAACAGCCAAAAGTAATTAATCAACATTATTGTTTTCCAAAAATAATAAAAATATAGGTAAATATTTTGAGAGTTTAACACGTGTTTGTGTTTACTTCTATTGAAGAAAGTACTAAATTCTTTTTAATACATATTTTTTTGTAGCGTTCACTTTTCATCATTAGCTACTCTCTTGTTCCCTTGTACCCTCTTGTTCAAAGAGGACTGAACATTGCGAAACAATGGTGTGACTCGGTGGGACTCAGCATCAACCCCACCAAAACCACACCAGTAGCCTTTACAAGGAAAAAGGAACCTATTCTAAAAATCATAAAAATAGGGGAAAACATCGTCGAGTGGAAAAAAATGGTAAAATATCTAGGGCTAATCCTAGATAGCAGGTTACTCTGGAATAAACACGAAAACGATGTAATACACAAACCAAGGCCCTCATGGTGTGCAGGAATATTGCAGGGAAGAACTGGGGATGTAACCCACGTATTTTGCAATAGATATACACAGCAATGGTGAGACCATCACATATGGGGCAGTGGCTTGGGGCGCAAGGGCTAATCAGTACGACGAGGAAAAATCTCTCGAAGATTCAGAGACTAGCCTGTTCATGTATCACTGGAGCAATGGTAACTTGCCCCACTGCTGCAATGGAGGTGATTTTAAACTTGACTCCACTGCACATTCTGCTAGAAACTGTTAAGAAGAAAACAATATATAGAATGATCAAAGAAGGAATTTTCAGGGAAAAACCTCAATTACTTCAATTTGAACAAACTTGGGAAATGCCCCAAGATGATATACCAAAGAAATTCAACTTTGTGAGAAAATTCATCACAAAGCTGAGTAATAAAACTGAATGGGACGAAGACACCATAACCAGAATGCTATAAAGTGGTATACGGACGGTTCCAAGCTAGACGAGGGAATTGGGATAGGAGTTTTTGGACCGAGAGCCAAATACTCAGAAAGCTTGGGCACATACCCGAGCATCTTTCAAGCAGAAGTCCGCGCCATCGAAAGTTGTGTGAAATTCAATATTGGAAGAAACTACCGCAGACAAGAACTAAGGGAAGAAATGGAGAAGGAAAAATCCAAGTACTGGAATCAGCTGGAAGGACAGGCAATCTAAGATACTACTGGGGAACTATGACCAGAAGAGATCTCTTAGCTGCCTTAACCTCAGTAAAAAAAGGCTCCGAATTCTAACGGGAATATTAACCGGGCATTGCCGGTTAAGAAGCCACATGAAGAAACTTAGCAGATGAAGCAATGTGCAGATTCTGTGAGGAAAAGGATGAAACCTCAATACACATACTCTCAGAATGCTCTGCCTTGCAGAATTCTAGATACCTAGGAGCACATGAAATAGAAGAGGGGGATCCACCTGATTTGAATGTCCTAAACTTCCCCAGGAAAATAGGACTCGAAGAGCTGCTATAAATCTGAGAAAACATCAGAACATGGCAAGTAAGGGGGGACACAATAGATCCTATAGGACGCAGTGTACTTATCACCCCTAATTTATACATACATACATACATACATACATACATACATACTCTCATGATCGCGAAGTGTCAAACAAAAGCTCCTTCAAAGATTGGCAAAAGAATCACCATTTTACATGCGGGGTCACAAGAAGACTGGGTCCCAAATGCCTTGTGACTTTCTACAAAGAATATAAAAGATTCCTGCTTGGATTACCATAATACAACGGCAGCACGGTTTGAAGAATGGTTCAAAAGTTGGCTTTTACCAAACATTCCCCAGAATAGTGTGATAGTAAAAGACAATACCAAAGTTGCTAATTACATAAGGCTCCAGGTACAAATAACAAGAAATTGGAAATTCAAAACTATATGGCTGAGAATGATTTTATGAAGCCATTTTCTATTAAAAAAGTATATGTTTGTGACGCATTGAGCATATGAGGCATCAATAAAAGTCAAATATTAGATCAGAAAATATTTTACCCACGTTAAGTGGCACTGTTGTAAATTTAATAAGAATATTACCCCAGATAGTTGGCTATAGAAAATTCATAATTTCTCAGATTCTTAGGATTATTAATTAAACCTATTATAATAAATTTTGACGAAGATAGCGACAGCGAAACAGAACTATTTGTAGCATATGATTATAAATTTAGTTATGTAAATTAGCCTAGGAGTAATTTAGTAATTTAGAATTTTACTTAGCTGTATTTTTATAGCAAGTTTCATTTGATTATAGTAATAAAATTATATGGTAAGAAGCTTAGCACCTGTTTTATTTAAAATCAAACTAAATTACATAAATTTAAAACGTAAATATCTAAAATACGGCTCTTAATACTTTCCATGTTTATTGACCAGCTCTTTCCAACACAATGGGATTAAAGTAGGTAGCTTAACTGCAGTCTACCATTTTTCTTGAAAAACACTTTAACAGTATTTCTAGTAAATGGGTTTCCTTTATAAATACCACTAGTTTAAATTTTAGACTTGTTTAGGCGCCACTCACCCTTATCGTACGCCTACCACAACGGTACTTACTTTGAGAGCGCAAAAGATGCAAGAATCCGACATACAAGCATGGCCGGATAGGTCCCGGAAACTCCTCCTGAAGATGTCCAGATGCCACAGCACCTGCAAAAAATATTCACGCGTTGAACATATGTTACAGCATTAATAACATCCTAGAATTTTTTTTATTCATATTAAGTGACAGTGTTGATCGATAAATGGTTCGCTATATGGGACAAAAAAGAACACGTGGCGTATTTAATCACCCATCTTATGGTGTGGTTCAACAAGTGTTTTCTTCTACGCTTGAATTGTATGGAACAACAGGTACACTGATGACATTAATCAAAGGTAATATCACGAGTCCTTAAAATTTTATCGATAAATTTTTAGTTACGACGAAAACTTTTTTATTTTGCAAAAATACGAAAACAAACTGAAATATGACAAAATTGAGTAGTCTTGCCAAAAATAAAAAAGTTTGAGTCTGGAAAATATAAATTTATCTAGAGTGGTATTTGAGAAGATTATTTTTTAACCACTTTATTTAATAATTCACCGATATCTTTTCACTAAATCTATTTTCGCTTTTAGACTCCATTTTTAATTATAAGAAGTAAAGGTTCAGCAATGACAGAATATTTGAATTCAAATTACGTGTATTTTATATTGCCTACCTATGAGCTAATTTATTAAAACATTAATAATCAAGAGGCAGCAAGGAAGTGGGTTAACACATAATAGTAATAAATACATTGTTATTTAAGAAAATATGCTCACATTCTTATAATTATTCAATAACTTTAACAAACAATATCTTCTCAACATTACGGCTACGGTTACACTAGCAGGAAAAGTAAATGGGAGGGGTATTATAGATAAGAGGTAAGGGAAACGAAAAAGTTAAAGGAAGCTGGCATTTTTTCTTTTTATGTAAGTTTTATAAACCTATCTCATTATTTAATAAGCGCTGATTTATTGACGTAATCATTGCCGTTGCCCTTCCTATTGATTTAACCTGTAAACTAGATAGTATTGACAGTTGTCAGTTGTCGTGAGCACCGTAAAAACACAATTACAATTTGAATACATATTTATTTTTATACCTATTCACATAATTATATAAAGGAAAAATTGCCAAAATGAAAATTAATCGACATATCTATTTGAAGTTTACCTACAAGACCACATTTATGTGTAACCAGGTTAGTATTAAAGTACTAACTTATTTGATTTTTTATTCTCGTTTGGATAAATTGAATTGTGATAATATTAACAAAAGATATATTAGAATACTTAGATAATATAAATGAATGTTGATTTATAGTTACTTATAAACAAGAAAATGAATTATTCAATATTTTTATCAATACTAATAAAACTACTCGTGGTTTTATCAGTATAAAACAATATGATTGGCTAGCATTTAGCACAAAACATTTAAAATAAAGCCTTTTCATTGGATGAAATCACAAAACTATGATATTTTGACAGGTGAAAAAAATATTCAACGAAAAATTTATTTTCTTGCATGAGAGAATTTCCTATAAAAAAATACCAGGGTAATGGAGCGGGTTTCCACGATATAAAAAAAGTTAATTTTCTATTAAGTTATTGGTCCTTATTTAGTAAACATATTAGTTAAATTTAATCTGTTTAACATAAACATTCAGCAAGAAGGTTCTATTTCAAAACTAAAAATGAAATAAAAATTGTTGGATGATGTTTCAAAACGATATTGAAATTCAGCTTCTTTAAAAGAATATTTTAACACTCACAAAATTTAAAAGAATGTTAAACAGAAGTCCAAACAATGTCTTCGAAAATAATCAAATCGATTCTATAAATATGCAGAGAATGTTTTCCATTCGATCGGGTTAAATTTAAAATTGATCTTGAAATAAACCAATCAACCACAAATAGCTTGTAATTAGTCTTGGTAACAATGTGAAAATGAATTTTTATGTATAATATCAATATATTATTGCATTTATAGAGAAAAATGTTATTTTTGGTAATTGCATACACAAACGCATACCTAATAAAATATAGTAAAGTCTATTAATGGACAAACATTTTCTAATTGTCTACCAATAACTTTCATTGATTAAGTTATTTGATAATTTAACTCCTGGTTAATTATCATTAGTAATTACTACTGCTCGTTGGAAAACTGGATTATGTTTGGTGTTGGATGGCGCTATAATATTCAAATCTGTAATAAGTTTATAGTTACTAAGAAACTCACCACCAGCGGCAGATGTAAAAGCATCCAGTCTGTCATCATTATAGGAGTCTTATTTTTATTAAGTTTGATGAGTGAGGTATCAATTATACGAAGTTGTTTAGTCCAAGGAAAATATATATATATATATATATGTATATAATGACTGGAGTGATCATAGAAAGGTTAATATTATTGAACAGCAAGCAAAAACAATTATAATCCGGTCAAATTAGAACAAAAAGTAAGAGTAAAGTTACATAAATTTCCACCAAGCTGAGACAACTTTTTTAATCGGTATATCTCAAAAACGGTGAGTAAGACAAAAGGTATTAATACATTTTTTGTGGATAATTTTATGAGCTAGCATTTTTGTCTGAAGTATTTTTATGATAAAACTTATACCGTTTTGATGAAAATCACGAAAATTTCATTTTTTTGACCTTTGACAAATTTTGTTCCATACAGAAGAGAAAAATTTCATTTTTGATCTTACGGATTTTCAGCTTGGTGGGAGTTTATGTAACTTCGAATGCCTAAATTGACCAGATTATTATTGAAGAATGGATTTTAATGTTGGCTATGCAATTAGTTTGAAGTTTACTGTTTTAATAAAAATTCTTGTTAATCTTGAGGTGTAGTATTTAAAAAATTCTGTTGGGGTAAACAATAAAATGATTTTAATAGAGAGAGAAGAGGTAGAGATTTTTGCTTGTCTTGAGGTGGATATTTGTTGTTGAGTTTCAACTCAACATGAATTTGTTTTAAAAAATTAGTTTACTTTTATAATTAATATAATTTTGATAGATGTCAAAAAAATATTGTCAAATAATATTTTATAATAAAAAACCGTCAAAAAAACCTGACAAAAATACTTAATAAACCCAGACCAAGTAAACTCAGACCTACAAAACCCCGACAAGACCCTAATTTTTATTATTTGTAAATATCTTTTATTTAAAAAATCATTAAATATCTATATGAATTTATAATGTAGAGTTATACATACAGTCCTAAAAACCGATTACTTGTTGAATTGCTAGTTAATGAATTTAACTCTTTCATATGCCTTTTCCATATTTTATTCTGTCATTTTTCATTTTAAGTATTATTTTGAAATGGAAATTCAATGGCTTGTAAACTAAAATTAACAAAAGCGTTTCATTTTGTTGTTTTACATTGGACAACAGCAAAGAATGTCAGCTTCAATGGGGCCAAAAGCAACAATAACTCGCTTTCAAATTCAATAATAATATATATACAATAAATGTGTAATACAGGATGTAACCAGGCCGGAAATAAATAACTTGAATATAAATAAAATGAAACATTAAATAACAACTTTTTATATGTTTGTAAGATGAAACGGGTTTTTTAACAAAAAATTGCAATGATAGGAAATTTTACAAAATACTTTTAATCTACTACATAGTTATTGCATGAGATTATAATAATAATGTCTTTATTATTTCCATTTAGTTTACAATTATAACAAAAAAAATTAAGTACCCATTAACATGTAAATGAAGGGTGAAATTTACTTCCATTATTAACCCTCTATATATGTTATTTTTTAAGTGACCTACTTTTTAACTGACAGTTTCTAAAATTTTATTTACTCAGTGAATTAATATAAAAATATAAACATTACGTATTCAACCTCCTCTCTCGTTCTTCTCGGTTTAAAAGCCAGTTTCTTAAAAGTCAAGATGGCGGTTGATCTGACATAAACAATAGACATTTACCTTAGAAACTTGATAAAGAGCTCTAGCCCGGTGGATTTTTCCTTTTGTCATCTTTTCACTTCAATAAATACATAATGTAAATGAAAAATTCGTGAATGTTAATTGCACTTTTACCGGAAAAACTTTTGGAATACGAACAGCGCGCGCAATGTGTGTTGCGTTCTAACGTAAAAGTTGTCTCAGTAAGTTTCGTTGGCAATCGGTCTTACCTGAGCACACAGGTGTAGCCGTTCGCCGAAGAGGAACGAGTGGGGAAGCGGGGACTACGTTCGTGACACACAGAACGCCGTTTGGTTCGCTGTTGTTTTATTTTGATTTATGCAGAAGATGTTCGTGTTTACGTATATGCTGCATAAACATTAGCGACCATCAAATTTTATTCTGATTTTAATGACTGTCTGTCCGTATCTGTCTACTACATATATTTTCATTTTTTGTAAGGAAAATGCTCCGCACTACAGAGATACTTTTTTTGATTTATCTTCAAGCAAAAATTCGTGTGCATACATTTTTGGCAATCAAATATACACCCCACAAAAATTATCGCATCACTCATTATTTTAAAAATATTTTAAATTTTTTCCGTTTTTAAACAATTTTATTACTATAAATAATTGAAACTCCAATAAACCCCACTTTTGCAACATTAATTATTAAAATAGAAGTAAATCATCCATAGCACAAATGTGACTGATTGGTAAACGAAGAAAAATATCAAAATCAATGTCACAAAATTTTATTTGTAAAAAACAGCAACTAGTTTCGGCCTATCAATAGGCCATCATCAGGCTAAAAATTAAAGAAAGAGTGAAAACATTACATATCAAAGAATCAGTGTAAACAGCATTACATTGTACAGTCTGGACGTCTATTGGGCACTAGAATCAAAGAACATCGTAGCTATGTCGAAAGGTACAAACATTTTGATCCTCCTAATTTTTCTTCCGCCTTTGCGAACCATATCATTTCTGAAAGACATAACTTTTCTCAATCCAATGTGACCAGATTACATAGATGTTTCAAGGGACCGAAGATGGACCTGTTGGAGATGTTTGAGATTCATGAAGTTTCGAGAGATAGTACTATTGTTTGTTATATTTTTCTTAACTTACCTTTTTAATTCTTGATTGGCTTTCTCCTCCACATAATCGCTTATTTACCTTTATATGTTCAATTTTATTTGTTATTATTAACATTTCAATGGTTATGTTGTCATACACTACTTTGTTGTATTCCTTAACCTATTTCTTCTTCTTTTTAATTTGAATATTGTAATAATCCAATGTATTAACTTTTTAATGTTTGATTATTGTGTTTACTTTGGATTAACTAGTTTCAATATGCATTTGTTTTTTCTACTATGCTTGCATTTTCTTTCTAATATTTTTACATCTGCAATATTTGTTCCATCTTTGAATGGTGTCCTGTGCTCCTTAAACGGGATTATGGTATTTTAATGTTCTATGTCTATGTATTTCCGTATGTCACTTACTTCAATTTAATCTGAATACTCATTTAGTTTACGCTATCTCACATATTCGGTGTTTTATTTGCCTTAACAGTTTATTGTGGTGATCACTTGTGTTATGGACATTTTTACCTGTGTGATACACGATGCTGCTCTTTGTCGTATTTGGATTCATTTACTTGCTGGTACTCTTATACTGGTGGTTTAGGATCGACACCACGTGTTACGAACCTTCCACTGATAATTTGTTGCGGGTTTATCCTTGCCCTCATCCTGATATTAATGCTTTTATTCGACACTTTTCCAACTCTTCTTACCTTTTTGAATATTATTTTCTTATTCATTTCTTCACTTACAACGATAGATATGATAAATTTGCCAATTGGTCTTTTACCTTTCTCTTTTCTTGCGGTTTTTACAAATACCGCTCATATTCACTCTCCATGGTTTTTCAAGCTTTTGGGTACCTTTATCCTAAGCTGTATTCCATTTTTCTTCCGGTTATTAACCAATAACTTAACTAGGTTTAATGAGTTGCTACTCACCTAGTTTTTAGTTTTAATTTTCAATTTTTTAATCATTATTCACTTCATTTCCTTTTTTCAATGACACAATTTTGATATACATAAATTTTGCTATGTGCAAGCATGGTAGAAGTTGTTAATTTTCAATTACAACTATAGTTATTAAGGTAGGTTTACACTGATTCTTTGATATGTAATGTTTTCACTCTTTCTTTAATTTTTAGCCTGATGATGGCCTATTGATAGGCCGAAACTAGTTGCTGTTTTTTACAAATAAAATTTTGTGACATTGATTTTGATATTTTTCTTCGTTTACATTAATTATTGTAAATATCAGTTCAATATAGCAAAGCGTAGAAAAATATTAAAACATGTGTACAAAACATGTATACAAAAAAATGAACTTTATTTGAACTAAAGCCAGCTAATGAAATTCTAATAGCGTGTGTTACCGCCCCTGGCTCTAATTACAGCTTCCATTCGTCTTTGAAGGCTTCTGAACAGGTTCTGTATGTATTGTTGTGGCATGTTTTCCCATAAGTCACAAAGAACATTTTGAAGATCGTCTAATGTTCTTAGTGGTGTCGGATGTTGCTGAATTTGCCATCCTAGATGGTCCCAGACATGTTCTATCGGATTAAGATCCGGACTACGTGCTACGTGTGACAAGCATTATCCGTGCGGACCTCAAAAGAAATTCCTCCCCAAGCCACCACCAAAGCTTTCAGTTTGACGAAAATGAACCTGAACGTGCCGTTCACCTCGTCGCCTATAATATACTGGTACACGCTTATTTGATGAATATAAGCAAATTCTAAGGCGTGGACCTCTAGCTGGCATTCTGGCTCATGAACCTGCCTCTCTAAGCCTGTTTCTAACTGTTTGTAGGCTTATTCGAACATTACGGGCAGCCAATAGATCTTCTTGCAGCGTTCTAGCGGTGGTATGTCTCGCCTTGCTCAATTGCTGCCCATTCTCTTTGAAGACTAGTAATTAATTCCTGCCGATTCTTAAAAAAAACGATGACGAATCGCCCTTCTTTGTAGCATATCCCAAGCATGTTCAATTGTTCATTTTCCTAAAAATTCAAAATTATCCAAGCAACATGCGAAGGAGCATTGTCCTGCATTAACAAAAATTAGGGTCCGATTGCTGCAGCATATGGAAGCACAACAGGACGAAGGATAAGATTTAACTAATTATTTGATCTTAAAAAACCTTGTAACGAAACGAGATCGGTTCTTTCACCCAAGCTAATATCTCCCAATACCATTACTGTACCAACTCGATAACTGTGTACTTCCTGAGCGGTTTGCAAACATGGCAGTGGACCTGGTTGTTTCCAAACTCTTATTCTTCTACTGTCTGGATGAAGACCAAACCTGGATTCATTAGTAAACAATACCCTTGACCATTGTTCTCTAGTAAAGTTTTCGTGCTCTTGTGTCCAAGCTAATCTTGAAGCGCGATTGTTTCCATTACAAGTCATGCCGTTCTAATACTGTTCCAGAACAGTGCTGGTTTTTGTCTCGTTTAAAGTATATTAAAAATTGTGTTAACATTACCATTCATCTTTATTCCTATAAAAAATTTTTCTATAATTAAAAATTATTTACTGATTTAATAAATGGTTCATTTTATTAATAATCAAGTCTAGTACAATTAAAACTAGATGCTGAGATGTTATGGATAAGTAAACTTTCATTTCAGTGAACAAAGACAATTTTTATGTGCTTTCTTCTATTTCGTTACTTCATATTCTGTTCCTTTATCTACAACACGCCGACTGGCTCCATACTCTTGGCCAATCGACAGTTAAGTCGACTTGGGTTTTCGGTAGGTAATCAGTTGCACCATAACAGCGAATACGGTGAATGACGTTCGCGCCTGCAGTCTTATATTTTACTATAATTTCAATTTCCGAAGTCATTTGTATGTACTTTTATATAGAAAAGGCTAATAAATAACTGGAATTGATTGAAAAATTAAGTTGTATTAATAAATATTTAACATGAGCTCTTATGCCTCAAGCGGACATAATCGATTGTTAACAATAAATTTATTTTAGCAATAGAAAAATTAAAAAAATTCCAATTAAGAGAGGTTTCAAATTTTTGATAAAAGAATACTCTTCATTGTTTCTGCCTGTTAATTAAGTGTTAATAGGGTCTTTCCTTAAAACATTTTATTTGACTGGAAAAAACTTTATAAAATAAAATTAATATTAAATGTACATTTATAACTGTTAAATTATTATTGAATTTTATTGAATGTCAAAAACAAATAAACTCCGTTTTCCTTATTTAATTCGCGGAAATTTTTCCGATAGTTGGCGCTGCAGTACCTGTTAATTCAACCATTTCTATTTTGAATTTTGTGTGGTAAAGATCGTTAGTGAAAGATGGTACAGTCGGCTTTAGAATAGCATATACATGTTACATGTGAATTTCGTTTACCTACCGAAGTTATAAAAACGTCCTTCTTCAACAACATAGAAGTGGCAGTTTTTAAAACGCCTACATTTAATGGTTTTTGGGGTTTAATTTTATTTACAAGGGTCGGTTATGTCCCGAAAAAATAGGTCTATCTACAAATTCACACAAAATAATAATATCTACACATTTTCACACCACAGAGGTAGAATCCTAGGCGTATTTTTCTACGTGTACTTTCTTGTATAACTAAAGCGAATCCAAAAACATTTTTAAGCATAATAAATTATATTTATCAAAAAAAAACAAGTCTGTTGTTTATAAAAAATAATTTATTTTACACAAAGAACAATAAATATACAATAAAACAACCTAAATATTTGATTATTATATCTATGTTTATTTTTATATCTATGTTATTTTTAAAATATATTGCTACATTTTGATTTTTACCACCCTATTTATTTACAATTAAAATTAGTAACATCAAGGTTGATTAGAAGCTGTTGGAGATTCAAAAATAAATATTTTTATATTTTATCATTCATTTTATGGAATGTTATTTATTATTTTTAACAACCTACCTAAAAGAAGAAAAAAAAATGTTTTGAAAAGGGATTTTAATCCCAAACAAACATTTATTATCGAGGGTTCCAAACTAAGTGAAGTAAAAAAGAAATCAGTACAGAGAGGTTGTAATAAAAAATAAATAAAACCGTACTGTATAATACACAAGCAATTTGTCAATAAAATACCTTATGCTGCAAACATTAAAGATGTGGGCGTGGACAGCTGTTTAACTGATTTAAAATTTATTATTATTTAAACCGTGATTGGTTATACACAATAAATAGGCCATCCTTAAAATTAATTCAATGTAAGCGATTTGAGTTTGAAAATGTATATGCTATTCTGAAGCCGATAGTACGTGTGGTTATTAATTCATTCTAAAATACTGCTCACAGATAACACTAAAAAAATAGAGAATCGGTATGTTTTCCCAATTCTAGTAGTTCAGATAGAGGGCGCACCCTTAGCTCGTTTCCGCCAATAAAATAAATACATTTTAAGAGCTTATCTAACCTGATTAAACGCTTGTAGTTCTTCTTCTCTTCCATGGTTGAAAAATGATCAGATCTATGATAAGTATAATGGAATTCGATGAAATTTGTATATTTATATATGTATATTTATCTTCGCTTATAAACTAGGTTATGTTTCAAATCCAATCTAACTTATTCCAAAATTATTACACTTTTATTTTTTTAACACCCTGACTTCACTTTCACTAACTATTCCTTTTCAAATGTCACTTTATATCTCACTGACGGGCTAACTAAAAATTGAATCATCTCCCCTGTCAAGGGTTTCGTTTTATAAAATAAGAAAAAAGAAAGGAACTTACTTGATAATGAAATTGTGCTAAATTAATTATTGTTATTTATGTAATCGTAAATAAGTTATTATCAAAATACAGTATTTATTGAGTATCAAATAAATTCTTTTGTTTTAAATTATATAACTTAACTAACTACTACAAAAATTCAAAATGTTTACAATGTTATCTGACCTTAATACGTAGAGTCCTGCTTTCTGATTGGTGGAAAAAACCGTAGTCGCTCTATGAAAAACGGAAACCAACGAAGGTATACGTGGAATCTCCGACTTTGGCAAAATATCGTGGTTGTTAGAAGTTTGGTTTCTTCTGTATTATAACTGTTCCGCCAAATTGATTTATGGATATAGTTCAGTGTTTGTTGGAATATAGTTCTTTTAATTGTATTATAAATAGTAAGTACACTTATAATTTCTTCTTTTATATACGCCGAAAACTTTTTTTAATTACACTTTTGATTACTTTGCTATTAATTTTAAACTTATGTTCTTAATGTTACTATTTAACACTTTAAAAAACTGTTTGTTCACTTTGTTCAAACTGACTGTTTACTCTGACCGATCTTCTATGGCTGACTTCCAATAATATACTCCCGCCTAATGACCTCTACTCAAGTCCTTTTATAGGTTTCTAACCTTCCAGAAATTTCTTGAATGTTTTATAAAGTAACCATTTTCTAGTACACTATATGCATCTCTTTTTTTCTTATATATAACTAGACATACTCACTTCGTCTACTTGTGGAGTTTTCTAGAGCATATTTGTACAAATATATCTTTCTTCTTTTTTCTCATTATATAATTAATTTCTCGAAATTTCTGGTAGATTTAAATACCATGTTTATGTACAAAATGTAATATTGATACATTACATAATAAAAATTATTTCTAAGTTAAAATTTTCTTACAAATACACAAAAAAGTTATTTTATTAAGGTAATATAAAACAACTTTTGTTGATATTATACTTAATATACCATTATTGAATATTTAAATGTTTATTTATTAATCTATTTTTTCATTATATTATACATAATAAATGATTATGACAAAATTATACAATAATATGTCGAATAAATACTTGTTAAAGATTTTATTTTTAAACGGCGTCAATACTTATGGGAACAAGTACTATCGCAAATTTATAAAACTACAGTTTTTCCTAAAAATCGTGTAAAATCACGAGGTAAACGGTGTTTTTAATTAGGTAAAATTGATTCAGCAATTAAATGTCTAAGTAAAGAGTATAATAATTGCGTCTGGGTCTGTCTGGTGTTTATCCAGGTGCAAAATGTGTTTGAAATTAACACCTGCGCTTCTTTTAGATGTGAGTCATCGTTTAACGTTAAGGAAGTTAGAAAATACAAGCAATCATACGGTTGTAAAGACATTTTAAATTGGTAGTTATAATTATGAATAGATAGGTTAAAAGAGGGAAGGTATTACAAAAATGTTTAATTTGTATTTTTTGTTCTGATTTTATGATAAAAAGCATGCATAATCATGAATAGCAAGAAAGGAATAAATTTGACAGTTTTAAATTGTAACTATTACTTTTTTACAATTTTAATATTAAACAAATTTGTGAATACTTTTACAACAATCAAGTTTTAGAAGATTTTTTGTACTTCCGCCACACATCATTAGTTTTACATTGGATGGCTTTCAAAGATTTATCTGATGACTTTTTGAAACATTTAAAAGTATTTTTATAAAAAAATGAAGACATATTTTCGAAATTATTATTTTAGAAACGATATTTGGTATATCATAATATAGAGCAATCAGTCGCTGTGGTTATAAAGTTCAATCACTTGTCAGAGATCCAGAAGGGGAGTGGAACCAAAGAAATACAACATATCCCATGGGTCCTCAAATTGAAAATGACAGTTTTCAATAATGTCTTGAAAATAATATGCCCTCAAGTATCAAACAGTCTACTCAGTATATAAAACTTTTTAAGCTGTTATATAACATCATATTAAACTAAAAAGTCAAAAGTTATAAATTTTTTAATATTTACGAAGTTTTAAGTAAAGTTTTCTGTACCTACATACACCAAACACTTTTTGTATTTTGCTTTCTTTTCTTATTGTAAGTTATTAGTTGTTATTTTCCATGTTGTTATTCCATCTCCTGCTATTATTAATATCACATTATTTTAATGTTTGCCATTACCATCCATTCTTTAGGAAGATGACAGATTTAAGATGATGACGATCAAGATATAGACCATAAAATAAAAATCCCTATAAGAATAAACCAATATGTTCGAGACATTGATATAAAACCTGTCCTGCCTTCGGGTACCTATTGACTTGATAATATCTCGTATGAAAAAATTGTGATTTAACCTACTATTTACTATATTTACTACAATGCTGGCTAAGATTTAGGTGTAACGCTTGTAAACACTGCATGTATTAATTTCGTCGCGATTTATGTTTATACTACCGACTGTAATACGGTAATTTAGATTGAGTTAAAATGAATCATCGACAATTTAGTAAAAAAGTGAACTGTTATGTTAATAAGCTTTTTTTTTAATTTCAAACCAAATTGTAGTATAATATTATGCAAATAAACTAAAAAAATCCTGTAAGTTATTCATATCCCAAATGTGGGTTGAATCAAAAAAGCTTCAAAGGAAACCACAAACTTTGTTATTCTGTTATTCTCAAGTTCTTCTCTCTATATATTGTAAACATTTTTTCAGCCTGATGATGGTCCTATAGGACCGAAACTAGTTGCTACACTTTTAATAAACAACTTGTGAGGTAAAATTTTCATTTCCTTTGAAACTAAAAAGAATTAACAAACTGCTACTACTACTACTATGTCTGTGTACATACTTATAGATAGGTATTTATAAATTTACATATTAATGTTAATTCGTAATACATACTTGGAATAATAATTATGTAATACGAGTGTAATAAGGACAAATGTAATAATTTTTAGTAAGTAATTATCGGTTATAATTGCACGAGTGAATAAAAATTACTGATAATTTTGCAAGAAAGCGTGATATCTAACAATTGCAAGAGTTTATTTTCATATTTTGGAGAAATATAAAAATTTTAGAAAACATGATAATAGTCCAATGTAATTTTTATAAGATATCAAGCTTGAACGCAAAATTATCTGGGGGTCTAGTTGTGAATATGAGTGAAATTTAATTGTGAGTGAAATATTTCGATTTTTAATTCTTCTAATCTTCACCAAGCCATCAAAATCTTCAAGTTAATTCTATTTTTGGTACTTGGTAATACATTTTAAAAATTAAAATATTTAAAATATCAATAAAACACCGAGTCAAACCACAATAATTTAATGTAAAAATTATTCTTAAAAGTGCTACTAGTTTTGGTCTTAGACCATCATCAGGCTAAAAATAAAAAGCTACAAATAAGGAAAAAAATAAGCACAAAAGTAATTAAAAAAATTACATACATGTAATAAGGGCACTAGGTTGAATTTGTTAGAATCTTTGGAGGTTAGATCTTCTTTATTGAACACCTCAGTAATTTGTCTTAATGAAGAAATTCAACCAAATGATATTTATATAATCTTGAGTTTACCCTTTGATATTATTAAGTAGCTTTGTTTTGAGACTTTCTTCTTCTTTTTCTTGATGTTAATTAGTCCACTATTGGCGATTACTTTCTGTGGTATACTTTGATTACTTTCTGTTGTTTTTGTTTGTTATGTATAACTTTATGCATCACTATTTATTTCCTTTATTTAGTAATTCTTCAGTTTATTAACTCAGTCTTATTAGAGCTTTACTTCCCATTGTCAATTATCTTTAATGACAATCAGTTCCTTTTTAATTTCCTGTTTGATTTCTACCATTAATTTTTCAGTTGTTCTGTCCCCGTCATGAGCATCTCGTTGCTGTTGTTGGTCTTTTGGTTGAATTTTATTTCAAACCAACCCCCAAGCTTTCACTAATCTTAGGGTTTCTATTCCCCCTTTCAATTTCCATCAATATTTCTATCTTGGACTCTACCAATTGTGGAGTATTCTCTCTCTATCTCCTCGATTGTCATTAGAGCATACCGAGTTTTTATTGGAATAATTTTTCTTCCCCTTTCAATAATTCTACATTGTTCAGAACGATGTTTGAATTGCTTCTTCTCACACTACGGGTATTTCTTAATAACCTCTTTTTTCCTCTATACTACATATTTTAATATTTTACCTAATATTTTCTTTTACTTAGTCTAAGACCGAAACTATACTAACTGACATAAAAATCCGAACACCCAGTTTAAATGATTTTATTTTTATAAAATTTTGTATAAGTACTTACTGAAGCATAATAAGTAAAAGATAAAAATTTCAAAATGATTGCATTGCTTTAAAGCCCTTTTACCTTTAATAATGTGTGGATGCACCCCGATGTGTTACGCACGCATTCCCGAACGCGCCTAGGCATGCTTCTGATCAGGTGGTCAAGGTCCTCCTGTGGTATCTCATTCCAGGAAACCACCAACTTCTCTTGAAGTTCTTCTAGAGTCTGAGGAGGACGTTGCAAATTAAGCAATCCCCTACCCATCATATCCCACACGTGCTTAATTGGGGATAAGTCGGCGATTATGTTGAAAAAAGTCTATTGTGACTCTTGCGACATGTGGTCGGGCATTATCTTGTTGGAAAGTTGGATTTGCCAGGGTGTCAAGATGTCAAGAGTAAAAGATGGAATATAACGCTGTGCGTTCATGTTACCTCTAATGAAGGTTAAGCAGGCAGGTTTTTGCGAGGCCCTTTGTCGTTCGTGAAAAGTATGTAATGCGAAAGTAGGTCTGGTTGTTTGGTTTAGGTATTTGTCATGTTTGAGGAAAAATACTAAAGTTATACAAATAAATAAAATTTCAGTTTTAAAATATTTTACATTGAAAGATTTACAAAATTAACAAATACAGAGATGATAAATTTTAAAATTGATGTTTGCGGCTTTTCTGAAGACTAAAGTCTTTAATTAAAGCACAATAATCTAACCAATGAGCTACGTCATTTTCGATTGAAAGAATAGCAAGGGCTGAAAGCCGATCTTGTGTCATCGAATTCCTCAAATATGTTTTAATAATTTTAAGCCTCGAAAAACTCCTTTCAGCTGACGCTACTGTAACAGGTGTGGTAGCAATAATTCTCAGGACTATTTCGATAGTGGGGTAAACTTCAATTAATTTTTTTTTCTATTATGTATTTCAGCACCGAGATAATGTCGTCGTTTCCTTCATACACACGGATAAACATATTCAATTCTTCGTACAATTCATGTCCATCAATACCACATGATTCTCCTACTGTCATAGATATTTGCAAGTCGCTGCATTGCTTCAAAAGTTCACTACCACTAATTTCCTTTAATCTTTTTATATTATACATACTCAAATCGCTTGCTTTGAATAAATTTTAAGGATGGCCTATTTATTGTGTATAACCAATCATGGTTTAAATAATTATAAATTTGAAATCAGTTAAACAGTTGTTCACCCCCACATCTTTAAGCATAAGGTATTTTATAGACAAATTGTACAGTAGGGTTTTATTTGTTTTTTATTGCAACCTCTGTGCTGATTCCGCGATATTCAAGTACTACATAATGAATTTTTCAATTGTGTTTTGAATGAATGAATTAGTTAACTAACTTAATTTTAATTTACCGCTATGTTATAACCTTAATAAGTAATTAAGCATCAACATCGAAAGTTTTAAATCAAAAAAATATAGTTAAAAAATTTATATTTTTTAAAATTTGCTTGGTTTGTTGCGCGAGGCCCCTGCAAGAGCGAGGCCCCGGGCGATTGCCCTGTTCGCCACCCCCTAAGGCCGCCGCTGACTCCAATAGTTTGATGAATATGCCTTTCAACAAAAAACCGTGGATTAGTCCTTTCACCACGTCGTCTTCTAACCCTCGCTCGACCATCGTGCATGCCTAAACAAAATCGAGACTCGTCATTAAAAACAAAACTTTTCCATTCCTGATCCCAGGGTAACCGTTCTCTGCATCACTCAAGGCGATTACGTCGGTGTTCTGGAGTTAAAGGGAGGACCCAGTATGGTCGGTATGAAAACAGGCCAAAACGTCTTATTCGTAGGTAAACACTTCGCATGCCAATAGGTCTTCCATATTCTGCAAACCATTCATTTGCAATGGACCTGGTAGTGGAGAAACGGTCCCCTAGGGCCAATAATCTTAGGCGGCGATCTTCAAGGTCTGTTGTTCTACGGGGGCGTGCAGAGCCCCTTGCTCTTTGCGTACGTCCTTCTCGAAGCCATGCCTGACAACACCTAACCACGGTGTCTACACTTCTTTGCACTAACTGCAAGTTCCAATATACGACCCCTATCAAACTCACTAAGTTGACGAAATCGTACAGGTCTCCGTACCCTAGGCATCGTAACCAATCGTAAAGAATGTCAAGAACCAAAATCCGCAAAATTTGGATCTTTACTACGGCTACAATACTCATTTGTGGATTGTTACTGGATTTCAAAAAAAAAGCAATATAACAACCGGAATCTTTAACTGATAAGGCTGAAAATTTTATCAATTGTTTATTTCAGTAAAATAAATAAATTCATCAAATTTTATTAAAATAAAATCATTTAAACTGTGTGTTCAGATGTTAATGTCACTTAGTGTAATAGCGCTTTTTATAATAATTTTTACATTAAATTATTGTAGTTTGACTTAGTGTTTTATTGATAATTTGATATCAGCCACATTTAAGATATGGATCATTCCTTCGATATTAGTAAATGTTAAATCTAGCTCTGATTTAGTGGTAAATAAAATAATACTGTAAAATAAAAGAACTTTTGTTAATGAACAAAAAAAAAAAACGTTGGTGGAATATATAGAAAGCCATCCAATTTTAAACCACCCACCAAAACTTAACAATAAACTACATTGCCTAAAAGGGTGCAGCAACGTTCTTGGAGTAAACAAATCTCCCTCTAACTTTAACTACAATTGTAATGAAATGAGATTAGACCTAGAGTAGCATATATGTATAACTTAAATATGCATTTTAAAAAGTCTTGAAACAAAAATATACGACAGAATCATCCCGTCGAAGGTGCAATAAAAGAACCAAAAGGTTAAGATGGAAACGTCCACACTATGAATGAACTTTAAAAATGTAACATGAGTAAAAGCAAGACCAGAAATTAATTTCGTATAAGGCGGCCCTGTTTTCATTTAATTATTTTAATACAATTTTGTAACGATTTCAGCGAAATAAAATTCAATTGTTAAATCATAACGATAGGAACCAACCCACTCTAAACCATTTAAATGCAAATTCAAACAAAATCAAGTCAACCATGATGACGTTTTCTTTACGTTCGTAACCTTATTCTGGTCCTTCTATTATTTTCTTTGTGTAACAGTCTCCCACGCATACCCCTTACTCTCCTTGTATTGCTCGTATTCTTCTAGCAACAATATTTTGCCAATTTTGTACCTCATGCTTCAATTATTTCTCCATTTTGGTTATTTTTAATTTGGATTTGAAAAGTGGACTTACCAACTACATGGTCGCAATTACCTGCGTACTTTTCGGAATCTTGAAGACCGACAGGAGCTGAATAATTTATAAAAATGGCACAGGGTCGCATTTATTGGGTTAGAGGATGATTATTTTGTTGTTAGTTATAACTTTTTTATTGTTACTTGTTATAGCAACAAATATTAATGAATTGATTACTTTATCAAAGTTAAAATCAGAAACAAATATTTAATAAATTAGTAATTCTAATTAATGAAAAATTAAAAAAAAATGCTCATTTATCCACAAAAATATGTACTGACGCCTTTACTCGTTTACTAATTGTTCTTTAAACTATTTTTAGTACTTTCATTGTAAATATTTATCAATATTACGGTCCATATGGTACAGCTGTACGCTGATGTATCTCTCTCGTACTACGCTACTATACTACAAAGTATACAACTAGTAGATTTTTTCCCGCGTCTAGATACTAGTTTTATCCCCCTTTTCTCTTCGTACCACCGCCGGTACCACTAATAACGTAAGTGAAAACGACATGTCCATTTAGGTATCTTTTTCATGGAGTGGTTTCAGCCATAAGAAGAATCAGACGCTTGGGTCGCTCAAATCGGTACTGCTAGTACCGTAAAAAGGAACAGAAAAACCGTTGAAGTACTAACTTAAAGAACCGGTCTCGCTTGTAGGATCGGTTAAGTGGATACAGACGTTGCCAGATTTACCAAAACGAGATTTTTATTGGATCGTTAAAAATGTTTGGGACGGACTTTGAAATTTGGTAAGCGCCAGAGTTCTTTGCAAAATATTTTATTGCTTAATGTGACGGGGTGTTTGTGGGTGGTTTAGTAATATAAACTGGGAGTTGGAAGGTTATTATGCAAAAATATAACGAAACGTATATATATCAGAAAATTGTCAAATTGTTGGTGAAAGGTAGTTTTACAAAAGTATTAAAAAATATAAACTATAATACCTACGATTTACAAAAACATTGATCAGTAGTTAGTTTCAAAATATACCCAATAAAACTATTTTAAATGCGAGCTTATTATGCTTATTATGTTGTCCCATTCTTCACCCTGGCCGATATGCACGCTAAAATTCACAAAAATTGGTTGAGCCGTTTCGGAGGAGTTCAGTAACGCACACTGTGACGCGAGAATTTTATATATTAAATTATTATTATTATTCTAGTTTCCACACATATACATAGTAGTAAGTGCAAGTGCAGTACTCAACAGAACTTCTGTAGTACCAATAAAAAATAAAATTTGAATTTAAAATGTCAATGGCTCCAAGAATCTGGAATACTTTTGTCGTTGCATTTCTTCTTCCCTTAAGGATGTTGGCGTGCATAATAGGGATTCTTCTGCCATGAGATTCTTCGTCTTCCCACACTCCTTCTCCCTTGTATTTTGCCTTGGAGTATAAGCTGTAAAAGCCGGTAATTCTCAGGATTTCTCATGATGTGGTCGAGGTATTTAAGTTAACATTTTTTAAGCTGGTTAGGTTAACCTGGTATAAGATTTATTTTTTCATTCTACGTAGCACTTCTTTATTAGGTTAGGTTGGTCTTCATTAGTAACATGGCCCACCCATAAAATGCTCAGAACGCGAAGGTAGAATTAGAGTTCAAATGCTTCTAATTTCTTGCAAGATGATTCAGACAATGCCCATGACTCAAAGCCGTACAGACGAGTTGAGAACACATACTACTTGAGCTATATTAAAAGACAGGTCCTTACTTTTGGACAATTTTCCCATTTTAAGAAATATGGCTCGAAACCTATCAAAATTTTATCTCAACCGATATTTGTTCCCAAATAGACATACTTGTTAAGTCTTTGAATGGGTCTGTTATTTATCAGTAGCTAGCCTTCCATGCGCCTATTTTTAGCGATGATTATGAATTTGGTTTTTTCGTATTAATTCGCAGCCCATATCTTTCACTTACTTCCACCACTCTGTTCATTCATTATTGAAATCCCTCTAGATTGCTTGAGATAATTACTGTGTCATCTGCATATCAACGAATATCGAATTGCTGCATTCGTCATTAACCCCTAACCCCTGTAGTAGGTGTTTTCTATTCTGAATATATGTTGAAAAGTAATAATAGTAGAGATTACACACCCCTGTCGAACTCCTGTCTTTATGAGATCTTTATTGGAATCCTCACTTTCTATTCTGACTGAAGAGGTCTGATTCCAATAAAGATTTGCTGTAAATCTTAGTTCTTTTTTTTTCCAGTCCATTTGATTCAATCCATCATCATATTATGCTGAACTTTTTCGAAGGTTTTGTGATAATTAATGAAGTATGTATAATTATCATGATTAACATCTGGAACTCTCTGAAATAAGACTTGAATGCTAAAGAGAGCCTCCCTAGTACCTAGTGCATTTTTAAACCCAAATTAAGTAAAGCTACACTGTTCTTCTCAGATCCTATATATTCTTTGACGGATTAATTTCATGAAGAGTTTAAGAGAGTGACTTATGAGACTAATTATACGAAAGTCTTCATAGTTGTTTGCACTTGATTTCTTGGGTATAGCGTTGTAAACGTACTCGTCTGGTGTGAAGTATATTTCATCAAATATATCTGTAAGCCACCTGATATCTTCCTCCTTTAATAGTTTTAAACCGCAAGATGCTCAACAAGCTTTTTGAAAAAATCCCGAACTGATCTCCGATTAATGTGAAAGCTGTAGACAAAATGTGTATGAGTAGTAAAAAAGAACATTTAAAAGAAAGATTCATAAGAATACATATATTTTTAGATTAAGTAGATTTATACTATTAAAAAAAAAACAGGAGAAAAAAACCACAAAAAACATAGAAACTATTTGACATAAATTTAATACGCGCATGTGCCAACAATCTGCTGGAAATTAATTCTCAAACTGCTTGGGCTGTCACCAAACTGTCAGGAAACGAAGTGAAAACATTCGACTAGTGATTGGAAGTCAGTTTCAAACTAACACAAAATATCGAATGTCCACACTCCAAACAAGTTTCAAACCAATGTGAAAACAAGCCTTATATCTCCGTCAAGAAATTTTTGTCAAAAAAGACCTACATTTTTTATTTTAACAGTTTTTACGTATTTTTCATAATTTTTGAAATATTATGAAGAAAAGGTGATTTTTTTAAAAATGTTAATTTTTTTTTCTTTAAATCGTGTTTTTTTTTAATATTTTTACAGCAGCAAAATGACTAGAATCCAATAAAATATTCAAAAGAAAGTTAATTCTAGATGGAATACAATTAATTTTAATTTTGGTGGAAATCGCACTTATGAAACACATCGATTAAAAAAATTGATGTCCCCTTTTTTTCATTGTAGCTCAATCACTTTACGTGTGAAAGATTTTTAATAGGTACTGCTTATTATAAAGATTATTTCAAGCACTATAAAAAAGGTTCTCATTGTCATCAAATCCGTCCGTTGTACGCTAGATGGCATTGAGTACATCGATCAAATGTCAGACCAAAAAAAACTGCTTTTATTTTCAATATCTCGCTTGCTATTATACTTAGATGATCCAATAAAACATAATTTTGTTTATTTTTTTACTTGCTACAATTCTTTTTATTATGAAATTATTGTTAAAATGCATATTTTTTGAGATATTTGCAAAAAAACCTTGAAAAACGTAGAAAAATTCTTGAACATTTTGATTTAAAAAAAAGAACAACTTTTGCTTAGAATTGAGTCTTTTATCGATCGCCAAGGTTATTTTGATAAAAAAATGTCCACTAACAAGAAGTAAACAGTAAAATTTTATATATTACAAAAGTTTCAATGAAGAACTAACAACAATTATAAATAATCAAATAACCAAGAAATGTCTCTATACAATGGTAGATAAGTAAATTTAAAAAAAGTACTTCAGTGTGCACTTAATTTGTTAATGGTAGTACAAAACTTAATAAATATAATAGAACACAACTTCAACTATTAAAAAAATATATTATAAACAAATAAGCAGATCTTCATTGTATGTACTCTTAGGTTATAAGGTAAAGTAGGTATATTTAATGCAAAGTTAGCGTCCAAAATCTTGAAAAGCAAATAATTGAACAGAGAATCCTTTACAGCAAAGATCTAGGTTGAGACCTACATTTGTTTAGTTAACTACGGCCCTGTTTATACTGTTTATAGTCATTAATTTTCTAAGAGTAGTTTGGTGTAGTTCAAATGTGACAACACTGTTTAAATACAGCCGGTTCGAAGAGAACAAAGACTGAAAAATCTGCGCCTTCGGTTGTGTGTCTGTCGCGTGCCTCTTAAAAATATTACATTACCTATTTCACAAGAATATACCAAGCGTAAACCTAAATAAATATAACAAAAAAATAATAAACCTGGATATAAAACAGCTTTTAAAAAAAGTATCTTTGATTTTTTTATTGGAAAAATAATCTGTTTTTTTTATATTACTATATTGTTTCAGTACAATTAATATCTACAAAATTTCAGTAAACAAATATTAAAATAATTATTTGCTTGTTATTTTATTTATAAAGGCTTTCAAATTAGTTCTTTGGCTAATAGGAGGTGGACAAATTTAGATTAGGTACTACAATGTTTAATGAAATAAAAAGAATATGATAATTCATGCTTTTTACTTTTTATTTGGATAAAGTCAAGTCATTTTCTGCATATAAAACGATTTAAAATAATCCTACATCACATCTAGCTAACCATGTATGTTGAAAAAAAATCGCCTACAAGCTTAACATTATTTTAAATTGGTATAATAAATTTAAAAGAACCGCAATAACATAATCTCGAAAAAATCTAGATGAAAGATTCCCAGCTTATATACAACGTAAACATACGTAAATTATTATAAATATCTAAGACATCCAGTAACAATAGCAAGAGAATAATTATTTTGATTTTAGAAACAGAATAAGAATTTAGCAATTAAATCCATTGTTTTTCGTAAATCGGTCTATTATTGACAAATCAGATAAACGTTTGCTTTCTTCAAAATTAGAGGGTTTGAAAATCAGATATACGAATAATGAGTATGTGTGATTTAGGTATGTATTGAAAACAGACAAATTCAAATTCAATTGATTCTATTCACATTGGGAAATGTGTCCGATTAAATGCAAATAAACTCTCATGAACCGGTTTTGATGAAATTTAAATTTGGTAGTGTAATAAAAAGAAATCGGTAAATGGAATAAAAATAATTTTTATTAAAGAGCATACAGTAGTGGCCGCGTCATCTAAAAAAACTGAAAAATCGAACGACAGATTACTTTATTTAATTCGATTTGTTGTAAAGTGTTTATTTTGACTTACATCAACTCGCTCTCTACTTAGTTTTTTGTTTTAATAAATAGTTTCTGTTTTTTATCGTTTTTTTAAAATATGACTACCTGGAGGGGCGAGGAACAACACTATCCTACGGACGAAGACTTACTATTAATTAAGGTGGGCCATTCTGAGCTTCTTCTCCTTTAAATCACCAGGAACTGACGGAATTTATCCAGCCCTACTAAAGTGGGGCCTGGAGGTGCTGATGCCGCACCTGGTAGGAATCCTCAGATCCTCCTTGGCACTGAGGTACATTCCTAAAGTTTGGAGAGAAGTCAAGGTAGTCTTTATACCAAAACCAGGAAGATTGGACCATTTCAACCCAAAAGCATACAGACCCATCAGTCTAACATGCATCGTTCACAAATGAAAACTTTGGAGAGACTATGTGAAAGGTACATAAGAAATGTATTGTACATCCAAATCAGCATGCAACACCCCAGGAAAATCTACAGATTCAGCCCTTTACCTTGTAACCGGCCGCATCGAAAGATCGCTGGACAATAAGAGTCGACCTTGGGCGTATTTATAGATATCGAAGGTGCGTTTGACAAAACCACCTTCCCCAAAATAACTAATGCTATTACTGAAAGGGGCATTCTCCAGACAGTAAATGAATGTATATACAACATGCTCTTCGAGACATCAATAAAAATCAGTGTGGAAGATGTCACTATAAGAGGCCTGGTTGTCTTAGAATGTCCACAGGGAGGGGGACTCTCACCTCAACTGTGGAACTTGGTCTTAGACTCCTTACTCAACCACCTAAACATTGAGAACTTCTACACTATAGCTTATGCAGATGACCTAGTGATTCTGCAAAAAGGAAGGTTTGAGGAGTGCTAGAATGCAAGAGGCCCTCAATATCATAGAACGCTGATGCAAGGATCACTCACTGTCATTAAACGCAAATAAGACAGAGTTGGTCCTTTTCACAAGGAAAAGGAGGCTTGTGAACCTTTGGGCTCCAAAAGTTCTAAAAACTGAATTAAACTTCTCTGCAGAGGTGAAATATCTAGTGATCACCCTTGACAGCAAGTTAACATGGAACTTTCATCTAGAAAATAGAGTTAAAAAAGCATATATTGTCTGTGAACAGTGTAGAAGAACCATCGATCGTACCTGGGGATTGTCACCAAGGGTCACGGAGTGGATCTACACTGCAATCATAAGACCTATGCTAACCTACGGCGCGATTACCAAAAGAGAAATCACTGGTAAAACATCCGCATCCTTACGGACAGCAGACAAGTACTATTAGCCCTGAATAGGCCACGGATCACATCAGGTCTAGTATTAGAATGTCAAATGGCCCTTACCGAAGCCTGCAACAACCATGTGGTTACTCTGGGCTGGATAAAAGGTCATGGAATTTCAAAAGGCAACCGCATAGCTGACTCATTACTTAGGAAAGCTGCCTCCCAAAGGCTCTTGGGACCCGGCAGGCTTGTCAGCTTGCCGGCATCAGCGGTGGTTGACCTAGTGAAGGAACACTCCCTTGACAAATTCAAAGGTAGATGGGACGAAGAAAAAGGTTGCAGACTATCCAAGGAACTTCTAAAGTATCCGAATAGCAAAGCAGCCAAGAAATACGTGGCCATGACCAGAAAGGACCTGCGTTTGGTCACAGGTATACTTACTGGCCATTGTCATTTACGAAAACATCTGAACAGGTTGGGTTTATCTGACACCCCACTATGCATGTGAACAACAGGATAAGACAGTTTGCCACGTCCTTTGTGATTGTCCGGCACTCTCTCTAATAAGACTCTGTATTCGGCGAGAATTGGCTAACACATGCCAATCTGAGGGATCTGCCTTCAGGCGACGTTATCACCTACTTTAAACAGGTAGGATGGGTGACGAGCTAATAGATAGGCTCAATCTCAGTGTGGCCTAAGTGCAGTGGAACGACCCACCCTTCCAGAATTACAGATACAGATATCGTTTTTTTAGTAAATAAAAAAATAAGTAGTTTAGGCTACTTCCTTACTTGGTTTATAACTATCAATGTTTTGGTGTGTTCAAAAGACTCTGTCCCTGTGTTTTTTTTTGAATGGAGGACTCATCAATAGTAGGTAATTACTGCATGTGGAGTTTTGCACAATTTTGCAAGGACATTGTGGATGTTTTGGAAAATGAGCAAAAGATTGAGTGAGTATAATAAAATAAAGCCTATAAAATGTTATAACTCCTGTCATTGAGAGATTGTTTAATTAATTATACATGTGCCTTTTTTCAATCTTTGTAGACAAAAAATTTGGTTTTTTTACCTATCACAAAAGTACGAGGCTTCAATATATTCGAATGTTTTATTTTAGTTATAAACAGTATACTATTTACAGTTTTATTAAAGTTTACTTCTAATTCCTCATTATTTTTCAAAATGAGTTTCTTTTTTGTATAAAGATAAAATTTTAGGATCTTTTCTTTAATCTTGTTTTTCAATTCCTATGCTTACCTCTTTTGATTTTAAATTTTATCTAGAAGTTTTTTTTTATAATACCTCCATTTTTATTTTTATTTAATTTGTTTATTTGCTGTTCGAGGATTTAAGACAATAATATCAACATCAACTTCATATTTATAACTTTAAACTAAGCCTAATGATAACCTCAATGTTAGGCGAAACTAGTAGCTAAGAAATTTTTTCCATCATTAAAATTCTGTGAGATATGTTCTATGAATGGTTTACTTAGTTTAATTTTCGTTGGTTGCCATTTGTTCATTGTCAATTGTAGAAATACAGAGATAACAGAGTTTGTAGTCGTCTTTCTCTTTTTCACTCATACATAAGTGAGAAAAGGAAGTTTTTTCTTTTCCCCTTCAACACAGAAAAAAAAGAATGTTTAAATTAAGTACTTGGATTTATTTGAAAAAAAGTTGCTTCACTTAAGAATTATTTTTTTCGATTAAGCATTGTTCTTTTATATCTGGTAAATTGATTTATTTCACATAAGAATTAAGTTTATTTCAATACATTTATTCAAAGCAATAAAAATATTTACTTCAATCCAACATCGAGGTATAAAAAAATAATTATTTCATACTAATGTTTATTTGTTTAATTCAAATATTTCATTTGCTTTATTTAAAAAAATATTTATTTGAACATACAGAATCACTTTAAATCTAAGAATATGAGGAATTTAATCAATTAAATCATTTTTTTATATCAAAAGAAAAAAAATTAAGAAAAAATTTAAATAAACACACTGTACATAGTCAATTTGTCCATGTATAATATTATTGTTAAATAAATTTGAATATATAATGGAAAACCGAGCGTTTTTTCAAAAAAGGAATCATCTGCCAGTAAATGCCTCTGTTTCTTTTCGGTACGCCACTTTGTATATTCGTTCATATATTTTTGGACGATGCTGTGAATGCACCTCGTATACATCGTATCACTTTTATATGCCCGTTCTCACGCATTTTAACATTGGTTTCATAATAATGTCGCTCACCATCAAAATTAGATTATCGATATGTTAAACGAAATGTGACCTGCATTTGAAGAGTGCCTTCAAGCTTCAAGAGATGGTTTAATTTTATGGTGAGGTTTACGACTGCACCTGTACGAGTACATTTCTTTTTTGCTTTTCAAGTGCACGACAGAGTCTTTAATTAGAGGACTGTAAATAAACAACGTGTTCTAATAGTAACTGATAGGTAAAGAAGAGGTGGTTCTGGTTTTTATTGTATAATAACATTGTGTATCAGATGTCAGTGGATCCTTATTTCAACTTTGATGAAAAGTCATCTCGCACTCAAAAAAAAAACATTAAAAACCATTATGATTAAACTTTATTTTACTTAACGTCGAGTCTAGACCAGGGGTCTCCAAACCACGGCGTGAGAGAGCTGGCATACTTGAAAACTTTCAGAGAATATATTTTTTATAGCAAATTAAATTTAGTTAACTAAAGTATTCCAATTTTATGTTGAATAATTATTAATATGACATTTACATTTATATGGTCATGCTAACTACTCATAACATTGTTTTAGGCTTATTGTTATTGTTTTTGTGATAAGGTGGATAAGAAACACAGAATTGTAATGAGTAAAGTATATAACCAACAATTTGGTGCTGCGAACCTCGCTTCGGCACGCAGTATTATGGTCACCATTCTAGACGTTGAGGTGTTCGTCTTTTCCTTGTTGAACTTCTTAATCTAGGTGTTTCAGATGTCTGTGTTTGAATATCTGTTGCCAATTTTCCATTTGTCAAATTAATTCAATAGAATATCTGTTTTCATCACGTCTCTTCTCGACTCACAGTCTAAGTGGTGTGGTAGTTGTGATTGAAACAGTATCAATTTCTTCCCGAATGATTTGATATTAGGGTATAAATCAGGAAGATGCTGGTTTTCTCATTAAAATCTCAAATTTAGTTCGTTCACAGGTTTGACAAATCAACATAGAATGCTAAACCAAAAAATTGCTAGGTTTTACTTTTGTTTTGAGCTTCATTTCCAGTACTAATAGTTTAAAATCTTTTATAAGCGATTTATTACTTGTTTTTTTTTGTCGAGTTCTTGATGATTTAGTAAAATATTCAATGTTTATCGTTTATACTACAAAATTTGCTAAGTTGGTAATTTCATAATTTTAAAAGAATTTGCTTAGATTGATGTTTTATCAAGAAAAAAAAGTTCAACCATATCTTGTTTATTTATACCAATATTAAATATATGCCTTAAAATCGTGCAGTTTCAAAGTAAACAAACAGCAGAAACTTATAGTCTATATAGAAAGGACAAGGAATAATAAATCATTCATTTAAGTAGATTTCATAGACGTACCAAAATATATTTTAAGAGGGTATACCGTAAGGTAAATTTTGTATTGAACGAATGAGTTGCAACTATGCTAAAGAATATACGATTTAGGTCAGAGGTAACGGGATGTACTAATTTTAATAAAAAAAAGTGATAGAGTTACATAAATTTTAGTAAGTTTGATAAAGAAAGGCAACACAGTTTATTCATAATAGAAAACAAACCAATCTGTAACAATAATTATTTTATATATTTTTGTTCTTTTTGTAAGAAGCTTAATTCAAACTTTGAATATTGTCACAAATAAATTACAATGAAATATATTTTTAAAAAATTAATTAAAGTCAAGATAGCAAGATATCGTTACAATTTGTATTAAATTCAAAGAAGCAAAATGAATATTTTTTATTTGTATTACTCCTATATGTAGTGTTTGGGGAATTTTTCTCAGAAATTTTAAATGGCAAGTGGCCTACTGTAATCGGCTTAATACGATTACACCTATCTACAGATTATTCGATTATTGAGAGGGATTTTCCAAACAACCCAGTTTTCTTAGAAACATTATCGGGAATATTATTTTAAAATAGAGTAGGTACATTAAATCAGTACTTAGTATTAGTTCTTTGAGTAAAGTTGTATGAAGTTGTATGGTTTTCATAATATTGTAAACAGTTGGAATATATTTAAAACATTTGTTGAATGTTAATTGTGCAAGTACCAAACAATGTCGATAAGCCAAGGACCATCTAAACGACCAAAAAACAGGTCCATTATCTTTAAATGAAAAAACTCTGATATTGAATTGTTATATATCATTGAAAAACAAGGATCCAAGTGCAAGTGTTGATGATATTTTGGAATTGACGGCTGCTATGTTGTGTGTTGCTAAATCAACAATTTATAGATTACTAAAAGAAAGCAAGAATGGAACTCTTCAACCCCCTAAAACTCCTCCAGGCCGAAAACCAATTGAGATCGATGAGTCATTAAAACAAAAACTAAGGCGTAAAGTCCATGGATTTTACTTACGAAAGGAAATTCCAACACTTGACAAAATTATGACATCAGTGCAAGAAGATACGGACTATACAAAATTCTCCAGAATGATATTATGCAAACTTTTGAAAGATGTGGGTTTCAGATATACAAAACATAATAGAAAATCTCTCTTGAGAGATAAACCGGAAATAGTTTTTTGGAGAAGAGACTATTTAAGAAGCATTCGACATGCCAGACAACAAAATTTGAAAATCTTCTACTTAGACGAAACATGGATAAATGCGGGATATACAGTTTCCAAATCTTGGCAAGATGAAAACATTAAAAGAGGAAGGCAGGCATTCGTGGAAGGTTTGTCGTTAGGTTTGCAGCCACCATCTGGAAAAGGAAAAAGACTTATCATTGTCCATGTTGGAATTTCTGAAGGTTTTGTTGATGGGGGATTATTAACTTTTATTTCAAAACGCACGGGGGACTATCACGAAGATATGAATGGAATGTCTTCGAGGAATGGTTTGTTCAAATGTTGGATCTGATTCCAAAAGGGGCTGTTATTGTTATGGACAACGCAAGTTACCATTCACGGTTACGAGAAGCATTGCCCACAAGTCGTTGGCGTAAAGCAGAGCTTTTGGAGTGGCTTATTTCGAAAAATATTAAGTTTCCAAAAGTTTCACTATGGAAAGAACTTTACAGAATTGCAAAAATGAACAAGAATAAATACAAAACCTACATTGTAGAAGAAATGGCTTCTTCTCGTGGTATATCAGTTCTTCGACTTCCTCCTTATCATTGTGAACTTAATCCCATAGAATTAATATGGTCTCAGGTAAAGGGGGAAGTTGGAAATAAAAATACTACTTTTAAAATAAACGATGTTGTGAAATTGTTTGAGAGTGCTGTAAGTCATGTTAGTAAGGAAAATTGGACAAACTGTATCGAGCATGTTATCAAAGTAGAGGCAAATATGTGGAAAATTGACAATATTTGTGATGATTTAATCGACCCTATTATTATTAATGTCAACAACGATTCTTCCTCTTCCACGTCGGATATTGAATAAAATGTAAGTAATAAATGTATTCCAATAATTATTTCTTTTCATTTTTTATTATATTATAATTTAAAACGTATTTTTTCCCAAAATACACACCACTGCATTGCGTTATTGCTTATCTGCTAATCCATTAACAATAAAAAAACCCTAAACTTTGCTACAACTGAAACAAAAACGGGGTCGATCTACCTGATTTTTAGATTTACGGAAGAAATGTAATTTAAAGTATTAAGAGATTTATCAAAAATTTCATGGTGCTCCCTGTAAAGGTTTTGCATACTTAATTAGGGTTCATTACTCCTCGTACTTTTTGTACATACTATAGCCGGAATCGATTCTTGAGTCATCACCAGCTTTTCTGTATTTTTGAATAATTTTGAATAATTTTCTTGTGAAAATTTTGACGCTTCAGAATTCTTTTAAATTTAAAGCTCACTTAATACTTTCAAATTAAAAACTGTTACAAATTCCCCCCATTTTTTAACACCTTTATAACACTTTTATACAGATTTTGAAAAGTTCAATTTTCAGTCATACAAAGCTGTTACAAAGTGGGGGGTTTTTGTAACAGTAGTAGAGAAATAATTTTATCAGTCACACCAGCATTAATAAGATATAAAAAACAAAATATTTAAAAATCAAAAATAAAATAATAAAAAGTCTCCCCTATATTTCCCCAAAATGTCAACAATACAAAACCAAATTTAGTTTTAGCATATATCTGTTCATTATAGATGGTTCTATTAAATCCACAAGGTCAATTTCTAAAAAAAAGTTTTGAAATAGAAAAATCCTGGTAATTATTTTCTCCACAAAAGCCGCCGTAATAAAATACCAGTTTAATGATTCTGTATACATACACTAGAACTATAAAATGTAAAAAAATAAGCCACACGAGATCTCACCAGATAATTGTAGTAAATTGAAAAATAAATTATTGTTTAATAGCATAGACTGCTATTTTTTAATCTTGCATTTTTTATTGTTTTCAAAAGGTCTATTACAAATCCAATTCCTCATGTGTTCGCTACATTGTGATTTTAAACGTAATGATCTGTTTTTACTGCACGCTTTAACAATAATTATTGTGTGAGTGTTATTGTAAACAATATAAACTAGATTTCTATATAGACCCCACAAGATGAAACAAAATTTGAGGTAGAAGGAAATAATACTAAATGTTTGAGTAAAATTAAGTTAAATAATTACTTTGAAGGTATTTTAATTTTATATTTTTATTTTCAGGAAATGTTAACATTATTGTTAATATACGAGGGTTGTCTGAAAAGTTTCCGACCTCAACATGAAGATGGCAGCACTCGTAAGAATAAGTTGGGGAATGTGTTTGCGCATGCTTTGTACCCACTAAAATTTCAGCCATTTTGGCGCCTAGTTGTTGTTTGACAATCATTTGAGTCGATGTGAGTGTTTTTATGAAAATGGAAAAAATCGAGTATCGAGCTGTCATTAAATATTTGTTTTTGAAAGGCAATACGCCTACGCAAATCAAAAACGAGTTGGACGCTGTGTACGAGGACTCCACCATCATTTATCATAGTGAAATTTTGGGCTGCTGAATTTAAACGTGGCTGTACCAGCTTGGGTGACGATGAACGTTCGGGACGTCCAAAAACTGCAACCACTGACGATAATATCGCTCAAGTTCACCAAATGGTGCTAGACAACAGTCGAATTAAAACTAGAGAGATAGCAGAGGCTATAAACATGTCCAAAGAACGTGTTTGTCACATATTGAATCAAGATTTAGGCATAAGAAAGCTGTCTACCCGTTGGGTGCCACATTTGTTCACTTTGGACCAAAAACGTGTTCGAATGAACATTTCCAACTCACTGTTGGCGCAGTTTAGGCGCAATAAATCAGAGTTTGGTTGCCGATTAATTACTGTAGATGAACCTTGGATACACCATTATACTCCAGAAACAAAAAACAAAGTCAAAACAATGGACTGCGAAGGGGCAATCAACTCCAAAAAAAGCAAAGGTTATTCCTTCGGCTGGGAAAGTGATGGCAACTGTTTTCTGGGATAGTCATGAAGTTATCTTAATCGATTATCTTCAAAAAGGAAAAACCATTACAGGAGCATACTACGCATCATTACTTGACAAGCTGAAGGCAGAAATTGCGGAAAAACGGCCACATTTGCAGAAAAAAAGAATTTTGTTTCATCAAGACAATGCGCCGTCTCACACCTCAGCGGTTGCCATGGCGAAAATCCACGAATATATACGGTTTGAACTGCTTGACCACCCTCCTTACTCACCAGATCTAGCCCCAAGCGACTTTTTTTTGTTGCCTAAGCTAAAAGTTGCGCTCGGAGGACAGAGATTTTCGTCGAATGAGGAGGCCATCACCTTCGTAAACAACTATTTTGCAAAGAAATACGCCGAGTACTATTTGGACGGGTTGAAGAGATGGGATCATCGCTGGGAGAAGTGTATAGACTTACAAGGAGACTGTAGAAAAATAAAAAATGAATTTGAAGAAAAAAAGTGTATCTTTGTTAGGTCGGAAACTTTTTACACAACCCTCGTATATGACAATTTTATTCAAACCGCCTTGTTACAGTTACAATTAACTTGCAATATACAAGAATATATTTTAAACTACAGAAGTTTTTTATCAAAATATAGTAAATAGCTGTTTATATAATATTAAACTTATTAGAACAGTTTTATTTACAGAGAAGTGTGATTGGTTTTTTGATAAGTCCTAAAGCCAAAGTTGATAATATAAATTCACTATATAGGATAACGTCAATGATTACTTTTCATGTATGTCCTATAAATAAGGATCAGAAGTTGAATGAACCAAGATGACTGGCCTTAGGTTTGATGCCTGAGGCACTTCATCACATGTAGTAGACTCGTGCTTTGGTTGCTTTTTAAAAGCTAATACTTGTTTCATCTTTCATTAACATACCGGATGATATTTCATTAAAAAAATCCTGATGAAGAATAATAATTATAACGTCCAAGTATTTGTAGTAGAGATTAGACTATGGGTACAAATGACGCGGCTAATTTTACTAATTATGCTTGGTTTGATATTAAATAATTGTATTTTTAATGAATACATATTTATTTAGTTTACTTATTTTTAATTTAGAAAAAATTACATAAAATTTATAGTAGTAACCCTTACTGTGTGGAAGTATCTGTGTGAGTACCCATGCAATTCATATTTTCATAAAACTTCTTTATTCTATGACAATTTTTGTGTTCTAAGCGTCACTGTTTGTTAATCATAAAACATATAACTAGTTGCTTTCTGTGACATTTTTAGTTCAGCTTTGATTGTGTTGTTGAAATGAACTTCATATGCCTCTTCATTTTGATTTTGAACTTTTTGGAAATTCTCCTAGTTTATTGGGTTATTAAAACCATACAATGAGTTTCCCTCATTTTGGTTTTTGACCTATGGGTTTTCCTATTTTGGGAAATCCTTTGTTCTTTCCAAAACATTTTCTCCTCTTTTTTGTAACAACTTTGTATTTACTTACAGATTCTACAGTTTTTCGCCGTTACAAAAACTTGTATAAAAACATTTTCACCAGTTTTCCACTACGGAAATATGGCTTTCTTATTTCGTTTATGCTTGATGCATTTTAGATGTATTTTCTTTCTAGCCTGATGATGGTCTGAGACCGAAACAAGTCGCTATCCTGTTTTGCTAATAAAGTTAATGTTGTGGTCTGACTTTGTATTTCATTGATATATCTTTATCATCCACATTGGAGTTATGGATTATTTTGATGAATGCTTCATTTTATAGATATATATACATTGAAAAATATATTGTAATTGCAAAGCTCAATACGAAATAGTAATTTCCTGATTTTATAGTATCAAGGCTTTAATGTTGACAAGTTTTATGTCTATAAAGCATTGTCTAGTCTGATACTTCTTATTGAAAATAAATTAGTAATCATATAAAACAAAACGTAACTTGGATCTGTCAATTCTTAATCCGGCATTCAAACTGCAGCTCGTATAATAAAAGAATGTTGCAAAAAAATGTAAACATAATAATAATAAAATTGTTTGATATAAGTGTACACACCTGTATGTGATTAAAGCACCTGTGTACCTTTGGGCATCTTTTAATTATAATGACATTGATGAGGCTACATACAAATGTCTAACATATTTTAGAGCATAACTTCTTGAAACAAAATAATCAATAAATTTTCTGGTACCAAATATGGTAATCAATAATAATATATTATTTTTGAAAGCGTAACCTACTTTGTCATTATTATTATTTTGGTTTTATACAGGGTGTTCCAGGATGTTTTGACAGTCCAATTTCTCGAAAACTGTTCACATGGCATGTATGAAATTTGACAGATATAAACTGATGCTTATATTTATTATAAAATTACTTCCGCGTTTCCTGTCATTTCAGGTCACCTGACATCAACATATTTTTTTAAATGGGACAACCAGTATAATATTTTCATTTTCATTTAAAAACAAATTCAACAATACCACACTGTATTGTGTAGTAATGATAATAGTAACTATATATTTTCATTAAATTTATTAAAGCTGCACTCAAAAATTTAGGTGCCTGTGTATAATTATATTATCATCAAAGACATATATTGTCATTCATTATTATTAGGTGAAGTTTATTCAAGAACTGAAAAATGGAAATTAAGGAAGAGCAATAATTGTTCTGGAGCAGAAATCGGAAAGAAAATATTTTGTAAATGCAGCAAATTCACAAGACGTGAACTTCACATAAAAAAAGTAATTACAAAAATTACTATGTTTCATACGATTCTAGTACGGACTATGTATAGGCTATTGTGCTTCTTATTACTACATTCAGTCGCCTTGGCATACTAGAGATCAGAGTTTTGATAATATCTGGAAGTATATTCTCTCATTCAACTATTGATATATCTGTAAGTTGGATAGGTGAGGGCAAGGTCGTACCCAGGGGAGTCAGAGAGGTTGAAACCCCCACCCTGAAATTTTCCAAAAATAAGGATTTTCAAACACAGACATTAAACTTACTTAAGTTATAATTGTTATTCATAGGTAAATAAGAAGGAGTAATGAAACCAATTTCAAGTTTTCAATTTAAATGCATTGTCGTTCTTAAAGTCCATCATTTCTAGTGAATTAGTAGTGTGCCTTTGTTTATTGGCTAACACATGCTCTGCCACAATATCTATGCAGACGATACAATACTCGTTGCTGACAGCAAAGAAGATATGGAATATCTCTGAATAGAAAGAAATCAAATCAACGTAAAAGGAACACCTTTGGATAGAATACACAGTTATCAATACCTGGGTTGCAAAATAAGTGAAGAATGGTATTATAGTAGGAAAATAAAATAGCTAGAAGTGCTTTTAATAGGATGAAGGCAATAGGATGAAGGAAAATTGTACATAGACATTAGAACTAGAGTATTGAACCTGCTGCTTGCTAACTAACCTGATGCGTTCCAATTTTCATATTAAGAGATGACTCGATGGGTGGCAGAAAGCCAACAAAAAGCACTGAAGGTTAGAAGAAGGCTCCACACAGAGACATTTACACATCTGCGAATTACAGTTCAAAATGCATTATATAGAAAATGTGGAGACGTTGAAGAGACAGCGGAATACCTCATTTTTGGTATCATAGTAGGAAAATAAAATAGTTAGTAGTGCTTTTGTAACGTATTGACCATAGACATTAGAACTAGACTATTGAGATGCTACGTATTCTCAGTCCTGTTGTATGGAGTTGAAGTCTGGAAAATTACAGGCAACAGAGAAAAGACTCATTTGCTTTGAGATGTAGTGTTACCGAAAATTGTTTAGAATCGCCTGGACACAAATACGGAAACGCTGGTAAGAATGAAAAAGGAGGAACTGCTTATGACTATAAAGAAAAGGAAAATTAATATTTTGGTCACATACTGAGAAACGAGAAATACAAAATGTTGCGGCTGGTCATACAAGGGAAGGTGGAAGGCAACAGAGGACCTGGGATAAGACGCACGTCCTATTTTAAAAATCCAAGACAATGGAGTGAAAAAACATCAATATAACTCTTTCAGCAGCAGAAATGGGCCATGATGATCGCCAATGTCCTTAGGGATGGGGCATCTTAAGAAGAAAACCAGTGTCTGTCCTGCTTGATGATCTAAAAAACGGTCATCTTTTGTACTCCTAAGCCGTTTAATACTGTCTGATTGAAACAAATTCGCAACAGAACGCATATAATCTACGACATCCAGTAAAGTTAATACCTTATTTAATGAGATATTCTCCTAATCAAAGATTTTTGTAACAGAAATGGGTGGTCTTTTTAAACCCATGTGTCTATATTATCATGTGTCTAAATTATCGATATGTTTTATATTATAAATATATGCTCGATTATTAAACTATCAGTAAATACATGAGCAGTCTAGTCTATAATAATGGAGTCGATTATTTTGACGATTTATCTTTTTTTCTATACTACTTTAATTTTCCATCCAACTTACACGTGATATTTTTGAATCAACATAAGATTGCAGCATTTTCAACGAAGAATATTTTTTGTTAGGTAAACATTAAGAAAGATCTCACGGAAGGTAAATTACTATAATTTACTAAAGGGTAATAAGGAACAAGTTTCGGTAAGCTCTTTGTTACAACATTTACAAAACCTTGTTTCTCTAATGTTCATTTACCCTTTGATATTTCAGTCTCTACAACGAAAATGATCTAAAGTTATGTCAAAAACTCTTGCTGATATTTATTTTAAAGCGTTTTTAAATCAAAATAATACTAAATTTGATTCGTTTTTGTATTAATTTGGTCATATTTCATTGATTTGGGTGCTTTCACATTATTCCAATTCTTGTTTAAATGTTGCTGTTTAAAAATGCCCAGAGACATGATATCATAGAGATCTAGAGTAATTGCTTTGTTACAACAAGGATTTAGTCAAAGTGATATCGAGAATATTGTTGGTGTTACTCAGGGTGCTATATCAAAAAGAAAAAAAATTCCAAGACACAAATGATGTGAAGAATCGTCCCAGAAGTGGCAGAAGTCGATGTACAACAGCAGCACAAGACCGGCAGATAACATTGATAGCTCGAAGAAATCGACAGGAATCTACAAGTGGCATATCCAGAGAAATTGCTAGACTTAAAGGACTGAATATCTCAAGGCAAACAATTACACGAAGATTAAATGCGGTAAATTTGTATCGCAGACCTCTACGTGTTCCCAAACTAACCTATCAACAAAAAATTGTAAGGTTGCAATGGGCTCAAGAAATGTTACACCATGGTCCTAACTGGAATTACGTGATGTTCTCTGATGAATCAAAAATTGGCTTGGTTTCTGATTCGCGAAGAACGCTAGTTTGGAGGGCCCCAGGACGACAAGCCCGATATGAAACAGCCCAACCACGTGTTCCATTTGAAGGTGAGAGTATTATGGTTTGGAGTGGTATTATGATGGGTACACGGACGCCTCTCCTGGTTTTGGAGAGAAGAATCACTGGTGCTGTGTACATCGAGGAAGTTTTAAATCCTGTTGTGCGTCTATTCCGGGGAGCGGTAGGTGATAGATTTGTGTTTATGCATGACAATGCAGCTCCACATCGAACAGCTGCAGTACAAAATTTTTTGGAAGAAGAAGGAATATCCAAATTAAGATGGCCATCAAAATCCACTGACATGAACGTCACTGAACATGCCTGGGACATTCTTAAAACACGCATTAAGAAGCGAAATCCTCCCCCAATAACTCTACGAGAACTGAAAGATGCTGCTCGTGAAGAATGGGAGAGAATTCCGCAAGCCCAGCTCGACCATTTAATCGATAGCATGCCACATCGCCTACAGTCATGCATACAGGCCCATGGAGGAAATACTGATTATTAATTTTATTTAAAAATCTTTTTTTGTTTATTAATTTATTTTAAAAAATTTGTAATACATTGTACATTTTTCACCTCAAAAGAATAAACCATTTTTGTTGTATGTGAGATTTATTTAGTATTGGTTAGAGTTGTAGCAAAATGATGTTTACTTATATCAAAAAAATTCTTTATAAAAATTAATAAAAAGATGAAATATTCCATTATTCCAAACTTTTGGACATATGTGTATACCTAACTATTTATTTTACTGGTTCAACTTGAGGAAACCTAGAGGCTGCACAAGAAGACTGGACCTAGATTGGAACCTGGTTGATGGAAGTCAACAGCCCACGCGGCCTGTCAGAACTCGAGGGTAAGTAAGTAAATATTTTTCTTATTCCCCCTTTGTATAAATATCAAAATTTCCTATTTAAATGACCTTTCAGTTATTTTCTTTTCATTTATGTTTACCCTTGGGTGTTTTTTAATAAACAAAACGATCCATATAAAGAGAGAATTCTATTTTCTACTCGATTTAATTTTGGAATTTATCGTTAAAAAACATTTGAACTCATAAAATTCAATTACATAAATACGGTGAACAATAAGAAGTGAGGTATAAATAAAATTTTCCTAAACAATCACACATTGTATTATGCGTGTTCAGATTTCATATCCGGTGCGTTGTGAAAATAAACCCAAGCTAATCCGCCGGGGAACAATTTTAAAATTATGCCCAGATATCTGATTGATATTTTCTATTAACCTCGATCAGTATTATTTTTGGAATATAAATAGCGACTTTCAAACGGTCTCATAATTAACAGTGAGCTTAAAAAAATAACTACCTATACTATTAGAAGCATTGAAATTGAAATTTTTTAAAACTTAAGTTACAAATTTATTTTATTATTGTAATTAGGTAGATATTTATTTATATAACCAAAATTCTAGTTGCCTGACCAGGGGCCATATTTTCAAAGTCATTCGAAAATGTTCGTATACGAATAATCGTATACAAAATATTTTCGATTAGTAAAAAATTTGTATTTTGAAACCACACTAGAAAAACTTTCGTACACGTAAAGTAAATTAAAACAATTTGATTTGGCAACTCAGCTTTAAGTCTAGTAACCAGAAAGTAAATATAAATGTATATAACTGAATTTTTAATATACTTTGTTTAGTATTATTGTTGCAATTTTATTTTAAAGTCTTATTGAAGTTTTAGTTAAGATTTTATTTAGAATGTTTTAGGAGAATCACCTTATGACTTTTGGGTTTGGTTTCCGTGGTAGCGAGTGGGGAGAGAGCAGAATATTGTGACGGGATATGGAAAAAAGGTTGTCACTGTAATTGGAAAAAGTTCAAGGCTTCAATAAAATGTTGTATCCACCTCTGGAGTATCATTTACCTAGACAAACGAAAACAAACCTACATAAATATCCCTATTACTTCCTTTTAATTTTATGTCTTGTGTGTGTATTCTTGAGGTTAGGTTATTTTTGCTATAAGTATTAGGTATTATCAATGGAAATAAATATAAACGAAAAGAAAAAAAGGGGTTCCAATATGACCCCTGAGCAAAATAAAATCTGAATGTCATTTTCATATATAGGAATGTCAATTATAATTTCTTACTTTTCTGGAAACAGTTAATGCTGCAGTTGTAGGACCTTTTTCAATATAGGGACGAAGTGTCTCTATTAACTCCCTGGTAACATCTTTGGTTAAACGATACATTTTAATGAATACATTTTCAGAAAGAGTGAAAGGATCTCTTGGCGTATTTATACACCTTTCTAATCTTTCCTCTAATAGGTCTGCTTGTTCTAAAGCATTTAAAGCCATTATATTTATATCATTTAAAGCAGCCATATTTTGTCACCAATAATAACGCGTCTGCGCTTATTTCATCAAAAGCATACGAGTGAGGTTACGAGTGGTTAGGACCCACTAGTTGTAACGTATACAAAAATAATAGTATATATCTTGTTTGAAAATACGAACGTATAGATTTCATTCGTAAAGTCAAAAATTCGTATACGTAACAAGTTTGGCTGGAAAATATAACTATTAACGAGAAAATACAATAATTACTAAGAAAATACAATACTATCAAACAGGTACAAAAACTCTAACTGGAATATATATCTACTAACGAGAAAATACAATATTTATTTTGAAAATACAATACTAACTATCAAACAATATTGTTGACAACATTTAAATTCAAAATTGTTATGCCATTAAGAGATTTCATGTTGGTGAGCCTGCCAATCTCTTCTATAAGATTCCAGATGAATGGTTTCCAATTTTCTTTCAGCTTTATCCAAGAAAGTATAGGAATCAGTCCAGCAATAGTAGCAGCCAAAAGTTCAAGTCTTGGAATCGAAATCTTTTTACTTGGTGAGTTCGTGTTGTAGCGGCTTGTGTCATCGTGGCTTCATATCTTCAATTTGGTTTGAGAATTTCTTGTTCTTCAATTGCATCAGAAGCATCGCATAATGGTATGCGAAGAAGGATGCGAAATTACGGTGTATGCGGACGATGGATGTTTAGTTTGTACAGCAAAGGGAGAGGCAGAAATAAAAAGAAAGGCAGAGAAGATGTGTAGAAAGATTGTGCAGAAGATTAAGAGTTGCGGATTGGAAGTGGCGGAAGGTAAGACGATAGGATTACTGGTAAAAGAACGAAGCAAAGCGAGGGACGTAGAGGTGATGGTGAAAGGAAGAAAAATTCGTATGGAGGACTGAAATTCTTAGGTGTGTGGTTGGATAGCCAGATGTCCTTCAAAATTGAAGGCGGCACAGAAAGCAAGAGTACCGGCAAGATGGCTGGGGAGATTGATGGGTAATGTGAAAGGACCTGGAGAATGGAAGAGGAGAGTATTTATAGAAGTGTGGGGTGAAAGAGCGGGTGTTAACATTAGGATTAAGCCTCTACTGCAGGTGCTAAGAGCAATTTTGCTGAGGGTGGTGCAAGTATGCAGGACAGTGGGTGGTCTGGCAGCGGCAGCGGTATTGTCAAGAGGCGACCAGAGAAGAAGTACAGGAGTGGTTAGAGGAGGAAATGGAGAGCAGGTGGGAGAAGTGTGAAGGGGCGTTCAAGGGGGCGAAAAGTAAGAGGAGAGATTGGATGGACCGGAAATTTGGCGAGGTAATCTACTTTTTCTCTTAGGTACTAACTGGACATGGATCAAGAGTAGGGTATTTCAATAAGATTGGAAACAGAGAGACAGGAATGTGCGAAAGATGCGAAAGTTGAGGATGACATGGGCTTTTGTTTAGATGTTGGAAGAATGAGGAAGTATTAAAGAAGTTGGAGTGTAAACTTGGAGAGGCGGTGTATTGGGAAAATATGGTGGACATAATGTTGGGGGAAAAGAAGAATGGGAGGAGGTAAGCGAAGTCGTTGAGACCATGGTTAAGGAAAGTTGTTAGGGTTGCGAGTGACAGGAGTAAAAGAAAAGTGTGTGACGGACCGCCGCCAGTCTTAAAGTATGCTAGGGTAGTAATTCTGACACGGGGGTAACGGCGAGCTTCGAGGTGGGTTTGGTTGGTAGACATCCCTTTGGGAATGAATCCTGGAGAGGATTTATTCGAACATGAGTTTCCCATCTCAACTGTCCAAAACATCAAGGGTCCAAAAATCTGTCACCGCCAAATTTCTGAATTCCATGTGAGGATACTTCAATTGTGATTTGCTGTAATATTGAGTACATCAAGATGAGGTACTTGGTGCATTTCTATCTAACGAACCTGCGGCTGTCTAACTAACCTGATGCGTTCCAATTTTTATGTTAAGAGATGACTCGGTGGGTGGCAGAAAGCCAACAAAAAGCACTGGAAATTAGTAGAAGGCTCCATACAGAGAATGCTCAATAGTCCATTTACACATCTGCCAATTTCAGTCCAAGATGCAGTATAGAAAATGTGAGACACCACATTCGAGTTGGCTTCCGGATGCGTCACCTCTGTAATGGTAGCGCTCGATATAAAAAAGGCTTTTGACACAGTCTGGATCCCCGGACTGGTTCAAAAACTTTCGAATATGGGATTACCAGACTACTTAGTATTACTATTGTATTCATATCTCGTGGATAGATCTTTCTATATGAAAATTGGAAGTTCCGAGCCTGGACCATATACAATAACAGCTGGGGTGCCGCAAGGCTCAGTGCTGTCGCCGACGCTGTACTCGCTGTTTACAACAGACTTTCCGAAATCAAACAAAATCTTCACAGCTCTGTACGCTGATGACGTTTGTCTGGTGCAAACTGCGAGGACGGCTGAGTTGGCATTGCGCGGGGTTGAGTCGCATCTCAACGCGAAGATTGTTCCATATTTTTCACATCATAAACTCACGCTGAACCCGTTAAAAACACAATATATGGTCCTGCACGGTGCTTTCAAAGCGAAAACATATCTCTTCTCCAGGTTAAAACTGCAGGGGGAAACTATCCAACCCAGCTCTCAAATAAAATACCTAGAGTATATTATTCAGCCTAGTACTGGACATTCTTTGCACATAAATGCTAGGATAACGATAAAATTGTATTATATAAGCAGATTATTCGGCCAACAATGCTGTACGGTTATCCCGTATTCTACTCGGCCACTAAGCTATCCTTCCATCGAATGCAAGTTTTACAGAACAAGGCCTGAGAATGGAACACATGGCTGCACGACACAACCAATATCCCTTTTGTTAAAGATTATGTTTTAAATTTAGCTAAAAGATTTTATAAGTTCAGTATACCTGATAATCTCAACTAAATTCTGAGGAAGCGCGCAGTATACACCAAGAAGAGATATCTTTTGCTACATGAAAAGATTTTCGATACCTACCCACCAGATAAGGGATTAATCTCTCATCTTGAATTTTATTCTGGTAATGAAAATCTCAAGTTACATTTTACTCTTCAATTATTTAAACAATTTTTTCAATTGTAACCAATCATAAGGCTACTTTACAGCCATGTTGAATGAATGAGGGAATGGAAGTATTTATTAGTATGAAAGGAAATATGAATGACCACGTCTCAATTTATGTTTTACATTCGATTTACATAGATTCGATCAAAATCTACTTTTAAACAAACACAGTGTGCAATCTGTTTTTTTTTCGAGCTTTTTTCAGGATAAAACTTGAAAACTCTATGGGAATCATAACTTTAGTGTTCGGCCGGATCTGTTTTGGATCTTGAACCTCTCTGGAACATTGGGTAGTGCTTTCACGAAAGGAGCCAATGACGGGGCTATCACTAGGAAAGCAGTTAGGACAATGACGAGAAGACAATTCTTTATTTATTGTAAATTGCTAAACCAAAACAATGTTATTGTATTACTGAGAATTAATAAAAACTTTTATCAGAAAATGTGAGACGTTGAAGAGACAGCGGAATACCTCATTTTTTATTGTCTTGCTAGGAGAAGCAGGTGACTATGTAGGGTTTAGGTGGCTGATAAGATTCGGTGCAGAGGCTGAATTGAGTTAAAGCCTAATATTTATTTGTCTTTTTGAGATATCATATTTTAAAATAAAAACTATTCTCGGCATCACGGCGTTTTTATGTTGACAGCTTGCTCAGCTGGTTTTCTTTGCAATTTTTATTATGTAATTTTAATTTTGTTTACATTTCCTTTCTCAATAATATTTGAATTAAAAATGTGTTCCGGATTTGCAGCAATTGGAGTATTAAAAAAGTCGTAGTCTTAGTTTCATTGCGTATAAAAAGATGTTTATCCGCATTCCAACTAAACATTACTAAAATAAAAGAAAATAGTTTCAGTAATAATGACTAGAAGACCGTGCGTTCTGTATAATCAGAGCATCCTTGACGATGATTATAGCGCTATAGTTGGAAACTTGATTACTTTTGGGTTTCTTAGTATTCTAGTCCATTCGGACGATTTTTAATAAATAAGTATACAAATATTTAATGATATTCAAAACTTATATACAGGGTGATTGATTAGTGTGAGGAAGCTTAGTAGAGCTGTTATAGTAAAAATTTCCAAAAAAACTATTGACAAAAATTGTAGGCAGCTTTAAACTCCACGTTTTAAAATTAGTTATAATATTATATGGTGTTCTAAGTAACCAAGTTCTTATTCATTGGAAGAACTCCTTATACTTGTGTGTGGGTTTTCTGTAACTGTCAGTTTCTGACGTTAAAATATCTACCAAATTAATACTTTGATGGCAAAATAAAAATATCTAGAAAACTGATAACTTTAGGTATAGGGGGTAAAATACAGGGTGTTCTATTTAAAATTACCAAGAAAATAATGTACTTGCATTTTGACTTACCCTGTATTTGATTTAACGAATATTATGAAAACGAATATGTTTTATAATTTTTTACAATTATTAAAAAACTATGATTGCATTATACAGGGAGTTAAACTTAATACGATTTTCGGGTAATATTGGTTATAACTTTTTAAATACCCGGTATAACATAATAAAACTTTACATTGGTGTGATGTGGAAGCGAAGCAGATTTCAAATTTAGGGCATTCCATTTAAAAAAACATAAGTTTGGTCTGTCACCATCTTATGGAACACCCTGTAAGATTGTAACTAATTTTAAAATTAGAGTTTAAAGCGCAACTTTAAAGCATTTAGTTTTTTTCGAAATTTATTTTCTGAAAGTTTGTTATAAAAAATTATACGTATAGTATGAAGCATTTTTTTCGTATACACAGAGTGGAAAATTTTCTTAATTGTAAGTCGGTCAGTTTTCTTGAATTAGGTGTATTAAAAAGTGGCGAAACATCATGGCTTTTTTCATATCGTACCTGTAACGCCCAACTCTACACAATTGTAAGAGAGTTTTTGATTTTTAGGAAAGATCTACATCATACCCATGAGATTGATTCGAAGAAAACGAATCGACAAATTATCTCTGCTAGTGTAAAAGAAAAAGCAACGGAAGATTTTTATGAAAAGCCATCAAAGATTATCCACAAGGAGCTAGTTGCTAATAAAAGTTGTCTTGAAACAATTTCAGTGAAAGATTAAACTTATATTAGAACTATTAGAACTAGAATCTTTACAAACCAGGAGAAAAATATTGCCAATACAACCAAAAATTATGGAAGAAACTCTCACAGCGAAGGAAGAGAATTTTTTAGTTTTTAGTGACAGATTGAGTAAGATTATCATTATTTCATGTTTTAGCAATATTATAGATTTTTTGTCAAAGTGATAATATATATGTAGATGGAACAATCACATAATGTGCTAATTTTTTTTCCAAATTTTTAGTATACATGTATTACTTAATGGACATTATATTCCCTTACTTTTTTGTTTCTTACCCGACAAACGGAAAGAGACCTATGAATGCGTACCTATCTAAAATTTTGCGCGGAAAATGTTTCACTTTAGGATTTAATTTTAACCCTAAAACAATTCACATTGATTTTGAAATGGCAATCCACAAAGCATGCCTTTCGGTATGGAAAGAGTCAAGAATTGTAGGTTGTCGCTTTCATTTAACGCAAGCATGTTTTAGAAAAATTCAAAAATTGGGCTTAGCTCAGGAATATAGGGACAAAGATAGTGAAGTTGGACAGTGATTGCATTACATATTTGGCTCAATTTTTCTCTAATCTGACGAGGTTGTAGACAGTTTTGTGTTGGACTTACTCCCCATCCAACCAGAGAATGAAAATATAACAACATTTTTAGACTACCTAGTGGACACTTATATTTCAAACGAATCCAAATATCCTCCTGAAACCTGGTCTTAATTATCTCATGGCATTAAGAGAAACACAAACGGATGCGAAGCTTTTCATTCAAAATTTAATAGAAGCTTTTATTTTACGCATCCTTCAATTTTTATTTTTATCGACGTTCTTCTAAATTTCCAAATTGATGTATACATACATACAAATTGATACATATAAAAAAATTCAAAGCCTCAATAAACCTGCTAGAAACAAAGATTGCGGTCAACATGTAAAAGACAAAAACTAATAAATAAAAAAATAGAAGAATATAAAAATTGTGAAATATCTAGATTAGAATTTGTAAAATGTTTTATTTTTATTTTTCTAATATTAATTAATTTTCCATTTATTGAAATAATTATTTTAAAAAAGGGATTTTTTTGTAGAAATTATAAGTGTGAGTTATCTTATGATTGAAATGTCCTTAAATAAATTAATTTTTCAAATTGTATTTGATCATTATTTTCATTCAATCCTTTTCCAGGCGAATGTAACACTTTTCTTATACGACCTTATTTTGTCTACAGGCATCTTTAATGGTGGATTAAAGGAGTCCATTTTTTCTATTCTCAATTTTTATAACTCCATTTTTCGTTCCACTCGATATTCTTTTATGTTCCATCAAATTGTCGACAATTGCATCATAAATATGCCAAAATATCTTTTAAAAATTATAAGTAATCATTAACAACAATCACTTTACCCTTTAATGTTACTACTTAGGATCAAAGTGAGCGTAAAAGGCAGATGGAGATAGACGTGTGGGAAATGTGTAGCTGAGCGTGTCGTTTACTTCTAAGCTCATGTGAACTCCTTGAGAACTCCGGTGGTGATAATTTTTATTTTAGCGGAACAATACGATATTAGTTTTAAAAAATGGAAGATTCAACCAATACGTGAACAAAATTTGAAAACAGTTTATCTATGTTTCAAATAAATTGAATATTTATTTAAGATCCTTATTATTATATCGACGGCACTGTGTTCTTGAGAACTTTTGGCTAATAACTTATTAGTAGTGTCTTCGGTGGCACCCTAGCGTGTCTTTGACACGCATGAACTGCTGCTATACTACTAGATATGCATTTTGATATATAATTATTGTAATAAATAATAAAAATTGTTTTTATCACGCGGATATCTCGTTGCATCTATTTTAATTCAACCATAAATTCTCTGGTAAATAATCAGCAGGGGAACCGCGTAACTTATAAAGAATAGAGAAGAGCAAGATATAGGTATAGAAAGGAAATGTCTTTCTATCGCCTAAGCGCACCGCAGAAACAATTCTCTACGATGGATCGGAAACGTTCGGATTTCTCTATGTTCTCTTACTTGATTATACTAACTTTTCAAAAACATTGGATTTATTTGGGGAAATTTAGTTATATCACGTTATATCATGTATTATGGTTATATTTCAAATTTCAGTAACCTAAGTTTTTCCAGAGTGTAATCACGGGGTGAGTTTACATTTGGTTTGAGCTACATTTTCAACGTTTTTATTTGATCTCATGTTTGTGTTTAAATATTTTTATTAGTGTTATTTTGAGGTATTATTTTTAATAGACTTTATATATCTGGAGATCAATTGTATTTTTTTATTTAAAAACAAATTTCAAAGGGTAAGCTCTTTATAATTTTTATTAGATATATTTTTTTATTAATTTATTTGTTTATTTTCTATTAAAATATATTTATTATAGGCAAAATGATACCTGCATTTTACAATGAATTTTATGATGCAGAACAAGAAGAGCAAAGGCAAGAACTAGCATATTAAATTATAATTACGATTCCCTATTACAAGTTTTTTGAATATTTATTAAATACTATTTTAATTTCAGTTTTTTAACATAATTTTTATCAGTTTGAAGCAGTATATTATCAAAAAGACAATTAAATTATCTTTCAAATAAAGTATTGCAAGCTACCCCTTCCTATTTAAAAAAATAACAGTTTGCTACCCCTAAGAAGCTGTTGACGTCAGAATTTATATCGTTGCATTAAAAAGTTTTAAAAAATGATTAAAAATTAACGTCTTTCGATATTTTTTCATAAAAAAAATAACAACGCCAAAAATGTATTTATTTCTTACTTATGCCGTTCACTATATAATTACATTATAACAAAAACTAAAACCTAACCATGTTTAAAAATTCACACAAACTATTACAACAAACAACGAAAAACTATGACGACTGTAATAGTGAGGCGAAAGTGAGGTTAAAAAAGACATAGAAAGACCTCTTAGGGTCTTTCTATTTCCTAACATTCGGATTTTCATTCGGATCTCCCGATTCTGTACGATGATGCTTACCCGGTGCGATTTTGGTATAGAAATAGAAATAGGTAGAAAATTTCTTTCTATCAACGTTCGGCGGTTCCCCTGCAGAACTAAGTTATAAAAATTAAGAGAAAAGTCTCTCATTTTATTTCATAGATAATATCATAAAAAACCATGAATGAAATCATTAAAAAAATAGTTTTGTCAGAAGGTAATGGTAAATAACAAGTACCTATGGATACGTTATTTCTATTAAAATATCGTTGTTTTAATATTATTTTACACTAAAGCGCTACCTTAAATAGTAAAAAAGTTAAGCGCATATTTATGACACAAATGTAACATATGTGATGTCCTTAACAAATTACATCGCAAAATTTAACAATATGAGCACTACCCATAAAATATTTAGTTTATCTAAAATAAATGGGGTAGATTATAAAATAGCATTAAAAAACTTAAAGCCAAAAAAATCGAGTGATATGGATAATATTCCACCTTACATTCTCAAGGGGTGTGGAGAATGGCTAGAAGTTCCATTACTTCATATATTTAATTTAATAATTAGTACATCTACGTTTACAGAAAAATGGAAATTATCAAGTTACACACCAATACATAAATCTGGTGAAAAGGATAAAATTGAAAATTACAGGGGTGTTGCGATTATGTGCGCCCCGGCAAAACTTTTTAAACAAATTGTGTATATGAATTTATATAATTTTGTAAGTAGCTCACTGATTGAAGAACAACAAGGGTTTGTTTTTGGTAAATCTGTTATTACAAATATGTTGCTGTTCTCAGAGCATGCTACTCAAGCGCTAGACAATAGGGTTAATCATGATCTCCTGCTTGAGAAGTTATATACTGTTGGGGTTAATGTTAACTGGTTAAAATTATTTAGAAGCCATTTACAAAACAGGAAATTTGTTGTTAAGTATAATAACGGAAACACATCAGGAAAATATTATGCGAATTCTGGAGTACCACAGGGATCTAATTTGGGACCTCTACTATTCTTAATTTTTATAAATAATATGCCATCCAGTATTAAAAACAGTAAATTCTTAATTTTTGCAGATGTTTAGAAAAGTTCAGACAGTGAGAGATTGTGTAGTACTACAGAAGGACATTGATAGTATCAACCAGTGGTGTGAAGCTAACAAACTTCAATTCAACTTAAAAAAAATGCTGTGTTATGTCCATATCTCGCAGAAGGGATCCAATTATCTTTGATTATATGATGAATGGAGAACCCTTAAGTAGGTGCAATGAAGTAAAAGATCTTGGTTTAACTTACAATTCTCAGTTATCATTTGCAACACACCTTAACAATACTGTTACAAGTGCAAATAAATTAAAAGGATTCATTTTTCGACAAACACATTCGTTTCATAATATTAAAACCATTTTAACCCTGTATATAACATTAGTTAGATCTAAACCTGAATTTGCTTCTGGGCACAACAACCTAAGATTTATTTAGAAGGTTTGGAAAAGATTCAAAATAAAATTTTATGATATCTATATTTTAAAAACATTTTGTGTGGCCTGACTATAATATGGTAAGAACAACAGCTTTAAGGATTGAGTTTAATATTCCCTCATTACATTCCAGGCGCAAACAGACAATGATGTTACTGCTGTATAAGATACTAAACAATCAAGCGTCCTCCAGTGATTTATTATCGTTGATACCATTTAAAGTGCCTTCAAAATATACCAGAGCACATATGTTATTATGTTTGGGCCTTTTCGGAATAATATAAATTCACCTCTAGAAGTAGTTCTCAAATTGGCAAATAACAATTATTTGTGCATAGTTGATTGGACTACCAGCATGGGAAGATTTAAAAATACTCTCAAATCATATCTTATGTTGGATATATAGATCGCTCATCCTCCGAATTTCCTAGGTTTTTGTATTTGAACCATGTCCAATTATTGTTATATTTAGTATATCATGTCCATTATTAGTTAAGCTTGAATGTAATTCATTGTTTATTTTTTCTTTTTCTTAATTATCCATGTAATTAGGTGAAAAACCTGTATGGATTTTTACAAAATAAATAAATTATATATGGTATTATTTACATTAAGAGTCAATGCATGAAATTTTGGGCGGGAAGCTAAAGGACAGCATATCGATGCGAGCAAGACAACCTACGAGTAAAACTCTATTCATAAAAAACGCTTGTACACACCAAGTCAAAAGTATGTGTAGGTATGAGAAATTCATAATAGTTGCATTATGTAGTCAGTCAGTTGTATAGCAAAGCTTTCTGTTGTGTATACTTAACGTAATACCTTTGTGCGACTATTGTTAGTACATACAACAGAATTAATTTAGCGGACCACATACATGAACGTCACTCACAGCGTATATCTATTCAGCTGACTAGCTCCAACTAGATGCCGATACGGATTTCGCTATTACTGTAGTGAAACACAAAGTAAGAGAATATGAAATGTTATAAAAAAAAAATAAAGAGTTCATAAAATTTTATATATCGTAGGTAATTGATCTATCCAAGTTTGTAAGATTGTCGTTTGCATTAGTATGGTTAAAAAATGATTGTAGATAATTACGATTTGAACACAACACAGGTATAAAAAAAAACCTTTTTTAGGCAGAAAGCCATTTATTTATGGTAATCCGTATCCGATTTCAGTATTTATCTTTTACTTTGGTGACATATTTTTTATTTTATTTTCTAGGTCTGTATTTCACGACATTTGAATGAAATAATATAAAAACAAGTAAGATTATAACAAATTTCAATAAAAAAATTAAAAAAAAAAATTATAATATTAGGCCTTCGGCTCGTTTGGTATTCCGGTTAATGCTCGTGTATTAATAACCATTACATGAGAGTTGCATTGGTACACTGTTTTTTCTACAAATACACTACTTCAATTTAACATTGTTTTATTTTTTTAAAATTTTTGTTACATTTTTTGTAAACAATAGCAAATAAAATATGAAAGAAATAATCAAGTAATCACTAAATTTCAGATGGTGTACATGAAAAACCATCGTAGCTAGACATCTTTTTTAAAAATAAGTACCTTGATTACTGCAAAAGATCCAAACTGACGCACACAAATCTCTAAGAAACCTTTAAACTTTCTACACAAAATATTGGGTCCGTCTACAAGATATTACAAAATGTAGGCTTTAGAGGTCAATTTTTCAGCTCCATAATGAATACCAGGATTATAATGAGTATCATTATGAAACTGAAAATTAGCATTTAATTACCAGCTTATAGTATGAATAAAAAAATATATATAGTCAGATTCAGATAGGGTTCTGAACGTTAAATAATAGTATATTAAACAACGCATTTCTTATGAAATTCTGTTATGACACGAGTTCAAGTTCAAGTGCCACCATCTTATGGAACACCCTGTAAGATTGTAACTAATTTTAAAATGTGGAGTTTAAAGTTGCCTACAATTTTTGTCAATAAGTTTTTTTTGTATTTTTCACTATAACAGATCTACTGAGCTTCCTCACACTAATCAATCACCCTGTATATATACATAAATACACCCTATATAACCAATATTTGTATTTGTTTACTTTTCTTTAATAATATATAAACAAGTTTAAAATATTTGTCCAAATGTCTTAATAATATATAAAAAATGTCCACAAATTTAAAAATTTTACTATTTAAAAACGCCAACAAACAATAACAATAGAACTGCAATCTTACAATCAAACATTAGGAATAAAGCTTGCATCCCCTAAGCAATACACCCATCGGTTGGCCAAATAAATTATTAAGGTATATTCGTCTATAATAGTTTATTTTTCCAGCTGGTCCGCTAATTCTTACAATTCAAGGGTTCACGCACATCGGCACATTAAAACACTTAAGATTTGCGGAGTGTACAGGAATTAATCTGTATGAGGGCGCTTTTATCAGTAGTTTAAAAATTTGAATTTGATCTCTTCTTTGGTACCGTTTTTCTCCGTTAAGAGAAGACATATTTGGATAAAATTTTAAGGGCATATTACTGACAGCTAGTTGCAGAAGCTATGCATGTTTAATCTTAACTTTTTTTTTTAATTAATAGAAATTAATTACCATTCGTAATCAATATCAACAATATTTAAAATTTAAATATGCATAGCTTATGCGCTATCGTGAACCACATACGTCCTGAAAATTTGGGAAATTTTCATGCAATATTAACAAAAAAAAGGGGTTTTTTGAAAAAAAGACAATTTTTCATAGATTTGTCCAATTAGTTTACTTTATTTTGAGGTCTATTTGTGCAAGTTCACGTATATTTACTTATTGCTATTAATTATCAGCAAGTTTTAAATATATAAACATTTTATTAGCTGATATTTGATAAAATGTTTAAATGGTGAAAGCGCTAATGCAGCATTGGCTCTTAACAAGTTTTTATGTATACATTTCCAAAAACGTTGCCATTGTAGCAAATAAATCTTGAAATTTACCCTGTATCTTCCTTATTAGCAATATTTTATCAAAGCAAGTTGGTCAAAATCACAATATTTTAAAGGGAGGCATCTACCTTACTAAAGGACCACTCTGTATAGTAACACCTGTGATAATATTATTTCTTAATGGCATATAGGTACATATTACACGACTGGATACAAGGTGATAACTGTTTTAATAGTTTATAATGCCAAAAGTCTGAACTAAAGACAATAGACCCAATATAAAATGTTGAAAAATAGCCTAATGTTTTCAATATTAAAATCTATAGATTGTAAATATTTGTCCTGTAAATATTCAAATAAAATCTTTATTTAATAGACGGCTTTATCGCTTTATGTGACATATCACTGTTATTGATTACCTGAGGCCAATCCTCCTTTAAAATATAAATTAAAAACAATAAATTTAAATTTTATAGGTAAATTATATATTTGTTTGTCAAAATAATAGTTTGACCTACGTGTGCGAGAAATGTAAAAACCAGTTTCGGTTTAACCTTTGAACTGAATCAATTTCGGTACTGTATGGATTTTAGAAACTTTCTAACTGTGAACTTGTTTTATATCGAGAATGTTTAATATGAAAAATCTACATAAGCAAAAATCATTGCCTATAAAACCTTATTTTATTATTAATTTTATTAAAATTAAAATATTCGAAATAGCACCTATATATTTATACTAATTGATGAAGGCAAATCAGTGTCATAGAATATTAACTTATGATGAAAAAAATTCGAACGACTAGTTTCGGCCTTGATTGAGTCTTCATTTTATACATAGATAAGAAGTAATTGTAACACAAATATATTAAGTTATTGTAAAGATCAGCATGATATAGTTTTTTCCTGGTTTTTCTATATCATTGCATAGTTATTCTGATCTTAGAGGGAAGTACATCCAGGATAATCTCTTAGGGCTAATAACATCTAGGCTTTAATATTGTTATGTCTTATTACTTCCATACTTGGTCTAGCCTTAACTACTTATCAACATCAAGTACCTAGCTACAAACAAACAAATAGTAACTTCAATATGTCAATCTGACGATGCTAGTTGTCTAGCGAAACGGCTGTCATTAAAGTTAAAAAAGCAATTTTTTAAATAAATATTGGAAGTTTTGTTAAAACGAAGAGTTTTTTATTATTCTTAATAAGATGAACTTCCAAAATGTAAGGGTTAGTACAATCAATTTAATATTTAAAGTTATTTAACACCAACATTTGTTTTCCTTTTTCACTTAAAATAATATTTATATTCATTTTTAAAATGTTTAAAACAAAAGACAAATTGAAATATAAACAATGAATGAAATAGTATATAATTTAAACATTCAGATACAATAAAAAGAGGGAGGATTGGATTTCCGAAAAGAGGTTCAGTCGGCTTTAGAATAGCATATACATGTTAAGGAGCCCGTATCCTATGCAATCTGAAACGAAAATGTGTCAATGATTTTTTTGTCCATGAAGTGGAGACATCTCTTAGTAATAGGATAAACTAACAGAAATAATAATAGAATCCTTTCACTAAATTGCTCTATTCATCGGAAAAAATTTTACCTGCTAAAAACACATGTTTTAGGGTTAAAAAACAGTTATATAATTCTCATTTCTAGACCTTGCCAGCCAACAAAATATATTTTGTATTTTATCTCGGGAAAGAACGAGGGTAGATCAACATTTAGTAATATCAATAGGTGCTCTAGTAATTATTACTTTTATCTTTATTTTTTACCATTTACCATTTTTTATTTGTATTTTTAATTCTATATATACCTAATCACCGGTAGGATAAGTTTATTATTTTTATAAGTTTATAGTTGTGTGTGATTCTTTTTAGATCAGCTCTAGGTAAGTGTCAAAAAATTATTAAAATATTATTAACTTAGAGGCGATGCATTTACAAATGACACAACATTAAAGTGGTCAACATATTTTAATTTTGTAATACCTATTTACTTGCGTCGAAAATTCGGAGACTAGATACTTATGAAGAATAATGATGTTTTCTAGAACGTTGCTGGATTTAAACTAATGTTTTAAAATTTGATGAAGTGCTGGAAACTACCCACTATTACTACCCGAATGTTAACCCTTCAGGATTATTTGTTGACTTGAAATACGGTTTCTTAGGTGCATCGCCTGATGGTAAACGAATTATTGTAACTATTATATACATATCAGAGTTTAATAACTTATTATGTTTTAGGTTTAATTGATTCAGATGAACTTGTTGAAGTAAAATGTTTTTTAAAAGTAGTCACATCAAAAATATCATTAAAAGCGTATGGTTACTTGCTTAAAAATTGAAAATAGTGAAATTCACTTGAAGGAAAACTACAATTATTATTATCAGGTAAGATTTGTTACTGGCTTTTCATTTTACTAATTTTTTTAGAATATTACAAATTATTGTTTTTAGATACAAGGACAACTCGGCATCACAAGAAGAAAAACATGCCATTTTATTATTTATACAGGAGATATGAATCCACTTTTTACCGAAAATATAAATTTCAACGAAACTTTTTTTAACAATATGGTAGAAAAGTTGAGACGATTCTATGAGGATTGCGTTGGGCCGGAAGTTATTTTAAACAGGAGGGGCAAAAGATTAAAATATAAAGATCCACCAGAAAATATTTAAATGTAATAATAATAAAAGTATATTTTTTAAATAAAATATTTTTGATGACAGTTTTTCTTTTTACTTAATTCAGAATACCACGTATAAAAAATTTACGCTAATATTTTTTTCTCTCAGAAACCTGTGACCAGATTTCTTCCAAAATTTGACCAAGAAGTGTCTATATGGCTACCAGTAATTGGTATTTTTTTCAAGAATTGTGAATTTACAGTTTTTTGTTATTAACAATTTTATAATTTTTATATTTATTTACAACGATGTTTATTCTGTGTCTAATGGTTTTTTAATTGTGCTGGGAAAATGGAATAATAAACACTTATTCTGTAAGCGATCGCTCGGCACACAAACAATAATTTTATTTACCCTCATATATAACTATAGATGGCCAGCCGTACGCTGAGCATATTATAATTAAAATTTCTTCAAAATATAACAATGATATAACTGGTCTGCTGACAATCAATATCCGCAAATCAGTATTCTTTTTTTTATTTTACTAATTTGTTTTATTGATTAATTGTTTTGTAAATATCGCAAAATATTTAAAAAACGTTACATTAATTTATAATACAAAAATTTTTTTTGACTTCGTTAATAAAAAAAAGAAAAAAATACATAGTGCCTAGTTCCATCTATGATAAAAGTTATAAACTAAAGTACAATTATTTCGTCATTAACTACGTCCATTTTTGATCCAAAGTGAAAAAATAAAAATAAAATGCAGCATGATTTTAGTTTCTAACTATTTCTTAGGTCTGATCTCTTTAGAAAATTCTGATTGGGCTATTTGATAGAAAAATGTTCAACTTAGGAAAGGTTTAGTTTCATTTTAAGAAAATTTATATGATTTTTGTTTATTTATACAAATGTAAAGGTCTAAAATAGTTCGCATTCAACATCTCTTTTTCAATATTAAACAATAAATTAACAAAAAATCAATGCAATCCTTACCTAAGTTAGACCTTTATATGCAATTTAGTGAAAAAAATAAAACGATTTGAGTTGTAATAACGGAGAAAGTTAGAATAAACTTTTGGTCTGCAGGTGCCAATCTGATGTACAGCGATACCCCGTCCTTAAATGTGAATTTCGTTTACCTACCGAAGTTATAAAAACGCCCTTCTTAAACAACATAGGAATGGCAATTTTTAAAACGCCTACATTAAATGGTTTTGGGGCATTAAGTTTATTTACAAGGGTCGATCATGTCCCGAATAAATAGATTTTTTTTGCATTTTTGCACTGATATAATAAAAAAAAGGGATTTTAATCCCAAACAAACATTTATTATCGAGGGTTCCAAACTAAGTGAAGATGTAGGCGTGGACAACTGTTTAACTGATTTCAAATTTATTATTATTTAAACCGTGATTGGTTATACACAATAAATAGGCCGTCTATTCAATGTAAGCGATTTGAGTTTGAAAATGTATATGCTATTCTGAAGCCGATAGTACATTTCCCCGAAGAAAATCTTCAGGTCGTTAAGTACCATTGGGACCCAATACGCCTATAGATAAAGGGATTAAAATTTACACGTTTTAATCTGTGACCTGCCGGGACCGAATCCATCAACACCGGTTAAAAACTGTCTAAGTAATAAATGAAATTAAAACGATATACAAGCTTCGAACCAATTGTCATTAAAAAATGATTTGTTAGTGTGTTTTTGATGATCTCTCTTGGGAAATATTTAACTTGACGTAAGTTACTTTATTTATATTTAAACTGAATTCTTATAATTTATACAAATATTTTTCAATTTAGATTTAGCTCTGAAGATGGCCTATTTTATGGTTGAAAGCGCTTAGCTAAGAAATTTTCAATTATTAATATACACACACATTAATATACACAGTTTTAATTGTTCGATATATAGAAAATTTATAATGTTCATATAAAATTTGGCTTTGCCCTTATTCAATATTAGAAAACAAATTCGCTAACAAATTTTTTTCACTTTTTTGCACTTCAATCTCTATATTGGAACTGATGGATCGCCCGAAAATATTAAATAAAGTTAATAAATATGTACGAAAGTTATTAAATTTAGATTAAAAGGTACTTAGTGCCTACCTAATTAGGGTCGTAGTACCTGCGCTTGTTGTGACCACTTTCGTACATATTTATTTGTTACATGCACTAACCAGAGGGTAAATGTATTAAAATATGACCAGATTCATTAAGCCAATTCCGATATAAGTTGGTTCTCATCGAGCCATTACCTACCACCTGATAAATACTTAATGATCAATTTAAAACGCAGGGAGTAGAAAAATTTAATTTTTGCAATCTTCTCAAAATGGTTTTTGGATTTACAAACATTTGTCAGATTTTAAGATAGTATTTAAAACTTGCTATTGCTTTAATGGTTTTGCTAATTACATCCTCCAACGCCCAAACCCCTTATCAATTATAAAATCTAAACCACACTTGGCTCATCGTAGTGTGTGTACAAACGAACCTGTTCTTTACATATTATTAATATCAAGACTTTACCGACTACCGGAAGGAGTCCGATTATGCAGAACTAACTCTTTTATCTGTAATTAGACTTTCCGGTATATGCGCTGACCCATGAACGGTATACCGAACAATGGGACCAACTCAAACTCTGACACAAACCTTGAACCGTCTTATTTTGCTCATTTACCAGCGTTAAAAGAAATAGAAAAAGACAAACGAATAATGCCCACGCGATTTGGTTTTTTAATCAACGGAAGGCGGTTGATTCAGCTTGGTAACTTTTTAATTAAATAAGCGGATATGTGGAAGAAGCAGAAAGAAAAAAGTTTTGTTACATAATAAACACCGGATCTATACACGGTAACGCGTTAAGAACGTCTAATCTCTGATTTAAGAATTCAAAAGATGATACTGTCCAGTATGCCTTATAAACAGTATTGTAACACTATTAGCTCCTCAAAGGCGCCAATTTGTAACTCAATTCAAGGGCGCCAATTTGTAACTAAATTAGTCCCAAAAAGGCAGGGAGCCAATTTGTAACTAAATTACTCTCCAAAAGAGATCCCGGCTAAGAGACCCTCTCCAGGGGGTGGTTCAACTCCAAGTTAATGCTCACTATAGGAAGGATTGTGATGTATAAGTAAAAAGGGCGCCACTATCTTTTGAACGCTATTAAGCAAGCAAACTACACAAAAACTAAGGTGAGAAAGATAGAAACACCTTGTAATTACTTTAATTAAACAAATAAAGAAGCTACTTGAAATAAAATACCGACCACGCTACACCCTTAAGACTTTTAGTCTAAGGTATAAAAATGAAACTGTTTTTTAAAACTATTGTTTATTTATTGAAAATGTACTTGCGATAATAAATTGGAGTTGTAAAAAGAGGACTTAACTTTGAGTTTTTGTGCTGTCTATCAGGGCGGCTTCAGCTTCTTTGTGGAGAGATGAAAGTTTCTGTAATGGTTCTGGCTGCTCAAAATGTAATAGTATTCTTAGCTCAGAAGTGGTTTGAAGGACTGTCTACACATAGGCGGTAACTGGGCTCTAAATTTAGGGGTATCTTGACTGTAACTCGACTCAAACTTAGAGGTATCTTGACTGTAACTCGGCTCCAACTTAGAGATGCCAGGCTCCAACTTAGAGGTAATTTAACTGTAGCTTGGCTCCAACTTGGAGGGTTGTATCTTTCGACAACCAGAAAGGAGAAATTTCACAAGATGAGGTTCAGACGCTTCAGTTGGCCTGTTGGTCGATGAAAAGGAGCTATCGTTGCCTTGCGGGTCGTTTAAATAGTCTTGCTCAAAACATGTCATTTGTCAGAAGGAATGCGTTCTTTATTTGGCCTCGTTCAAACGGATAAATAGTTAGCGTCTACAAGGGGTGTCTTGTGTACAGTAGCATTAACAGTGAATAGGGTCGGTTTTAATGGTAATAGTAGCGTTATCGTTTACGGTCGATAATAGTGCAAGGTGACATGACGATAGACATGTTACAGTATATTACATAACAAGTGTGGAAAGTAAAGTTTGACACGAGGGAATGCAAAAACAAGTGCAATATACCTATTTTGAACATTTTCATTTACGTTTTACTCCTGTTGTATGCTCCACTCACCCCTATGTACAACTTCTAGTGCTAAACACGCAAACAATTCAATTCGGTGCAACTGTGCGCAACAGACTTTCGTAGTTATATTAGTATATAATATTTTACAAAAATTCAGAATTAATTCAGCACATACAAAACATTTACACAGGGTTTTATTACCATATTCTTCCACTGCAATTCTCCATTTTTGTTGTTTTCTGTTAATACCCATAGGTCCAGTTGGATAAACGCTTGTTAAAGCTCTGTTAGCTAACAGCCTATCTTTTGACAAGTTTATGTGCAACGAAAGCGCGTGCGCTGGCACTTTTACTGCCAAAAAACAAGTATTAAAAATAGAAATGAGAGGTATGTTTTTGCCATTCAAATTATATATTTGGTAAATATTAAAATTTTTATGAAAATAATAAGGCATTTATAACACACCTTAAAACACACTTCTATAAGTAATAAAATAAATAGGAATATTTTACATTGGAACTAAGAGTATACCTAGATATAGTAGTTTTCATAATAAATGGTATTTACTGAAGGATTATAATGAAACCAATTAGACCCTTAAGTTGCAAAATCCGAGATGCACATCATAAACGTAAAAGGACCTGATTCAGGTAATTTTGTTTCTCAGAGAGGGATTGTAGAGGATTACAGCTTACACTTCTTGTTCATTTTAGTCTTTGTATTTCATAGGAAGTGTTCACTTATGTTACGACGTGCAATAATTTTATTTGTTATTATACAGATATTAATAGCAAAGATTTTATATCCCAACGTACAGAATAGGCAGTATGGGGCGTCCGTGGATAAAAAGTAATAGTGCTTCTTCCAGTGGTTCGCTAAAGAATAATTACTTATCTTGTGACGCGAAAATCATTGTAAAAAATGTGTATAGTTCCTTACTTCAGCAAGGATATAACGCGGGTGCTGTAACCAGTAATTTAACGAAGGTGCCTCTTACTTCAGTTAGACGAATTGTTGAAAATTCCATGGAATCAAGAAAAAAGGTGACACAAAAAGTCTAGACGACTGGGAAAAAGATTTGATAAGGTAAAAAAATCTACACTATGTACGATGAGCAGCGTGTCCCTACAACCAAAAATCTGAAACAGCGGCTCATCAATGACGATACACATCAACTGTGGCCTCACTACTCTTTGGCGAGCTCTGTCTGCAATGGGCTTTAAATATCGCAAAATTGACAAGAGACAAGTAATAATGGAATACACACTTTTAATAAACTGGCGTTCTGAATATATAACGTCAGATTCCTTGCCTGGTCCGATAGGAATTTTCCCGTGTTACGTTTCCAAAAGAATTTATCAAAAGATGTCTAACATCATTAAATTTAAAAGTTGTATTGTTTCTTGCCACCTCACCTTTTACCTGTGCCCATATTAATTCTATAGGGTTTAATTGACAGTCATAAGGTGGCAAACGTAATAGTTATTCCTTTTTCCTTCGCCATTTCGTCAATTACATATCTTTTAAATTGTAATTAAATTTATTGTACTAACCCCTTACTTTTTGGAAGTCCATCTTATTAAGAATAATAAAAAACCGAGTAAAAAACTCTTTGTTTGAACGTAACTTCCAAATTTATTTGAAAAATGACGGCCGTTTCTCTAAGATTAGCATCGTCATTGTAATTTAAAACCTAATTTTTCAAATTAACTTGGAAGTTACGTTCAAACGAAGAGTTTTTTATTGTTCTTTTTATAGTGTATTTGTGGCGCTTTGCAATTTGCAGTAATTCCGTTTTCAGCATGGTGTTGTCAAAAGAAATATTCTTGCTCTGGAGCCACTTTTTAATATCTACTTTTATCCATGACGTCATTGGTAACTTTTCTACCAGTTTTGAATAATAACTGGCGTTATCTTAGACAACCACTACAGTACTTAGCAAAAAATCCCAATAGCTGGGAAAAATAATCTTCAAAAACATCAGAGGTCATTTCCTCGTGGTAATCTTTGGTTGACTTTGATACAAAGTGTAATAACCGATTTTCTACAAAACCATGTTCACTGCCAATGTGTGCGATTATTAGTCTGCGACCTTTTCCTCGAGGAGCATTTAATCTTGTTGAATATCCCTTCAAAACTGCCTGACGGGAATTTGAAATAGTGGTGTCCATCCATGCTTTAGAAACAGTGTGTCCTTCATTCAACCATGTTTCATCTAAATAAAAGATAGTTCTTCCCTCGCTCCGAAACTGTTTTCTCTCACTTAAAAATCTATAGAAACTTCGTTCACTAACACCGGTCATATTGGAGCACCTAGTCACCACATCACGAACAGTTGCTGATGTATTTTGATATATTAGTGCATCATGAACATTTAAAAAAATAGTTTTTTCCCTTTGAGAAGACGCACTTTGTTTAGATGAGCCACTTGTACTGGAACAAAACAGGAACTTGACACCATTTTCACTACCGAAAATGTTCTTGGAGTAAAATAATAAAAATATAGATCACAATATAAACCACCAACACTAACGAGTACCTATATTCTTATGTATTAGGACATAAAGAAATCCTTAATTTATAGTGTAATAACGTACCTGTTTTTGCAATTATACACATATTCTCGTTTAAATCCAAAAACCAAATATTCTAAATATCGTATTATGACTACTTATCCCTTACTTAAGAAGATTAAAATATGATGATTAAAAGAAATTTCTTAATACCGATATAAATAAGTACGTGCGCGAATTATTTAGGTTAGGTTAGGTTGGGTTAGGTGATCGTAGGGGCCAAGCTTGAGAGCAATTATTTCCTCTTCATATCCACCCATTAGGATACTGGTTGTTTAAAAAATGTCCAACATCCATACTAAAATGAGGCTCCATCGTACATAAAACAATGTTCCCGCCTTAGTTGTAGAGGACTTCGTCCAGTAGATGATTTTCGATGATTTTGAATAACATTCATATAGCGCGCGTTTTTGGTTATTCGATTTTTTTGAAAACGAAAAGGATTTTCAAAAAATAACTGAAGTAAGGAAAGTTTTAGAACTAAATTTCCCAAAAAACAAAGTAAAAATTTTTTAAATCCGTCAAAGGGTTAAAAAAATATCTGTCATTTTAATGTCGCATTATTTCCCATCCACCCTGTAAAATACTATGATTGAACTCTAATTACTGTCATTTACTGCTCTTGGTACACCCACAACATGTACCAAATTTGGTTCTTCTAAATTCAAGTATAAGGGAGATATTGATTTTTTTCTAAATTTAAAACTTCTCTTTTAAAGCTTATAACTTCTCAGGGAAGTAACTTGGCATAGAGGTAAGTTGCGTTAAATCGCCCTATTTTGAGTTCCCCTTTATCTCCTTGCTCTATGTCGTTTCTTATGAGAATCACCCTGTATATTATATATAGATTATAAGAATTGTCACCTTCTTGTGTAAGTTTATTGTGTATTTTTTAATTTCATAAATTATTCTTAATGAATTTAAATAATTTTAATTAAAATAAAATAAAATTGGGTATTTATCAATAATTCTTTCCAATGAATTAACGCCTTGTAAATTTATATTCTATATATTGATCATGAGTTTTTATAACAAAAACTCCGTAATGGCATAGTATTTCAACCTTTTCGTTTAATATTCAAAGCTTTCAATAGATCAGCGAACATCGACAATTAAAAAACACTCACCTGTACGGCGCTATTCAGAAAACAATTATTTTGTCCCGGTCCATTAAGTAGACCTTTTGTGCTCGTAAAGGTCATAGAGTCGCGAGAGGGTGTCGCTATTGAAATTGGCAACGTTGTCGGTAGATGCATCGAATGATGAAGTGTCACTGGCGAGGACGCCATCTTGCCGATTTTTTGCAAAGCGTTACATTTTTACCTGAAACCAAAAAAATATCACAATAAATGTAAGAAGCTTAGACTTAAACAAAAAGGAGGTCAAAGTCTGCCAAAAGTAAAGATTAAGTTGACAATGAAGATGAAATAAAAACTACCCGATTATTACGTTCCGTATTAAAGAGAAGGACTAGTCAAATTTTTATTTTCCCATATTTATAAACAAAAATTAGTAACATGGTGGCAAAAAAGAGATGGATGACAATAAAACAAAACTTTAAATCCGATTCTGTTTATCAATTAACAATTTTAACAAATTTGATATTATAGTACGTTTGAAAAATAAGGCACAGTAAATTCTCAGAAAATTTGTTATGCATATTGTAGTACGTGTGCTTTTCGTATAACGTCAATATTTTAGCTTATTCTACATTGGGTTCTACTATTTAGATAGAAAATTTGCCACATCTTACGGACTATCGTAAAATTATCTGCTATTGTTATAACAATAGGCTAGGGATTATTCAGCTGGTCATAGACGTACTATCGGCTTCAGAATTGCATATACATTTTCAAACTCAAATCGCTTACATTGAATAGACAGCCTTTTTATTTTGTGTAACCAATCACGGTTTAAATAATAATAAATTTGAAATCAGTTAAACAGTTGTCCACGCCCACATCTTCACTTAGTTTGGAACCCTCGATAATAAATGTTTGTTTGGGATTAAAATCCCTTTTTTTATTATATCAGTGCAAAAATGCGAAAAAAACTTATTTATTCGGGACATGACCTACCCTTGTAAATAAACTTAATACCCCAAAACCATTAATGTAGGCGTTTTAAAAATTGCCATTCCTTTGTTGTTGAAGGGCGTTTTTATAACTTCGGTAGGTAAACGAAATTCACATTTAACATGTATATGCTATTCTAAAGCCGACTGTACTTTAAGGGAATTATATTATTTTTTTCGGTTTATTAGATATTTATAAGTAAACCATTTTCAAAGCATTTTATATTTATATAAATGTTTATGAATAGTAACCTTATTTATGGTTATTTTTGTCGTTATAATAATGACCCATTAAATAACAAGAAATAAAGTCGATTAGCGAAAGATGGTTTCCGATAAATGTGAAAGCTATTTTAAATAGTATGAAAACCAATGATTAATAAAATGGTTAATATCAGAATATTTTTGTTCAGTCGATTATAAGTGAGTGAAGAGATCTGACACAGTTGTTTCTTGAAAGAGTGAATAGAATATGGAATTAAAAAAAAACAACGTGTAATTATACACCAGTTAAAAAATTACAATTATTTTAAGCAACAGAATCCCTCTACTACTGTTGACAGTATAGTTGAAATTTCGTCTAAAGTAATGGGATATGCAAAATCAACTGTATATAAAATTTTAAAAGAGGAGAAATCAGCTGGTATAACCCCACCCAAACCGAGAACAGGAAGACCAAAATTGTCAAAAGTGAATGTGGATGAATTTTTAAAAAATGCAATTCGTAGAATGGTCCACTCTTTTTTTCTTAACAAACAAATACCAACTTTAGATAAAGTTTTACAAGCCATTACCGATGATCCCGATTTACCCACAATAAGTAGAGACAAACTTTGGAAAGTTTTGCATGAGTTAAACTTTAAGTATGAAAAAGTTGGCAGACAGTCAATGCTTATCGATTCCGAAGAAATTGTAT